>JAVBJF010000045.1:0-1200000 GCA_033439095.1 Pseudococcus viburni
ACATTTTTGAGAAACGATTGAAAATCAAAATTTTTTTTTTTCAAAAATCCTTTTTGGAGTCCCAAAAAGGTCTTTCTTGAAGAAAAGAAAGAAAGACAAAAAAAACCATTTTAGGGAACTTCAAAAATAAAATTTTTTTTATTTTTTCAAAATCCTTCTGGGGTCCCCAAAAGGTCGTGTTTTGAAAAAAATGGCAAAAACACAAAAAAAAGCAAATTTTAAGAAAATTTGAAATGAAATTTTTTTATTTTTTAAAAACCCTCTTGAGTCCCAAAATTTTGTTTTTTTAAGAAACACAAAAAACGACAAAAAAAGCCTTTTAGGGAAACTTTGAAAATCAAAATTTTTGGTTTTTTCAAAAAAACCCTTGGGGGCCCCAAAAAAACACAAAAAAACAAAAAAAATGCCTTTTTGGGAAAAACCCTTTTGAAATCAATTTTAATTTTTTCAAAACGCCCGGGTCCAAAATTTCTTTCTTGAAAAACAAAAAACGACAAAAAAATGACATTTTTTAGGAAAACTTTAAGAAAATCAAATTTTTGGATTTTTTCAAAAATCACCTCCTGGAGGCCCAAAAAGTGTCGTTTCTTGAAGAAACGACAAGAAACGACGAAAACGAAAAAAAATTTTAGGGAAATTTAGAAATCAAATTTTAAATTTTTTCAAAAAAATCACCTCGAGTCCCAAAAGTGGTCGTTTCTTGAAGAAACGAAAGAAACGACGAAAAACGACGATTTTAGGGAAACTAATAGAAAAATCAAATTTTTGATTTTTTCAAAAATCACCTCTGAGTCCCAAAAAGTGTCGTTTTCTTGAAAAACGACAAAAACGACAAAAAAATGAACCATTTGTAGGGGAAACTTAGAAAATCAAATTTTTGGATTTTTTCAAAAATCGCTTTGGAGTCCCAAAAAGTGTCGTGTTTTTGAAGAAAACGACAAGAATCGACAAAAACGACAATTTAAAGAAACGTTTGAAAATAAATTTTTTTTGATTTTTTCAAAAACCCTCTTGAGTCCCAAAAAGTGGTCGTTTTCTTGAAAAACGACAAGAAACGACAAAAAATGACCATTTTAGGGAAAATTCAAAAATCAAATTTTTGGATTTTTTTAAAAAATCGCTTCTGAGTCCCAAAAAGTGTCTGTTTTGAAGAAACGACAAGAATCGACAAAAAACGACAATTTTAGAGAAACGTTTGAAAATCAAATTTTTTGATTTTTTCAGAAATCGCCTCTTGAGTCCCAAAAAGTGTCGTTTCTTGAAGAAACGACAAGAAAAAAGACAAAAAATGACCATTTTGGGAAACTTTAGAAAATCAAATTTTTGGATTTGTTCAAAAATCACCTCTGGAGGCCAAAAAGACGACAAGAAAACGACAAAAAAATGACCATTTTAGAAAACTTTAGAAAATCAAATTTTTATTTTTGAATTTTTTCAAAAAATCGCCTCTGGAGTCCCAAAAAGTTCGTTTCTTGAAGAAACGACAAGAACGACAAAAAAATCATTTAGGAAAACTTTAGAAAATCAAATTTTTGGATTTTTTCAAAAATCACCTCTGGAGGCCCAAAAAGTGTCGTTTCTTGAAGAAACGACAAGAAACGACGAAAAACGACGATTTTAGAGAAATTTTTGAAAATCAAATTTTTGGATTTTTTCAAAAATCACCTCTGGAGGCCCAAAAAGTGTCGTTTCTTGAAGAAACGACAAGAAACGACTAAAAACGACGATTTTAGGGAAATTTTTGAAAATGTCAGTTTTGGATTATTTCAAAAATCACCTCTGGGGGCCCCAAAAGTGTCGTTTCTTGAAGAAACGACAAGAAACGACTAAAAACGACAATTTTAGGAAAATTTTGGAAAATGTCATTTTTGGATTTTTTCAAAAATCATCTCTGGAGGCCCAAAAAGTGTCGTTTCTTGAAGAAACGACGAAAAATGAACGCGTTTTTTGCTTTAAAGCAAAAATCTTAGAACATGGATATGTCAGTAAGATATACCATACTCTCAAATTTAATATAATTCTTCAGGATGTTCATCAACTTATATTCAACATGGGATGTACTTCTTTCAATGCCCTTGGAAGGTATGGCAGCTTCTTTAGTTACTGTGTTACTGCTTTTACACAGGTCTAAAGGAAAGAAAACTTTTGATTACCATCAAGGGAGAAGGGATGCACCATTACTCAGCTTCTAGTGCTGTGCCTCTACCAAACTAGCGCATATCTTCCCAACTACTATCTCTCAGACAATCATTTTTTGGCAATCTTTCCCAACTTTTTGTCTGATATTCTGTCTAACTTCCATCCAACATTCCATCTTACGCTCCATCTAACTTCTTTGAGTCTAACATAATGTCATTATGTCTTTATTTAAAAATGTTACTGTCTAACGCTCCATCTAACTTTCCATCTAACTTCTTCCAGTCTAACATAATGTCATTATGTCATAATCTAAAAATGTAACTGTTTCAAACTCCATATAACGCTCCTTCTAACTTTCCATATAATAATCTGTCTATTTCCGATCGACTTTCCGATCGACTTTCCGATCGACTTTCCGATCGACTTTCCGATCGACTTTCCGATCGAATTTCCGATCGAATTTTTGATCGAATTTTTGATCGAATTTTCGACTGACCTTTCGACAACTTTTTGACATACTTTTTGACTGACCTATTGACCAACTTTTCAACTGACCTTTCAACAGCTTTCCAACTATTTTTCTGATTTCCAACTATCTTTTCAACTCAACTTTTCAATCAACTTTTCGACAGCTTTCCAATCATCTTTCTGATTTCCAACTATCTTTTCAACTGACTTTTTGACCGACTTTTTGACCGACTTTTTGACCGACTTTTTGACCGACTTTTTGACCGACTTTTTGACCGACTTTTTGACCGACTTTTCGACCGACTTTTTCGACCGACTTTTTCTACCGACTTTTCGACCGTGACTTTTCGACCGAACTTTTCGAGCCGAACGACTTTTCGACCGGGGACTTTTCGACCGACTTTTCGACCGACTTTTCGACCCGACTTTTTCGACCCGACTTTTCGGACCGCTTTTCGACCGACTTTTTCGACCTCGTACTTTTTCCGACGCCCTTTCGACCGAATTTTTCTCGGACCGACTTTTCCAGACCGACTTTTCGACCCGAACTTTTCGACCAGGGGCGACTTTGCGAAACGGACGGGACCGCCTTTTCGACCGACTTTTTCGACCGACTTTTCGACCGACTTGTCGACCGACTTTTCGACCGACTTTTCGACCGACTTTTCGACCGACTTTTGCGACCGAACTTTTCGACCGACTTTTCGCCCGACTTTTCGACCGACTTTTCGACCGACTTTTCGACCGACTTTTCGACCGACTTTTCCGACCGACTTTTCGACCGACTTTTCGACCGACTTTTCGACCGACTTTTTCGACCGACTTTTTCGACCGACTTTTCGACCCGACTTTTCCGACGCGACTTTTCGACCAGACTTTTCGACCGACTTTTCGACCGACTTTTCGACCGCTTTTCGACCGACTTTTCGACCGACTTTTCCGCCGACTTTTCGACCCCGACTTTTCGACCGCTTTTCGACCGACTTTTCGACCGACTTTTCGACCGACTTTTCGACCGCCTTTTCGACCGACTTTTCGACCGCCTTTTCGACCGCCTTTTCGACCGACTTTTCGACCGACTTTTCGACCGACTTTTCGACGCTCGACTTTTCCGACAAGTCTAACATGTTATCAGCAAATTATCATGTTCAATTATGATATTTAATTATATTTTTGTTTTTTCAAGCCTAACATAATGTCATTATGTCTTGATCCACTGTGATCATTACACATAACCCGTAACTCGTCCAAGTCTAACATGATATCAGCAAATTATCATGTTCAAATATAATATTTAATTTTATTTATAATTTTTTTTAAGTCTAGCATAATGTCATAATGTCTTGATCCACCGTAACAACATAATGTCATTATGTCTTGATCCACTGTGATCGTTACACATAACCCGTAACCCGTCCAAGTCTAACATAATATCAGCAAATTATTATGTTGAAATATAATATTTAATTTTATTTATAAGTTTTTTTTAAGTCTAACATAATGTCATAATGTCTTGATCCACCGTAACCGTAAGAATTTTCAAGCGTAACCATTTCCAGGCGTAAGAATTTTCTAGCGTAAGAATTTTCTAGCGTAAGAATTTTCTAGCGTAAGAATTTTCTAGCGTAACAATTTCAAAATTTTACCCCCCAGGCCTAAAGACATATCCATGTCAAAAATGACCATTTTAGGGAAACTTTAGAAAATCAAATTTTTGGATTTTTTCAAAAATCACCTCTGGAGGCCCAAAAAGTGTCGTTTCTTGAAGAAACGACAAAAAACGACAAAAAATTACCATTTTAGGGAAACTTTATAAAATCAAATTTTTGGATTTTTTCAAAAATCACCTCTGGAGTCCCAAAAAGTGTCGTTTCTTGAAGAAACGACAAGAAACGACAAAAAATGACCATTTTAGGGAAATTTTAGAAAATCAAATTTTTGGATTTGTTCCAAAATCACCTCTGGAGGCCCAAAAAGTGTCGTTTCTTGAAGAAACGACAAAAAACGACAAAAAATTACCATTTTAGGGAAACTTTAGAAAATCAAATTTTTGGATTTTTTCAAAAATCACCTCTGGAGGCCCAAAAAGTGTCGTTTCTTGAAGAAACGACAAGAAACGACAAAAAATGACCATTTTAGGGAAACTTTAGAAAATCAAATTTTTGGATTTTTTCAAAAATCACCTCTGGAGGCCCAAAAAGTGTCGTTTCTTGAAGAAACGACAAGAAACGACAAAAAACGACGATTTTAGAGAAACGATTGAAAATCAAATTTTTTGATTTTTTCAAAAATCGCCTCTAAAGTCACAAAAAGTGTCGTTTCTTGAAGAAACGACAAGAAACGACAAAAAATGACCATTTTAGGAAAACTTTAGAAAATCAAATTTTTGGATTTTTTCAAAAATCGCCTCTGGAGTCTCAAAAAGTGTCGTTTCTTGAAGAAACGACAAAAAACGACAAAAAATGACCATTTTAGGAAAACTTTAGAAAATCAAATTTTTGGATTTTTTCAAAAATCACCTCTGGAGGCCCAAAAAGTGTCGTTTCTTGAAGAAACGACAAGAAACGACAAAAAACGACGATTTTAGAGAAACGATTGAAAATCAAATTTTTGGATTTTTTCAAAAATCGCCTCTGTAGTCCCAAAAAGTGTCGTTTCTTGAAGAAACGACAAGAATCGACAAAAAACGACGATTTTAGGGAAACATTAGAAAATCAAATTTTTGGATTTTTTCAAAAATCACCTCTGGAGGCCCAAAAAGTGTCGTTTCTTGAAGAATCGACAAAAAACGACAATTTTAGAGAAACGTTTGAAAATCAAATTTTTTGATTTTTTCAGAAATCGCCTCTTGAGTCCCAAAAAGTGTCGTTTCTTGAAGAAACGACAAGAAACGACAAGAAACGGCAAAAAATGACCATTTTAGGGAAACTTTAGAAAATCAAATTTTTGGATTTTTTCAAAAATCACCTCTGGAGGCCCAAAAAGTGTCGTTTCTTGAAGAAACGACAAGAAACGACAAAAAATTACCATTTTAGGGAAACTTTAGAAAATCAAATTTTTGGATTTTTTCAAAAATCACCTCTGGAGGCCCAAAAAGTGTCGTTTCTTGAAGAAACGACAAGAAACGACAAAAAACGACGATTTTAGAGAAACGATTGAAAATAACATTTTTCGATTTTTTCAAAAATCGCCTCTAAAGTCACAAAAAGTGTCGTTTCTTGAAGAAACGACAAGAAACGACAAAAAACGACGATTTTAAATCTTGTTTTACCATGAAGCAAAAAAAATACGAAATTTCGTAAAAAAAAAAAACTTAATCACGAAATTTCTACACCAAAGAAATGGAATTTTTTCAAACAACAAACTACATATTAAAAAACGAATTATTTTCTTTCTGAAAATCATCAATTTTTCAAATTTTAGCCCTCGCCTCGCTTCGCTCGGGCATATGAAAATAATATTTATTTAAAAATGAAAGGTTGAAGATTTTGCCTCCATTTTAATATTAAAATCTGATTTAAGTAAAAAAATGAATAAATTTAGCTTTTGGATTCGTTTTTTCAAAAATTTTCGCAATAGCTTCGCTCGGGCTTGATAACTTCAATTTTACACAATTAATCTTCAAAATGATATGATTCTTCATATTGAAAAAAGATTGAGCAAAAATCTCGTAATGATAAGGATAGAAAAATTTTTGAGAGGGTTGAAAATGAACTTTTTTTCAACTCGGGCACAAGCCTCCTCAAAAGTTACGGTCCATCTCCGCCTATGAGATTCAGCTAGAATAATTATATTTTTTTATACACCACAATAGAGATGTTTGAAGCTACTGAAGATCTGAATAAATTGAAGGTGTAAGAAGTACCATACCTTAACTCAAGTCAACATTTTATTTCATAAAAATACATGTTAATCAATACTTAATCATTAAATATAGAGAAATATCGAAGAGGCAGCATATCTGTCACAATTAATTTTCTTACATATAGGTACATAGAAAATATTTCGTTTCCAATTCTAATCCTGAGAAAATGATCAGAACCCCTGAAAAAGTCATCTTAGGTAAGATCCTTGATCCGCTTGGATATCTAATTTTCCTCCTTCGTTGGCAATCAATAAGCAGCATGGAATGGGTATTCTTTGAAGTGTCTTGCCCTGCAACATTTTTGGTGTCAAATATTTCATTTTTAAAAATTTGATAATTATTCACTTTTATGATTCTGGAGGTAAGTTTGAATGGGGGACCTCTCAAAAATTTTTGAGTCTCCCAAATGGAGCCTTATTTCCGAAAACAAGACGATTTTCTGCCATTTCTGGGTATTGTCACCTACCAAGAACCTCGGTAAAAAAAGTATTTTAAAGTTTCACATTTTGAAACAATTACTTCGAAATTTGATAAAATTTTTTGCCTGCTGCAAGTGGGTTGAAAAATTGCAGATCAGAGATCACGAATTCGATAATTGTTTAATTTTCATCAAAAAATTCAAATCGCACGTTCAAACACTAAACTCTAATTCAAAGTTTAAATCATTTACTTACTTTTCAACTAATACAGGGTGTTTCATGAATCGTCTGCCAAACATATTTTTTTGGATATAAGCGGGTACCACTAAAAAAAACTTGAGATGAACATGTTGCCTATTTTGAAAATTGAAGGGACAAATGCTGCTTCTAAAAAAATCACGTTGAAAATTTTTTCAACCATGGGAATAGATAGCACTCTGAAAACTGAACAAATTTTCACCATATGACTTTTTGCCGAAAATGAAGGGGCTAAAGGTCATTAAAAGTTGAGAAAATTTGAAAATTTTTTGAAGCCCATTTATTTTGAGTGACCCTCTAGCCCCTTCATTTTAGATGTTAGGCAAAAAGTCCACAGAGCAAAATTTCTCCCCTTTTCAACATACTATCCATTCCCTTAATCAGTTAATTTTTTGAGAATTTTTTTGAACAATTTTCTGTGTAGCTCCTTCAATTTTAAAGATAGGCAAAATGTCATAGAGTGAAAATTCGTTGTTTTCAAAGTGCTATCCATTCCCATGGTTGAAAAAATTTTTTGACTTGATTTTTTTAGAAGCAGCATTTGCCCCTTCAATTTTCAAAATAGGCAACATGTTCATCTCAAGGTTTTTTTTAGTGGTACCCGGTTATATCCAAAAAATATGTTTGGCAGACGATTCATGGAAACCCTGCACGTATAGAAATAGTCTCAATCAAATGAAAGTTGGCAACACTGCAGTGAAAATTTTTGAAAAATTTCATTATAAATTATTCCAGGTGGCCTAAATGTTTTTTTCCTTGATTTTGAGGCGTTTGCGTCTGTGGTTTGAAGAAAAAAAATTTCAAATTCGTGATCTACAACTTTTCAACCCTCTTTTAAAGGGTAAAAATTGGTATCTAATTTCTAGGTGAACTGCTCAGTAAAGTGCAGAAACTCAACATTCCTTTTTAGGAAGTTGATTGAGGTTCCCAACATCCCAACAGGTGGCATTTCCCAAAAATGGTAAGAAATTGTGTGTTTGTGTTTTTTTTATAATCGAGCCAACTTAAGAAGGAGAGCGCTCAAAACGAAAAATTTCTGTTTCGTGGCTGAATATTTTTCATCTACTTTGAAAATTCGAGGTGCATCTTCACTCTAACGGAACTATACAACATCAAAAACATTACATAATTTCTATTTTTAAACAAAATTTTACAAAATATGTACTTTTTTATCAGAAATAGGGAATAATTTCAGAAATGGGTGATTTTTTTTTGCTAATTATCGTGAAGTTACTTTTTCTACTTTGAATTTAATACAGGTTTTTAATGGTGATGTACCTTGAGTTACCAGTGATTCATAAAAACTTTTGGCCACTAAATAGAAACTTTTCGTTTTGAGCGCTCTCCTTCTTAAGTTGGCTCGACTATAAATGTCCTTTCTTTGATGTCCCCTAGCTCCAACCCCCTTTGGGTTGAAGATCTCCTACTCAAAGTAAAATACTTCAAGCAGTTCTCGTCAAAATTCAGAATATGTTTTTGTTTTCATTCTACCCTAATTTTCATTTTTGAACTACTCTTTATTATTGAAAAAAATTACGAGTGATTTATTTATTAAAATTTTTTCAATTTTCTAAAAGTGTTACAACTATTTTTAAAAGTTTTCAATTTTATAGGCGATTTTTTAAGTCTAATCCAAATGCTTTTTCAAATTAGAAATTTTTGTTAAAATTAAAAAAAATTATGGATTTTAAAAAATCCTTAGTTTTTAGGAATTTACTTCATTTCTTAAAATTCAATTTATGTTCAATTTTTTAATTTTTTGAAGAACTCGTTTCAATTATTTAAAGAAATAGATACTTATACGTTTCATTTTTTGAAAAATTAGCTAATTACCCAATTTTTAAAAATCGTTCAATTTTTAATAAAAATTTATCCCCTTTCCGAAAAATTGCATGAGTTTAAGGATTTTCAATTTTTTGGAAAATCGTTCAATTTTTGGAAAATTTTTCAGTTTTTATAGAATTATCAACTTTTAAAAGAATTGTCTAGTTTTTTTTTTTTTTTATTTAAATGAAATTAATTTCTGAGGAAATTGCTTAAGTTTTGAAAAACTGTTGAATTTTTTGAAAACTATCAAATTTTGATTTCTTAAACAGCTATCCGAATTTTTGAAAATTTCCCTGGTTTTAGGAGATTTTAGATTTCTTGGAAACCCAAAATTATCTTATTTCTAGGAATCCAATTTTTATAAAATCGTCCAAGGTTTGAAAATTTTTCCAAATCGAAAAATTTTTTACTGGAAAATTTTCTGATTTTGTGAAAATATTGGCCAGTTTGAGTTTAAGGATTTTCAAGTTTTGAATAATCGTCCAGTTTTTAAACAACTGTCTTGTCTCTGAAAAACGATTAAATTTTTCAAAAAATTGAAGGTACCTACAATTTTTATACATTTTTTGAAACATTGTAATTTTTTAGAAAACTGTAGGTATACTTAATATTTGAAAAATCGTCCAATTTTCCAATAATCAAGTTCCTTTTTTTTTAGATCACCAAGTTTTCGAGCAGTTTCCAAGTTTTGAGAAATATTTCCCAATTTTTAGAAAATCATTCATCCAAATACCCTGTCCTTGAAAAAAATAGACATTACCAATGTTCATTTGCATACATTAACTAGATAGAATTTACCAACCATTTGTACGGACTTGTCCTTATATTCGTTTCCAGTGTATTAATTTCAGTATGATCAATACAATCGATTCCAAAATCAAAAATATCCAGATTATAATGCAGTCGATCGCAATCATTTGATCTAGGTATCGGAATCACGCACAGTTGATGCTGTAACACGATAAAATTCTCGAAGATGATAAAATGGCACTACCTATTTGAAAATTATCAAAAATATGAATATCTTCTTACTAAATAACGAAGTACAATTTGTCCTGGATCTTTTTGATATTTTTCAGCCGTTTCTAAAATCACTGGCCGATCTACTATCGGCGGATGGATATCAGTATCAATCCAGGGAGCATCTGCTGCTCCAAGAGGGGCATAAGCTATAACCTGAATATTCCTCGATTTGCAGAATAACGATAACATTCGGTTTTGAAAATATGGATTTACTTCGATCTGAAATTAAAATTGTTGAATTTACGAACATTTTCTTTGTGAATTAGACACTGAAGACAGTCGATAAGTAAGTTTTAATATTCACTTCGTTGATCACAGGACATATGGATGAGATTTTTAATATTCGAGCGATTTGATCACTGTTGAAATTAGACAGGCCGAGCATTTTTGTATATCCCAAGCTTACCAATTCCTCCATTGCACACCAAGTGTCTTCGATTGGCGTATGCTCTTCGTCCAATTTACAGTATTCAAATTCGTCTTTAGTTTTCTACAAAAAAATCCAATTGATTGATTGATTATAAATAATCTTACTTGAAAATTGATCATCTTACAACCTAGGTACGTAAATTAATCAGTACTTTCGATGCAAACGGCCATTGCATGAGGTAGGCATCAAAATAATGAAGGCATAAATCACTTAAAGACTTTTCAATCGCTGGTATAACTTCTTCGGGTTTATGATGAGTGTTCCAAAGCTGAAATTTAACGTATTTAATAGAACTTTCGCGCTGATTGAAATATTTCATGCGAATAATGATACCTTTCCGATGATGAACAGGTCGTCTCTTTCAACTACCCCTTCTCTAATTTTTTTGTTGATTGCTGCACCAACTTCTGATTCATTTTGATGGATGAAACCGCAGTCAATTAGTCTGTATCCGACATCAATCGCTAATTCAACCGTTTCAGTCGGTGACCTCATCTGCGTGTAAATTATCAAATTAGGATATAAGAATCATGGGTGGTAAAATGGGATTTAATCAAGGTGGCAATTTTTCTCAGCTATTGAAAAAAGGTAGAGTGCTTGAGCAAGGGTTAGAGGGAGAAGGTGAAAATTATTTGTAAAACCACGAAAAACTCAAAATTATTTTGAGAGGGAGGGAGTCAAATTTTCTACGCCATTTTTTTTCTTAGGAAGGGGTTGAAATGTTGAAAAATGTAAAAACAAAAGTGTGATAAAAATTTGAAAAATTAGGCTGCTTTTGAAAAAAAAGGAAATCATTTGAAAAACAAAAGCAGCGAATTTTTTAAATTTTACGAGCTTGTTAATGATTGGTTACAGAATTTACGAGTGACGTGATATCATAAATGATATTTTAAATTTTTTTTTTTTAATTTGAAATTCATTTTTCAGGGTTAGCGAAAATGCTCTACTACCCCCGTCTACCACCTGTAGGAGGAACATTGATTTGAATTTTGTTTTTTTGTCCACTTACTCGAAATGTACCCAATCCAATGGCTGGTATTTTTTCTCCGTTGGCTAAAATTACAATAGGGGTTTTCGCTCCTATTTTATCGTGGTGGTGGCGATGATGGTGATGACGACGATGATGGGGATGATCTGGATGATGTTCCCCGTGGTGATCCGCATGATGAGTAGTGGCTGGATGAGGTGTGGTGGTTAGCTCTGTAGGATCAGCCATCGTCGAAAAACCAACCTTACTCGAAATATGAGATAAAATTAATAAATAAAACTAGAATTTTAGAATACATCAGCGATCAGCAGATAACAATTTTTTTCTCAAATTTGATATGTAAATGAAAACCTTCAATTGATAGAATTGTTGATAACCAAATATTGCTGCAGTTCGGTCGAAGTGTTGTATTAAAAACGAGAATCACGAACCGTGAATCCGTTCAACGTTTTTATTTGAATATAAAAAAAAAATAAAACCTTCAAAGAGGCTGAATTTGTTGGTAGTTTATTACAAAAGTAGCTACATATGGAAAAATATTACAAAATTTTATTCAATTTATCGAAGGAACGGGTAACAAAATACTTGAAGAATTTTTCAGGGATCTAAACAAGGATGGTGTTCGTGTCTTTTCGAATATTCTGTAATTTTGGTCACCGTATCAAGACAACACAATGGTTTATCTTTATTCATTATCGTCATTCTCGCTTTGAAACAGCCTGCTGGTAAAATTCCCTTGGTTCGTTTGTGTATCACAAGACTTCTAAAACGTAAATAACCCTGGAATCAAATAGGTAATGCATTTTTATCAATTTTCCAACTGGCAAATGTGGGCGCTTGCAACATCTTTTTCTGAATGCGAAGTAAAAAAAAGTACAAAAGAAATACACGTTGTCAATTTTCTTAATAATTTTTATGGATAGACGATAGAGTGCTGCAAAGTTCGTCAACCAGTCCTTAAACAAGTAAATACCTAAACTTGAAGCAAATAAAATGGAAAATTGGACCCAACCTCCTTACATTGTATTTTTATTTGTCCTTCCCGGGGGGGGGGGACGTAAGGGATTCAAAATTTGATTTTCCGGCTATAACTTTCGAAATTACGCCCTTACGAAAAAAAAGTCGAAACAAAAATTGTAAAGAGTTCAAAAACAAACAATTTTTTCATTTACCATTTTTTCTCAAAACGTCATGGAGAGGAAATAGGGTCTTCAGAAAAAAATCAATTTTGAAAATTTTCCATTAACACTAATAATTTTCAAAAATCGAGTCAATCGACTTTTAGGAGCGCGCGGCTCTTTTGCATAGTACATCCTATTACTATGTCGAATAAGAAAAATGAACAACCGACCCCTCATCTCAAAATAGGGGGGGGGGGAATATCTCAGCTATAGTGAAAAATTCGAAAAATTGATTCAAACAAATGTTGTAGGGTGTTAAAAGACAAACATTTTACTTTTTTTACATTTTTTCCACGTGGTCTTGGAGCCGAGCTATTGCAAAACGAAAAAAGATCGACGCGGGGTTCGAAAATTTTTCATAAACTCAATAAATTACACGTGTGTAGGTCTGGTATAAAATCTAGCGAACAAATAGCTCAACAAGTGGTTTTCTGAGGGTTTCGTGGTCGCTAAACTCAATTTTTACCTCTGGACCCAAATTAGGCCCCAAAAGAGAGGGTTTAATTTTTTGTGAGGAATTTTCGAACGCCGCGTCGATCTTTTTTTTTTGCAATAGCTCGGCCCCAAGACCACGTAGAAAAAATGTAAAAAAAGGAAAATGTTCCTCTTTTAACGCTCTACAACGTTTGTTTGAACCAATTTTTCAAATTTTTCACTATAGCTGAGATATTCTAGGGGGAAAATGTAACTTTTTTTTACAGGGGGTCCACCCCCTACTTTGAGATGAGGGGTCGGTTGTTCATTTTTCTTATTCGACATATAGGATGTACTATGCAAAACAGCCGCTCCTATAAGTCGATTAACCCGATTTTTGGAAATTATTAGTGTTAATGGAAAATTTTCAAAATTGATTTTTTTCTGAAAGCTCTAGCTCCTCTCCATGAAGTCTTGAGAAAAAATGGTAAGTAAATAAAAAAATTGTTTGTTTTTGAATTCTCAATAATTTTTGTTTCAAATTTTTTTTCGGAAGGGCGTAATTTCGAAAGTTATAGCCAAAAACCCAAAATTTGAACCCCTCACCCCCAAAAGGGGGACAAAATATTCCCCGATTTCAGGGAAAGTCGGGTATGTTGAAATACACCCTCTACAAAGCTTATATACGAATTTTCCCGTTTCCGGGAATTTTTTTTGGGGTCAAAACCTAAAATGACCTTTAATGCCCTAAAAATTTGATTTTTTGAAGTTCAATCTGTTGATTGAAATCTCCTCATTCCTTTGAAACAATTTACCTGTTTCAATGCGTATTTAAAAAAGTTTTCCTAGTTTTGGATAATTTTTCAAATCTCGCACGATTTTTTTTAGTTCTTCAAATTTTTTCCAATAAATTGTACAATTTTCCAAAAAATGGACGATTGATTTTTTGAAAATTGTTCAACAAGATGCGCTTACATCATACATGGATTCTAATTTTTTTTTAAATTTTGATGGACCCTTACAAAAAATTGTTGTAAAATAATTTTTTAAAAAGGTTTTGAAATTTGAGATTTTTGGTCAATATTTTACTCCATTTTCTTCAACAGAAGTTCAATATTTCTAATTTCTGTTTTTTTTACAAAAAAAACAGATTTTTTGTTTTTGTTGAACGTTACTTATTTGTTTTGTGACCATCGAAGAGTAAAAAATTTTATCATTGAAAAAATCGTTGGCATTTTTATAATTTGAAATTTTGTAAGTACTTATTCTGGAACAAAGTACAATATTGATATGTAGTTTTAAAATTGAAGACCTTGGCTTTCGACCCAATTTTCTTATTTTCAAGTTTTTCAAAATTTATTAAAGCACCAAAAGTTATGACGACATCTGTAATTTGATGTTATTTCAGGACAATTTGAACCCTTCTGAACAAAAAAAAAAATGGTATTCAGGGTCCATCTGAAGTGAAATTTAATCCCTTTCCCATTTCGAAAAAACATTTATTTTTTGAAGTACTCATGGAAAAAATAAATTAAAGTCATCAGTCATTAACATACTTACATGGACCATGTACATTCTCTCTCTCCTTCTGAGACTAACTGTTGACAAAAAAGTAGAAAAAAACCGGAATTGTTTTTTAAAAAACCTGATTTCTAAAAAAAATTAGAATCTTGAAGCTGTTACCTTGTTCTGGATATGGGGAGGATTTAACATTGATCAAAAAATCTTTGCTCATGTTTTTTCGAAGTCATTTCACAACAATTTTTTGTTAGGATCTAACAAAATTCACGAATCGATGTACCTACCTACCCTTCTGACCAATTTTGGAAGAATTTTTCAATTTTAGGAAAATTGTAAACTTTTTTGATAATTCTCGAGTTTGAAAATAATTTTTGCAGATTTAGGAAATTTTTCAATGGAAATTAATCATCTATTCGGTTTTATAGAAAATTAGCTAAATGTCAAGTACCTACTTGAACATTTCCAATTTTTAAAATGAAATACTACGTAATTAATTTTTCAGTTGCTTGCAATTTTTGAAAAAGAATTCGACATTAAAATCGCTTTTAGGTATTTTCTAAAAAAATTCAATTGTTTAAAAAAATTATAGTTTTATGAAAAATTTTTAATTTTCTTTTCCAAATACCTATTCGATTGCAAAAAGTAGATTACCTAATTAGTACCTACCACATTTTCGAAAACATTTTAGAATGTATTTTTGAAAAAAATGACTTACCTACCTACGTGATTTCATGCTCAAATAAAAAGTTGCAAAAAGGCACTTGAAGAAATTTTAGTGACAATTGACAAAGATACTCTCTCAATTATAAATCAGTGAAAATTACCGAAAATCACTGAAAAACAGTCAAAATTGCAGCCCAGAGAAAATCAGTGAACATTTTTTTATTGAAAACAAATCAGTGAGAAAAATAACTGAAAAATCAGCGAAAATTCGCTGAAAATCAGTAAATTTTGCTGATTTTTCCTGTGCTGCAATTCTGACTATTTATTAGTGATTTTTCACTGATTCAGAATGAGAGAATAGGCACTAAAAAAGGTACCTACCAATTATGAAGCTTTGATAGCTCAACATCCTACCTTTGAAGAAATTAGCACAATTTTTCGTCTGGATCCCCCAATGTACCAGTGGCGGTTTTCCAAGGGAAGTCGAGGAAGTCAGACTTCCTTTAATTTTTTGAAACTGGAATTTTTATTCAACTTTCATTTTTTGGTAAATGTGTCCAGAAAAATTTATCAAATTAAATAAAATTCCACCCCAAAAAAGAGACGACTTAAGATGGTGTGTTCTATTCAAACCTTTTTGCAGTATTTCTAGGTGTGGTGATTTGTCACCAGAAAAGGTGATTTTGCATAGGTATTTTCATTTTCGCAATAGTGAATGAGTGGCAATTTTCAAAAAAATTGGTAGATTTAATGATTTTTTTGGTTTTAAATTACAAATTTCACCTCAAAACAACAAAATATTGGAGAAAATGGTAAAATTTTGAGTACAAAAAATTTCACCCTTGCTCCGCGCGGACTTATTAATTTTTCTATTTTTCTAAAAAAATTATTTTATAATTTTTGTGCTAAGTTTCCAGTTTAATGTCAAAATCAAAAGCTTTTTTTTAGAATGTAAACAAGTTTCATGTGTAATTTTAGAAATTTTGTGAAGAAAAAGACAAGTAATGATTTTTTGAATTTCTCATCTAGCAACACTGATTTTTTGACTTCCTCAGATTTTCCCTTCCAAAACCGCCACTGCAATGTACCTAGGAGGTTCAGCCCAAAAAAAAATCAAAAATTGAGATAGTTTTTTCAACACAAAAAAATCAAAAAATCAAAGATAAATGTATGTAGAGGCGCCCATGTTGTCAAAATGAATTTCCTATTGATTGCAATGCTTACTTTACGTACTGGGCAGCGATCTGGTATATTTAAAATTAATCTGCCTACAGGTACAAACCATACATCTTTTTCTATGAAACGACATAGATCTAGGTTCTCGATTGATAGCGGACTAGAAGCCCAACTATTATTGTTCTGAGTATATGCTTGAAACTTGACCTAAAAATAAAAAATAGGTACATAATTTTGAATTTTTAAAATTAATTATTCTTTGTTTTCGGTACTCACCGTAACGTCAATTGGCAAATCTTCAATGACTTCTATGTATCCATCAGCTGTATGATTGTGGAATATTTTCAGGTGGTCCAAGGAGACGAACTCTCGCAAGTTGGATCCTTTGCATTTCTCTATCACCTCTAAAGTTAATATGTAGGCCTGAAATATATTTTTTCTTGATTTAAATTCAATGCAGAATATTTCACTGATATTCAACTTACTGGTTCCTTAGCAGAGAAAACATTTTTCGAGAGAGTTAAAAATGGCAAAAAATATAACAGTAAGTTTTTCATATTATTTGAACTTGAAAACGATCCGCGTCAGTGTGATGTGTACCGAATGAAAACTTTGTTGTAAGTAATTATGGTTGCACGTCATATTCGTCCCTACATTTCACTGTCATTGTAATTGACAAAATAATACTCCCGAAGTTCATTATTTGATCAACGAATCGTGCATGTTCAACGTAGAAATAATTATTTAAATAATATCTTCGGTTTGATCTCTTATCTTCGCTTAGGTAGGTGTATGTGTTTATTATTAACTGATTCGTACCTATACTTACGAATTTTTTAATAATCGCAGTATAATTATAATTAAAATACGTGAACGAGATAATTTGACGATACAATTTAAAAAAATGATGGATTTTAAATCTAATTCAGAAGCTGATTTTTTTCTCTTATGGAACCAGAACTCAAAAAAAATGATTAAATGGGGTTAAATATCAATTTTTAGCATTTTATTTGTACCTACTTATAAAATATTATAATGCCACTTAAACTTATTTCATCTATCCCTATTCCATAGCACGTTACTTCGATCTAATAAAAATGACTACAAAAGTACAAGCGAGCTCGAGCAAACCAGGTGGTCAAAAAATACATACACGAGTCGAATTCATTCATTCAACAAAACGCCTTATCCGAAGCTGTCAAAAGGCTACGAAAATACCTCTTTAACTAGGGCGATGATTTTGTAATACACGCGTACTTTTCATTCGTCGAATTATATCAACGGAGGTGGCGGTATCGCGGTGAAATTCTCTCTCGAAAATGTGGTTTCCATTTATCCTAAGCAGGGATTTTCGAGTGTTTTTCTTTCCTATTGTACACGCGCCCACTCGATAAGTGGGATACTTTCTTTTTGAATTTTTATTTCCATTCGAATATCGCAATCGTAGGGAAACTGGTTCGAAAAGTGTCTCTGTCGAGGGGATGTGGTTTGATTGAGTGGAAAGTTTGTGATGTGAAGTGACGTGTGAAATATTTCGTCGGCTTGATTGTCAAAATGGTGGAATTTCGTGATTGAGGGGGTATGACTAGGGCTTGGATATTTTCCCTCAAAACCGAGGGTTTGATCGAAAAAATGTGACATTACTTACCTATTATTATTATTTTTCAGAATTTGGAAATAGATGTCGTGATGGTTGATCGAGTATTTCGAAGGGAAAACGAGGCGGAGATTTACGAAATGTTCAATTTTCTGAAGATTGTAATAATATGATGAAGGTAGAGTATAAAATCAGAGAGGTGGGTACGAAAAGCATTTATTTTGGGTGATTTTCAAATTTGACGAGTTCAGAGGCGTACCCGAGGAGAGAAAAGGGAGCAATTCCTTCCAAAAGATCGAAAATGTTTTGTTAAATGCTCAGCTCAATATGAATAGCAATTTTTTGAATTCTAACGTGATTATTCCTAAAATGTTTGGTTCTGATTTTTTTTTCACTTGAGCTTCATTTTTTTGGGGGGGGGGGGGGATTTTCGTCATGGTTTTTGCAGTCACCTACATGTCTTGCCTCTTCTATGAGAAAAACTTGAGTAAATACGTGTTCGGATGAGTTAAATAGATACATATTTGCGTATTAATTTTTTGAAGTGTGTTTTTATTCAGTCGATTAAAGATACCTGCTTGTGGAAAGGAGGCACAAACTGAGGTTGGATTATTGAAGAGGGAGGGAAGGGGAGTTGAAAACCTGTAAATTTTTGGATTTTTTCGGTTCAAAAGCACAATTTTTTCCAACACATCATTTTTCCAAAACTTCTACACTCGAACTTACTAAATTTAAAAATTTTTTAAAAATAAAAATGCAACTTTGCCATTTGGGCATTCTGCTTTTTCTTCTCCCCCTCTCTTGATTTTCTTAGATAATTTCTCAAAATTTATTTTCAGGTCGAAATGAAATAATGGAATAATCTTTATTGGTAGATAAGTATTTAAAAAATTGAAAATTTTTTCAAAATTCTTGAAAAAGACTGTATAAAAGTTGTGTCTTAATCTCAAAATGATCAGATATTTTTTTTTGAAATCAAATTAGGAACTCAACGTACCCAAAAACGTTTCTGAATAAAATTTTTCATGCTTATCCATTTTTCTGAGGCATCTAGGTACCTACGTAGTTTTAAAAAATTATTTTATGAGTTTTTAAAATTTTTTATAGAATATTATCGAAATGGTCTCAGTAGGCTCTGAAAATGTTTACCTTGAATTTTTTTGGCAGAAATACGGGGAGGGGGCGAGAGGGTGCGAGAGTTAAAAGAATCGAAAATGTTCCTTCAACATTCAAAATTTTCTAATTTTTCTTCCTTGTTTTAAAATAGTCGTATGGTGCTTAAGCGATGAAAAATTGTTGCAGATGAATATTCCAGGTGGATAAACCATTCAATAAAAAAAATCCAAAAAATATTAACAGTGAATTTGAAAATTACGATAAAATGAATTATGACGTAAAATTGAGGAATCCCTGCCAATGAAGTTTTTGAGTAGCTAGGTATTAAGTAAACATACCTACATTATTCTTATAAGAGATATGTACCTACCAATTTGGTAGAGAAATGATCTTTTTTTTTTCAACATAATGAAAATTGACAAATTTCAAATTTTACTGATGAAAAGGGAGCAAGGAAGGCAGGTATATGGTTTTGAAAGCTAAATAGATTTTTATGCTAAGTACTTTTCCCTCTTATAGGTACTTCCAGAAAAAAATACAGAATGATCCATTGAACCTTTGCAATAATTTACCAACTTTTTCTTATTTATAAAATCTGCATTTTCAAAAATTATATTTTCCATTTCAGATTGTGAACATTTTAAATATACATTTTTATCTCATAGGTGTCTTCATTTCCGATACTCACTTCAAAGTATTTTGTTGAATTGTGAAAGAAAAATGTGAATATCTCAGTTCTTTAGAATTTGTGATTATTTACCTACTAGGCATATTAAATTTACGCAAATGCCCTTTCTTTTTTGTTTTCATCGGTGAAAAATGTTTATTATAAAATGGTCACAAGAAGAACCAACTACTCAATCACAAAATCAAATTTGCAAGCAAAATTGGGTTCAACTAAGAAAATTTAGAAAAATGGAGAATTTTTTTTGAAAGAAAATTCGCAGTTGTGGCGTAAAAATGAAGAAAAATTCGGCTCGAGTTCGAAATCGTCCATTTTTTTTTTTGTTTTCCCAGTAATATCAACTTTGATTCGCTCCTGAATTGACATTTCAAAAATGATGAAAATTTGTGAAATAGACTGGAAATTTTGGGAGGATGAGAGGAGGAGCGAGGAGAAGAGGAGAGGAAAACCCAGTTAATTTACCTATTTATTATTTAAACCACCTTTAGCTTTTATCTTATTTGATTTTTTTCCGATTTGTTTTTACATTGCAATTTCAAAATAGTGATAATGAGAATTGTAGTTTTAAATATCGTTATAAATGTTGTCCAAGAAATCCGGGTACATTTTCTTGATGCCTAGATTTTGTTTCAAAAGCTCTTAAATCCGGAGGAATTAAATTTTTATTCATCGGATTTTCAACTTTAAGCCAAAAATGAAATTAAAATTACTCAATAAGAACCCAATCCTTGTAATAATTACTTCACAGGTACCTCGTAAAAATACAAAATTAACAATTCAATAAATTGTGAATAGTCTGAAAATAAACATAAAAATCATATTTTTCGATATTTATTCATAATTTTAAACCAATTTTCCTATCAGTGCGTTGAAATAGCTGAATATAAAATTGAGAGTGAAAAGAATTATGATCATATTTTTTTTCAATTTTCAACTCGGGAAGGGTAGGTACCTATCAATTGAAAAAAAAAAACTGAAGGAGGTCACTCAAAGAGCCAATACAAAAACAGCTGTATAGAGTAGACCACCTTTCCCCCTTCCTTGCCAATAATCAGCAAAAATTTGGAAAAAATGGGAAATTGAGGAGTCGTAAATTTTAATAAACATTTTTGCCATTTTACTGCTAGAATTACATCTACTCACTCTCGAAACCCTACCTACATAGATTATGTACCTATATGATAGGTAGATAGGTATAGGTAATTTATTCTTCAAAAGTATGATGATTTAGTATTCTTGGCAAAAAAAAAACTCCAAGTGAAGGTTTCTTCACAAACTGCTGATTTAATATTATTCTCTTGTAAACTTTTTCCTCGAGATGTTATTTCATCAACTTATTATTTCACAGATAATGGAAAAACTTATCAAAAATACTCTTCAATATTCCACTTAAAACCTACGAACAAATGCAAATTGCAAATTTAAGTAAACCGAGAACTAACTCAAATGAACGTACCCTCGAAGAAAACCCGCGTCGAAAAAAGTTGACAAAGAAAAAAATCCAACACCGCGAAGAAAACAGAAGTAAAAAGCAATAACGACATCGACGAGTCAATCAATACAAAACATTTATACAAAACCAGGTAGTAACAAATTTAATTCCAGAATATAAATTATCATCACCGCGACACATATGCAAAAAGTATTCAGCTTAGAAAAAAATTCAAAATACAACTTACCTTTAACGTATAGGTAGGCTGAGTCGAAGTACACGAACGATTTACCACTACCACTTTGTTGGTGGTCGCGATCGAGTACGAAACGAACCCGGATCCGCACGAACCCGAGTCCGCATTTTGAGAACGACTGAAGCCAAAACTTTTAATTTTCATAACCTCCTAATCGCGGTGGCGTTTTGTTGTTTTAACCCCGCGGCGACGAACGAGAGCTCAATTTCGTTTTGACACCGCGATAAGTTCTTCTTTCTTTGGTTCTTTTTCCCTTTAGGTTTTTTTCTTTTTTAGTCCATGGCGTATTGTTCGGGTTGGTTTAAGGCGTTTTGTATTAGTTATCCTGCTCTAAAGTATTGAAGTGGAAGTTCTATCTGTGTTGCGCAAGATTTCTTGGAATTTTAGGACTTTTTTTGGTAATAAATGAGGAGTTTTTCCCCCTTTTGTTTATAAGGATTGCTCCTTTCAATGTGAATTTTATTATTTAAAAAAAATGTACCTAGTTTAGTTATTTATTTTTTGAAAATTGAGTACCTATGTAGAATTTATTTTAAAAAATGTTCAAAAAAATTTTAAGGAAATTTTCGCATTTCAGTTTTAATGGAGAAGAATAATGGCGCCACAGCTGTCAAAAACAGGAATAATGGCAGAAATTTCAATTTGAACTTTCCTGATATTGAGCTACATTTTGGAACATGTCTGCCGCATATGTCCTTAGGTTTTGAACATAAATTTTATTTGAAATTTGAAACCTCTCCCTACCCCCTTAACCTAATGAACTGAACAAATTTTTTTTGAAGACTTTTTGCCCAACATCAAAATAAATGGGTTACGAGTGGCTACGTGCCATTAAAAATCGAAAAAAATTGAAAATTTTTTTGAAGATCACTTATTTTGAATGACCCGTGGTCCCTTCATTTTTGATGTTAGGCAAAAAGTTTTCAAAACGAAATTTGTTCAGTTTTTAACGTACTAGGTATCCATTCCATTGGTTGATTTATTTTTCTAGATTTTTTTATAAACAATTTTTTCAATTTTAAAGCTAGGAAAAAGTCGCAAGATGAAAAATTGTTCAGTTATTAAAGTAAGGTCAATTGGGGTAATTGTAAAACTACCATCTATTCCCATGGTTACCATTTTTTACGTGATTTTTTTGGAAACAGCATTTGCCTCTTCAATTATCAAGATAGGCAATATGTTTATCTCAAGTTTTTTTTAGAGATATCCGGTTAAATCAAAAAATGAAGTATTATCGTCCACTAACCTGTATTTTGTGGTTCAATTTTTCAAAAAAAATCCCTAATTTTGGGGGCTTTCATCTTCCCCCTCCCAAATTCCTAGGGTGGAGAGTGACCGATTCACAAAATTATTATTACAGACAACGTTTCTTGCATTTAAAATAGTTTGTAGCTTTATTATGTTCTATGTTGTCGATTAGATAAAATTGCCACAATCTCCTCGATAGCAACTTATCAATTAAGTATTGTTCAGAAAATAATATTATGAATATACAGGGTGTCCCATGAATCGCCTGCCAAACATATTTTTTCGGATATAACCGAATACCACTAAAAAAAAACTTGGGATGAACAAGTTGCCTATTTTGAAAATTGAAGAGGCAAATACTGTTTCTAAAAAAAACACGTCAAATTTTTTTTTCAATCATGGGAATGGATAGTACTTTAAAAACTGAACAAAATTTTATTTAATGATTTCTTATCTAGTTTTAAAATGGAAGGGTTACAAAAAAATCGTTCAAAAAAAATTCTCAAAAAATGAACTGATCAGGAGAATGATAGTACGTTAAAAACTGAAGAAATTTTATTCTGTAGACTTTTTACCTAACATCAAAAATAAAGGGACTATTGGTCATTAAAAATTGAGAAAATTTGAAAAAATTTTGAAGCACATTTATTTCGAGTGACCCATATCCCCTTCATTTTCGATGTTAGGCAAACAGTCTACAGAACAAAATTTCTTCAGTTTTCTACGTATTATCCATTCTCCTTTGATTAGTTCATTTTTTGAGAATTTTTTTGAACAATTTGTTTTGTAGCTCCTTCAATTTTAAAGATAGGCAAAAAGTCATTAAATGAAAATTTGTTCAGATTTCAAAGTACTATCCATTCCCACGGTTGAAAACATTTTTTGACGTGATTTTTTTAGAAGCAGCATTTGTCCCTTCAATTTTCAAAATAGGCAACATGTTCATCTCAAGATTTTTTTAGTGGTACCTTCGCCTACCTTGTTATATCCAAAAAAATATGCTTGGCAGACGGTTCATGGAACACCCTGTAGGTGTAAAAAATAATTGGTTGAAAAAATTAATTAAGTTTATTGCAAGAAATTAAAATTATTTAATAATTAAATTTTTAGTTAATTAAGTGGTAAACTGTAAATTTATTAATAAAGCACATATCGAATTACTAAATTCGCTCTCCGGTCATCCGTGGCATGGTAGCCTTATTGCAATGCCTAACGAACCCTTTCCCCACCAGGGTTTCGATCTTTCGTAGACCTGTGGCCAAGTACCGTTCTCTTAGCTGTCGAAAATAAAACTGGGTAAGTCATCCACTGTGTGTGTGTACCTCTTCTCTTAACGTGTCGAACAGAGATTTCTCAAAGCAGACAGCATGGTACCTACAGTAACTGCTCACAGTGCTCACACAGGAAATACCACAGAAATATTTTATCCCGATAGAAAGGAATATTTTTATTGTATCTTTTGTATTTTGTCGGATTCTCTGTATCTCTTTTTAGGTTCGAGGTAGATTTTTTTGTATTTTCTTTTCTCTTTTTTTCGGTCGCCGATTGAGTGGAAAATTTGGTTCAATGTGGGTTTAATAGGATGAAAGCGGGCTAGAAATTAATACGAGACCATTTATAATTAAGTAGTAGCGGAGCAGGCTTTTCGAATCAAATACTGTCCATGATTTTAAATTTATTGTGATTGTTTTTTTAAATGCATATTCCTAAAAATACGTTTGAATATGCTTCAAAGCCACATAATTGTGCATAGTGATGATTTTATTACAAAGCGTTTGAATGAATTTTCCATGTACCTATCAGTTTAATGAATCGATCCATTCTTGCCAATGAATTACCATTAGTAAGCCCAAAGATTTTTTAGTAATCTATACAGTACCTAGATATAGATAGGTTCCGTACCTAGGTAAATATGATTAAAATTAGTCTACGTGATACGCATGGTATTGAATGGTCACATGCTATATACTTACCACATTATATCTATCTTATTACTCGTATTTACTTCACTGAATAAGGTTGAAAAGAATGACTTTGCATATAATGTACCTGAGCCCATTCAATATTCATCTACAAACTGGTCAATATTTCCCTCGGTGTATGAAATGGTCGTTAATGAGGTTGTCAATGAAAGAACTGGCCTTACACTTATAATATTTCTTGAAATTAGAACAAGTGTTTAGGCATACAAACTGTGAAATAACGAGTAAATTTTTATTTGAAATATCACTGAAAATTCTTACAGGGAAGGTATTTCAACCGGCAGTAAAATTTTGACCCGAAAAAAAATGAATTGAAAGCACATCATAAAAAAAAACCATATCCGAAATTTCACGTGTTAGAGTTCATTTCTCGAATTTTGGCGAATTTTGGGGAATTTCAAAATTAAGGTATACCTCATCGCCCTGTAAAATATCAAAATTTGATATAATCAACGAAAAAAACTAAAATTTGGCATATACGTACTTATCCTATTTTAGACTTCCCAAAATCGATTGGAAGAGTTTCGAGACGTTTTAAAATTTGCAGAGAGTTTTGGAATTTTTTAGCACTGAAGAAAAGTAGGTATAGGTACCTAAGTACGTAAAAATGTCCATAAATTATGAAAAGCACGCATGATCGCAGATTACCTTTTTTAGTGATCTACCTATGTAATCGATTAAAGCAGAATTTTCCAAAATTCGTTACTGCTGCGTTGAATCCATAATTAAATTTTGAAAGAAAATTTTATAACTAAAATTGAAAATTGTTTTATTTGAAGTATCGAATAGAAATGAATGCATAAATGTATTATTCCGTAATGGTTAAACTTAATACCTACTCTTAAATAATTGCAGTATACGATTCGAGAGGTAAAAATTTTCTACCAAAAAATATGGCATTGAAGTTTCAATAGGCAGTTACGAATTTCGGAAAGTTGTGCTTTATTCAATCAAATAGGTCGCTAATATGGGTATTCGCGATTATGGGTGCTGAAGTTTATATGGACCATTTTTATTAGCTTTTCTGCAGTTCTAGAAAAATCCGAAATTTTCTGGAGGCTCCGAAACGTCTCGAAATCGTTTCGAATCGATTCGGAAAGTCGAAAAGAGTATATACCAAATTTTAATTTTTTTTCGTTAATTAGATCAAATTTTTATATTTTGCAGTGCGATAAAGTGAATTTGACATTCCAAAAATTCGCTGAAATTTGAGAAATGAGTTTTAGCCCCTGAAATTTTGGATAAGGAGTTCTTTTATGATGTAATTTTGATTTATTTTTGTTTCGGTTCAAACTTTGTCTGCCAGTTGGGATACCTCCCTTGTTAGTTTCTGTAGGTATTTAAACCATACTTCACAATTCTTCTACTTTTCACAAGTAGATACCTACCCAAACCTATGAACACTGTATTTTACCGTACTAATTAAAAAAATTCAAAAATATTTAACAAAGATTGTGATGAAAAGCTGACTAAGAGTTTTAAGGTACAGACGAACAGAATTCAGTATTACACTGGGCAACAATTTTGAAAAAAAAGTGCGTTTGGGTTGAAAATAGGCTTAATTTATAGTTTTAACCTTGAAATGGACCCCCAAAAAAATTTCATTTGATTTGATTTGATTTGATTTGCTTTTAGGGCCTGTAGACGCGATCAAAGCTTTAAAAATTGTCATTTGTGTCTTACGTTAATCACTTACTTATACTTCCCGCCATTTATATTAAATAAGTAATTTATGAGTAAAACCATATTCGGAATCTGCAGATTTATTTTTTTGAATTTGGAAACAATAATTTGGACTGTTTTTAAGAAGAGAAAAAAATAATCAAACAAATAAATAAATACAAAATTAAATTTTTTCACGAAAATAACTTTATTTTATAAAAAATACAAAAAAAAATCGCATTTTAATATAGCTAAAATTATTGAGTTTTTTTTTCAAACAGTATTTAAGACCAATAACATCACTATCAATAGTATTAAGGAAGTTGGAAATTTAAATGGGGAAATTTCAACTCAAGGACTACCATACTATCAACGTATTAAAAAAGTGGCGAAAATGAAACCCTATCTGAAAAATTCTCAACTCTAATACGTCTTAGCAGATGGATTTCGGCGAAGACGTTGAAATATACATAAATTAGAGAAAAAGGGTGTGAATGGGGGCTTGGGGAATTGGGGATGAAGAAAAAGGTAGTACATATGAGAAAATGACAAAATGAAAAAACCAAATCCACATTCGTGTTCAGCAGGTCAAAATACCCCGAAAAATACGTTTTTCACGATCGTTTTACTCGAAGTCTCGAAATTCACTTTTTTTTCATTAAAAATCAGTAAAAAAGGTGAATTTTGAAATTTTTATCAAAACTATTACGAAATGGGTGTTTACCGGGGTATTTTGACCTGCTGAACACGAATATGGAATTGGTTTCCTTATTTTGTTAGCCTATTTCTTTCTGTATAAAACGCTCAAAATTTGAAAAATCTGCTAAAATAACAACATTTCTGTACGGGTTTTCGCAATTTTCGGCCCTTAGTTCAAAGAAATCGCCAAAACCAAATACATAGTAAAATTTTACATAAAAAAAACGTATTTTTTAGAAATTTTTCCAGGGTGGTCGCTTTTCGCTTATATGGTATTTTTTACGATCGAAAACTTCAAATGACCGAAAAAACGCGAAGGACTGCACCAAAATTGTTGAAAAAATTATAATGAATACCTACTTCTCTACCAGATGTAACTTTGTGCCAAAGAACAGAAAATTCCCTTCTCTTTCGTTGAAATTAAAAATTCTTGAAAATGACGCAATAAAATGACCATAGCTCTGAAAGAGAGGAGCTGGGGGTCCAAAATTTTGTGAAAAATTATCATGAATACTTCTCTACCAGATGTAACTTTGTGCCAAAGAACAGAAAATTCCCTTCACTTCCGTTGAAATTAAAAATTCTTGAAAATGACGCAATAAAATGGCCATAGCTCTGAAAGAGAGGGAGCTGGGGGTCCAAAATTTTATGAAAAATTATTTCTAGTCAATATACACGACTTGACGTGTTTAGGAGGCCAAAAGCGCCGGGGGCCAAATTCACCCCTTATCCGGCCATACCCTTTGATGAAATTCTGCCTTTTTGAATCAAAAAAATTATTTCCATTGAAAATTTCTCATTCAATTCCCAATTTTGTTTAGAAAACCCCGTAATTTCAACTGAAAGATCACTCTCTCATTTTGAATCGGCGAAAAGTCACTGAAAGATAGTCAGAATTGTAGCACAGGAAAAATCAGCGAAATTCTTTGATTTTCAACTAATTTTTGATGATTTTTCAAGGAATTTCATTATTTTTTCAACGAATTTCACTGGTTCTTCAGCGAATTTCAGGGATTTTACTGACTTTCCTGTGAATTTTCACTAATTTTCCAGTTTTTTTTTCACTGTTTCCTTTCTGTGAATTTTTTTATTGATTTATTACTGTGCTGCAATTCTGACTGTTTTCACTGATTTATAAATGAGAGAGCAGAGAAAAGTCACTGATTTTTAATTAAATTTATTTGACTGATTCGAAAGGGAGAATTTCATCAAAAATTGATTCAGATTTAGAGAGTTAATATATACTTACATACCTATTAATTATTTGTTCCAAAAATCCCTCTTTGCACTAGTAGATAGGTACCTAATGTAAGTACATGCATCATCCATCTACTTACTGAAAATACCGAAATTACCTACGCCACTGAAATAACCGATTAGGTAGGTACTAAATTTTTTTTCATTGAATTTTGACCACTCTTTCCCCATTTTTTTCGAATTTTCAGCCCTTCTCTTGCATAACTTCCGGGTGCGCTTATGAATTTACATCCTCATTATTCAAGTAAGAGACAAAATTCTGAAGTTTTTTGAAATATGCCTGTAAAAAATTATCCAACTTGAGTTGGATTAGGTTACCTGTGCTTATTTTAGATATTGTGTGGTGGATAAAATCTTTATGTTAAAATTCAACAAAATCCTTGAACTTTCAAAAATCGCAAAATTCAGAAAATTCCTGCATATGAATCGGCCAAATTCACCCCTTATCCAGCCATACCCTTTGACTGATTCAGATTTAGATAGTAAGTAATATGCATGTTCATTCAAAAAATATAGATTGATTAGAATACTGCCCGAGCAAAACGAGGACACATTTTTCTGAAAAACTAAGTATGTTTGAAAAGCAAAAATATATAGGTAAGTACTTTTTTTGAAATTTTTATAATGAGAAATTTCCTTAATGAGCTCAAGGAGGAGGCTCAAGTCCCCTGAGCACCCCGCTTGTGTGCGCCTACGTGCTAATTAATTTCTCATACCAACTACGAATCAACCTACAATTGCACACACATTGAAATCAGTCGTCAACAAGGTCCCATCCAAAAAAATACCCATCTCTGCGGAAAATTGGTTAAACACCGAATGCTATAACTGATTGCCAGACCACATATAAACATTAGTCTAACCATTTACCACACCAACTATTTGGTAAATAAATTACGAAATGATGTATACGTCTAGTCATATCTACCTATAGATATTTATACTCGTACGAATAATTACACTCACTATTTCGACGATACCTACATCGAGGAGGAAAGTTTAATAGTCGATTAAAACATTTAGCTTTGTTATAATCGAAATATGGAAAAAAAAAGTCCATTAAATGTTTAACTCGATAGCAGATTAGGGCACAGGATTATATGTAAACAATCTAAACAAACGCGCACGTTCACGCTCTCGTGGTATTTTTCTTACATATGTTTACATTAGAATGGTAATAACTTTACTACATTTGAAAAGCCAACGTACTATGTTCCCCATTTATATCGTCTGGTTGGAAATTAAACCGTCTAATTTGGTTAAATGTTTACACAATTCGTATATATTTTGTATAAAGACTTGATATGAATGTACCTAGATACCTGAGCCCCGAGTACGTAAATTTTCATCTGGAAAAAATTCAATTTCGAAATAAATCATATTTTTACCACTCGATCCAAGATTTTGAAAGGCTTAAAAAATATAACATGATAAATTACGTCCAAGATGGTAAATCTTTCAAAACACTGATCTCGTGTTTTTTTTTCCACTGTTAAAGGTCTTAATGAAATCATAACAGCTCTCTTGGGATTTCAAAAGCTCATACGAGGATCCAAAACCCATTATTCTTTTACTCCGTTGGCAGCACCTAATTAACGGGTGTGTTCGCGAAATCGCTCCGCACCAAGATTTTCTTCGGCATCGAGTCTCGAAATCTTGAAAAAGAACGATGAAAATAGACGAAACGCCAGATGTGTTGTTTCACAGAGTTTGCCAACCTACGTCTCTCGTTTCCCTCTGCGAGCTTCTGCTCCGACTTCACAGATTTAAAAAAAGTTTCTCCATTGTTAAGGAAACTCGGTAAAAAAAATTTTCCCCCTAAAAATAAGAAAATAACCTACAGCGAATCGGCAACTTGTATCGAAAAGCTGCTTGATTTCACAAACCCATATTGTGCGCTTCGTCGAGCACCCTATTTCCAGGCGAATTTTCATCAAATGCTTTAGTAATTATTGATGAGTATTATCTTTTCGAATTTAACCGTCGATCAAGTTTTGTACGCGGCTTTTACGGTTATGAAAATTTTTACATTATTCGGCTGTGAAAAGTTAAAGTTGGATGGTGAAATTTTTTAATTTCTTAAGGTTTGGAGCTTTTTTCAACCAAGACGAGACGTACCATGTTGCTTGAATAAATATTAGTTTAGGTTAATTCGATTTCGATAGCTCGAGTAACATATGGATGAATATACCTGAGCAATGATACCCAGCACCCGTTTCTTGTCTTATTAACTTATCACTTTAAAATGTGTACATTCTTGTGATGAGTTCGAGTGTTCATCTGCTTGGTAAATGTAGAAATCGTGATGTATCAATGTGAAGGGTACCAGATACCTTTGTACGTAATTGGTTAAATACGTGTATTTTAGGCTCTTCCCCTTATGATATAACGAGAAGGCTATTTTCGGAGATGGGAATGAGGTTTTGATGTACGAGGCAATTGTAGATTATTTTTGATGAGGCTGCTGGCGAGCGAGGGTTTTAAAAAGGTATTGTCGTAATTTTCCTCCCTTCGTGAGCGACGTTTTGTAAAAAATTATCGAACTAGTTTTTAGAAGAAGGAAAAAAAGGGAGGGGATGAAGAGTCTGAAAACCATGTTGGCTTTTTTGGACGTCCAATAAGTGAGTTGAACCGAGGGAGGGGGGGGGGGGGAGGTTAAAAATGGAAGTTTTCAGCTGCGATTCGTATTTTAGAACTCTCAACATGCAAAATGTATTTTTTTTTTAGAAAAAAGTCATAAACTTTGCAAAATTTTCCACATACCTAATCCTAAATTTTTCCATACTTTTTTTGTTTAATTTATGCAGAAAAAGAGAAGAAATTGGTTGTGAATTTCCAAACAAAAAACAAAAGCATATCTTCAAGTTTCATAATTCACCGTTTTTTTAAGAAACAAAAAAGAAAATGATACATTTTTTTGCAAATTTTTAAGCGAATTTGACAGAAATTTTTTCTCATAGGTAACACAATTTTTACTACTTTGGAAGTAAAGAGTGAAATCTGCCTTCTGAATTGTAGATAATTTGTATCAGTGAAATTTATCAAAAATCTCTGAAAAACAGTCAGAATTGCAGCACAGTAATAATAATATTTTCACTGAAAGCAACTCAGTGAAAGAAAATCACTGGAAATCAGTGAAAATTCACTGAAAACTCAGTGATATTTACGAAATTTACTGAAAAATCTGTGAAATTCCTTTGAATAATCAGTGAAAAATTGCTGAAAATCACTGGACATCACTGATTTTTCCTGTGCTGCAATTCTGACTGTTTATCAGTGATTTTTTACTGATTCGAAACGAGAGAGTACTCTCTCAATTATAAATCAGTGAAAATTATCGAAAATCACTAAGATACAGTCAGAATTGCAGCACAAGAGAGAATCAGTGAAAATTTTTTACTGAAAACAAATCAGTGAGAAAAATCAGTAAAATTTATGAAATTAGCTGAAAAATAAGTGAAAATCTTTGAAAAATTAGCAATATTTCACTGATTTTTCCTGTCCTGCAATTCTGACTATTTATCAGTGATTTTTCACTGATTCCGAATGAAAGTGTAGTTTTCCTTTAATATGAAAGATGATAAAAATTTCTCTCTTGTCAGCAGAAATTTTTGCGAAATGGTAAAATTTTAGTTTATAAAGTCGTCCTTGCCAGGGTTTCAAAAATTTTGTGAAACGAAAACAAAAAACGGGGGGGGGGAAATGTTACCTATTTATCCAACATTTATAATATTCATTTTATGAGGAAAAAATCTTCAAAAAATTGGATTTTTCAATCATAAAAAAAACTGCAGTTTTGTAGAGAAAGGAAAAACATGAAAATGAAAAATTGACTTGCCTTTTTTTCGTTTCTTGGGATCTTGACGTAATGAAATAATGACAATTTATTTTTAATTCCAGTTTATGAAGAAAATCAGTAAAAAAAACATATCATTTTTTTCATTTTCTTGCTCTTTTGATAATTTTTTTGACTTTTCATCTTTATATTTTAATACGTATTCGCATTTTGACTATTAGAAAAATTCAAAAACGAAAAAAAAAGTTTTTAAAAATGAAAACGAAATCGTAAAAATAAAAACAGAAATGAAAAGCGAAAAATTTTCCGTTTTCGAAACCCTGGTCCTCGTGATCAATTATACTAAGAATACTAACAAAGGGAATATCCATACCAGTAAAATTTTGGGCTAAGACAGAAATGTATTTAAAAAAGCACATACAAAACACCTTTCAAAATTTTAAGTGCTGAAGCTTATTTTTCGAAATTTAACGAATTTTTGACAGTTCAAAATTATCCCATGACCTTGCGAAAATGCAAAATATGAAAATTCAACCTAATTAAGGTAAGAAGCTGAATTTGGTATTCACCCGATTTTCGATTTTCCAAATCAATTGGCAGACTGGCAGTACTTTCGAAACGTCTGAAAACTCCAGAAAATTTTTGCATTTTCCAGCTTTGAAAAAAATTTCAAAAATAGTCTGAATGAACTTCAATACCAACATTTGATCAATTTAAAACAAAATTCTCGTAAATTCGTGACTGTCGAGTCAAATCTACATTTTTTTGTAAAAATTGAAAAGTTTACAGGGGCTTAGATCAGTTCAAAACCGCATTCAGTTGATTCGGGTAGTCGAAAATAAAGCATAAATTTTAGCTTTTTACTGAATGCTAAAGGTACATTTTTTAAATATATGGATTGGGCTTGCAGTTACTATTTTTAGAAAATTGAGCTTCAATTGGTCAACAATATACCCAATATGGTGGTAACCCACCTTCGCGAGATCTTCTTGTGAGATTTTTTTCAACGCTGGAGAATGCTTAATTTTTCTGGAGGCTCCAGGCTGTGTCGAAACCACGTCCAATGAATTCAAAAGGTCAAAAATTTGGGCTAGGTATGCCAAATTTTATATTTCCGTCTTGATGTCAATAAATTTTAATTTTTGCACTTTTTCAAAGCCATCGAGGTAAATTTAAATTATCAAAAAATCACCAAAACTTGAAAAATGAATTTTAGCTTCTGAAATTTTGGGTGTTTTTCTTTTGGAAGTACGTAGGTACTTTCGAAGTAAGTACCTATTTTTATTTTGACTCAAAATTTTATTGCCAGTTGGATACCTCCGTATTATTTAAATAACGGGTATAGGTAGGTATTCTTCAAAAAATTTTAAAAGAATAAAAATCTCGATGATTTTTTCAAAGCCCTTCTTCATAATCTTCCTGACCATGTCCGACGTTCTTGAATTCGTTGAAACAAAAAATTGGACCAATTTTTTTTTGTAGATTAAAAAAAACTTTATCACTTTTTTTGTAAATTTTTTCAAAAATTGCAAAATTAAAATTCTGTCGGATTTCTTGAGTTTCCCTTCCATTAAATCAACATACCTAATTATATGTACTAAAAGTTTTACTCAATTGCAAAATCGAGAGAGAGACTACTGAAATTTTTTTGAAACGTTCTCTGAATAAAATGAAATGGTCTGAAATGATTGCTCAATTACGTATCTTGGCTGCCCATATGACGGAAGGAGAGGGGGGAGGGGAAGATAATTGACAAATTCAAATAAAATCATTTTAACATCAGTTAGTCATTTTTCATTTCTTTCTTGAAAGTATTCTAAAATACGTCCTCCGATCCTTAACCCCAAAGTAGAAATTGCCTCGATCAGAATTTTCTCCCATATTTTTTTTCAATAGGCCAGAAAAATAAGTCAAAATCAATTCGTCATCGCTTCATCTTTTCAACCCCTCAAAATTAGTGTTTCTTCAAAAAAAAAGAACCCGAAGATTTTAAAAATCCATCATCCAGCCCGATTCCTTTACAAAAAATCGTCATCATTCAACATTCACCAAACTAAATTAAAAACCTCTTCCGATGAAAAAAATCCCCAAAACCCAACCGCGACATTTCCGATTCGAATATCTCGCGAATACGATATTTTCCCATCTCAAAGCACCCGCAACGGAAACCGCACACGTTCACTAATGACGCAGGCCCACTCATTTTCCACATGTTAAAATATCACCTTTGATGTTATTCCAATAAAACAGTAATGACAGACTTATTGCTCGGTTGACGGTGTCCTTTTAGAAATTCAAAGCGTAAAAGCGGATTCGTATTTAAATAGTAATTAATTATACTCTCAAGCTCTGATACAATGTAACCAAATGGAAGTGTTTATTTTTATTCGGTAATAAGTGAACGTATTCTCAAAGATGTACGTTTTCTCCCCGCGTTTGTTTGAAAGTATACGATGTGATGATTTTTTATCCCCGATATAAAAACACACTCGTCTAAAGACTAGCATAATTTGTTTATTGCTTTCTGAATAGAAATCGTCGTAAAGGTAGTCGTTGTAATAGTGGTACATATTTATAAAAAAAAATATTAAAATAATAAACGATTATACGTATACGTATAGAGCATATTGAATGGAATAGGAAGGTACATATTCGAAAAAAAATTAAATTACAACGTAATTAAATACACAATCGGAATGAAGAAGTCGTATATGTATAGAAATGTCATTCAGCACCAATTTTTATCCAGGTAATAATACAATTGCCATATTACCGAGGTAGAAATAATTTTTTATAGTCGTCCTCTTATTTTTATAATGAAAATTTTCAATTTCGATTAACATTGATTTTTTTTTACAGAAGTAGAATTATTATAAAACTTTATTTTTATTCGATGTCTGACATTTTCAAATGTCAATTTGTGATAAGTTGAAATCAGAATCGAATAATTTTTGGACCTGGGCCATTAAACATTTAGACGTTAATACGAGCCATAAAAAGTTAATCGTAGAAAATGCGAATGAATGATGAATTCGAAAGTACGAGTAAACATAAGTACATTAAAATAATTATAGGTACCTATACGTTTAACAATGAGGAATGATTCAAATACGCCTATATAAATTAAATTCCCAAAAAAATTAATTTTAAAATCGTATAGGTAAATAAGTTGAAAATCAGTCGTGAAATATTCAATCCGATTTTAAGATTAAGAAAGACTAGACAAGTGCGAAAAAATTTTCCAATTTGGAAAATATTTTCATCAAAGAAGAAAAATATTATAAGTACATTGTATAAAAACAAACATGTCATGTCAGTGCGATTAAACATTAACATGATCTCATCGTTTTAAAATTTATTTTCAGATCAAATTTAAGTAGATTTTTACTTACTTAATTAAGAAAAAAAAAACATGAAATAGGCCAACAAACTTAACATCATAGTACGATATTTTTACACGCGATAATTTACAATAATACACAGGTATTTATTTCATAATATTCATGTCTGTATTTTTGTTTCAAATCTTCACGTTTAGAATTTTTTTTAATGCCCACTTTTTTTCAAAATAGAAAAAACTCAATTTTTAGAATACTTACCAACTGATTGTGAAAATTGAGAAATTTTGAAAAAATTTCTAAAAATCCAACGCTAAAAAAGAAGGTGAAAAAATCACAATTCAAAGCTAAAAAAATCCAAAAAATTTCTGTTTCAATTTGTCTTTCTTGTTTCACAACGATGCCACGAGTTGGACATGAAACATATTAAACTCGAAAAAAAAAGGGGAGAAAGCTAAATTCAGCGAGGTAACGAGTAAAAAAATATTCGGGGAGGGGTGAAATGATATATTCATTTGACTATAGCCTTTTAAAGAAACAAATAATTTTTCATATTATTTCATGGTAGATTGATGAATTTTTTTTCAAAAAAATAGGTAAAGAAAATGAAAAATCGGAGGTGCACCTAGTTCTAAAAATTTTACATTCGAAATTCTTAAAGAAATAATTTTGAAAATTTTTTTAAAAATCATAATAGGTAATAAATTTATTCGACTTTCTTAATTTAATAAAATGATTATTTTTCAAAAAATCTCTTGCTGCGTTCAAGATCATATTTTTATTCTTCCACGTCGTTTTCATAGAAAATAAATACTTGCTGCAATCAAATTTTCAGTAAATTTTCTGAAATTTTACAATTAGGTATTGATATTCAATTTTAAGATTACTGGTAGAGAATCTAAAGATTTTCGGTGATTACAATCTTCAATAATAAATCAGTCTGTATGTTTTCACTATATTTTTTAAGACTTTGAATTCAACTTTGTTCAAAAATTTTGCAACCAATTTATTTTTAAAACTAAAATTTTTTTAGAAAATCAAAAATCAGTAAGTTTTTAAACCATTTTTTTTTTACAAACCATTTTCTTAATGTCATAGTATAGTTATGTAGCAATAAAATTTCACCCTTCCCCCCCCCCAAACAAAAATTTATCTTGCAACAGTCCAAGAAACTTTATCAGTTGGAAAATGGTTTTTCGAATAATAATTCAAAATTTGCTAATTTGAGAAGCTCCAAAAAATCCTTACATTGGACCCTATTCTCGAAGAAAAAATAAATAAAATAATATTGATAAAATTTGTCATAAGCGCACCCAAGGGGGGGCTCAGGGGGCTCGAGCCCCTCCCTTAAGCTCGAACAGAAGATTTTTTTATTGGAAAAATGTAAAAAAAGTGAATTTTTTTACTCTTGAAACATGATTTTTCAAAAAAAAAATTCGCCCTCGCTTCGCCCTCGCTTCGCTCGGGCAGTATTTTAATCCTTCTCTTTCAAAAATTGATGATTTTTCACTGATCTTTCGGTCAAAAATCACTGATTTCTCAATCTATTCCCAGTTTGTCAGAAACAAATCAATAATTTTGACTGAAAACAGTGGCGTCGACAGAATGGAAAATTGGGGGGGGCACAAAAGGGGCCATGTGTTGGACAATTTTTCTGCTTTTTCGAAGTGCAAAAGGGGGACTGACTTTTTTTACCTGCTAAAAATGGGGAGGTGGTAAAAAGGGAGCATTCTTCCGCACTTTCGTCTCAATTAAATTAAAAAAGTGTTATTTTGTTTGTGCCCGAGCGAAGCGAGGGAAAAGTTTTGAAAAAATTGGATTTTAAATGCCTTAAAAAGACATTTTTTCATGTTTTAATGCTTTGAAAATCCCTATTTGATGTAACTGTAACGTAAATTTATAAACACAACATGAATTGGGGGGGGGGGGCAAGCGGGAGCCAGAACTTTTTCCGGGGGGCCTGCCCCCCGGCCCCCCTTGACGACGCCTCTGATTGAAAAATCAGCAAAAAATAACTGAAATTCCGTTATTTTTAATTTTACTTGGCTCAAATCCGTTTATGAATTATCAACCTAATGAAAATACCCTGACAACGCCAGCGCCACGGAAATAACAAGTTACTGAATTTTTTCATTGAAATTTCACCCCCCTATTTTTTCCAGAATTCTGAGCCCCTCCCTTAAATAATTTCTCGGTGCGCTTATGAAATTTGTTATATTTCGTCAAATTCCAGAAATTTAGTCCTCAAAATACCCAAATTTTGATAGCTTGGTCCAATTTTTTGAAATTCTGCCAATAAATTAACAAATTTAATTACTTAGGTACTTGTTTCAGTAAATTTCCTAAAACCCCAATTTTCAAAAAATTTATGGAAAATTTGATAACATTGGCTTCCGAATAATATTCTGCTAAATATATCTCACTTTCAAAAAATTTGGTTTGAAAATCCATTTAAAAAAACGAAGAACCTCTCAATTTATTGATAGGATAAAAAAATTGAACTGTTGAATGTAAAGATTCGTCACCTTTTAAATCTGTTAAAAACCCAAATAGAAAAAAAATTCAAGATAAGAATTTTTTCAAAGGAAGAAAACCTGAAAAAATTCAAGAATTTTTTACTTTCCGAAGTTTAAAATTTTTTATTTTTAGCGAAATTAAAAAATTACCAGGGTGAACATTTTTTAAACTACATTTTTCATTTTTTTTCGATACTTGGGTACACTTTGATAAGTCATTAATTTTACTGAAAAATTATCATGATTTCTTTTAGTGTCAAGTTTTCTCCATAGAAAGTCACTTCGAATGAAAATACAATTTTGAGTCAAAATCAAACATCATGAAACTGAAAGTCATGAAGCTGACCAACTACACTACGATTTTTCCCAAAATTTCAGTTTTATGATTCGGTTAAAACTGAAAAAATGTACACGTAGATCTCATACATATTTTTTTAAATACCTACTTATGGCACATTTTCAATTTTTGTAATGAGTGGGTAAGCATAAAAATTAAACATTTCAGTCTTTTTCACAGGTAGGTAAGTAAAGTATGTACCTAAAATATATTTTTGGTTGAAAAGTCTAGCCAATTTTTTTTTACAAGCTTTTAGCATAGGTATGCAGTTGTCGAAAATACAGAATTTTTTTAGTTCCCTAGGCATGTGATTTTTATAAAATTGAGATAATCTTACAAATGTTCAAAACTAAAGATTTTTTTGAAAAATTGCAAAAATTTGAATTTTAAAAGGATGTTTTATGATTTTTTTCTTCTTCTCTCCTTCCCTATAGCTTCATTTTAATATCAAATTAAAAATTTTCAGCCCTTTATTAATATTCACCAAAGAACTGTTACAATCTCACTACCAGTCGACGGAGCCGAAATTTGGCTTATAGAAAAAATAAGTCACCCTTACTTCAGAACCAAATTTTCAGCTGTGGAAGTTCATTTCTCGATTTATGGTTAATTTTTAAAAATGGCTGGAATGGCCTACGCCTACTTACCTACTCATATCTACTTTTTATTTTTCATATATAAAAATAGAAAATAATGACGAGAAAATCTGAAAATTTGTTTACATACTAAAATTAATCCCCTGCATGATCGATTTTGATCGTTTTTGAGACGATCTAAAGCAATTTTGTTCGCCAAAAATTTAGCCCTGTAATAAGTTTAACATCCCGAATTAATTATTGTACATACCGTAGGTGACCCGTGAATCCTAGAGGACGGGTTGAAAAATGTATTTTTTCACAGGTTGGGTAAGTAATTAAGTATCCATCTCTAGAAACGAAACAACCCAATCATATTTTTTCAAAAAGTCTGCTAATTTCGTTGTAAATTGTAAAATTTTCTCAAAAAGTAGGCAAATTTTCTTATAAATTGGCAAATTTTTGAAAACGTGCTGATTCATCACGAAATTGGCTGACTTTTTGAAATTTTTTTCAAGAAGTGGATAGATTTCGTTGCAAGGTGGGACGAAAAAGCACGAAATAAGAAAAAAACTCAAATTGTAACTATGTACAATAAAAATACAAAAAGCTCGAATTTTTTACTTCAAAGTTATGGAATTTAACAAAAAACAATTAAAAAACGAATTAAGTACCTACATATTTTTTTTTTGTGAAAATCATCATTTTTTCAAATCTTGACCCTTATTTCGCTCGGGCAAACAAAGTTTAGTGGTGGAAGATTTCACCTCCCTTTCAATACTAAAATATTGATAAAAAATAAAAAAATTTATGCTTTTGAATGCCTTTTTTCAAAAATTTTCGCCATCGTTTTGCTCAGGCTCGATGAATTTACACAATTCATTCTCAAAATGATGGTTCGAACTCTCTTTCCTTCCACCCTGAACAACTGAATATTTTAAAGCGGAAAAAATGTGTCCTCATTTATCAGAGGACTCAGTGGTGATTTCTAAAGGAATTTTCAAAAAAATAATTTTTCTGGAAGTGGAGGAGGTCATTATGAAATATAGTTTTTTTTGGACGTCAAAAAATTAGCACGAAAAAAAGAATGAAGTTTTGTTTTTGATTTCATACAATAAAAATAATAATTGCACGACGAACTATGAACGGCAATTTAGTGATAAAAATAATTCTTTCCACGACGAAATAATGTTTTCACTGCAAAATAAAGTTTTGCTCAACGAAATATGTAGGTACTTACCTAAAAGTTTTAAAACTAATTTGGGCATGGACATAGTCTTCCAAAAGTCCCAATCTGAATAACTGGGACATAGTGTCCTGAAACTAATTTTGACATGGACACAGTGTCCCAAAATTCTCAATCTGGCCATAATACCCCAAAAACTTTCAATTTGGGGATCCCAAATGCCTCAATTTAGAAATAATATCCAAAAAATTGACTGGGACATAGTGTCCTGAAACTAATCTTTACATGGAATGTCCCAAAACTTCAAATTTAGGCGTCTTAAATTTGAAGTTTTGGGACATTCCATGTAAAGGATTAGTTTTAGGACACTATGTCCCAGTCAATTTTTTGGATATTATTTCTAAATTGAGGCATTTGGGATCCCCAAATTGAAAGTTTTTGGGGTATTATGGCCAGTTTGAGGGTTTTGGGTCACTGTGTCCATGTCAAAATTAGTTTCAGGACACTATGTCCCAGTTATTCAGATTGGGACTTTTAGAAGACTATGTCCATGCCCAAATTAGTTTTAAGACTTTTAGGTAGGTACCTACATATTTCGTTGTGCAAAACTTTATTTTGAAGTGAAAACATTATTTCGTCGTGGAAAGAATTATTTATCTCTAAATTGTCGTTCATAGTTCGTCGTGCGATTTTTATTTTTTGTGTCGTGAATTCCCATTATTTGGTTGAGCCAATCTCGTCGTGCAACCCCTTTTTTTTGTCGTGCAGTTTTATATATTCCTCTTTTTTAGTAATATTAGTCGACAAATTTTTCATTTTCACCCCCTCCCGGGATTTTGGCCAGGCTTCGTCTCTGCTCATCTCGTTATGCACAAAAAGAATCCAAAATCGCACATTTCTGCAACCGCACCCGCTCGAAACTTTGCCCACTACCAAAAATCGATTGCAACTGCTTACTTTTAAATCGATTTAAAGCCTCCAGCAGATGTTGAATTTTCTTCAGCGTACTGGAATATTGCTCCCTAATAAGGCGATATAATGAACTTGAGCAGCTCAAAATTTCGATCTAAGATTTTAAATATTAGACTTTTTAAAGCAAAATTTTATCCGAATAAAAAAATTGTCAAGCGTGTAGGTACATAAATCAATTATTTTAAAATTTTTATCTCAACAGATAATTTTTTTCAATGTTTATTTTTTCAATTTTACAGAAACTGGTCAAATTTAAAAATGTTTTTCAGTTTTTGGAGAATCGTTCAAAGTTTTGGAAAATATATTTTTCAAGCTATAATGAACCTTTCGATTTTGAAAAATTCTTCAATTTTTGATAAATCGGTGAATTTTTGTAAAATTGTCTCACTGTTTTAAGAAAAACTATTATTTAATTTGAAAAGTTTTGGCACACCCTACTCAGGAGGTTTAGTCACGCCAATGGATCAAATGAGAGGAGGAGGTTCATAGGTATTAAAAATTGTTTCCAAAACTTTTTAAATTAAAGAATAGTTTTTCTTAAAACAGTGAGACAATTTTACAAAAATTCACCGATTTATCAAAAATTGAAGAATTTTTCAAAATCGAAAGGTTCATTATAGCTTGAAAAATATATTTTCCAAAACTTTGAACGATTCTTCAAAAACTGAAAAACATTTCTAAATTTGGACCAGTTTCTCTAAAATTGAAAATTTTTCCAAAATTTGAACAATTTTCTAAAAATTAGATGAATTTGGGATGAAAATTTGTCCCAACTTCATCTCAGCCTGAGAAATGAAAAAAAATCGCGGGATGAATTTTGAATGAAAATTCATCTTAGCCCAAGAAGGTGAAAAAATGTGGGATGAATTTCGGATGCAAATTCATTACGAATTCATCCATACAGTTGTCTAAAACTGGGGTGATTTTTCCAGATTTTCTTAAAATCAAACAGTTTCCCAGAAATTTTAACAATTTTCCAAATATTGACCAATTTTATAAAAATTGAAAAATTTTATAAAAATATTTTGAAATTGAATATGATACGTACCTAAATTTTGTATTTTGTTCGTCCGTTTGTTCATTCCTTCAATTTCTCAGAAATTTACAATTTTCTCAAAATTTGGACGTTTTCCAAAAATCTTGTAATACTTACTTAATTTTTCATAAAACTGAAAATTTTTCCAAAACTTTCTCCAGTTGTTCAAAAAATTGAGAATTTTCTAAAATTTGAACAAATTTCTTACAATTGTACGATTGTCCAAAATTGTGACCATTTTTCCATGACTTGGACGATTTTCTAAAAATTGAACCATTTTCCAAAATGCATCTGATTTTCTAAAAATTGAAAAATTTTACGAAAAGATTTTAAAATCAAACATTTTTTATTAGGTATTCTGTTTATTCTGACTGTTGATGAAATAAATTAAAAAGCATATTGCCACCAGGACACATATGCAAATTTTATCAAAAAAAATTTTCTCTGGAGAGAAAAAAATTGAAAAATCTGACACCCGGCACACCAGGCAGTCACGCCTATGAATTTGATCAAAATACCTCCGATAGGTACCTATATTTTAAATTCCATAACCAGGATCCAAATGTTTGGTTTTAATAATTTTTATGTCAAAATTCTTAAGATGAAATATTCAGAAAAATTTAGCTGAAAATATTTTTAAATTTATTTTCATACGATTACTTCAAAATATTTAATGGGTGAATTGTTTTCAGGCTGAAATTCAGGCAGGTGTCTCTACTTAGATCTGCGTTTAATGAGATAGGTAAACACGTAACGAAAACTTTCAAGTTTTGACCAATTTAAGAGTCCAAAATTAGGTAGGGATTTGATTTTTTTTCAGCTTTTTGTCTCTATACCGACTATGGATGATTTCACTCCAAAATTCTAGCAAATCGAGTATGATATTTTTTCTGTGATTCAGAGAAGAAAAAAAATTCAGGCCAAATGAATAGAATTTTTCGAAACTGAAAATTTTCAATTTTTTCCAATTTACACACATGATTAAATACCTACGAAGCAATTCTCAGTCTGAAAATAGACAATTTTTCTCAATTTTGAATTAACCTGGCAAAACTTTCAATCAAAGGAAACCCCTAATCACCCAATCACTGATTTCTCCCACTAAAAAAAAGTTTCAAAAATACCCCAACGTCGAGTTACCAAGGTACCCAGCTAATTAGTCAGCGTACAAAAAGCCAACATTTGTCAATGATTAACGACCCGTGGGGCTAATAAATCTTGTTTTTCTATTTTGACACTTTCAACACTCGTATTCGACTAAACTGGGCGTTAATTGCCGGTTAAATTACTCGACTCGGTTCGAAACGTGAAGATTCATTGAAAATCGACCAACTCACGAGAGATTTTCCATCTCTCAAAATCGATTATAAAACCTCTCAAAGTCTCAATAATCAAAGGTATCAAAATATGGCACAATATGGACAAATTAAAAAAAATCCACTATCAGTATTTAACCAACCCGTCTTGATGTTCTTGGTAATACGTAGGTACATTTCTAAACCCAAGCTGGCAATTAGGATTAGTTAAAGTCGAATCATACAGATCAGTGTTGGATATAGGCGAATCGTTGGCATACCATACCGGATGTCTATGGGTACTGACCGGAGACCCGCTCAGGAACTGATGCTGGTTCGACGTCGATAAAGGGATCAGCTCGTCGGTATTGTATTGCGAACAATGATACGGATACGAACCACCGTGTCCGGTTCGAGGAACATAATTTTGACTTGAGATCACTAAATTGTCCATAGTAAATCCGACATCGGTTATCGTATCTAAGGTCGGTTTGACATCTTGACTATGATGATTGTGATGATGGTGATACCTCGAATTAGCGCAGCTACTCGCATTCGGCTCCTTTTTCGGTTTCGTGACGAGTTTCTGCTCACTCAGGATCTTATCCTCGATTTTCTTCAGCTGCTGTTGGTGTTGCTGGTGTTGCTGCTGCTGTTGTCGTTTCAACGCTTCCTCCTTCTCTCGGACGGCGTCTTTTTTCTTAAATCTTCTCCGTCGCCGGAGGTAGGATCCATTATCGAACATGTTGTACGAGTCCGGATCCAGGGTCCAGTAGCTCCCTTTGCCTGGTTTTTTATCGTCGCGAGGGATTTTCACGAAGCATTCGTTCAAGCTGAGGTTATGACGTATGGAATTCTGCCAGCCTTGTTTGTTCTCTCGGTAATATGGGAATCGTTCCATTATAAATTGGTAGATGCCATTCAGGGTTATTTTCTTTTCAGGGGCGTTCTGTATGGCCATGGCAATGAGAGCTATATACGAGTACGGTGGCTTGACCATGTCTTTGCCACCATTGGCGTGGAGTTGCTGCTGCGGATAGGCACATCCGTGGTAACTGTAACGTGAATATTGCTCGTAAGGGTTGTACCCAGCAGTGGACATACTTCCGGTGTACGAATTTCCGCTATGACGATAATAACTGGCTTGTTCGCCGAAAAGCGTATGCATTATTTGGGGTTCTACAATGTATCTGTACAGTGAGGCGCGATGGTGTAAAAAAAACAAAAAAAAGTCACAAATTCAACAGTTTACACAACCGAACGAAGAAAAAAGTAACGACACGAGAAAAAAAGGGCGGTGATTTTTCACCATCGTGGTTTTTTGCCGATCGAGTTTTTGGTACCAAAAACACGATAATCTTCCCGCCGTCGTCGTCTATCGAAGCCCGGTCTTGATAGGCTTTAGAGTCCGGAAGAACGAAACATTATCACAATATTTAGAATGGAAACACCGATGAAAGGGAACCGCGCGTTAAATTCCTGATAAAAAGCGAACGTCTTATTGTGACACACAACATAGGTCGTTTACACAAAGATTAAGTAAAAACAAACTGGGGACCGAATGTGTTCTGAAACAACAGAAACGGTGGCCGTTTTCGAATTAGCGCGCTAACCTAACATCAACAAATAAACCCGAAAGCGCGTGCGAAGGGATCCGGGTGCCATGGCGAGGAGTACCTACCAGAAGGAGGAGCCAGTCTCATTGGTAGATTCTGTGTACGCCTGATGGTAATCGTTGGCCAACCGCGAACAGCTGTTCTTCAAAACGCCCTTTTTTCAAGTCTACGAAAAGGTAGAGGAATGGAGAATACATAAATTCAAATCGTATAGGTATATAGGTTGAAAATTAGTCGTGAAATAGGTATTCAATCCGATTTTAAGATAAAGAAGAACTGGACAAGTGCGAAAAATTTTTCCAATTTTGAAAATATTTTCATCAAAGAAGAAATATTATAAACTTGAAAATGGTGAATTTCCCGGGAGAAAATTACCAAATGAAAAACCAATCCCATATTCATGTTCAGCAGGTCAAAATACTCCGATAAACACCCGTTTCGCGATAATTTTGCTTAAAGTTTCAAAATTCACTTTTTTCGCCATGAAAAATCAACGAAAAAAGTGAATTTTGGAACTTTAAGCAAAACTATCGCGAAAAGGGCGTTTATCGGAGTATTTCAACCTTCTGAACACGAATATGGGATTGGTTTTTTCATTTAGTCATTTCTTTCTGCATAAAACGCTCAAAATTTGAAAAATTTTCTAAAATTATAGCAATTTTTGGTCCTTAGTTCAAAGAAATGGCTAAAATCAAATACACAGCAAAATTCTATATAAAAAAATGTTCATTTTAGTAATTTTTCCAGGATGGTCGCTCTTTGCTTACGGTGTTTTTTTACGATTGAAAACTTCAAATAGTCGAAAAAACGTGAAGGTGTGCACAAAAATTGTTGAAAAATTTTTCATAAATACACCTCTACGAGATTCATTTTTGTGCCAAAGAACGAATAATTTCCTTCACTTCCGTTGAAATTAAAATTTTTTGAAAATAATGCAATAAAATGGTCATAACTCCGATAGGAAGGGGGGAGAGGGGTAGAAGTCCAAAATTTTGTGAAGAATTTTTTCTAGTCAATATAAACCACTTGAGGTGTTTAGAGCCCAAACGCACCTGGGGCCAAATTCACCCCTTATCCGGCCATACCCTTTTAAGTAAATCATTTCGGGAAGGTAAAAATTTACTCAATTTATTTGAAAATACATGCTAATCAGATTTTGTGAGCGATTAGAGAATAATAGGATTTAAATCGGGGAAGGGTAGTAATTTTATCGAGATTATTTTATGTATGAACACAACTTTTGCCCCCCCCCCCCCTATTTCCACCTATTCATCACTCATCAGAAACAATTGCAAAACCCATACTCAAATTATTTATACACAGAGATGGTCGAGCATTGATGTCGAATTAGCTCGAAAATCACTTTTTATCAAATTTTTGTCCTACGAGGCCTAGGTAAGTATTATATCCACTCACCTTTTCTCCCACACGCATAGGTATGTATCTACTTTTGTACCAGTAACTATAGTACAAAAAGTAATCTACTAGGGAGTTATTCCAACTCAAAGTACTTACCTAAAAAGTTGAGCCGGAACAAAACTAAATCGGAAGTACATCCTAAAAGAACGAAAAATCTAAATAATCAGGAGCTAAAGGCTAAAGTTCATTTCTCGAATTTTGGTGAATTTTTAAAATTTAGATATTAGGCCTACCAATCACACTGCTGAAGATTAAAAATTTGATCTAATCAACGAAAAAAGCTGAAATTTGGTGCATACCCTATTTTCGACCTCCCGAATCGATTGGAAACAATTTCAAGACGTTTCGAACCCTTTGGACCCTCCAGAAAATTTTGGAATTTAAAGCCCATAAAAATGGCATATCTGAACTTTAGCAACTATAATCTCGGATTACCCATATTGGTGATCGAGATCAAAAATAAGGTATCCACCAACTTTCAGTTTTTTACTTCGATGTATACACTAGTTATCGGCGTTTTTTAAAATTTTATCCAGAAAAATTTTCTGACAAAAATATGAATTTGAACTGGCACTTACAAATTTCAGAAAACTGTGCTTTAATCGATCAAACAGGTTACTAATATGAATAATCTGAATTTTGAGCTGCTTAAGTTCATATGAGCCATTTTCATAGGCTTTTCTGGCTTATCTCCAGTGCTGGAAAATTCCAAAATTTTCTGGGGGCTCCAAAACGTCTCAAAACAGCTTCCAATCGATTCGCGAGGTCGAAAATAGAGTATACACCAAATTTCAGCCTTTTTCGTTTATGAGATGAAATTTTCATATTCTGCAGGGCGATGAGGTAATTTTGAAATTTCAAAAATTCGAGAAATGAATTTTAGCACTTGAAAATTTAGATTCGGAGTTCTTTTATGATGTACCTACTTTTGATTTTCAGTAGGTATCTATTAAATCCTTTTCAAACTTTGATTTCTTCAAATTTTTTTAACTTAATATTTTTAAAAATTTATTCCAACTCGAAAATGTTTCAAAGATTTTATAATTTTTTTTGAATTTTTTTCAAATTTGAAAATTTTTCATTTCAATTTCTCAAGAGTTTTTCAAACTTTAAATTTCCGAAAAATTTCAGCATCATGTTTTTCGAAATTTTCTTCTAACTCAATTAAGTAGAAGAAATGTAAAAAAATTCTATCATGAAATATAAAATTGATTTTTTTTAAAATCAATGTTGAAAAATTTTTTGAGAAATTTAAATTTGAAAAATTTTACTGTTGGAAAAATTTTCAAATTGGATACTTAATATGTTAAAAAAAATACAGTTAAAGAAATTAAAAACATTTGGTTTAGTGAAATTTTCCTCGCCATTTTTCATTTATTTTTAATTAGAGATTCATCGAGAATCAAAATTTGGCTCATCTGGGGAAGCTTTTTTTCAAAATGAGCTCGGCCCACCCTGGCACGTCCTTGTGTCCACTATTGGGATTATTTCAAAACCATGGAAGGAAAAATACAATAAAGCTGAATGCAGCGAGGTAAAATTTTTAAAAAAATATTGATTTTTCATTCATAAAACAGAAAATAAAACAGAATTGTCAAGTTTTGCCAACTTAGAATAATAACTATGGATAGGTAGGTACAAATGATAAATTTTCCCCCAGAAAATTATCATTTATATAGTTCTCATTAAACAAACCAAGAAAGTACAAATGTTCAACTTTCTCAACTTGGTAAAGTACCTATGAAAAATTATTCAACTAGGGAAAATATCAACATTTTTCCAACTTGAGAAAATATAAGAACCTACCTATAAACACTAAATTTTCCCAAATTGATAAAATATGAGTAGATACAAATTAAAAATCTTCCCATGTAGAAACTTTTGATTCTTGTTTTCTAGAATTTTTTCACAAAAGTATAACTGTTTAATTTTCTCAACTAGGGAAAATGTGGAAAAAATTTTCATCTCATGGGTAGAAAAAATTGTGGATTTTCCCAACTGAATACCTAGGTACTCTAAAATCCCACCGGAATCTTCCCCCTCCCCACCCTATCCCTATCGATACGTCCCTGCATCAATCATTGTCTTTCGATTACCTAAGTATATCTTGACAATTGCCGCAGGGTTACCAATGGGTAAAAAGTGCCAAGTTTTAGGAGATCTTGGACTTTGAAAAAAATCGATAAGGAAACAAGCAACCAAAACATTTGTTTCCCTTTAAAAATTGGAACGAAATTCCCAATTTCCAGTCATTTATTTGCTACTTTTTTTTTAATTTGAGAAACATTGCAGCACTTTTTGACTATTGGTGCAACTGCAAAAGTGCCATGATAGATACAGGGTGTCGGGTTAGTGGTCTGTCATACCTACTTCTTTTTTAGATATAATCGGGTACCATTAAAAAAAAGTCAGATGAACAAGTTGCATATCTTGAAAATTGAAGGGGCAAATTATGTTTTTTTAAAAAATCACGTAAATTTTTTTTTTCAATCATGGGAATGGATAGTATACTTTGAAAACTGAATAAATTTTCATTATATGACTTTTTGCATAACTTGAAAATTGAAGGGGCTGCAAAAAAATTGTGTTCCAAAAAAGTCCTAAAAAAATTAACTAATCAAGGGAATGGATATTATGTAAATTCAGTGTTGCCAATTTAGCATAATTATGCCAGATTTAGCATAATTTTTTTTGGTGGTTTTAGGTTTCCTGGCATAATTTTATGATGCCAGGAAAACAAAAATGAAAGAGAAAAAAGTTGCGTGATTTAGCATAAATTCTGGCAACACTGTATGTTGAAAAACGCCAAGGAAAAAGGAACAAATTTTGTTCTACAGACTTTTTGCCTAACATCAAAAATAAAGGGGTCAAGGGTCATCCAAAATTGAGAAAATTGAAAAAATTTTTAAAGTCCACTTTTTTTGAATGACCCTTGGCCCCTTCATTTTTTATGTTAGGCAAAAAGTCTGTAGAACAAAATTTGTTCATTTTTTAACATACTATCCATTCCCTTGATTAGTTAATTTTTTTAGAACTTTTTTCGAACACAATTTTTTGTAGCCCCTTCAATTTTCAAGTTATGCAAAAATTCATATTATGAAAATTTATTCAGTTTTCAATGTACTATCCATTCCCATTGCTGAAAAAAATTTTACGTGATTTTTTAAAAAACATAATTTACCTCTTCAATTTTCAAGATACGCAACTTGTTCATCTAACTTTTTTTTTAGCGATACCCGGTTATATCCAAAAATGAAGTATGGCAGACCACTTATCGGACAGCCTGTGTAATAGGTAAACAGAAATTTACTTAATGTATTTAATTTTTATAGTAAATCCGTTATTACAATTGTAATTAGGTATTCCGTCAGTTTTACTCGCAGTAAAAATTTCTCAGGTATACCTAATACCTATATCTACTTTTTTTTCTCTTTCAATATTTTTCTGCAAAGTCACACTTGAAAGAAGACGGGGATACAACTTGCCCATCTGGTAGTTTTTTTAAGCAGAAAATTCAAGTTACCTAGTGTCGTAGGTAAATTTGAGTAAAATGATGACATTTTTTTCAAAAAAAAACTGTTGTATTCTGAGTGAGAAAAATTGAAGGTAGGTACCAATATTTTAAGCCAAAAAATTATAAAATGACATCTGCGTGTAAAATTTTCAATTTTTTGTTTCTTCAAGCTACAAGTCAACTTTGCTTCATCTCTCCTAAGTAGATATAATTTCGATCCAATATGACCTTGAAATAATTTTGAGGAAACATACCACAAAAAAATCTCGAAATTGATTATTTCAGCCAAAATTGATTTCAATATTTTAATCACATTCGAGGCTTAGGTCATCCAGATTATTTTTACACCAAAATTCCCACCAACAAATCCCACAAATACATAAAAAAATTTCTTTCGTCTGCTGCGGTATGTTTTGACATTCGAAAGGATATTCTCAACACCAACTTTGTCGTACCTCATAAGTATATTAGAAATATTCATCAAAATTCTACACCATCTCGTAACTTTAATCCGCTTCAACTCCGTAACGACGTGCAAGTTTGCATCAAGTTGGAAAACCCCAGCTTGAAAATTAAATCAGAGGATTAAAACGTAAAACTTGGGTGTTTTGTTTGCTAATAAATTACGCCTATTTCTGGTTACATTCTCGACCAGCACAGGAGACGTGCTGCGAACGAACGCATCATCAACACTTCTTACTTCCAGAGCAAGGTGTATCTTCCGGTTCGGGTTGTCATGTGCATAATTCATTAGATTTTTGTAAATCTTTTCGAAGACGTGGAAGTCGCACCGGCGAAATGAAATGTTTGACAATCCGGTATTTTAGGAAACCGGTGGTATCCTTTTTTCGTCTCGATGTCACGTTCTGTTTGCACTTTTTTCTCTCTCGCTTTTTTTCGGGACAGGATGGAATCGAGAGCAGAGACTTGGATTTTTTATTTTTTTGTAGCCAGAAAAAGAAATTGAAATGGATTTGAAAGATTTTTTCCAAAAATTACGTAAATGAGTCCTAAATTTCAAAGAAGTCGAAAACGGAAAACACATGTGTATTTTTGGTTGTTTAGGTAATTCTAAGCACCCGGCGACCCCTCCCCCCCCCCCACTCTTTGGGTAAATAGACGCAGAATTCGATAAATTGACTCGTGAAAACTGATACATTCGACTCAATAAGCCAGCGATCACTCCTTTTTCTCTGGCTAATCTTTCAATACCATCTGCGCTCGTTTTCAAGTCCTCCCTCGCAACCGACGTTATAATGAAATTACGCATGAACAATGAACTCTGCCATCGAAATTCTTTCGTCATATACCTACGTCTGCGTATAGTACTTGGTACCAACTTATTATAGCATACAAGTGTTCTGAGTACATATCTTATTTTCAATATCGAGTCAACATTATTAGTAAACGTTGCCATGTAACCGAGTCAAACCCCGCGCATTTTCTTGGCTTTATTTAAACCAGGCGTTGACAAGATGCATACTGTGTAGCCATGTCAAATTCTCGAACCACCGAAATTACAGTACGAGTGTATAAGGGATCAAACAACCCTTCGTTTTAGGCGTGAAGGCGAAGCCTGCGTATATTAAATATTTACATAACACGTTGTTAAGTAATTTATCGTCGCGTTAATGGACTATAAAATTATTTTCAACAATTTTTCGCTCGTGTTGTATGATGATTGAGGTTTTATTTTGAACTGGGGTGCTGTAGTTTGACTGGCTTCTCAGGTGGGATTTTTTAGCGAGAAAAAATTATCGATCTGTTCTCATAAAATTAAATTTTGAATTTTGACAAATACATACACATTATATCGTAATAAAAATTGAGAAATTTTTTGATTATACGGGGGGGGGGGTGGTTCCCAAACAGATGTTCTAATTTCAAAATTCCTTTATTTTCTCTCATTAGAGAACTCGTTGAAGGGTTCACATCTCCTCCTTTGAATTTTCTCCAATTGAATATTATTTACATACATGTACCTATGAAATTTCTGTGTAGATCTGTGATAGAAAGGAAATATAAATTTCCCTTTATTTGCAATTTTAATACTCATAACTGATTTAAATTGAAATTTTCACGGTTGAAGACGTTCATGGAAGGAATGGTGTTTTTTCTAAGGGAAGGTTAAATCGCATTATTTCTGAAATTTTTTTTGGTAGGTTTTAAGCGTAAGTCTCATTATCTGATGCTAAAAAATTGTAAATAGGTAAATTAGAAGGAAAAAAACTGAAAAAAGAAGAAAAAATTCAAAGAATGTTTAAAAGTAGGTACCTATACTTAATTCAAAAATAAATCTTACCTATTTTTCAAAATTGTGAAATTTAATTAATTTTTTTTACAAAACCAATATACCTAAGAATTAAAAATAGCTTGGATTTGAAACAAAATATTAAGAAAAAAATTGTTTCACTTTTTATCAAGTATATCCAATTATCCATATTAAAAGAAATCAATTGCAGGTTTGGTCACGAGGAAGGTTCCCTGAGGGCTGAAGGTTTTTTGTGGGTGGAGGTTTCCTCAAAACGGAAGTTTGGTGAAGGTGAGGTTAGGTAGGTACCTGTTCTTTAATTTTTTTTTAGAGTCAAGATTTCTTAAGGCTAGAGGTTTAATTAAGTATTAAGTTGAGATATTTTGTGAAAAAATACTCTCAAATTAGATAGGTACTTGATACCTTTCTAAATTTAATCCAAATTCAAAAATTGACCAAAAAGTTTTCCACCAAATGATCTCGGAGAACTAAAAAATTTTAGAAGTACTTATCTAAAGCTTTTATTGAATTTGAAATTCGCAACTGTGATAATCTGTTAGTAAGCAAGCAGTGGTGAACCGATTAAGGAAGGGGGAGGGGGTAACTCTCCCAACGGGATTTTTCAGTATTCAGTTGGAAAAATTCACTATTTCTACTAATGAGCTGGAAAAATTTACCATTTGTTCGTATATTTTTCCAAGTTGAAAAATTTTTCATATTTTCTCAAGTCAGGAAAATTCGTCATTACCAACACACATTTTTCCAAATTGGGAAATTTGAACATTTGTAAGTACTTTCATGTTTTTTTAAAATGAGAAAGCAGACTTCGATTTTTTCAAAAATAAAAAAGCAATTAAAATTTTCAAAAACTTTGGCCTTTTTGCATTCAGCCTCATGCCTCACTGTTTTTCTTCTTTTTGGAAATCCCAATCCTACAAAAGTGATTTTTTTCGTGTTTTTCACAAAATTATTTCAACTAATTTTATATTTTTTCTCTTTAAAAATGACTGATTTTTTATTCAGGTTTATTAATCCAGAACATTGTTTTATTGCACCTTAAATTTAAAGTTTTCTAAAATTTTCGTCCTCGTTTCAAACGAGCCAATTTCATCTCCCTTACATTCACATTAAAAACTACAGAATTTTAATGAAATTAAAATTTTCACTGAAATTTCCTGTCCTCACTTCTCCCAAAAATATAATGAATAAATTCGTATGTTTTTTCAGCTACCATGAAAGTAGTTTTAATAGGTTTGAAAAAAAAAACAAATTTGGAATAAGCAATGAAATGAATGAGAGGGCGAAGGGGCCAAGTTCCTTAAAATCTAGTTTAGTCAGCAAAGTTGTGACATCCTCCCTACCTCCCTCGACCTCAAAAAAGGTAGTCAGTTTGAATAAACTGATTTTCAAAATTTTCCATCATGTTCACAGCAGCTGTCTTTTATAAGTACCTAAGTAAGTATATAAAATTTTGTTGGGTTGAAGTCCATGGTAAGAGAAGTAATAAAAAAGAAGCACTGTGGGAAAGTAAAAAAAAAGGCTTATTGATATAGATTTGTATGTATCAAAGTAAAGTTGGGAAAAATTGAAAATTTTGAGTAGGAATTTTCATAGATTTACCCCCTCACCCTCACCCCACTACGGCTAAACATCTCAGGAACGTTACTGCTATTGAGAGTCTTGAATAAATGAATTTATGCTTCGGAATAATCCAAAAGTGCAAAAAAAATCATTCAGCTAATTTTACGCGTTAATTTTAAATAAAAATTTAAAACACAATATCACAGTAACTTTTACGTCATCACTTATCATGAAATCCAATCTACTCTCGAAAAAAAATTCATCTCGCGAAAAAAATTTGGTAAAATTTCAAAACCTACGAATTGCCAAAATGACCAAAAAATTAATACTGTCGCGAATACAACTCGACGTTAAAAATATTACGATTATTTTTACACATTCTGGTTGAAAACTATTTCTAGCATTTTTCATTCCCTCGCATTTAAAAAATCGCCACATTCGAAGCCACGAACGTATGAAGAAAGGCAACAGCGCGATATTGGCTGATGAGGGGCCGATGATAACCAATATATTTTATAGGAAAGGCGCGTTTTCCGCAGTTTTTCTTCAATAACTTTTGATCGATTGGTGCTAGAGCTTTGGAGAAAGGCCCAATTGATAGAGCGTGTAAAGTAAATCATTTTTCATGCCTCAAATGCCGATATGCTTACTCAAAAATTTGAGTAATTTTAATTTGAAACTCAATTTTTGAAGTCTCTCAAACTTTGAGCTTCAATAATTCGAAAGTTTCAGTAAGTACATAGATGTTCGAGGCATGAAAAATAATCTACTTTTCTTGCTCTATCTACCGGTGTATTTTGCAAGGCTCTAAAGCTTACGAATCAAAAGTTACAAAAGCTTGAACTTTTGAGCTTTCGCAGCTTTCGATTGGTAAGCTTTAGAGCTTTGGAAAAAACAAATTGATAGAATATGAAAAGTACTTATAAGGGAGGTATCCCAACTTGAAGTAAACTTTTGAGCCGAAACAAAACAAAATAGAAAGTAGGTACATCATAAGAGGGCCCCATATCCAAAATTTCAGGCTCTGAAGTTCATTTGTCGAATTTTGGCGAATTTTTGAAATTCCAAAATTACCTCACGCCCTGCAAAATATGAAAATTTGATCTAATCAACGAAAAAAGTTGAAATTTGGTATATACCCTATTTTTGACTTGCTGAATCGATTGGAAACGGTTTCGAGACGTTTCAAAGCTACCAGAAAATTTTGGAATTTTCCAATGTTGGAGAAAAGTCCATAAAAAATGGTCCATATGAACTTCAACACCCATAATCGCGGATTGCCCATATTGGTGACCTATTTGATCGATTAAAGCACAATTTTCCGAAATTCGTAACTTTGAGTTTAAATTCGCATTTTTGGAAAGGAAATTTTTCTGGAAAAAATTTTAAAATACCCACGTCCACTACGCACGCACCGAGGTAAAAAGTTAAAATTTGGTAGATACTCTAGTTTTGATCTGCCGAATCGATTGGAAGTGGTTTCGAGACGTTTCAGAGCCAACAGAAAAATTTGGAATTTTCCAGCACTTTCTAGAAAAATTTGCTCCCGAAAAATATGAATTTGAACTCAAAGTTACGAATTTTGGAAAATTGTGCTTTAATCGATCAAATAGGTCACCAGTATAGGAAATCCGCGATTATAGGTGTTGAAGTTCATATGGACCATTTTTATAGACTTTTCTCCAGCACTGGAAAATTCCAAAATTTTCTGGTAGCTTTGAAATGTCTCGAAACCACTTCCAATCGATTTAGGAAGTCGAAAATAGGGTATATACCAAATTTCAGATTTTTTTGTTAATTAGATCAAATTTTCATATGCATTCAGAAAGACGATGAGGTAATTTTAAAATTTCAAAAATTTGCCAAAATTCAAGAAATAAACTTCAGCAACTGAAATTCTGAATATGGGGTACCATTACGATGTACTTTCGATTATTTTTGTTTGGGCTCAAAATTTTACTTTGAGTTGATATACCTCTCTTGTTAGATAATTTTTCATGTCTCAAATACCTATGTGCTTAGAGAAACTTTCAAGTTATTAAAGCTCAAACTTTGAGAAATTCCAAAAACCCATTTTCAAATTGAAGTGACTCAAAATTTTGATCAAGCTCATGGGTGTTAAGGCATGAAAAATTATCTACTTTTTACCGCTGCCGCTGCACTTCTCACGATAGCGCCGTGGCAAATGTAACGTATCAGCACGGGCTTAATATGGTTTTCCTCCCCCCCCCCCCCATGTTGCAATTATTTTGGAGTATGGGAAAATTTTATGTTATACTGGAATACAAAACGAACATCTAAAAAAATCCCAGCCATGTCAACCCCCCCCCCCCCCTCAATTTTTTTTTTTTTGAAATTTTCAACCCTTTTCAAAATTTGTAAAATATGAAAAAAAAATCAAAAAATTACCATAGGTACACCTACGTGATGAGTACAATCTGTAAAAATTTCAGAATTTTTTCCCTCCCCTTCTTGAAATAGGTATCACCAATTTAATTTTCATCATATGTAGTGCGGTAATTCCGAACGGGGAAGGGGTAGCTGGTCAAAAATTTAAGTAGAATGTTTTTAGGTCCCAAGCAACCTTTAGAACCATTTTCAACCTAATTCGGGTCAAGGGTCGATTTCACCTACTAATAGGGGAAAGCCCCTTGGTACATACACCTAGTACTAGGGTGGAGAGGAAAAAAAACATATCTTAGATTTTGACCAAATTTGGTGGGATGGTTTACTTTGAGTGGAAGACCTCTCTAAACAATTTAGAGCTCCCTAGGAGCAAGGGAAGGGGAGCAGGTGGTGCTCAAAGTGCACCTCCTTTTGAAAAAAACACTGTTTTTTGTGTTTTTTAGTCAATCAAAATTGTGTGAGAAGCCTTTTTAGCACTTAAAAGATGCAATCTGAGTTTCTACATCTCCGTAAACCATCGCCATCCTTCTCCGATCAAAACTCAGACTGCTACCTAGGGGTTAAAAAGTTGCAGATTGCAATATTCCAATAATATGACATTTTCACTAAGCTAGAATGATTTTTTTCATCGAGTAATTGAACAAAAATTTTTTTTCAATCACTGAAAGTGAATTTTGAAAAAAATTGAAAATTTTATACACCAGTGCAGCCAACAGCAAATCATAAAATTCCAAAATACGGAATTAATATAATTGACTTTGAACTGATTATTTTTTCGCCTAAAAATATGTACTTATTATGTATTATTTTTTTTTAGTACACAGACGTACAAAATTTTCAAAGAAAAATTTTAAATTCTTTATTTCTGATGAATGGAAACAAAATTATTGTGAATTTTTCAAACGATAAAAAAATTAATTCGAGGTCAACGTAAATTCCATAGTAGCATGTCACGATTCGTAACTGGCTGTACTGATATACAAAATTTTCCAAAAAAAGTTTCCGAAATATACTTCTAGCGATTAAAAAAAAATACATGATATTTTCAGGCGAAAAAATAATAAATTCAAAGTCGATATAAGTAAATTCCGTATTTTGGAATTTTATGATTTGCTGTTGGCTGCACTGGTGTAAGTATAAAATTTTCAATTTTTTTTCAAAATTCACTTTCAGTGATTGAAAAAAATTTTTTGTTCAATTACTCGCTGAAAAAATATCATTCCAGCTTAGTGAAAATTTCACATTATTGGAATTGCAATCTGCAACTTTTCAACCCCCTCGTAGCAGTCTGAGTTTTGATCGGAGAAGGATGGCGATGGTTTAGGGAGATGTAAAAACTCAAGTCGCATCTTTTAAGTGCTAAACAGGCTTCTCACACAATTTTGATTGACTAAAAAAACACAAAAAACAGCGATTTCTTTAAAAGGAGGTGCTCTTTGAGCACCTCTTGTTTCCCTTCCCTTGCCCCTAGGGAACTCAAATTTTTTTGGGAGGTCTCCCACTCAAAGTAAACCACCCCACCAAATTTGGTCAAAATCCAAGATATGTTTTTTTTCACTCCACTCCAATACCTAATTACCTACCCTATAGCTCTAACGCCATCCGATGAAAATTTATCAAGTTATTTTCAGCTCCACGTGCTACGTTGCCAGATCAATACTTCGTGGCTTTTGCCACATCGTAATCTTAAAAAACACCAATGAACCCAATCCGGAAAGGGGAATGGGTGGACGCGAAACATACAAAATCGTAATCTCATACATAGGTAGCAAACAATAGCCACCCACATAGTCGGAAAAAATTCGCGATAAAAACATGTACCAGGCATCAAAATAAACCACCTCGTTGATCGATGGTTCGTGGATCTCGGCATGATGATCCTATAACTCAATTCTAGGCAAACAATCGTCGATTTTCAAATTGCTACAGCGAAAATAATAAACGAAAGATCAAAACGAGAATAATATTATAAAAATAAGAGCCCAAGGAAAGGGGACGACGGGAGGAAAAAAGAAACAGGAAAACAGTATACGAAAAGAGCATTAGCCAAGGAAGCCCGACCATCGTCGAAGGAATCAATAAAGAATTATTACTTCTTTTCTTGGTCGGTCGGGGGGTTAGCCTATAGGTATTTTGAAACGCGTATAACGAAAACTCTTCACATCGTTTCGCTTTTAATTAATGGAGTTGCGGTTGTTTACTGAGAAAATAGTTTTTCCACGGGTGACGGGAAAACGCTTTATAGATAAGAGTACTCGAGGGCGGTACCTTGAGCGCACCGGCGCACCGCTTCGAATCGAGTTGGGCGTTCGTTGGTGCATTTCGGCTTCGGCTAAATTACGATTAAATCATTACCGACGCCGGTTTCCCAACTTTCAACCAACGAAAGACGCCGATGTGCCATTTTCTTCGACCGAGAGCTTTTTGCTTGCTCGAAGCTTTCGGAAACATTCGATCGTCTCCGAAATGCTGAGAAAAAAACCCCTCGGAGGAAATGCACCCTCCTGAAGCATACCGTTGTTTTTCTTCTACTCAATTAGCAAAAGCCTGCCTATGTTATTTATACGGTAAATTGGTTTCGGTGTATATGGTATATGCTGACAGATGCCTTGTAGCCGCTTAAGAGACCGGGAGCTCTTTGTCATGGTTTAAAGAACAAATTGGGTGGCGATTGGCCGTGAAAAGATGCGTTTGTTGTGTTTGAGGGAGGAATACGAACCGCCATTTTAATCCCCGGATAACGCGAGGCTTTTGTTGTGTACAGACTGCCGCAGATTAGCACCAGGACGAGGGGTATCGAACGATGTACCTTTCGATATCTGCGAGGAAAAAAAAATTGTTACGTGGCCTTTTCATCTTTCTAGCTCGTTGTTTTAATTTCGAGTACAAATTCTGGGAAAAATTAATTTTTCCGAATATACGTACGATGCGAACTGCAAAGGGTCAAGAGAGTCGATTAATTCGTATCATTTTCTCAAATACATTTTCAACTTTGCTGGCCGAACCATTTGAACGTTAAAAATAACAAAATCCGCGTCACCAAAGAAAATATTATTTTAAACCGCGATAATCGTTGCCATGAATGATGACAAAATCGATGCCACTGAAAAAATTCTCATTCATAAAACGCTTATTCGATGGAAAGCACGTAAGGGGCCGTTTCAAATACGTCTTTTCATTATAAATTTTAAATTTTTATAACCTAGAAGTGCGATTGCAATTTTATGAAAATATTTTTGTTTATGGATTTTTTTCTTATTCGCTTTTTTTTCCTCCTCAAAAGAATTCATTACTGAGAGGAATAACGTTGCAACGAAAATTACTTACTTATAGTCTTCCTCTTGTTGCCAAAACATTTAAAAATCGATAAGGAGACGACTACTTTTTGTTTTGTTTGGAAGGGGATCAAATAGATAAAGTATGAATTGCGCCGACCGTATCATTCGTGTGTATAAAGTATGAACTACGATGGGGTACGGTGGCGTGTAAAGAGTCATCCTTTCTTTTTTTTTTCTTCGTATATACGTTTAATGAAAGATTTGTTTTCTTAATTTATAAAGTCACTTAGTAATGTGTTTTAAATCATTTCTGTCATCGTTTTTTTCAAGCATACCGTGTAAAAGAATTAGGGTAACGTACCCGAGTATATTGGCAATGCTCGATGTACCATCGAGTATTTACCTAATGGCGGTGGGTATATAGCCTAATTACCTGATGTGTTTGGATTGGGTTGATTTTTTATGGCGTGGAAATTCGGAGGAGCGAAAGATTGAGGTGTGGTGGTTCTCGGAATTTGAATTATGACGAGTTTGTGAGATGCTTTGATTTTTTAAATTTTTTTATTGAACTTTGGCTATGTCGTATTTTTTCTGGGATTTTTTGGTATTTTTGAATTTATTAGTCTGCGAATTGTTATTTTCTAATTTTTATTTTTTTTACTTTTTTGGGGGAATTTTTAAAGTTTACATTTTTTTTCTTTCTAAATTTATTTTTCATCGCTTTTTTCACAATTTTCTTCAAAAACTTGAAAAAAAGAGGTAAAATTACCAGGCGCAAAAATAATTAATTTGATATGGTCATGAGTGTCATGACTTGAGGCTCGAAGGTAAAATTTGAAAAGTGTGACTTTTTGTGTAACTTAACGTTTTTATATCAAGATATTGACATTATTTTAGACTTGAAAAAAATTGAATAATCGGTGACCTATTAAAATGCATTGACATTCTAATTAAAAAGTTTTAAAGTAATGTTTAAAAAAATATGAAATAAATGAAAAAAGTACCTACCTATTTTAAAATGTTAAAAAAATGGGGAAAAAATTGGAAAAAATCATTTCAGTACATTGACATTTAAATAAAAAATATTTTACAACGTTCAATTATCAGTTTTCATTACATAACAAAAAAAGCGAGGAAGGGTGAAAAAACTGACATGCAGAGGCCTTTCGAAGCGATGTGCTCTGGGGGGGTGAGAACTTCAAATTTGCCAACTAATTTTTTTAAATTTGCCAACTAATTTTTCCAAATTTGCCAATTGATTTGTTAAAAAAATTTACCAGTGCTAATTTTTCTCAAAACATTGCGGAAGCAATATTCATTAAAAAAATTATTTAGGAATAGAAATTACCACTTTTTTGGCACATATAAAAACAGATTCAAAAATAATAATAACAAAAAAATGTTACAATCTCGAATTTTTTCCCTGGCCAATTTCATTGTAAATGAAAACCCCTTCGGAATTGTCTTATTTGTCTCGAGTGAAGCAAGGGTGAAAAATTTCAAGAAAATTTCAAATTTAATAAAAAATATTTTGTACTTACCGTAGCATTAATATGAATAGCCGATGAGAGAAATGAAACTAGCCCGAGCGAAGCGAGGGCGAAAATTTTAGAAAACCTCAAATTTAAGGTGCAATAAAACAATATTTTGGATTAATAAACTTAATTGAAAAATTGGCTGCTTTTACTTTAACAAAAGAAATGTGATAAGGCGGAGCACAATGAGGCCAAAGCTTTTGAATTTTGATTTTTAAACATCGAAAATGAGTTTTGAGAAGATAGAATGTAATAAAAGTAATTGAAATAATTTTGAGGAGAAATACAAAAAAAATCACTTTTGTAGGATTTGAATTAAGTATTTTAAAATTATGAAAGAAAAATACAGAAAGGCCGAGCGCAGCGAGGCCGAAGATTTTGAAAATTTTTATTTGTGAGGTAATTTCAGTGATGGGTTGAAGAATTGTGATTTGGATCGTGATTTTGGGGAGTAATTTGAGACTTGGATTATGATTTCTGAAAGGAGGTCCTCAAAAAAATCGTTCTGAGGACTTACTTGCCCTCTGCCTCTTTAAGTGAGACCCTGCTTAACTATATCTTACTTGAACCGTTGAACCTAAAAGTACATATACCTATTATAAAAATCAAAATCAATTTTGAGAAAAATTAAAAACTTGAAATCATGTTTAGAAATCAAAACGTGAAGTTGCTTCATTAAAAGGGTTCTAAAATCAAGTTTCAGAAAAATTGTTTGAATGAAATAATTTTTAAAAACTTTACAGTTAGATTTTTCAAAATGAAAAAAAATGGATTTAGCCCGAGCGAAGCGAGGGCGAAAATTTTAGAAAATCTCAATTTGAATGTGCAATAAAATAGTGTTTTGAAAGAATAAACTTTAATGAAAAATCGACTGCTTCTACTTTGAAATGATTAAAGTAGAAATATACCATGGCCGAGCGTAGCGAGGCCGAAGCTTTTGAAAAATTGGATTTTCAAATATCAAAAGAAGTTTTAAGGAGAGCAAGAACAATGAAATTATTTGGAATACCTTTGAAGAAAAATGCGAAAAAATCTCTTTTAAATTACAAGTACAACTATATAAAATTTTTTTGGTTGACGAGTAAAAATTTTCAAAATGCAAGATAATTAATCATTTTTTTCCTAAAAAAAAAAAACATTTATTACAACGGTTTAATTCTTCGCTGGGAAAATGATAAATTTTCAGTTGGAAAAGGTTGGAAAAATGACTAATTTTCCCAACTTATAAGTGAAAATTTTGTTGATTTCCGACTTTTAAAATAGGTAACCATTTTATTTATTCATTTTTCATTCAAAAAATAAATAGGTACCAATCGTCCCAACTGACATTTTTACTCATCACTTGGGAGAACGACCGATTTTGAGTTGGAAAAATAACCAATTTTGAGTAGGGAAAATTACCAATTTTGAATTGGGAAAATTACCAATTTTGAGTCTGGAAATTTACCATTTTCGAGTTGGGAAAGTTACCAATTTTGAGTTGGAACAAATGAAAATTTTGTTCATTTCCAACTTTTAAAATAATCATTTTATTTATTATTTTTCATCAAAAAAATTAATCCCAACTGTCCAATTTTCCCAACTGATGTGTTGAAATGTTCAATTTTCCCAACTCACGAGTAAAAAATCTCCTCAGGGGAGGAAGTTAGCCCCCTATCGGTATGTCACTAATCTAACAAATCGCACATAGGTACCTACGAAATTTTCTAATGAAAAATTTACAACACTGCCAAACTGCCATTTTAAAATTGTTTTTTTTTTCAATTTCAATATTTCACAACTTTTCTCAATTTTTATCACTCGGGCTTTTCTGCCAACTTTTTGCCAACTTCACCCAACTTTTCCAACTGGAAAATGCTTGGGGGGGGGGGTGAGACCCCCCCCCGGTCGGAAGGCCTCTGCTGACATGTCAAGATTTTGAAGCCTAAAGTGAAATTTTATTTCAAGGTATGCACAAACTGAAACGAACTGAAAGCAAAAAATTTGTCAAAAAGCTCAAGAGCCAAAAATTATCTACATGATTTAAAAAAAAACTGAGTTTTAAAAGCAGAAGAATTTTCGCAAGAAATGCTTTGAGATCTGGGGAAAATTACACCTTGATTTTGAGAAATATTCTCAACTTTTACAGAAGTGTAAAAATATTCGAACCCGAACGAAGCCAGAAAAAAAGCTCAAAAAAATGCCCAAGAGTTGAAAATTACTCAAGTTGAATTAGAAAAATTGTTGTAAGAAAATATTTCAAAAGTAGATAAATTGAGATGATTTTGATTTATGATAAATATAGTCTCGATTTTAAAAAAATAAGGAAAGTAGAAAACTCAGCCCGAGCGAAGCGAGGACAATTTTTTTACAGGATGTACTTACATACGTTATTGCTGTCGAAACAAATTGGTTTTAAGATGACAAATGCTTTCCAAATAGAAAATTCATTTTTGACGGGCTTCTGGGGAGGGGTTTGGCCTTCCTCCGTATTTACCCCACTGAGTAGAGCGTGTTTTAAGAAAAAATAAAGTCATTTAAAAAATGAGAAAAAACTGGAAAAAGTACTCAAAAATGTTGAAAAAATCAGAAAAAATATTTAAAAATATTTAGGTACAAGTACATTTGAACATTTCCATGATCTAAGGTTTTTATCATAAAGGAAAAAGTGAGTTAATTTTATTTCATAATGTTTTTGGTTAGGGTTTGCAATTAAATGAGGCTCAACTCTCTGATCTGGAGGAGGGAAATTTAAAAAAAAAAAACATGTTTTGATGTAAATTTCTCGTCATTGATATTTCAATTAGTTAAAAAAAAAATTATGTTAGATTTCCAAATTTTTTTGTTGAAAGTTTCAACTTTAATAATTCGAAAAATCTGGATATTTTGAACAATGAACATTCTTCAAAATTTCAAAAAAACTATTTGAATGATTTTTTTGCCACCAAATTTCTCCTCAACTTCTTGAAGACCTATTTGAAAAAAAAATAACATAGGGAATAATAAGTTTGACGAAAAAAATAAATTGAAAGGGTCATTCATATTTTTCTAAGGAATCTTAAAAATTCAGTTTTTTGCAAAATTTCTCTAAAATCGAAGTTTTTAATAAACATACAGAACAAGAAATGGAAAAACCTGATGAAATAATTTTTTTAGGTGAAATTATCCATATTATGATCAATTTTTTGAAACATTTTTTCTAAATAAGTACCCATTTTTTTTGAATTTTTAAGGAAATTTTGAAACCCACAGGAAAAAGTTATTTCTTTGTAACTCATTGAAAAAAAAGTACTTATCTCTAGAAGGTAGTGGTCAAAACTCTTCCTAAATGACCTTTTCAGGTCAAAATATCTACCTACTAAGTGCAATAAGTAATTTCAATTTGAAATAATTTCAAAAAATTTCCCTTGAGCTGTGAAAATTTTTCATCGTTTTTACATTTTGATTAATAAACGCATTCAAGGAAAGGAGAACTGAGGGACTCAAGAAGATTTTTCATCTTAAAAATATCAAAAAGGAGCGCATTTTTTGGTTTTTAAACTTAATTTTTCAAAAAGTATTCGCCCTCGCTTTCGCTTCACTTAGACAGTATCGTAGTCAGTTTAGGTATTTCTTGAATAAACAGATACCCACCTAAACAAATCTCTAAATGTGAATCAGTCGAATTTGAAGAAATTATCTCTTTTTGAATCAGTGAAATTACTTTAGGTACTTAATTGAAAATTAGATCAGTGAAAAAGCACTGATTTTTAGTTAAATTTATTTCACTGATTAACACAGGTAGAATTTTACTAAACCTGGCTGATTCAAATTTAAAGAGCATAGGTATTGATCGTTTGTTCCAAAAATTCTACAATTTTCTATTTTTTTTTGCTGAAATCTGTATTTATATACCTACCTATTATTTGCCTAATACACGCCAGAGCACCAGTGAAATAAGAGGCGACCCCTTCCCTATTTTTCTCGAATTCTCAACTTCTTCCTTACATAATTTCTGGGATCTACACGAAATTTTTTTTTCATGTTCCTTTTTCATGGATGAACAATTTGAGACCAAAATCACACCCCTACAGAAAAAAGTAGCAGAGAAAATTGAAAAAAAAACGAAATCGCATAGGTGAAATTTTTTTTTACGTATTCTTTGATCTAAAATTATGAATAATTTTTTTTAAAATAAATTCTATCAAATAATTGTGAATTGTGATGGGGCATGGTGTCAGATTTCGATAAAATCGTCGTTTTTGAAAACAACTGGAGGTAGGTACGCAACAAAAATTTTCATAATAGTTCAAATTGTTTGGGGTGCCCCAATCTCGACCAGCTATACTATCTTATGTAATCTGTTTTTTGAATGCGATTTTGTTTTTTCTGATTTTCTCCGCGAGTTTTGGCTGTAGAGTTGTTGTTTTGGTCTCATTTTGTTTATCTGTGAGAGAAAAATATGAAAAAATTCTTTTCGGGTAGATTCCGCTCTAAGCGGGCGAAATCAGCTAGTGGTCGAAATTAGGAACCCAAAATTTCAAAATCGATTTTTGAGTTCCCTCAGAAAAAAAATTGCAAAAAATACAAAAAATGATTGTATCGGCTCAAAATTTTAGGGAGTAGTAGAGGAAGGATGAAGGTATTTTTAAAGCCATTTTTGACGTTTCTACCTTAAAAAGTCTTTGATTGGTGGAAGTTTGAAAAAAAGTGGTCGAAATATGGCAACCTTACCCTTAATATTTTTGAAACTTTTCTTCGTCTTCGTATGAAAGTGTCACTGATGTAACCAAGAATTTCTCATTGAGAAGCGAGGGGGGGGGGGTGTCAAAACTCATAACTTTTGGAGAAATTTCGAGTTTGGCCTCTCCTCTCCCTTCCCATAGGCACAAAATTTCCATTTATTTACTATAAAAACATCAAATTCAAAATTTAAATCATTTTCATAAAAATATTTAGGAGTTGCATAGGTGTTATAAATTTCTTATGGGCAATTTGCATAGAATATTTAAGAAAAAGACTTGATGAAAATGCAGTTCTGGAGCAAACATCTTCCACGTCAATAAAATTTTGATTTTTAAAATCCCCCAAAAAATAACAAATCCCAGCAGTGGAGTTGGAAGTTTTTTTTGGGAAGGTACAAAATGAATATGGAGACTACCAGAAGAGTGAGGCAATAAAGAGGAGCATTTTTTCGCACAGTCACCTCAAATAGTTCATACAATTGTGATTTTGTTTATGCCCGAGCAAAGCTTTGAAAAATTAGATTTTTATTTCCCAAAAATGCCATTTTATCAGTAACAATACTTTTAAAAAAATCTTGACCTCATGGGGGGGGGGGGGTCGCTCCCCTTGGCTATGCCACTGCTGTATGATAAATATTTATTTATTCCCTCGCTCCACTTTCAAGAAAAAAAAGAACTAAAACCCACTCATTCTTACGATGAAGATTTTCGTATAAAACTGCTAAATTTTCCAAGAACCGTGAAACGAGCAGTACGCCAGAAAAATTTCGAATATTTAAAAATAAACATCCGAATTTAATTTCCCAACTAAATCGTTCATTTACAGTCGAGACAACCCAGGTGCAACCCCTCCTCGCCTCCTTTACTCTAATAAGTCTGCGTAAAAAATTACGAATTATAGAATTAAAAAAAACTTCCAATAATAATAAACAAACAATTACTCAGAGCAAGAGTCATGTGTTCGAAATCCGCATCCATCACGTGAAAATTATAAAACTCGTAAATAATTTTCCTTCACGTGCCCATAGCTTATGTCTGGTTTGAAGAAATTTTGCCAATTATATCGTCGGTTTATTTATACGTAGGGTATATACGTTTACCTACCGTATACGAATCGAAGAATAATTTCTATTTTACACTCACGTCTAAGTCTAGTATTTGAATTAGAACGTCGGCCAAAATACACAATTCCTTAACCGGCATCGATGATTGCAACTTGTTGGCGTATTTGCCCTCCCCTTCGTTCATACAGTACGACGTATACCTACACTTCGATGATATCTATCATTTGCCAGCTTTTCAACGTCTAATTACCATTTGGATTTTGGTATTCGGATAGAGCTGTCAAAATACGATAGAAAATTCACCTGATGTGGTATATCCCGCTCATGCACAATAGCGAAGATTTTTTTTCCACAGCATGTGCAAAATATTTGTTAAAATGGTTTACGTAACAAGAAGGAGGCTTATGCAGGTTGGAAAATATTGTAGGAATTCGTAGGTGTATTTTTTTGGGGTAAATATTCATAAAAATGGACCTAGAATGAGCATACGAATGAGTTCGAAAGATAAATCTATATGCGTGACAGGAATGCGAAAACTAACAAGACCACCAGCAGTGCTGGGCTATTGTTGTTAAACCCTGAAAAATCAGTTGTTGGTTTTCATTTGATAAATAGAAGGTATTAATAGGATACAGGATTAAATTGAGAATGATGAACTTGATCGTTCGCGTATATATACTCGACGTATAAATTTATTCTTTTCGAATAAGGTGCCGATGTGGGATTTATATGGAAACGATGCGTGCTGCAAGGTGATAAAACTTGGGCGTCGAATTTTTGCAAATATCATGTTTTCGATTAGCGCTTTAATTAAGACACGTTCGCCGGAGGCGATCTAAACAAAATGCATCAGTCTGAAAGGGTATATCGGGCAATATGTTATTTTAAGCCTTACGCGAGATAAAACCGTTGGGCGGCTCCGACTATAATAAACTATCGCGATTGAGCCGCAGCCAGGGTTACGCGAACGCGCACCCTTAATCGATTTTAAAAAGTACCATATTTGCATATCAATTAAGTATTTATTTGAGATGGCAAATTCGTTTATTTAGGTTTTAACTCGACGCCACCGCGGTACGATACGAGACCAAAGCGAAACTTTCTCAGCCCCTAAGCAGCCCTTTCTATTACGAATTATTTTACCCCAAAGATAACAATGCGCGGTGAAGTACCCCCGCCATTCTGCCAGCTTCGGTTTTGGCTTAGAAAGAGAAAGAAATGTGGTGTTGGGCGAATTCAAGCGGTTGTTTTCTTTCAGCTTTGGTAAGTGTGGTTTGATACGAGAGGAGTTGGTGGAAAAATTCCAAGAGTTATATGAAAAGGTGACTGGAATAGAAATTTGTTATGAAATATTAATACTTAGGTATTTGAAAAATTTTTATTGAGAAATTCTCAGATCCTTTCTTCAAGAACTTTTTTTTTTTAAATTGGTATTGAGCAATTTTTTAAATTTTATTGATTTTTTGGTTATAAAATAGAAGAAAACGCCCTCCTTAGAATAAAATTTTTCATAAAATTGAAAGTTTTGAATTTTCACGATGAACAAATGTGATTTTTCTCATTTCCACTACACTCTGAGATGAAACAATGAAGGAGATGAGATCTCCCTACTCATATTTTTTCAAAAAGTCGACAAATTTTGCTGTAAATCTGAAAAATTTGTCGTGGAAAAATTTTTGAAGATAGCAAATTTATAACCAAATTTGCAGACTTTTTAGAAAATTTTGTTGCAAACTTTCACAAAAAAGCATGAATTAAGAAAAATGCACAAATTTCACAGGTCGGCATTTTTAAACTTTTGAAATGCTGTTTGAGGTTTGATGAGTGATTTTTATTGTATTTTTCGGGCTGATCATGAAAAAAGCAGTGAAAAAATTCCACCACCCAAGATGTTTAAAATGACAAAAAATATGTTTAAGATAACAAAAAAATACATTTAAAATGACAAAAATAATACATTTAAAATAATGAAAAATACATTTAAAATGACAAAAAATACGTTTAAAATGACAAAAAGGATTTTTTACAATTTGAATTTTTCGATCAAAAGTTTTTCTACTTTTTTTGATAACTTTTGACACTTTAAGTTGATTTTCTGAGAAAAGAAAGGGTTTTACGAAAAAAATGAATGAAACATAAGTTGTAGAGCGTCAAATTTTCTATCCATAGTGTTCAATTAGGTTTTTCTTAGGAGGCTAAACTTTCGAGATATTTTAGCTCAACGTTAAAAGTTCGACTTTTTTTAAAATTTAAAATATGTGACCCCTGCAGGGAAAAGGTACCTAAAGTCGGAATTTTCAAAAATGAGTTTTTGAGCTAAAATGATGAAGGAGACCAAGAGGAACATTTTGAGACCTTGATGAGCATCCAAGGTCCATTTTTCGCCGAGATAGAGACATTTGAAGTTGAGAAAATAAGAATTCAATAAAAACAAAATTCTGAGAAAAACGCGTTTTAAGTTTTTACTCTTGTTTCTCATGTATCAATCATCAAAAAAGCTGCCAAAACTCTTTTCCGATACTGAAATTTCGCGAGGAATTCTTTTCTGACGTCAAAAATTACTTTGAGAGGAGAGAAAAATGAAAAATTCACTATCATGATGAGTTTAATTTTGAAAAAAGCTGCATTACAAAGAGAAATCCTTTTTTTTATACTGTATAAATTATCAAAAAAGATCTCAGAACTTCTTTTTTGTACTGAAATTTCACGAGGAATTCGTTTTTAACGTCGAAAATCACCTTAGGATAATAGGAAATCATTTACATCCATTTTCGATCATTTATATATCAATATTCTCCAACAAAGCAATATTTCAGAAATTATGTATATCTCAGTAGGTACAGTTGAATTTGCACACACAAATCTATGGGTATTTTACTTTATTTTTCTAGTCTGGAAGAATCCTGAGGCTCCCCTTACCTTCAACAGACCGCATTTTGCAGCACATGCACATTTTTTTAACGTTCCGACTTTAGGTACCTTTTCCTCAGTCGGTTTGAACGTCATTTAGACGTGTTGTAGTACATAGGTTTTCCGAAGTGAAATTTTGGTAACAGCTGCGTAAAGGTCTAAACCACTTAAAAACGCGGAAAAAAAAATTTGAAAAAAATTTCCCATTTTTCGTTTTTTGGCTCTAGTGGAAAATTCCGTTTTCCGACTTTAGGTACCCTATCCCTGCATGGGTCACATATCTCTAAAACTAAGCTCTCTAAGAAAAACTATTTGGACTTTACAGGTAGGAAATTTGACGTTCTACAGTTTATGTTCGATTCTTTTTTTTCGTAGAACCCTTTCTTTTTCCATAAAATCGACTTTAAGGATCAAAAGTTAGATGGAAAAATGTAAAACAAGTTTTTAACAAAAAATCTTCCAATTATTATAAAAAATCCTGGCGTATGGTAATCAAGAAAAAATGTAATCATATTCGAACTCTGCACTAAAAAATAGATTAGAATCGCCTACCAGCGAAACTTGAGTGATGGAGAAATTTTAAAATCAGTGCTACATTTTAGACTAAAAACAGTGATGAAACAAGAAAGTAAAATGCTGGATTATTATTATATTATTTTTTACGCTGATCACGAGAAAAATGGTGAAAAAATTCCAAGACGTCAGGATTTTTCATAATTGGAAGATTTTTCGTTGAAAATTTGTTTTACATTTTTTGATGTAATTTTTGACCTTTGAAGTCGATTTTATGAGGAAAGAAAAGGTCCTACGAAAAAAATAAATAGAACATAAATTGTAGAACGTCAAATTTCCTACCAGTAGAGTTTTATTAGTTTTTTCTTAGGAGGCTTAGTTTTTGAGATATTTTCAATTTTTATTAAAAAGTTCATCTTTGAACTTTGAGCTGAAATATCTCGAAAGCTAAGCCTCCTAAGGAAAAACTAATTCGACTTTACAAATAAGAAATTTGACGCTCGACAATTTATGTTCTTTTCATTTGTTTCCTAGAACCCTTCCTTTTCTCAGAAAATCGACTTAAAGTGTCAAAAGTTATCAAAAAAGTAGAGGAACCGTTAAACGAAAAATTAAAATTGTGAAAAATCCTTGGGTGATGGAATTTTTTCACTGAAAAATACTATGAAAATCATCCATCAAACCTCAAACAGCATTTTCCATGTTGAGTTGTGTTTTTATTACTTATGTAGCATAAGAACACCAAAAAAGCACAAAATTTCGTAAAAAACTTCGAAAAGCAGGAAATTTTTGTTTCAAAGTAATTGAATTTTTCAAACAACGAACTACCTATTAAAAAACTAATCTGTCTTTTTATTTTTGAAAAACATCAATTTTTAAATCTTAGCCCTGGTTTTCCTCATCGGGCATACGATGCCTAAATATATACAATATATACATATAAGAAATAGGGGCTGAAGATTTTACCTTCCTTTCAATAATAAAATATTGATAAAGAAAGGAAGAAATCTCTGCTTTTGGATACCTTTTTCTTCAAAAATTTTCGCTCTCAATTCGATCGGGCTCGATGAATTTACACGATTCATTCTTAAAATAATAGTATGAACCCTCTTCTCTTCAACCAAGACAACTGAGCACTTATTTAAAAGCCGAAAAAACTTGTACTTCTCATTTATCAGGAGACTTGGTGGCAATTTCGAATGGAATTTTTAAAAAAATTTCGATTTTTTTGGAAAAGAAGAGATTTTAAGGAGTATAAATCTAGTTTTTTTTGAAAGCAAAAAAAGTAAAACGAAAAAGTTCGAATTTTTGTTTTTTGATTTCAGTACGAACTCTCGTAAGCAATTGTTTTAAAGAAAATGTGTCGGCAAATGTCTTCTTTTTTAATATTATTAGTCGAAAATTTTTCATTCTCACCCCTGAAACCATGATAAAATTACTTAAGGGCATAGTTCGCATTCCGTTTTGCCTATACGCGCCGTGGCCAATTTACATTACGCTTATGGGAGTTCATGAAATATTACTTTACTCGAAATGAGAGTGATGAAATGGGCTCAAATTTGAAATATACATTTTTCGCGGTGGTCTCCACAATCCTGTGCATGGATTGCTCGTTAAATCGAATATTTTACGAGAAAATTGAATTTGAAAAATCGGTGAAAAATCCACTGATTTTTCAAATTCAATTTTCTCGTAAAATATTTGATGTAACGAGCAATCCATGCACAGGATTGTAGAGACCATCGCGAAAAATGTATATTTCAAATTTGAGCCCATTTCATCACTCTCATTTCGAGTAAAGTAATATTTCATGAACTCCCATAAGCGTAATGTAAATTGGCAGGGGGCATGTAGGCAAAAAGAAATGCGAACTATGCCCTTAAAATATTGTAAAAATGATTCATACCTACTGCAAAAACAGTTGCAAAATTTTTAAAAAATTCCCAATTTTTTGGAAGGGGAGGAGGTCATTAGGTAAGGAATATCACGAAAAACGAATGAATTTTTGTTTTTTGATTTTAGTATCACTAATCGGCAAATTTATTTAATTTTTTTCAATGCGAGTCGGAAAATTTCGGGTTTTTCAAAAATACGAGTCAGAAAAATTTTCATTTTTACCTCCGAGATCAGGTGTTTTGTTGAAAATGGAGGAATGAATCACAATCCGAACGAGTACGTAAGGAATAAAAATCGTTCAAGAAATTAAAATTTTTATCTAAAAAGTGCGTTGTGAACTACGTTTTGAGAAGAAATTTTAAGTATGAAAGCTTATCAATCCAAATGGAGAAAAATTGAAATAAAGGGTTGATATATTTCAAATCTTTCAAAATTAATAGGTAATTTAAAGAGCGGAAATCCTCTTTAAGATTTCATGTACTTACGAGTAGGAATATTTTTTCACTTGCACGATAGTCTGCAAAATACGTAATTTAAAATGTCATAAAATATTTTTAAAATCTAAAAAAATAGCTTATGCAATGTCTATACCTATACTTGACATAAAAATTCCAATAGATAACTTGTAAGTTCCAAGCTAAAAAAAAGATAAAATTGTTAATATTTGATTTGATTTTTCCAACTCGATTTTTTTTTTGAAAACATTAGATACCTTACTTAGGTAACATTCTATATAAATTCTAAATTCACTTTGGACATAATGTCCCAAAATGTCCCAAATTATCCTACTTTGAACATCAGCCTGAACTGATCCATTTTAGAACATAGTATTTTTATTCAACCTATTTTTGGACATAATGTCCCAAATCTTTCCCTTTTTGGACATAGTGTCCCAAATCAACTAGCTTTGCTCACAATTATTCAAATCTGTCCCAAATCAGCCCACTTCGGACACAGTGTCCTAAATCTACCTATTTTTTGGACATATGTCCCAAAATGCCTCTAATCAACACACTTTTGATATGATTTACCAAAGAAACTAACATTAAATATGCATAAACATTTTCTCAAAAGTGTATCATTTTTGGACATAATGTCCTAAGATGTCCCAGAATAACCAACTTTGGACATTAGGTAGCCTAATTTTCCCAAAATTACCGTAATTTACAAAGAAAATTATTGTAAATTATCTCAACTGTCAAATCTTCTGAAATTTACCAAAATTATCGTACCTAAAAATTATATTTATGAAATTCATCTCAATTACTGTAATCGTCGTAATTTACTGAAATTACAGAAAGTAACTTACCAAAATTACAGGGGATTTGGTAAATTGCAGTAATTTTGGTGAATTACAGTAATTTTGGTGAATTACAGTAATTTTGGTAAATTGCAGTAGGTAATTTTGGTAAATTGCAGGAATTTTGGTAAATTGCAGTAATTTTTGGTAAATTGCAGTAATTTTTGGTAAATTGCAGTAATTTTTGGTAAATTGCAGTAATTTTTGGTAAATTGCAGTAATTTTTGGTAAATTGCAGTAATTTTGGTAAGTTACAGTAATTTTGGTAAATTCAGTAATTTTGACAAATTGCAGTAATTTTGAAAAATTAAATGTTAGTGATCCATTGGTTATCATTTGAAATTTTCCATCATTTTAAAGAAGTAGGTTTTTGATAAATTGACAGAGCTAGCCTGAAAGTGAGTGCAAAGACAATTTTATCAGTTAGAAAGATTAGGTTTGTCGGAAAATTTGAAAAAATGATAAGCATTGTTGGAAAAACACCGGGGAAAAATTTCATTGAAATTGGAAATTACCAATTTCTCCTCTCTAATAATGCCTACCAATTTAGGTTCGTTTGTGGGAATTAAATTATTTTATTTCAGCAAATCGTCATTTGATTAAATAATGTTTGGTAGGTGAGGAAATAAGGTGGAAATTACTTTCTCTAAAAAGGCATTAAAGTGATTTGAAAATAGTAATGTTGCAATAAGTGATTAGCTGAGAACCTTGGTAAACGGAGGTGCAGGAAAAAGAAAAACCTAATCCGATAATTGTAGAATTAAAATTGTCTCCATTCCTTTTACCATACTTACTAGATAATAAATTTTGACCAGAAAAATTGAAGTTCATAATTATTTTTTGATTTCATTTTTTTTTTCAAACTTCTTCCTCTTAATAATTTTTCTTATTCAGCAGAAATTTACCTACCTACTTCAAAAGTAGGTAATTGAGAATAGTTTTGATCCTCATACTCTCACACTCGAGGAGGAAAAAAAAGTTCTTCATCGCTGAAACCCTATTTGTCAACTTCATCTCATCACGTCTATGAATTGTCAAGTTCATCGGTGAAAAAAAAATCTTCAAGTACATTCTTAGAAAATTTTACTCCGGATTCGACGCCACGTATTCTCGGTATACCCCGACACGCTTCCGGATTCCGAATACGTATGCATCGCGCGGCGTGCGACTCAACGTAAATGTCATAAAAAATTAACAAATTTGGACGTAAATTAATTGCTTTATTTTAAGGATAATTTAATTCGAACTCGTAGCGTAACAACGTAGTAAAATTTACTGCGCGACATAATGGTCAAATTAAAAATCAAATAACGCCTTGATAAAAGGTTCGCTTAAAAACGACAAACCGTAACGAATTACTCCGGTCTCTTTTTTCACCATTCATTTCGGGAGAATATATCCGCAGAAAGCTAAAAGACACATGACAGATTACCAACAGAACCTGCCCCTTGTTTCTTCTGCGGCTAAATGTGGATACGCGTCAAAAATCAGACAAGTCTAGAATAAAGTGTTAAAGAATTAACGACCTCACACATTGTTTCTTAAATTTCGTTTTCGCGCCCCTTTCGCCCGTACTATTGTAATTTTTCTGCCTTACCGGGTTCCTATCCGGTCCAGCGAAATCTTTTGTCGAGTTTAATTTTTTAACTTTCAACATCTCTTTTAGCAACGATACGGTAATTTGGAGCTCTAAAATGCCTTGCTTACCTACATTACCTACGTGTAAATGTTTTGGTGTGCAGTGTGGGGTGTTATGGAAACGTTTGTTGTTGGTTGTGCGTCGGTTCAATCGTTTGTTTTTGTTTCTTCTCACGTGGAACTAGGTGATGTTTTGAAATTTTGGCGAAAAATCAATGAGCTTTAAGTCGCGATGTAGGATACCGTTTAATCATAAGGTAGAATCATTTCAACATTTTTGGACGAATTAATAGGTATTTGAAAATGTACGTTTAATGTAAATCTTCGTTTTTGATCTTTTTAAGTTGACGTAAGCTCTAGATTTTATCTAAATGAAGACTCCAATTTCTCAAATTTATTCATTTACTTGCGAAAAATCATCAATTCCTTGAAAATTCTAGACAATGTTGTAAAATGAGCTCTTCAACTTTTAGAAATTTAGAATTTTTTTTTCTAAACCCAAATTCATTTTTTTTATTACGAAAATTTCTATACTTATAGTTGTAGGAGAAATTCACCAACCAATCTTGATTGGCCAAAATTATGGTTATTGATTTACCTACTGGGTGAGATGAGTTCAATTCATCAAAACTATAAACCCTTATTTACAAAAGTCATCGACATTCATTGAAAAAGTATTAAAATTATCAAATTTTGGCTATAGTTAGTGTAAGTATTAAATACGCCAAAATTGTCGGAAATTTATATGAGTAAGTGTAGGTAGTTTATGAAGATTTCTGCTATTTACGAGTATTCACCGAAAATTACGAAAATTACTATGATTCATTAAAACTTTCAAACATTTAAATTTGGTACCAAAACTAGTGTAATTTTTAAAATAAATACGTCTTACCACGTATTAAAATTTTACAATATAACTGCAATTTGTCAAATTTACTACAAATTACTGCAAGAATTACAGTAATCAACTCAAAAATACCCACTGCAATTTACCCAAAAATACGGCAATTTACCCGAAATTACGCTAATATAATCTGAAATCACGGTAATTTACCAAAAATTACGATAATTTACCAAAAATTACGGTATTTTACCAAAAATTACGATAATTTACCAAAAATTACGGTAATTTACCAAAAATTACGATAATTTACCAAAAATTACGATAATTTACCAAAAATTACGGTAATTTACCAAAAATTACGGCAATTGACCAAAAATTACGATAATTTACCAAAAATTACAGTACTTTACCAAAAATTACGGTACTTTACCATAAATTACGGTACTTTACCAAAAATTACGGTACTTTACCAAAATGTACGATAATTTACCAAAAAAATAACGGAAATTTACCAAAAATTACGGGAATTTACCAAAAATTACGGTAATTTACCAAAAATTAGGGCATTTCACTCATAATTTCAGTGATTTATCAAAATTTTGAAAATTAGCAGGAAGTTACAAAAATTCACCTCAAGTTACAATCTAAGACTAATAAGTTGATCTGCCTAGAATCCAAAATCATCACTATATATCAAAAATTGGTAAAGTTTAGTGGTTCATGATTAACTGTTTAGGTACCTACTGCAATTCACAAAAATAACCGGAATTGGCCAAAATGACTGTAATTTACAAAAAAACGCTAGTACTAATTCGTCATAAAATGATTTCTTATTCAAAAGGTAATCAAAAATTACTGCCGGTACCCATTTTATCAATATCAACGTCGTTACTTCACATTATCGTGAATAATAAAAAAATATCATGTAATTTACCAAAATTATGATTGATAAAAAATTATGAGAATTTACAAAAAATTACTATAATTTACCAGAAATTACTGTAAATTGTCACAATATCATAAATTATGACGATTTATAAATAATCACACATTATAGCAAATCATAAAAAAATACCATAAATCACGGTAAATTACCATTAATCATGGTAAATTACCATAAATTACGGTAAATTACCATAAATTACAGTAAATTACCATAAATTACGGTAAATTACCATAAATCATGATGAATTATAAATTATCATACATTATGGTAAATCAGGATAAATAACGATAAATCACCATTGATCACGGTAAATTACCACAAATCAAGGCAAATTACTAGAAATTACAGTCAATTGCCATAACATAAAGTAAATTATCATAAATATGGTAAATTACCCTAAATCATGATGAATTATAAATTATTATAAATTAATGTAAATCATAATAATTTACCATAAATTATGGTAAATTATCCTAAATCATGGTAAATTATAAATTATGGTAAATCATTATAAATCACAGTAAATTACCATAAATTACAGAAAATGTCTATAAATTACAATAATTATGGTAAACTAAAAGAAATTATGGAAAATTACCAGAAATCACGATATGTTACCAGAGATTACAGAATCTTACCAAAAAATTCCGGTAACGTACGGAAAATTACGGTAATTTATACAAAACTACGGTAATTTACGGAAAATTATGATCATTTACAGAAAATTACGGATATTTACCGAAAATTACGGTAATTCACGGAAAATTACACTAATTTACCAAAAATTACGGTGGTTTACCGAAAATTACGGTTATTTATCAAAAATTACGGTTATTTATCAAAAATTACAGTAATTCACAGAAAATTACGGTAATTCACAGAAAATTACGGTAATTCACAGAAAATTACGGTAATTCACAGAAAATTACGGTAATTCACAGAAAATTACGGTAATTCACAGAAAATTACGGTAATTCACAGAAAATTACGGTAATTCACAGAAAATTACGGTAATTCACAGAAAATTACGGTAATTCACAGAAAATTACGATAATTCACAGAAAATTACGGTAATTCACAGAAAATTACGGTAATTCACGAAAAATTACGGTAATTCACGAAAAATTACGGAAATTTACAAAAAATTGTGAGTGATTCGCAAAAAAGTATGGTAGTTTATTAGAAATAATTATAGTGGTCGAAATTTGAGACATAATGACAATGACCCAAAACCCTGAGGTAATTTTTCAGCAGTTACAGTAATTCCCGAATAATGACGGTAATTCACGAACAATAATAATAATTTTTGGTAAATCAAGCTAATTTATGAAAAATTATTACAATTTAATTTCCAATAAATATCTACTTACGTCATAGCTGATTTACATTTTCAGCTATTTAGAACTGAAACTATTTTTAGGATATCTTAAGTTCTGATAAAAATTACCAACATTAAAAGAATTCTATTTAGAGAATTATTATTGAATCTAATGTGATTATTTCAAATGATTTTCTTTCTTTTTTTCGTTTAATTCCAATTTTTAATGAACAATTATCGAAATAACATCAAATTGGTTCTTCCATCTATTGATTCAGGTAATTATATGAATATGAAGCCAATTTCATGAAAAGTCCAAATACATTTTTTAAACATATAAAAATTTTTCAAAAAGAAAAAACCTATTAATTCAGGGATATAAACGCATTCAAAAACTACCTAAGATGATTTATAGTAAGTAATCGTTGTTTTTTTCTCAGACGAATAATTAACCGTATCCCCATACGCCTTTTATTTCATCATGATAAATTATCCAAACAGTAGTTGAACTTGTTAGCGCCAGGTCGTTCATTGTAAAACTCGGATCCCTGGAGTAATACGGATTATAACAGATGAGCTTGGAAAGGGATGAAGGGAGGCACACTAGGTGACGAAAAATCTCGCAACATTATCGGCGTGTTCGCATGTACATTGTGGGACGACAATTTGGTAGTTTGTCAAATTGCCAAGGCGTACTAAAAATCATAATGTGTGGAAAACGAAACGTTTCGAGAGTCGAAAGTCGACGGTTTACGGTCGAATGTTTGATGATGTTGTTGATCGGGCGAAGTGCTGGTGTTGGTGTGAAAGACATCACGCTCGTATATCTATATTCGTAGGAGGAAGTACCTTGACATAGTACAAATTGCTACCCGTCACTATTTCCCTCTTTTATTTTCGGTGAATTTCAATTTCGCGGCGACGTTTATTTGTCATTTTTTTTCCTACGCTGCTAATGGAACCGATATAGGTGTTCGATTTTTTCCAAGTGTAAATATAGATAATATTGAACCAGACGATTAGACGAGGTTCCTATTGAGAAGAAAAAAATTTCGACCACGTTGGCCCATCATCGTAGCACCATCAGAAGTTCAGCGAATACCATAAAAATTTCTCCTCAATTTTGTATTCAAAGGGATGTTTTGATAAGGTCATGGCGTATACGAGATGCACATGACATGGGGTTCTCGTATCGTACGCTCATATGAGGAGAATCCTCTATAATAATAATTTCCGTATAAAATAAACACTCGAAATAGTTACACAGAGCGACGAGGCATCTTGCACCGAGACCCAGTACATATCGAATCACCAAAACCGCTCTCCGGTCGTCCGTGGTGTAGTGGCCTTATTGTAATGCCTAACGAACCCTTTCCCCCCTCCGGGGTTTCGATCAGTCGTAGACATGTGGCCAAGTACCGTTCTCTTTACTGTCAAAAATAAAACTGGGCAAGTCATCCACTGAATACCACTCCTCTTAACGTGTCGAACAGAGATTTCCCAGAGCAGACAGCATGGTACCTACCGTAACTGCACACACAGGAAATGCCACTAAAATATTTTATCCTGTCAGAAAGGAATATTTTTATTGTATCTTTTGTATTTACCGGATTCTCTGTATCTCTTTTTAAGTCCGAGTTGAATTTTTTGTATTTTCTTTTCTTTTTTTTTCGGTCGCCGATTGAGCGGAAAATTTGGTTCAATGTGGGTTTAATGGGATGAAGGCGAGAAATTAATACGTGACCATTCATAATTAAGTCGTAGCGGAGCAGTTTTCGAAATCGAATTTGTCCATGATTTTAACTCTATTGTGATTTTTTCAAATGCATATTCCTTGAAGTACATTTGAATGTGTTTAATGGTCAGATTATTATGCATATTGATAATTTTATTAGCGTTTGAATCAATTTTCCATGTATCAAATTAGTGAATCGATCCATTCTTGCCAATGAATTACCATTAGTATATCCAAAGGTTTGTTTAGTAATCTGTAGTAGGTATCAATAGGCTCCCATACGTAAGTAAATATAATGAATACGAGGTACGAGCCAACGTGATACTTACGTGTGGTGTGTGGTATTGAAAGGTCACGCGCTATGTACTCACTACGTATATCTATCTTATTACTCGTACCTATCTACTTCGATTGAATAAAGTTGAAAAGAATGACTTTGCATATAATGTACCTGGGCCCATTCAATATTCATCTACAAACTGGTCAATATTTCCCTTGGTGTATGAAATGCTCGTTAATGAGGTTCATAGGCGGAGATAGAACATAACTTTTGGGGGGGCTTGTGCCCCAGTTAAAAAGGAATGAAAAACACGAAACAAAAATGTTCATTTTCGATGACACCCCCCCTCCCTCCAAAAAACCTTCCTCTATTTTTAAGCAATTTTTTGCTGAATTCTTTTTTGAAGACGGTTATTAAGCCCGAGCGAAGCGAGGGCGAAAATTTTTGAAAAAAAAATCCCAAACTGAAATATTTTCATTTTTTAAATCAATATTTTAGTACTTATTGAAGAGGAAGTGAAATCTTCAACCTCCATTTCTTATTAAATATTTTAGACTTAATATGCCCGAGCGAAGCGAGGGCGAAGATTTGAAAAATTTTCAATTTTTAGAAAGAAAACAATTTCATTTTTAATGGTTTGTTGAGTGAATAAATCCATACTTAGGAGTAAAAATTTCGTCCTTTTCGAAGTTTTTAAACGAAATTTCGTGCTTTTTTTGTAGTTTTGAACAAGAATAAAAATTTGTATTCTTTTTTATTTCTTACATTTTCGTGCTAGTTTGCAATTCAATTTGCTGATTGCTCATAGCACCTAATTATTTTCGTTAGATATTAAAAAGACCATTTTCGTAGCTTGAAAAAAACAGGAAATTCGTCACATTGATATTTTATCCCTTGAAAAGTAAAGGTTCCACATGCCCGAGCGAAGCGAGGGCTAAGATTTGAAAAATTTCTGATTCCCAGAAAGAAAATAATTCGATTTTTTAAGGTTTGTTGAATGAAAAATTCCATTACTTTGGAGTAAAAATTGCATCCTTTTCAAAGTTTTTCAACGAAATTTCGTGCTCATTTGATACACACGAAAATGATTTGGGGGGGCTAATTCAACATTTGGGGGGGCTTCAGCCCCCCCATGCCCCCCCTTATCTCCGCCTATGATGAGGTTGTCAATGAAAAAACTGGTCTTATACTTTTAATAGGTATTTCTTGAAATTAGAATAAGTGAATAGACTGTGGACTAATAGGTAAATTTCCATTTGAAATGATACTTACAAGGGAGGTATCCCCACTTGGAGTAAAATTTTGAGCCCAAACAAAAAAAAAATCGAAAGTACATCTTAACAGGAGCCCGTATCCAAAATTTCAGGTGCTGAAGTTCATTTCTCGATTTTTGGCAAATTTTTGAAATTTCAAAATTACCTCCGCTGCGAAATATGAAAATTTGATCCAATGAACGAAAAAAGCTGAAATTTGGTATATACCCTATTTTTGACCTGCCAAATCGATTGGAAGTGGTTTCAAGACGTTTCGGAGCCACGAGAAAATTTTGAAATTTTCCAGTGCTGCAGCTAGACAAAAGTCCATAAAAATGGTTCATATGCACTTCAGCACCTATAATCGCGGATTATCCATATTGGTGACCTATTTGATCTATTAAAACACAATTTTCCAAAATTCGCAACTTTGAGTTCAAATTAATATTTTTCGGCGGAAAATTAATTTTTTTCCAGTAAAATTATCAGCCAAAAAATATAAATTTGAACTCAAAGTTGCGAATTTTGGAAAATTGTGTTTTAATAGATGGCTCATTCTATGTCAACTCGACCAGGTTTTGAACTTGGGTCTTCCGATTTCGCTCAAAATTTTTTTACGAGTTCTCCTCGATGGTCTAATGAAGGAATCACCGTCATTCCGATCCTAATCCTTCAGGGGGCGGGGGGTGGCCCTTGTAATTTTCGTATAATTGGGATTTTTTGCGAAATTGCTTAACTTTGAAGGAGGATATCTCGAGATTGGTTAGGTCTGAGATAAATCTGTTCATGCTGTTTTGTAGAAAATTGAAAGGAGATTCAAAATTGATAATCGCTTTTTGAAAAGTTCAAAGTTGAGCTTTTATGATGAAAGCTCAACTTTCATGATAAGTACAAAAGATGAAGGGCCCCATTAAAAAATCTGAAAAAATTACTATGAAGAGAACTTTTAATGTTTTTTTCAACTAATTACTTTTCAAGATGGGATCTCAATACCCCTTGGGAGCACAGGGGTCCTAAATTTTGGTCAAAATTCAAAAAAATGGAAAAAGTGAAGTAATATATCGATTTCTACAAATTCAAAGGCGCTGAGTTCGAATATGTGCTTAGTTTTCTCATTCGACCCCTCTGAACCCCCCTATCAACCCCCTAATGAGGTCAAAATTCAAAAAAATGAAAAATAACGTATGACGTGTCGTTTGTTGGGGTTTTGAGGGCGCTGAGTTCGAATATTTGTTTATTTTTGGGATTCGACCCTTTAGTGCTCCTCTAGCCTCCAATTTTGAAAAAACACATTGATTTTTTAAATGATTTAGTAATTTTGGAGTCAGTGTGGAGAACGAAGGAGGCGGATCGAGAAAGTAAGTTGATACTTAATCGAGCTCCGCACCCTCGAATTAGTAGAAATCGATATGACGCATGCTATTTCCGATTTTTTGAATGTGTTTTTTCAAAATTGGGGGCTAGAAGAGCACTAAAGGGTCGAATCCCAAAAATAAGCAAATATTCGAACTCAGCGCCCTCAAAACCCCAACAAACGACACGTCATACGTTATTTTTCATTTTTTTGAATTTTGACCTCATTAGAGGGCTGATAGGGGGGTTCAGAGGGGTCGAATGAAAAAACTAAGCACATATTCGAACTCAGCGCCTTTGAATTTGTAGAAATCGATATATTACTTCACTTTTTCCATTTTTTTGAATTTTGACCAAAATTTAGGACCCTTGTGCCCCCCCAGGGGTATTAAGATCCCATCTTGAAAAGTAATTAGTTGAAAAAAACATTAAAAGTTCTCTTCATAGTAATTTTTTCAGATTTTTTAATGGGGCCCTTCATCTTTTGTACTTATTATGAAAGTTGAGCTTTCATCATAAAAGCTCAACTTTGAACTTTTCAAAAAGCGATTATCAATTTTGAATCTCCTTTCAATTTTCTACAAAACAGCATGAACAGATTTATCTCAGACCTAACCAATCTCGAGATATCCTCCTTCAAAGTTAAGCAATTTCGCAAAAAATCCCAATTATACGAAAATTACAAGGGCCACCCCCCGCCCCCTGAAGGATTAGGATCGGAATGACGGTGATTCCTTCATTAGACCATCGAGGAGAACTCGTAAAAAAATTTTGAGCGAAATCGGAAGACCCAAGTTCAAAACCTGGTCGAGTTGACATAGAATGAGCCAGATAAAATAGGTGCCCAATGCGTATTTTTTTTTCACACGCAGGATGCGTCACATCGAGTCGCCGTTCGTTCAAACTCGACGTGTGCGCGCGAAACGCGACGCGCATAAATATTCAAATCCAAATTTTAAGTTTTCGATGTTTTATCTTCCATGGACCATGTTAGGTATGTTTGAAATTAATATAAAAATTGTGACTGTTTTCCAAACTTGAAAATATTTTCAACTGCAATTTTCAACTATACTTAATTAAATTTTTTTCCAACCCTAAAATTTTTCAAATCTTAAATTACGCAATAACGCGAAAAATAAAAAATAATGTCTCATGTCGCACGGAGAGTACAGAGTCTTTAATCTTAATCATTAGGTATTGAATAAAAAAATGTTTTTTTCAATGTTTATGCGTTGAATTTTTTTGGAAGTAAATGTGAAAGAAAAGTCGATAAATTAGATATCTGGGAAAAATTTCAAAAAATAGGATGAAAATGGTGGAAAATTTTTCATTAAATTGTCACAATTAGAAAGAATTCGAATTTGGAAAATTTTTAGGACCAATAATGTCGGTAAAAATGAAAAAAATTAGAAAAAAATTTTGCATTGAAAATAATTTTAGGATCAGAAAGAAATTGATCCAAAAAATAAAATTACGTTTTGAAGAAAATTTGAAACCAATTTTACAACTTTTAAAAATATCAACGTTTTGAAATAATTTAAAATTCCGGAGTTAAAAAATTTTAGAGTACGAAAAAATTTCAGTACGCGAAGTCGTAGTTTCAGAAAAAGAAACGAGTTGAAGAAAATTTCGGAAAAAATGAGGTTGAATGAACATATTTTTAAAAAAAATGAAGTTCGAAAAAAATGAAGATAATTGAAAAACGTTTTAAAGCGTCATTCCATAAATGTACGGAGTGCGGATAATACATAAGTGCAGAAAAAAATCAGCGAAATTGCGTATAATGATTATTTATTACAAAAATTAATACAGGGAAGTGAAAGTGTTGCGAACTTGCGTTTTGGATGCCGAAAAGAGTCATTTTTTCCGCGTTTACGTTTCGATGTGACGCATCCTGCGTGGGAAAAAAAAATACGCGTCACGAATATGGATAATCCGCGATTAAAGGTGCCGAAGTGCATATAGACCATTTTTATGGGCTTTTGCCCAGCGCTGGAAAATTTAAAAATTTTCTGATGGCTCCGAAACGTCTTGAAACCGCTTCCATTCGATTCGGGCGGTCAAAAATAGGGTATCTACCAAATTTCAACTTTTTAACTCGATGTATGCGCATTAGGCGAATTTTTGAATTATTACCAGGAAAATTTCTTGCCCAAAAGTGCGAATTTGAACTCAAAGTTACGAATTTTAGAAAATTGTGTTTTAATCGATCAAATAGGTCACCAATAGGGATAATCCGCGATTATAGGCGCTGAAGTGCATATGAGCCATTTTTATGGGTCTTTCTTCAGCGCTGAAAAATTTTAAATTTTTTTGATGACTCCGAAACATCTCAAAACCGCTTCTAATCGATTCGGGAGGTCGAAAATAGGGTGTATACCAAATTTCTGTTTTTTTCTTTCATTAGATCAAATTTTCATATTTCACAGGAGGGGGGGGGTTTCTGTTATGACGTACTTTTGATTTTTTTTTGTTTGGGCTCAAAATTTTACTTTGAGTTGGGATACCTTTCTTGTTAGCATAAAAATGGTCTCTGTATTGAAATCAATTTTCAGAGGCAAGGAATTTAAAAAATCGTATTTATTCATATTTTTCAAATTTTCAGTAAAAAAGTTAAATAATTTTTATATTAGATTTGGATTAACATGGATGAAAATTTTTGCCCAAAAAAATTTATCGATGACAATTTTCAACCGATATCTTCATTTATTAGCCTCTAATCACTTTTTGGCTCATTCCATGTCAACTCAACCAGGTTTTGACCCCAAGTCTTCCGATTTTGCGAAAAAAATTACGGGTTCCCGATGGTTTATTGAAGGAATCTCCGTCATTTCGATCCTAATCCTCCGGGGGGGGGGGGTGACCCTTGTAATTTTCGTACAGTTGATTTTTTTTGAGCAACAGCTCAAATTTGAAGGCTCATATCTCGAAATTGGTTGGGTCTAAAATGCATCTGTTTGTGGGATTTAGTAAAGAATTGAAAGGAAATTCAAAATCAATAGTCAAATTTTAAAAAGTTCAGAATTGAACTTTTGCGATGGAAGCTCAACTTTCATGATAAGTACAAAAGATGAAGGCTATCGTTTAACAATCTGAAAAATTGCAATGAATAGCCCTTTTTATCCTTTTTTTCAACTAAAAAATTTTCAAAATAGGATCAGGATCTCAACACCCCTGGAAGGTCAGGGGTCCACAATTTTGACCAAAATTAAAAAAAAAAAAGTAATGTAACACATCGATTTCTACTAATTTAAAGGCGCTGAATTTGAATATGTGCTCAGTTTTTTCACTCGACCCCTCTGAATCCCCTATTATTCCCTTTTTTTAAAACAATGGCAAAATTCAAAAAAATGAAAAATGAGTGTGACGTATATCGTTTGTTAGGTTTTTGAAGGCGCTAAGTTCGAATACTTGCTTATTTTTTGGATTCAATCCATCAGTGCCCCCCGCCCTAGTCCCCTTCCTACACTCAAAAAAATAAAAAATAAATTTTATTAAACGTAATAATAAAAAGGCACCATTCACAAAACTAGTAAAATTTATTCAAAAAATAATAATATTTATCGCAAAATTGACGAAACTTTATTTTCTATGCAATAAACTTTACCAAATTTCGTGATAAATTTTATTATTTTTTTTGATAAAAATTGCTAATTTTGCGAATGGTGCCCCGTTATTATTTTTTTTGGATAAACTTTATTTTTTTTGATAAAATTTATTATTTTTGGATAAAATTTATTTTTTTTTGGATAAAATTTATTTTTTTTGAATAAAATTTATAATTTTTTGCAACACTTTCTATTCATTTTTCATTCTCCATTTTTCTCAGTGTATTTTGAGTAAATGCATGCAAAAAATTAAAATAGCGCGTAGCCCATCGATTCTTTCTAATTTGAGGTCACCGAGATCAAATATCAGTTTAATTTTTCGATCTGACCCTTACTCGCTCTTTTTTTCCAAAGCACTAAAAATTGGGGGGAGGGGATTAGAATGTGGGGAGGGGGTAAGATCGAAAATTTAGATCGATGTTCGATCTCGACCTTTCATCACAAAAGTTCAACTTTGAACTTTTCAAAATGTGATTACCGATTTTGAATCTCCTTTTAATTCTCTATAAAACCTCGCAAACAGATTCATTTTGGATCCAATAATTTGGGTCTTCAAATTTGAACCGTTTCGCAAAATATCCCAGTTGTACGAAAATTACGAGGATCACCCCCACCTCCTGAAGGGTCAGAATCGAGATGACGACGCGACGATTCCTCCATTTGACCATTTAAGGGAATCCGTAGGAAAATTTTGAGCAAAAAGTCAAAACCTAATTGAGTTGATATGGAATGAGCCTTTTTTTTTTGGAAAAAATGAAATGTAGACACTTTTTGTCAAAATTTATTCTAAGTTCAAATTTTTTCGACTTTAAATTTCTTCAATTTCTTTAATTCTATTTTTTTTTCTGAATTGTATCCAATTAAATTTTTTTTTAATTTAAATTTTCTCAACATTTTTCTGATTTTATTTTCTTTTTCTTATTCTAATTTCATATATTTTTTAAATTTCTTCTAATTATCGAGTTGAAATAAATTTTAAAAAATGTGAAGTTGAAAAAAAATTGAAAAAAATCAAGTTGGAAATCTTTTTAAAAAAGTTTAATAATTTTATTACCTATTGAAAAAATTTTAAATCAGAAAAAATTTAAACATTACAAATTTTTCCGACTTTGCATTTCTAAAAAAATTTTAACATCATGTTTTTCAAGATTTCTCCAAGTCAATATCTAAATAATTAGAAGAAAATTTTGAAAATAGGTGAAAAGAATATGAAATTGAAAAAAATTGTAGAAATCAAAATTGGAAAAATTCTTAGGAAATTTCATTGTTGGAAAAATTTAAAAATTGGACACAATTTTCAAAAAAATTTGGAATTTCCAAAATTTTCCAAAACGTTTTGAAACTGCTTCCAATCCACTTCAGAGGTCGAGAATAGTGTATCTACCTCCACTTTCAGCTTTTTTCTTTGATGCGTACATTCAGCTATGTAGACTTGAGTACATTATCTGAGAATTTTTTTTAAAAAATTCTTAAATTTCCTGGGGTTTTTCGTTGTTTGAAAATTTCAAAAATTCGCCAAAAAAGGAGGAGAGGAGCCATGCAATTTTTTTCTTCTAAATTTCATTACACGCTTAGAAACTGTCACACATGCATATTTTTTGTAAGGGAGGGGGAGGGGGTTCAAAATTGTGTGACACATGGTTAAAAAAAATTAAATCCATTAAAAAAAACACGGTTTTCATTGTTTTCCTACCTTTCTGTACAGAGTTTCAAGATCGATATTTCCAACAAAATGAAAATTTTGGCACTATTTTGAGGGTTGAACGAGAACTCATTGCGGATTTAAAAACCGTAATCTCGAATCTCTATGAATAACTGACGAAAAAGTAATTTTTTCACAATAAAATGAATGATTTCAATTTTATCGTGTTGAGAATTTGCAGAATTTTTATATCAGTCAAGTACTTACTCATAACAGTCATAACGAGAATTTTTGAAATTTTCAAACCGTGAAAAACCCCGGGAAATGTAAGAAAATCTTTTTGAAAAACGTTTATCTATTAGTACAATACCTATCTATAATTCGTAAACATTTCAAAACTTTTAGACCGCCCCTTTACATACGGAAAATACTGAATTTCGAGCATATATTGCCCCGTAACTTGGGTGGGGTGGGGTGGGACGGGGTAGGGGGTTGAAAATTTTTTAGGGGCGATTTTTACATCAATACCAACATTTTCTGTGATTTTTGTCCCACTTGGTTCAAGGGTCTTACCAGGAAATGATCTTTTAACGTAATTTCAAAATACTGTTTAGAACAGGGGGTAGAAGAGATAAAAATAGCGTAAAAATAGAATTGAAATGATTTTACGAAAATTCTTTTAAAATAGGCTGGTAATAAAAAATGGCATTCGATTCATAAAAACAGTGGCGTCGCGTCGTCAGAACCGACAATGGGAGGCGGAACAAAAAGGGCTGTGTGTTGGACAACTTTTTTTGCTGGCTAAAAATGGAGAGGGGATGAAAAGAGAGCTTTCTTCCGCACTTACGTCTCAGATAATTGAAAAAATTAAATTTTTAATTCCCTAAAAATACATTTTTTCATGTTTTAATGCATTGAAAATCCCTATCTGATGTACCTAAGTGAAATGTAAATTTATACATACAGCATAATTTTTTTTGGAAGGGGGCAAGCGGGGCCAGAACTTTTTTCGGGGTGGCCTCCACCCCTTGACAACACCTCTGCATAAAAATAGCCTATTTTGAAAAATAATCATACAGAAACACTTTCAAAATTTCCCCTCATTTTCACCCTCTTCTCCACCCACCCGCCCAGTTCATTTTTAAAATTCAATTCATTTTTTCATCAACGTATAATCCACACAGAACACATCCATATTCAAATCAAAACTTGTTTCAATTTCTATCAGACTCGATGCTATGATGACAAGCAATACTGCACACCGAATTACACTTACATCACATACAATAACGAATTAAATTCATTGTAGCCAGCACGTTGAGCAGCATTTTCACTCCTTTCATTCATACCATCACAGGTGGCCATACCTCGCCGCACTGGTTCGGACCAAAGATGACGAAAATATTAACGAATCGAAACAGCTACATCAAAATATCGTTGACAGTTAAGGTAAACATTTCATTATAGGTACCGCGTTGCCAACATGTTGACTTGTTCGGGGCAGAAAAAGGAAAACGAATAAAAAGTCTAACCGGCCGTAAATCTATTATTAATAATACAATCAATTACTAAATGGTAAAAGTTCATCTGTATTATGGATAGGTGCATATTTTCAGGATATGTTTCATTTCATTTTATACCCAGTTGAGAAATTAAAAATCATTCACGGCGTAATTACTTTATTGAAACAACTTGACGGTATATAATCTTGATTAAAAACATAATAAGTGATAACAAAAGAGATCATTTTTTATCTAAAATTAAAAGTATATTACGCGTACGAATTTATGTACATTTTGAGTATATAATTTGAGCAGAAAAAAAAATAAAAAGACCAAAAAAAAGTAAAAACAATAAAAATTCATCGACTAGATTGGAAAAATCACTTACATATTCAAAGCTTCGATAAAACTCAAAAGCGTTGAAAAAAATCATTAAAAAATCGCATTTCACTAAAAAAAAAAGAAAGAAAATCTACTAAATTGAATATTAATTACGTAGCAAAATTAGGTATACAAAACATTGGAGAAATGTTGTAAAATATTTATAAAGATTGAACGATTGTATATAAAAATACCGTGTAAATTAATAAAATAAATAGGTAAGGGTACCAGTCGATTTAGAAATTCCTTCCTGTACGACAAACGCCACAACCGAGAGCGAATTCTTCTCCGGTTGGCGGATGTTCTATGTGTAGTGGGCAGTCTTCCACGTTTAATGCTGTCCCTTTGGGTCCTAAAAATTATTGAATTTTTAAACATTGCATTTCTTTCTATATTAGTTTTTATTTTGAAATTGATTATTAATTTACCTGCGGGACAACTTGGTAACTGGGACGGTAAGAGGGTAATGACGTTTTGAAAATCTTCGTGGCAAGCGTTACAAAAATGTGTTGTACCGAAACAGAAATACACAGCGACTGAACAACAATATCTGCATTTGTATTCGAGAAAATCGGTGCCATGTTTGGGGCAAACTCTGGCCCCTGAGATATCGCTGCATCCTCCGCAAATTAACTCTTCCGGATTGTATTCCGAATTGTCTACTTCGGCTTCGCATCGAGCTTCTCCGCCATAATACGCCTACGTATAAGGAAAGAAATCGAAGAAATTTTAGGTAATTTTTAATGTAAGCTTTTGATTACCCTTGCCAAAAATGGGATTTCGAAGATCTAAGTTCATGTTTATTCCAAGTTCAAATTTTTTCATCTCTATTTTTTTTTTGAAAACCTTTCCATAAGTCAGTTTTTCTTAAAATTTGATTTTTTTCATTCATTTTTTTTTAAAAAAAATTTCTAATCACTTAGGTACCTACTGAGTTGGAAGAAATTTTGAAAAAAATGACGTTGATTTTTTTGAAAAATTCAAAGATATGAAACAATTTAAGAAAATTCTCCATTAAAAAATTTTAAAATTGAAAAAAACTAGAGGAAAAATTTAAAAATGATTTAAAAAATTTTCATATTGGAAGAAATTTGAAGAATATGAAATAAAAAAAATTTGAAGAAATCGAAGTCGAAAACTTTTAATTTTAAAATTTTCTCCAATTGTAAAATTTTTTAAATTTTGTCACAATTTTCTCCAATTGTAAAATTTTTCAAATTTTGCCAAAATTTTCCCAAATTTGATTTGTTCAATTTTGTACCAATTTCATATTTTAAAAAATTCTGCCCAACTCGAAAATTTTTCCCAATAATAACTGGGTAATTCTACCAAAAACACACTTTTTCAAAATGATTTTTTCTTTGAAAAAGAAGTATTTTTTTTCTTTTTTTTTTAGGGGGAATCGTTTGGATATGAACCCAAGATCTCAATAATAAGGTTGGGTCAAATTCATATTCACATAAAAAAAGGCCTTATGTAAAAGCCATGTTAAGCAACCACGGTGAAGGAAAAGAAATTTTTAGTCACGGTGATGGAAAAAAGTTAAATAAATAGTTGTAATTAACACTCAACATACTTTTAAAAAAAAATTTTCAACATAATTAGAACTAATACTTGCCAAACGATATTTTTTTTATATTTTTTTGATCTCATCAGCTCATATCTCCTTCAGTTGATGACCCACGGTGATGGAACGAAAAAAAGTAATTTCGGTTTTTTTTTATTGATTTATCTTGATATAAGGGACAGGGTAACTCAGATTTGATTTTTTATCAGTGGAAGAGATTTTGGACCAGCATCCAAAAAAATGTTAACTCATACATCCGCAAAAAATATTTGCAGTAAGCCATACATGAGCAATGAAAATTGACCACGGTGAAGGAACAAAACTCGTGCTACAGAGCTTTAAGGCCACCTCAGAGCTTGAGATTGTCACTAAAATGAATTTTGTTTAGACCTTAATCTGTGTACAGGTGTGAGGAATAGAAGAAACAAAGTCGCGAGAACGGAACTTCCATCACTCTTTGCTGGTCGTAAAAATAACGTTGAAAAACGAGGTGTGCTACAGCCACGGTGATGGAAATTTTGCCTACTAAGGGGGCTCTACATCAGAAGGGGGAGGGGGTGGACACGTCACAATTTATGAAATTGGTAGAGGGGGTCACTATGATTGACCCAACTATATTCAAACATTTCATTAATGTACTGTACACGAAATTTTTGCATGTACGTCAAAATGTGTGTTTTGCGTAGAATCACCCAACTATTTGAAATTTTTCCTCAATTTTTTTTCAACCTTGAATTTTTTAAAGAAAAATTTCTACCGTATGCTTTTTAAAATTTCTTTGAATTCAATGATCAGCAAAAATTTACGAAAATATGGCATTAAAACCCTTAATGTCGCAGCGTCCGGTATAGCGGACATGGTCTTTAAAAAATTATTTCAGCCTCAGAGGCTGAGTTGAGGAATTTCTTAAATCATAAATCTTCAATACCATACTTCGAAAATATTATATCCAAATTTCAAAATTTTATCTCAACTTTTAATGGTTTCGTGAGATTTTCAATTTTGATTTTTTTCCAATATTTTTCATTTATCAAACTACTCATAAATATAATTTTTGTACGAGTAGATAGAAATTAAATTTCAAAATATTTTTCATGGATATTTTAGAAGAAACATGTCTCTTTCAAATGTACTTTTCACAATTTCAAAATTATGAATAAAAGTTTTCTGAATTAAAGCTCAAAGTTCATGTTCGCTATAACGGACACTGCGAACTGTGTAGAGAAGCTGACTTAGTTATTAATGTTCGCTATACCGGACATTGCGAATGATGATGTAAGCATATTGAGACCATCTTTCACTAGTACTCAATACTCAAATGAACTGAGTTTAGAGTACATGCTTTAAATAATCACATATATTGAGTATTGAGTAAATGCACTTTGTAATTTGAGGATTGCAATAAGTATTGAGTACAATACTCAATATTCATGATACTTACTCAGCACTTATCTCTTTGAGTATTGAGTAGAGTCATTAGTACTTACTCACAATTTCAAGTACTCAAATAATGGATTACTGGGTATTGTATTCTATATTTTGAGCACATGTACCAAGTATTCTTGAGTATATGCGATAAGTATGTGCTGAGTAGTGAGTAGATGGTGTTAGTTTTTGTCCTATGTATCTCCTCTGTAACATCTTCTAAAAAGGATTTTACTATTTAAGTTACCTCAATTACCTTAAACTCAATTGCAAAAAATAATATTTGAGTATTTTACTCAAAATTTGAGTGTAAAATACTCGATTTATTTTTTTGAAGTTCCTTGCTCAAATTTTGTTTCCTAAACTCCAAAATGAAAATCTTAACTTGGAATTGTGAACATATTTTTAAGAAATTACTCAGTACTCAAATTGGTCAAAATTACTAAGGGAAGTGTCGGCGAGGAGGGGGGAATAATTTTTAATATTGTAAGAATAAATTCCTTCATGTTTGATATCATTTTATTTTCAATTTTTGGTGCTTTTTTCAATTTTTTGTGAAAAAAAATCATTCATGATTAAATTATCAAATTCCCCTCTCCTCCCTCCCAGAAAACCAGTTTCTACTACATGGTAGGCTAATGAGAATTACAAATACTGTTCTGCTCATCATTCGCAACGTCCGCTATAGCGAACATGAGAGAACAATACTGGTTTGCTGTGCACTTCGCAACGTCCGCTATAGCGGACATGCTGTAATTCAACCCCTAATGGACAGAAAATTTTGAAAAAAATATTTTTGTGATCTACGGACCCAAAATAACTGGAAAATATTAAAAATACGTTTTTCCGATCATTTCCGCGAACTTGCGAATTTAAGGGTTAAAAAAAAGTTTTAAAAAATCAAAATTGTAATCATTTTGAGAAAATAGAATAAAAATTGAAAAAATCTGGATTTAGATCGTCGAAATTCTATTTTTTTTTTAGAAAAAATAATTAATTTCGAAGGTGTATTTGCATAAAAAAATATTTTTGTACCTTTTTGCACTTGAAGCAAACGTAATATGCGTATTTTTCCATTGCATAGGCACCTGGGTCTTCGTAATTACTCGGGCATCCTTCGTACTCCAATCTCATCAAGGCTTTCTTACGTACATCTTTCACCAGTTCCCAAATCGGAGACAGTAATGTTTTCATCGAGTCGTGGAATATTGATCTCTATAAATAATCGAAATATTGAAGAGCATTAGATGTCATTTGCAGGGAGAATTTTGAGAAAAATTATATTTTGGTTCATTAGGGACTTACTTTGCAAATTGGACATTGTTGGAAGTTGAAGGTAATCCGAGGACCTGGCCAACGTTTCAGTAGAGCATTTTCGCAACAGTGATAATGAAATACATGTCCACATTCGAGCTGAAAAATGATAAAAATTTGAGAAATTAAAATAAAAATTTAACAAGAAAAATGATTTTTGAAAATTGGACTGCTCTAACCTAGGTTAGCAATTTTTTAAGCTAAATAATTGTTCAAAAAGTCGAATGACCGTATTTTTGAGTATCTCGCCCCTTAATTGCCCTAAAATCTCATTTTTCAGGTGAAAATAGGCCATATCTCCGAAACAAAGGCCTGGCGCAGGAAATGGACGCCTGATTCAGAATCAGCGACCTCGAATTAGTTATATTTGACTAATATTTTGGATATTTCTTGCTTTAAAAGTAGTAAAAACTATTAAATAGGTATATTTTCAAAATAAGTAGGTAGCAAAGTTACGATTTGTGGGAGCAATAACAGCTATGAATACCTACATTTATTATACCTACATCTTGCAAAAACAATAATTTGTGCCATTTTTATAGCCAAATAAGTCGAAAAGGAGTCGAATACGACTAATTCGATGCCGCTGATTCCGAATCCGGTGTCCATTTGAAACGCCGAGCTTTTGTTTCGAAGATATTACCCATTTTTACCTCGAAAATGCTCTTTATGGCGAATCGATCTAAGATGGGTGAGAATTAATGTCATATTTGTAATCAGCGACCTCAAATTGGTCGAAAATGACCGTATTTTTGAGTATCTCGCCCCTTAATTGCCCTAAAATCTCATTTTTCAGGTGAAAATAGGCCATATCTACGAAACAAAGGCCTGGCGCAGGAAATGGATGCCGGATTCAGAATCAGCGACCTCGAATTAGTTATATTCGACTAATATTTTGGATATTTCTTGCATTTAAAAGTAGTAAAAACTATTAAATAGGTATATTTTCAAAATAAGTAGGTAGCAAAGTTACGATTTGTGGGAGCAATAACAGCTATGAATACCTACATTTATTATACCTACATCTTGCAAAAACAATAATTTGTGCCATTTTTATAGCCAAATAAGTCGAAAAGGAGTCGAATACGACTAATTCGAGGTCGCTGATTCCGAATCCGGTGTCTATTTCCGACGCTGGGCCTTTTTTTCGGAGATATTACCCATTTTTACCTCGAAAATGCTGTTTATGGGGAATCCCAAAACTCAACTTTCAGTGTATGGATCGACTTTAAAATTAAATCAGTTCTTTTCCCACACATGATAAAATCACCACAAAAATTTCAAGTCGATCGATCAACTCTAACGTTGAAAATAACACCTTACAGAAAATTAAACATCATGATGATAGAACCCCCCAAAAACAGAGAAAAATTGATTAAAAACACGAAAACGCGTTTTTTCTTCCGGGTCCGTTTCTGTTTCCGTTTCTCCTGGAATTATGGTTCCGTTCTCTAAATTTACCGTTTCCGACTGTTTTTTGGAAACGTTTCCGTTCCGTTTCCGCATCTCTGATTTTTTTAAACCCCGAGTCGCCGATTTTTTTTTAAATGAAATCTGCTAAAAACCGTAACCGTAACCGAAACCCGAAATACCTACCCAGTATCTATTTATTTCGAAACAAAATATGTATTCATTACAAAATAAGATCAGTCCATCAAAAAATTATTCCAAGTAATTTTTTTAATAGATGTTTTGAAAAACTCAGGGTTTAGTAAAAAAAACTAGGAAAAAAAATGTTGAAAAAATTTCAAGTGCCCAAGACTTTGTGTAGAGTTTTAGAAAATAAATAGCAGGTAGGTATGAATTGAGTACAAAAATAAATTGAGTAAAAAAGCAATATTAAAATATTGATTGAATATTTCAAGTAAAAATATTGAGGGGGGGAGGAAATTTCATAAGAAAATTGGAGCAAAATTTAGAGTTGAAATGTTGAGCGAAATTTTGAATAAAAATTTTAAGAAAAATCGTGAGTGAAAATGTTAAGAAAAATGTTCAATAAAATTTTGTAAAAACTTTCAAGAAAAACTTTTGAAAAAAATTTCAAGTAAAACTTTTGAGAAAAATTTCAAGTAAAACTTTTGAGCAAAATTTTGAGAAGAAATTTTGGGATGGGAGAGTGAATGAAATAGTACTAATTTTTTTTATCGTTTCCGCAACCCTAGCGGTCATTTTAATCCCTCGATAAATTGACCTAACCTTTTTTACCTGCATAATATCATTACCTGAATTGAAGGTGCAGCTGATAAAGCTTCGGTGAAACAAATCATACACATATCATCGGCATCTTGTTTAAGATTTGAATTGGAAGAGGAACATCCATGGAGACACGGTAAACAAACCTCTTCACCTTTAATTCCGCCGCAAATATGACCACAGGAGTGAATATTGCTACACGCGTTCGTGGCATGTTGCTGTTCAACAGATTGAAGGCGAATCACGCAGCGTATTTTAGTCAACTTTTCAAATGCATTCGATTTTAAAATAAGAGTAAAAATTGAAGTTAAGTAAATACCTGACACTCTTCATCGAAACAAATCCCATCATCTGATAATTTATTAGTTGTACGACCACAAAACCGACACATTTCGTTTCTAATCCCAATTCTATTATAGGTACCAGTCAATCTGGAATTTTCTCTAAATTCCACAACTCCTTTAAAAGTATTCGAGTCCACTAATGCTAACAGCCAGAAAAGCTTGATTCGACCACAGCCTTCGTGTACGTCCACTTTAATTGCTTCTTCTTCCTCTTTGCATACCTTGAAAAAAGGATTGAATTTGGAAAATTAATAACAGCTCGAATAAGGCTGCGAAAAGCTCATATATTCCCCTTCGTGTTTAAGAATATGCAATTTTTAAATAATTTTTCCATTTCCTTTCAAAAATATACCTTTTTAGAGCTTACTTTTCGTTCATGATGACTACTTTTTCGACTCAGGTGAAGAAAACGATCACATTCTAGACACAGCAGTTCGCAAATATTACATTGAATGATGGCCAGCGTTTTTCCATCATCGTGATTGCTGCACAAAGGCTAAAAAAAGAATTTTTGTTTTAAAAAACCATTCATGAAACATTTCTAATTTTTTTGTGATTTAGGGCAAGGAAATTTACTTACCCTGGGCACACTTCCACCTTCTTTTTCACTTTTCCAATTAGCGGACGATAATTTCTCCACATGATCTTTGTCTACTCCGCATAAAGATGACAGACCAATCCAAAACGTGGCATATTTCAAACACTGATTACGATCTGTGGCTATTTTACATAGATTCGCTAAATTTAACAAATTTTCGGCGATGGCTGATTTAACTGTGGTTTGCCAAGCTTCCGAAATTCGACCCTGAAAAAAAATGGAATTTTTTAAAATAAAATACATGAGAGTGATTGATGGGTGGGGGGAGGGCGGAAATCCCCTTACCGAAGACATATCTTTCAGCAGACCGTCAATTTCGCTTGCTAATTCTTTGGTAACAGTTCCTTTCAAATACCATCTCTGCGGATCTTCACTCAAGGGTTGAAGATGATCCACGATAGTTACCGTTTTGACCCCTTTGCCATTTCCGTTGTTTTTGGCTTTCACTTGGATTGAAAGTATTTTGGCAATTACTGCTAAAAAGATGTCCAATATGCTACGCCTTTTGATCAAAAAGTAAATTAGAATACGAAGGAATTCAGAAAAATAGTCTTTCTTAAAAGTATTTCTTACTTATTAGTATCAAACGATGACGTCACTGTGCCAGCCAACGCATGGAAATCCACTGGTGGTAAAGATCTCACATCTGTTATCAGCGCCAACGTTTTAGGACTTACTTCTGGTAACACCCGTTTCAAAAGCAACACCACCTATATTTCCAAGAAAAAACACCAATGTCATAAAACATCCGAAGACATTTTAAAAGCAGGGTGACTTCTGCGCCAGGAGTTACCTGTCTTTGTAATCTAGCTGTCCCTGCGTGAAGTAATGTCAGTAAATCACTGATCAGGTGATACTGCTGGGCTAAGTAAGACCTGCCGACGTCACTTCCACTCAATGCGGACACCATGCAGAGCATCTCGAAGCAGTAAGAATCTGCTATATCGCCGTGGAATTCGAAATTTGATGTTATGCTTGCATCAGCGTATTTTTCCCAAACTTCTTTAATGGTGCATGTTTCTTTTTTGATGGCTTGGACGATGTGGTTGCATACCTGAGGTGTGAAAATAAAGATGTAAGGTGTGTGTGGGAAAAAAGTCCAAGTATCCGAAAAATCAGGTATTTTTTTTCTGAAAACTATTTCAAATTTTTTTCTAAGACTGGTTTAAATTTTTTAAATAAATCTATTGATTATTTTGATTTTTTAATTGAAAAAAACTTTTTTTTAGAGGGGGATTAGTTTATGCTTTTTTAAATTTTTGATTGTTTCAAAAAAAATCGAGATGGGTGTGGTTTTCGACTAATTCGAGATTGCTGATTCAGAATCCGAGGTACATTTTTGGCACCGGACCTTCAATCTCAAGTCAAGACCGATTTTCGCCTCGAAAAAGCGATTCTAGGGTCATCGAGCGGCGATCATGCAAAACAGACTTTGAATTCGTAATCAGCGATCTCAAATTAGTCGGAAAACACATTTTTCGCGAGCTTTCAACTACTTTTTGAAAAAGGTCATAATGATGGTCAAAAATGGTTGTTTTCTCGGACAACGGACTAAATGGAACCAAAGGAAACCAAATGAGAAAACTAATAGCGTCATTGAGTACACCGGGTCCAAATACCCCCCCCCCCCCCGACACCTCACATCGGGAATGAAAAAAATTAGCCCAAAAAATGGTAAAGGAGATTCTGTAAGTTTATGTATTTTATTTTTTTTTAAAATATGAGATAGATTTTCGGTTTCTTCCTGAAAATGATTTAGTGATTTGATTTTTTTCTCCGCATGAATTGGTTTCTTGGAGTTTTCTTTCCAGTTATTTGATTCTTTTCTGAATACCTAGATAGGTAAGGATTGTTTTTTCGTTTTTTTTCTGCATGATTTTTTCAAACATGGATCGATTTTTTTTACCAAATATGGTTTGGTTTTTTCCTTTATTCCAGTGTATTGCCTGGGGTTTTTCCAGACATAAGTTGGTTTTTCAATTTTTCAGTCTATGGTTTGCTTTTTTTCTCTGTAGGTACGAAATGGTTTTCTTTTTAAAAATATTTTTTTATGCATAGGTATGAGTTTATTTTGTTTTTTTTTCTGATCCATGAATTTTTTTGAATTAGTTGATTTTTTTTTTGCTTCCCATTCTTTGTTTTTTTGATTGTTTCCTGTATCTATTATATTGTTTTCCCCCAATTATGGATTGACTTTTTTGTTTTTTTTTTCACAGGTCATGATTCGATTTTTTTCTCCAAATGTGGGTTGGTAAAATGGGAGGAGGAGAGGGGCGGTCTTGCACAAATTGGGTTTCATTCTCAATATGAGTTGATATTTTTCTGAAAATAAAAGTTCATTTACTTGTTTTTGTAAATTATTCAATTTTCTTCTGCTGAATAAAATTCCAACCATATGCTCCTTCAAGTCGCTACTTTCACGTTGCTCTGCTGTTCGTATTTCTGATTGTGTTGTTTCAATAAGTTCACCGAATACCTGCGAAAAATAGATAAATAATGAATATTCGATGAACTAGAACTACAAACAACAATTGCTAGAAAAAATTATATAAATACTTGGAAAATGATTAAACGAAACACTTTTAATGTTTCTGATTCACATTGACGTTGTTGTAACACAAAAGGAGAAGGTTGCTGGAGAATTTTGGGCGACTCTCCTTCAACCTCACCGGTAACTTTGATTTGTCTAATACGCAATACGTGATCACCTTTGCAATCAATACGAATCATACGTTGATGGGGTTCTGTAATAATCAAATGAAATATAAAATTGATGATCCGGCGAAAAGAAAAAATTATTGGCTCAGCGCTGCCAACTTTAAGGAAAATACCTAAACTTGAGATATTTTGAGGTTCGTGAATAATTTTAAGGAATTTTACATTTAGAGGAATTTTTAAGGAATTTCGAAAAAATATGAAAAATGAGCAAAGAAACCGCATTTTTTAGGTCAATAAGCCCTATTTTTTTCAAATTTTTGTCAAATTTGAGCTCAAAAACAAAAAAATTCTCTAAATATTTCTAAAATTCAAATTATGCCCTCCTCAATCCCCAAAAGCCCTTTAATCTTCGCTTACCTTCTTTGTAAAAATTTGTAACGATCTTTAAAAAACGTAATTTGAAGTAAAAATTGTTCAGTTTTTACGTTTTTACTTTTTTTTTTTCAGAATTAGGCGGAAAATAACGCCCGCGTAGCAATGTAGATATGAATTTCGATGTAAATGTCGATACATCGAAATCGGTCACTTTTCGGCCGACAGAGTCGATGTAATTGTTGATGGTTTGTCGAGACAATTATCGAGGCATTTGTCGAGACAATACCTCGATAATTGTCTCGACAAACCATCAACAAATACATCGACGCTGTCGGCCGAAAAGTGACCGATTTCGATGTATCGACATCCATATCAAAATTTGTGTCGACGATGTAGGTACAAATATTTCTTCTGAAATTTTTCTAAGTTAATTGAATTTGAAATTTTTTTGTCAAAAATCGAATTCCATGTTATTACCTAGCCCAACCTGTATCAATTCAATAGATAGATTGATACAGAGGTGATAGATGTGCTGTGAGCTGTGGCTGTGATACATGAATACTGAACATACAATTTTTTTTCTTATATACAAATTAGAAGCAATACATTACCTAAGAGTACCAAAGTATATCATTTTCAAACTCAACATCGATTTTTACATCGACATAAACTCGACAAATCCAGTCGAGAGAATGTCGATGTATAAATGGACTATCAACATTTGTATCTACATAACCTCGAACATTACAATTTGTAAAAATGAGAAAATATTGCATATTTTAAAAAAATTATATTTTTCTTTTTTTTTCATTAGTTATTGAAAACAGTTTTTACAACTTTTCATGATGAAATTTTTAGAATTCAATTTTAGTAGACTGTCGACATTTTGTAGATGTATTTGACGGGTATCAATTTTCATGTCGATCCTGTCGACATAGCATGTCGATATATGTTTAAAACATGAAAATTGTTGAAAAATTGGAAAAATTTCAAATGAAATCGGCTAGGTTAGCTTTAAAAGACCATTCTTGAATGTAATTAATTTTTTTTATTTATTATTACGTAAGAAAAATGAGGTTGAATGTTGTAGATACAAATGTCGATATCGACAAATGCTACGCGGGCGTTAGACATAAGTGACGTCATTTGTGAAAAAAAGTTAAGGAATTTTATAGGAATTTTGACCGAGAGGATTTTAGCTGTTGTAAGGAATTTTCGAAATTTCGGTTCACAGCGCCGTATTGGCTTAGCAGTAGCGACATACCAGGTATGAAGGTGGTAACCCAGCCGCAATAATCGGGGTCTAAATTGATTGTCTTCAGCTTATGAGGAAAATCAGCATACATTCCGGTAAGAATCATGATGCTGAGTACTTTATGCTAAAATTATAAAAAAAATTCAGTTATAAGTAGATGGTAATAGATCATAGGTAAGAAATGATTTTACATTTGGATCTCGAGTATTATCCACATGAACATATATGACTCTTGGGTCAACTTCAGGAGGGCAATTTATCACGATGGTTTTCATTTTACGTCGATCTTCTTCGCCAGATTCCCAATAAGTTTCTGTCGAGTTATCGATTAAATTGGCTATTTGTTGGGATTGGCTGGATACAGTAATTGAGACGAAAGCTGTGATGTCTTGGAGAACTTGGATGTAATGTCCATTCTATAAAAAATTTACTACATGAGAAAAAAAATCCTCTCAAAAAATAATTTCATACCTAAAATGTCATTTTGATTCACATACCCGAGCCATTACTGATAAATGACTTTCATATAAGCTCGTGCTGACCGGATCAGGTTCCTCTTCGTTTTCACTCCGGCATAATATTTTACTAATGTTTACAAATAGTTTGCTCCTGAAATTAAATCCCACAATGTATTTTAACAAAAAATATTTCAAAAATTTTACGACCTTTGAATCGACAAGCAAACCTGTGCAAAAAATTATAATCCGAATGTGTGAATTGGAAGCCCCAGCATTTGATTGCCATCTGCTGCAAAGGTGATCCAATGGGAAAAATCATCATTAAATCGGAAATTGTCTGAAGCAGAGTGTGGAATGAAGCAGGGATTTGCTGTCTGCATTCTCCTGCTAAGGCCATATCAACCAAGGGGTGTTCGCAGATTCGAGTCAAGTCCTGGATATTGAAGGAGAAAAATTATTTTTTGTAATTGTAAAATTGTGTACTTAGTTCCTTCCATTTTTTTTTCATTGAAATACTTACAAATTCATCTTTCCATTCGTTATCATTTTCATAATCGTTATCTTCAGTTAAAGGCACTGAAAATGAGGACACGAACCACCACATTATATCATGCAAAGCTATTGGCATCGTGACCGTCCTCAGCAGCCAATCCATTGCCTGAAAAAATATGCAATTAGATCCTGTCAAAACAGGGTTGACGCGAGTCCTTGAAAATTGCGACTCCGAGTCGAGAGGCGCGAGTCCTTAGAAATTGTAGCTCCGAGTCGACACCCCGCGAGTCTTTCACAAAAAGACTCGGAAAAAGACTCGGAGTCTTCAGCGAGTCTTTTTCAGAGTCCCCCCCTTTTTTTTTTAAATTGCAGTCAATGAATTTTTGCAGTGAATGAATGGTAAATGATGAATTCCATCTTCACGACTTCGGAAAGTTGAAAAAACCATTAAAAAACCCAAAAACTTCACTTTTTTTACCTTCAAAAATACAGTCAGATGAGAAAAAAATGAAACTGCGACTCGTAAAAAAGACTCGCTCGCATAGTATTTAGACTTTTTTGAGTCGTTAAAAAACGAGTCTCAAAGAAAAAAGACTCCGAGTCTCATTCCGAGTCGACTCCGAGTCTTCGAGTCCTTTGCGAGTCCTTTTTCAGAGCAGACTCTGGTCAACCCTGTGTCAAAATCATAGCTTTGTCTATTAATTCCAGATCTTACTCGTAATCCATAATTTTTAAATATTGCTTTTTGCATGACGCTCTTCATCGTCGTACGTAAACATCTCAAATTGTGGCATTCTTTTAAAAACGCCAAAATAGGTCTTTCCATTCTGGACCCATTTTCCGAAATATTGCTTTTTAAATCCTTCAGAACAGATTGTAGTCTGGATGAAGGTTGGCACATCGCTGATAAATTTCCACCTGAGTAAAAATTCCCAAAATTTGATCAATTCAAATTCAAATTCCAATGTGTTGATAAAATGATCACGAGAAATGTGCTTACTTTCTAAATCACATAAAGCGCTGTATCTTTTATTGGGAATCGAAGGAGGTGGATTATTTTCATCTTCGTTCGACATCCACGAGTTACCGATCATCGACATAGACCGATGAAAGTTCTTCATTAAGTTCGCCGAATCGTCGACGGTGTTCGGATCTCCCGAGTCACTTTTGATTCGTACTCGTCGCCTGGTCTCGACAGCAAAGGAATTGATTTCGTCGGGTATGGTATCTCCTTCGATTCCAAAGGCTGCCAGGCAACCGAAAGTCTTGAGTTTAGGCATGGTTGAAACCATTGGCAAAAATGTACTACAATTGTTCGACAAGTCCAAGGCGAATAGAGCGTTTTCTTTCATTATTATGTGCATTGGTAATGGCCCTAGAAGTAGAAGGAAAATTTATAAAAATTGAAGCTATTGATTTTGAGAATGAAATTTACGAATATTTACCCGAATTTCCATCGTCGTAGGTTGGATAACGTTGAAACATGGAAGTCTTGAATTTTCTATATTGCATATGACGTTCGCGACAAGCCTCACATAGCACATAGCAAGGTGTCCCTTTGACTCCTCCTTCGCCGCAGGTACCCTTAACTTTGCCAGTATACTTGCCTTCAGCTGAATACCCTGTTTGGATGTTGGCCTTGCCACATCCCTTATGGGTGCTTTTCATGTGATAGGTAACGGGAGAGGGGTATTTTCCATTGCATAACTCGCAGATTTCCTCGGTCCCGAAACGTTTGTAGAAATTGATTGGTAATTTGTAGACGCATTTTTTATTATCGTCTGATTCGACCGAGTTGGAGCTTATGGTGGATTCTTTGAGGAGATCTTTTTCATCGTTGGAACGGTTGGTTGCCGTTTGCTGGTGGTTTTTTGAGAAAAGCTGTGAAAATAAGAAAGTTGATATTGTGAAATTATTGTGGGTATGGAAAGGGTGTCCCAAAACTATTGTCACTTGGACTTTCTTATGCCCTGAACACCTTTAGTGACTAAATAATATCGGATTTTAAAATTTCAACCTTCTTTTCTCTTAAATTAAAATACAAAATTTGAGAATAAGAGCACTAAAGGGGTCAAATTGAAAAATATGAGCTGAAATTCGGACTCAATATTTTTAAAATCATCACTAATGATATATCACTCGGTATTTTTTGAAAATTTTTCGCTTTCGCAATGGATCCCTTGAAAGCTTGGGAACAAAATTTTATTGTTTCCCCACTTTTAGGACAAAAACGACTCAGAAAATTTTATAAGAATATTGGAAGGCTTGAAAGAAGAATTTGAATGCAATTTTGTATAATATGAAAACTCATACTCACAAATACTTAATAAGTAGGAACAAAAAGGAGAAAAAACTTCTCATATCAGAGTGAAATTTTTAAGATCTGGAGAATGTGTTCCAATAATTATGTTTTTTGAGAAAAAATGTTGAGTACCTAGGTACTAGCTTGAAATTTTTTGAAGTGAATTTTTTAAAAATCCTATGATTTTTTGAGACCTTTTATCTCCTCCAAGAAATAGGTTGAATTTTTAGAATCCGGTGTCATTTGGTCGCTGGGAGATGAAGAGGGAATGTATTTTACAGAATTTTGGAATTTTTAAAAATTTATAGGTATTACTGAGATGAGATGACTTACTTGAAAGCATGTATTTGATATTTCGTTCCAAAGAAGGACAAGACATTCTAAAGCTAAAGGTGAAGAGGTATTTTCAGCTTTTGCAGAATCGACGAATTCTGACCCATTGTCTGGATTCGATTTGTGGGATGATTCGTTGGTAGCTGTTGGTAAACTTTTCATGGTCGATGGTTTGATTAAATGGTGGTCGTTGCCGATCAGTCCTACTTCTACTGAGTATCTCAAGGTGACGTCTTTGTTTCTATTGCTGGAAAAAATTTCAAATACAAATAATACTTATTTTTGGTTTTTAAGGGTCGAGTAAAAAGTCAAGAATTTTCTATCCCTCCTGAAATTTTTCCTGCATATTTCAATTCATTCGCCTTTAATTTTTCTGGAAATAAACGAATACTAGGGAAAATTCTCTAACATCAGTACTTGAAGACATAAAAAAGTAAAATTAGGTACTCTTCAAGTTGAATAAAAAACACGAGTCTACTCACGGGAAGGACGATTCCTTTTCCAAGGACAAATTTTCCAAACTGAATTTTTTTCAAAAGTTCTCACTAAATTTTTTTCTTAATTTCTTTCTAATCCTAAAATTTTTTCAACGCCAAACTTTTTTTTTGAAAACTTGATTTAATTCTCAAAATCCTTTTCAATTCTAATACAATTTTTTATCAATTTTTTCCAACTCCAAAATTTTTTATCATAAAAAGTATTTTTTTTCAGTAAGTTTCCGTAAGTACTCTAAAATTTTTGTTCAAAAATTTTTCTCGACCCTGAACACGAGAGATGACGTCACGTGTAAAAGAATTCATCGCTCGAGACATGAAAATTTATAAATTTATAAGACAAATTTTATAGTTGAGAAACGCTTTAGAATTTTGAGTTTGACAAATTTTTAAGAAAAAACTTCATAGTTGAAAAAAATTCAAGTGTAGAAAAACGCTAAGAAAAATTTTTATTACAGCTGGAGAAAAATTTAGAGTTCGGAAAATTTTCATGGTTAGAAAAATTTTGAAATTTTGAAAACGAGTTGAAAAAGATGTTGAGAGTTTGATTATATTTTGAGAAAAATTTGATAGTTCGAAAAAATTTTGGGAAAAATCTTAAAGCCTGAAAAAATTAAAAGTAGGTAAATTTTAGTTTGGGAAATTTTTCAAGAAAAAAGTTTTGAGTTCGAAAAAAAATCTGGGGGAAATTTTTGGGTGAGAAAAAAGAAAAAATTTTAGAGTGAGAACAAATTTCGAAAAAATTTCAAAGTTGAAAGAATTCGAGAAAAGATTTTAGATTTGGGAAGAATTTTAGAGTTTGAAAAAAATTCAAGTGTTCGAAAAAAAATATTGAGAAAAATTGAACTTTTTAAAAATAACGAAAATATTTGGACTTTGAAAAAAAAACCTTGCTTACGTGGTGTTTCGCGTGAGGTAAAAAAAAGTCCACCACAAGAAAAGAAATCGTTTTTTCGACGAGTGTATCTAACTCGCGTGAGAAAATGTCCCTTCAAATACCATATCAGCAAATCTTTTCACATGCGTGAAGTTTAAACTGCCCACTTCATCATAATGAAGGCAAAAAACTGCTTCGATTTCTTAAAGAATCTCAAGAATCAAGTTTACTCACCTGTTATGCTCTCGTCTTACAACTGTATTCAAGTCTTTTCGCAATTGAGGATAAAATTTGAGGTACGAAGCGCAAGTCATCGCATCATGAGCTAATCCTTCATGCCACAGAAACGCTGCAAATACAGCTCTGACGGATTCAGCAACCGAAGGACGAATACCAGTCTTATATTTTATTCTGCGCCAAAAAAAAGGGTGAAAAAAATTAAAGTCCTCCAAAATTTCCATAATTTCAAATATACACGGATATTTCAGATAATTTCTGTACTTACTTGGAATCTTTAATACAATAATACTTCTCCCATTCGATAGCTTCGGCAATTTCGTCAGCTTCTGCAGTTTTACTCAACCCTTGAATAAAATTAAAACCTGAAATATCTGCCGGCTCAGTCTTCTCTTTATTATTCGATTCCTGCTGGGAAGTCGATGCAACCACCGATACACTTTCTGCTCCTACTTTAATCTCTTCTGTTTCTGGTTTACTTTTCTCGCATAATGGTGATTCGATGATGCTCTCGTTGCGATCTTCTTCGCTGCTACCATCATCTATACCACTGGGCAAATCGTCATCGGAGTCCATTCCTTCGTAAGAGTAGTCATCAGAAGATCTAGAGATCCGATCAGGTTCTTGTTTTTTGTTCGAGTCGTCTGTGATCTCAACTTCGGTTGATTTACAGGGGTCACAGTTGGTACCGGTGGTTGTGCAATTGAACGATATTGTTTCTTGAGGTTTAATCATGCTGATGTCTGGTTTCATGTTTATGGACATTTTGGGTAGGATTTTTGGCGAAGTTTGGGTTCCTGTTTGAACCACTGTTAATTTTTCCTGCGAGAAAAAAAAATAATGATGAGTTTTTAAATGGAGTAATAAAAATTGAAATTTTTGTTAATTACCTCGAATGAAATTTTCGAGGCGAACATCAGCACGCTGTCACTGGAGGTATCTATGGAGGCTTGATATCCTCCAGATGATGTACTAACAGCTCCACTGCTGTCACTCATCGAAGATATTCGAATGACCGAAATTTCTGGAGTTTTGTCAAATTTATCTGCATGAAGCATCGTAATTAATATACAGAAAAATCAAAATAGAGTCAATCCCCCTCTGCCAAAAGAAGTGAAAATTGGATCTATTCGACTTACCCACAAAAGAACTAAATTGAGGTGTATGAGCTCGACTACTCGGACTAGACTCTGAATCTGCCAAATCTGAGGTACTTGTCATTCGAGCTATAAATTTCATAAACCAGATTTAAACGTATAAAATCTTTCCTCCCACGATCATCATTTTAACATCAAATAAAGTTTTATTATTCATCATTACCGAGGGTAGAAGTTGTAATTTTAGGTACATGTTCTCCCAATCTCTTTTTTTTGGGCGTAGGAGGCACACTGGCGGTTAAATTGAGATTTTGATTACCACTTCGTTCTTGCGTCGATTCTTCATCATTTGACATGATATTTTGAATGTTTCGTTTGGGTGATACAGAAACATTTCTATCAGATCTGAAATACAAATAGTATTTAATTAGAAAATTTTAATCGATTATTTCGATTCGAGTACCTATGTAGATGAATATCAAATTTGCAAACTTACTTTGAACCCTTTTTCTTTTGATGTACAGAAGCTACAAAAAGCAAAAAAAAAAATCATTGATTAAGTAGATCTGAGGAACATAAGTCTAATTTGAAGGTAGGTACACAAATTTATTCCACGTACCCGTATCTTTCAAAGTTTGAACATAAATATTATGCTGAGATTCTTCAGAACTGAAAGGATTATGATTATGATCATTGTCACTGTCATCGCTGCTGGTTGAGGAACTATCCACGACCTCATTTCCGGTCAGTTTGGATGTCATTTCATCCCATTTCAATGCTTTCAAAAACATATCTGCAGTGAAAATGCAAATAAGTAAAGATTGCTCAACTTTAACTGGTACTAAGCTACAAATTACTAACAGGTTGCTAAATTTTAAAACAATTGTGGCAGATTTTCAAAAATCATGCATTTTAAAGGGATTTTCCAATTTTTAAAAAATTGTTCAAGTTTTTAAAAACTTGTTCAATTTGTAACTCCACAAATTTTGAAAACTGTCTCAATTTTTGAAAAACAGCTCAATTTTGAGAAAATTTTCCAATTGTGGAAAATTTTCCAATTGTGGAAAATTATTCAATTTTAAGGAAATTAATAATTGTGCTTTGAATCATTGTCCAATTTTCAAAAAATTGGTCATTAGATAACTATTTGAAAAATCGAGTATTTTTAAAATAAATTTCCCAATTTTTGAAAAATTGGACTTTGAAAAAATTTCGGAAACTGTCAGTGTCCAATTTAGTGACCACTTTTTTGGAAAATCATTCAATTTTTGACGAAATTGACGAATTTTTGAATAGTAAATAGACGAATTTTTGGAAAATCGTCAATTTTTTGTGAAATTGTCCAGTTTTTGATTAATTGTGACCTGGTCATAAGAAAAAGTGGCTTAGATCCAAATGCGATTTTTTTGGCGGGAAAACGCTGTAAAATGGAGCAGAATTATAAGGTCTCCAGTCTGTATTGTTTTTTTATAGCTTCTTTATGAGCGTTCAAGTGCAATTTTTTTTAGTAAAAAAATGGGGAAATTAGGAAAATCTTATGGAAAAATGAGTTGATTTTTCCATCTCTGAAATGTTAGAAAGTAGTATAAGAATGGAATTACTCGTTCAGTCTGTGATTCAGTTTTTCATTCCTCCCCCTCACCCCCTCACCCCTTCTCACCAAACTCTGTATTTTTCTGAGAAAAAGCACCCGTTTTTGAAAAATGAGTTGATTTTTCCATTTGCAAAATCGTGAAAACTGCAATAACTCATACAGAAGTGACCGAATTAAGCGGAAAATTGCTACACAGACACTACGCGACATGCCCTCTAACATACTAAAAAATCAAACTTTTTGGTAAATTTCTCTACTTTTCCTAAAAATTGATCCTTCATTAACAACGAAATGAATCGCTCGCGAACATTTTCGACATCACCATCGGATTCTACACATCAAGAACTATCAGAAACCACCAAAATTTCGATTTTTAATTTTTGGATCTTAGCCACTTTTTCTTATGATAGGGCACAAGTATGTAATTTTTAGAGAATTTTTCAATTTTAAGAAAATCGTGCAACTGTAAGAGAATTTTCAAGTTTTAGAAACATTGAACAAATTCAAGACAATCTATCAGTTTTTGGAAAATTGGACAAATTTTTAGAAAATTGATCAATTTCTAAAAAATAATCCTTTTTTAAAGAGATTTTTCAGTGTTGGAAAAATCATGCAATTTTTGGGCTGAAATACCTTGTAAGTAAGTTTTTGAAAACCACTCAATTTTTGGAAAAATGGGCAATTTTGGAGAAAGGTTGGAAAATTGTCCGATTCATGGACCAATTTTTGAAGAATTGATACCTAGTTAAATTTTTGGAAAATTATTCATTTTCTGGTAAGATTCTCCAGTCTTTGAAAAATCTTGTTTTTTTTAATAGAATTTTTCAATTTTTTCATTAATTTAAGGAATATTGATCAGTTTTGAAAAACTGCACAATTTTTGGAAAATTTCCCATTTTCAAAAAAATGTCCGATATTTGGAAAATCGTGCAGCTTTTGGAAAATTTTTCAACTTATCTGAAAATAGTGAAATTCGTTCCTGAATTTTGAAAATGTTATGAACCATTTATAAAAATGACTTTTTTTTTTCAAAAATACCAAAAAAGGAAAAGGTGGCCATGATTTTCAGTCTGTTCAATCCGGTACCATAATTTTTTGATCGATTTTTTGAGTAGCTTCTCAGCAAATAGATGTAGGAATGCAATAAAATAATGCTGATTAGGCAATATACTCGAAACTTCGAACATTTTGTAAAGTTTCAATACTTAATTCTGATCAATTTTTTCAACAATTTCCTAGGTTTGTTTTAAAAACTTTTAATTGTTCGAAAAAATTATTTACTTTTTACGAAAATTTACTGATATTTTCAGATTTTTGTTACATCGATGAGTGATGGTGCTTTTGTTATTGAATGGTCAGGTTAGGACATTTGAAATTCAAAAGTTTTCATAAGTTAGAGGAAAATAATTTCCAGATTCTCCAAAAACGTTCATATTATGGTTTCTTGAGCATGGACTCTGCGTGAATATACTTTTTACACACCTTTCTTTTACCAGTTTCAAAAATCATACTTTTATTGCAAAGGAAACTTTTTCGAAAAATACTTCAGAGAAGACATAAAATTTTTTGGAAATGAATATTAAATGCTTAATAAGAAAAAAAACAATACATTTTTCAAAAAAAATATCAAACCAAATTTTTTTGGTTAAAATGAATTATTTTAGATTCAAAATTGAATGAATAACGCTCTCTATTTGAACTTGTCGAACGAATGGGCAGATTTCAGCGTCATCTATTTTTATACTCCTTAAACGAAAATAGGTACATTTCGTTTTATTTTACGAGATAGCGTAACCAAATAACACATAACCAAATATTTGATCAAATTACACGACAACTTTGATTATTTTTCTTCCAAATAGTACCCAATGTCAACTTTTATTTAAACAAAGTCTCTGCGGCTTAAAACTTTAAGCATTTCTGGAAACCTAGATATCTCTTATTCGACCTCCAAACAGAAAAAAAAACGCCTAAAATTTTAATACATCTTGATTAAAAAATTCTTACGAACGAGCCAAATTAGAAAATCGAGTCACCTTGGAGCACCTATTTAAATACCAAACGACACCCCCACACCTCGGTTTTTAATCCTAGGTACCCTCGAGAATGGAAAAATAATTACTCGCCTTTATTTATACTAAAATCGCTTCTCAAGTACACAATCTGCGATTTATCCACAGCCAGCGACCAAACGCTGTCGTATTGTTTCAAATCGAATCTCTTCATAGCTTCTTTATCCAGCTTAATCCACATTCCTTCTTTGTTATAAATCTGCAACATGAAAGCTCGTATTTGCAAACGTTGCGGTTTCATTTCGTCGAGAATTTCTTCTGCCGACATTATTCGAGTAAAATTTATAGACAAAAAAGACGAGAAAATTCCAAAGGCTAGAGTTTTCAAAGTCTCTTTCGTTGATATACTCGAGGGACGAGGCAAAAATCAATCTTTTAAAACCTTACGATACCTCGAGGTTATTTCTCCCGCATTGTGCTTACTTGTTCATCCGAAGTGACACTCTGATCGGAGAATATCATGCCGACGGTGGGAGCTTTGAGACTAGGATACGCTCGAATATTGTGACCCGATACGCCGCATTTCACTACGCGATATACCTTTATGTCGTTAGTACTGTCAAATAAAAACAATATATGAAAATCTGTCAATTTCATTCGTTCGCCACAAAGTTATTTTCTTCTAGAAACGTGGTTTGTATTTTCAACGAAATGTAGGTATGTTTATAATAAAATGTCGAATGCATTTTATTCACAAACAATACGATATGATTTTGAAAAGGTGGTCCAGGGTGAGGGATGAAGAGAGGGGATACCTACATTGTTATTTTTTCCGGAACGTTGGCGTTAGTTTGATTAACTACAGTTTGCAGTAATTCGAAATCGTAATGTTTATGATATTTCAGACACCATCCTTCCGGATACAGTTGCTTGCAATAGATTGTGATACATTCGTGGATTAATTTCACCCAAACACCGTCTTCGTTCTCGACCTGTAAAAAATATTTGAATATATTTTTCATAGTTTGTGTTTCGAATTCGTAATCAGGCATAGGTGCACATAGGAGGGATGCTCAGGGGGATCGAGCCCCCTCCTTAAGCTCGTCAAGGAGATTTTTACCCATGACTAAATTTATACGGAATATGCATCAGACACGAAAATAAAAAATGGTACGAATGACTGAATCTTCTTTGTTTGACTCGTGCGAGTCTTCAATTACCAAACAATTCAGTTTTTTTTCAAGTTCATATTTTTTCAAGTCTCATAAAATGTTTTCTCTTTTCTCAGAATTTTTTCAACTCGAGTATTTTTTCCCAAAATACATTTATTTTTCAACTCAAAAATGTCTTCTCTATTTATGTTTTTCAGCACTGAAATTTTTTCTGATTTTTTCCAACTCTTGAGATTTTTTCTTAAGATTTTATAATTTTTCAACTCCAAGAAATTTTCCTCAATTTTTTTCAGCTCTTCTTATTATCAAATCTAAAATTCCGTTCTCTGATATTGAAATTTTTCAGAAAATTCAAATCTTAACATTTTCTCATCCTGAATTTTCAAAAAAAAATTCAACCCAAACTTTTTCGAAATTTTTTATTCTAAAAATTTTATAATTGGAAAATATTTGTGTCATTCCATAAGAAAAGGTCCCACTATAGATTTTAGAGTCAAAGTGTTCCTTTTTGAGTTTTTGATGGATTTGGTATCTAGAGGGTCTACTCTACCTCCTAGAACAACCCCGACTAGCTTACCTAACGGGAAGTCTGAGAAATGCTCAATTAAAGTTACTTAATGAAAATTTGCATTTTTTTCAAATTTCAATTAATTTTTTTATGACTTGCCTACAGAAAAGTGAAATTTCTAGACGAATTAAGCGTCACACGAAAAAAAATAATATTAATCAAACTTTTAGAGAATTAAATTTCCTTTTTGAAAATACCACGAAAAGTTCAACTACTAGAAAAATTTTAACCGCATTTAGCAGAAAGAAAATTTAATTCTCTTCAACTTTGGTAGATATCATTTTTTCCCCCAGGACGCTTAATTCGTCTATAAATTACACTTTTCTATAAGCAAGTCATAAAAAAATTAACGTATTTACGAAATTTAACATGATTAAATTGACGAAAAAACGCCAGAGCGTACAAAAAGGTCCCACATTGACGCGCACAGTGTTGCCTAGTAATAAAGCATAAAATTCCCTACAAAATGAGTGGCGAACGGTGTTCTGAGATGCAAATCTCTCAAAATTATAACAAAATTTAGTGTTTTTTTTTTTAAATTGCTTTTTTCTCAAGACTATGATTTCAGTAGGTACCTGTGAACTTCAAATCGCTCTAGAAGTGACAAAAATCAACATTACGGGTCCGTTGACCATTCGAAAGATAATTTTCTCCTTCACAAAATGGCGGTCTTGACTTCTTTTGGCAAAAAATGTCAATGTGGGGCCTTCCTATGGAATGACACATTTTGATAAAAAAATTTAAAGTCAAGAAAAACAAAATTCCTTCCTAAAAAAGTTGAAAAAAATTTTGAAGAAAATTGTAGAGTTGACAAAAATTTCTATTAGATACCTATGAAGTTGAAAGAGTGTAGTAGGATAAGATGGTTTTTGGCCTCTGAAAGGGATTTTGACGAAACCTATCCCAAAAGGTCAGTCATAACTAGGAAAGATTCTGACAAAAAATTTGGACCCCTAGGCAAGTGTTTTCGGGGATGGGGCCAAAATGTGTTTTTCAAAAAATGTAGATGCAAATTTCGTTTCTTTTAAATTTATTCCAGAGGGTTAGAGGAGAAAAAAACATTTTTTGTGCCCTTTTATCCCTCTAGAATGAATTTTTAACAAACGAAATTTTTATCTACATTTTTTGGTGAAAAATGAAAAAATAAAGTTTAAAAAACACATTTTGGCCTCATCCCCAAAAACACTTGTTCTAGGGGTCCAAAATTTTTGTCATACTCTTTTCTCATCATGACTGACCTTTTGGGGGTAGGTTTCGTCAAACTCACTTTCGGAGGCCAAAATACCATCTTATTCCGCTATACCCTTTGAAAAAAATGTTGAGAAAAAACTTTCAAGATTTAAAAATAATTTTGAGATGAAATTTTACAATATAAGAGTAGAGAAATATTTTTAGAAAAATTTCAGTGTTAGATTTTTTTTTAATTTTTCGAAGAAGAAACTTTAGAATTAGGAAAAAAGTTTGCTGCAGTTGAACAAATTTTTAAAGTTGAAAAATATGTATTTTGGGAAAAAATACCTACCAGAATTGAAAAGATTTTTGATCTGAAAAAAAATTTGAGGAAAAAATTTCATTGAAGTTGGAGAAAAGATTTTATACCTAAGGATTGAAAAAATGTTGAAAATATTACCGACTTGAGTTTCTTTTTTCTTGGTAATTTAAAACTTGTATAAGTCAAACAGGGAAAATTCAGTCGTTCGTACCATGTTTCATTTTTGTGCCTGATGCATATTCCGTGTTAAAGTCGTGGGCGAGATTTTTCATCATGAAAATATCAAACAGAGAAGATTTTTTTGCATTTCAAACTCGACTTCAAAAAAAATTTTACCCTATCTTCGCTCGATCAGTATTTTGACCAATCTATATTATTTGAACAAATATATGTATTACCTACTTATTACCTAAATCTGTTTGAGAAAATTTCGCCTTCGTGAATCAGTAAAATGAATTTAAAAATCGGTGATTTTTTCTACCATTTTTCAGTAAAAATTACTGGTTTGTTATGACAACTTGGGAATTGACAAAGAAATAAGTGTTTTAAAGTGAAAGATCGGTGAAAAATTTCTGATTTTCAGTAAGTACAATTTATTTCATCAGTTTAAAAAATCAGAATTTTTACCAAAGACTGATTCAGAATTAAAAAATAATTGATTATTTTTTTCAAAAATACCGCAATTTTTCAAATTTTTCTTCGGTCTAGTAATGTTCAGAACATGTACAGGGTGTTCCATGAATCGTCTGCCAAACATATTTTTTTGGATATAACCGGGTACCACTAAAACAAAACTTGAGATGAACATGTTGCCAATCTTAAGAATTTAAGGGACAAATGCTGCTTCTAAAAAAATCACGTCAAAAAATTTTTTTGACCATGGGAATGGATAGTATTTTGAAAACAGAACAAATTTTCACTATATGACTTTTTGCCTAACTCAAAAATTGAAGGGGCTACACAATTTTTTTTCAAAAACAATTTAAAAAAAATCAACCAATCAAGGGAATGGATAGTACGTTGAAAACTGAAGAAATTTTGTTCTGTGCACTTTATGCCTAACGTCGAAAATGAAGGGGCTACGGCTCGCGCAAAATACGTGGGCTTCAAAAAATTTTTGAATTTTCCCAATTTTGAATGACCCTTGGCCCTTCATTTTTGATGTTAGGCAAAAAGTGTACAGAACAAATTTTTTTCTGTTTTCAACGTACTATCCATTCCCTTAATTAGTTGATCAGAAAAAAAAATTGAAAAAAATTTTTTGTAGCCCCTTCAATTTTTAAGTTAGGCAACAAGTCATATAGTGAAAATTTGTTCAGTTTTTAAAGTACTATCCATTCCCATGGTTACAAAAAATTTTTGACGTAATTTTTTTAGAAGTAGCATTTGCCCCTTAAATCTTCAAGTTAGGCAACATGTTCATCTCAAGTTTTTTTTAGTGGTACCCGGTTATATCCAAAAAAATATGTTTGGCAGACGATTCATGGAACACCCTGTATAATTCATCAACTGAAATTACCCTGCTACCTATACCACTGAAATTTTTTTATTGAATTTTGACCCTTCTACCATTTCATTTTTTCTCGAATTCTCAGCCCCTCCCTTAGATAATTTCTGGGATCGCTTATGCAATCAGATATCCAAATATTGCATTATTCAACTCACTTCATCAATATACGTAACAATTCCACCAGGTTCGACGAATCCTACAGGTTCACATTGTAACGATGGCTGAGCTCGGATTCTCAACCCGGCGCTGTACTGTTTACCAAATCGTAGCTTCTTCTCTTCGTAAACTATACAAGATGATTTAGAATACAACGGAGGAGACTGCCCATGAGGTGTATCTTTCACTTCTACTTTTAAATCCTAGAATCGTAAAATTACATTTATATTAACTCTTGTCGACTCTCACATCCTATCTCTCCCTCTCTTTATCCAATTAGTATACGACTAGGTATAACAAAAATTATAAATGTATTTCTCTGCGGAGCCTAAGCCAAAAGGGATTTAATTTTAGACGTTTGCCGAGTGAATTTGATTTATACAATTGCGACCGATCGTGTATCTACTCGAAACTCGATGAACCGGTCCTAGATGACCTCTCTTGTCCGACAACTTGGCTACCAGTATTAATATGAATCGTGCTATGTTACTCTAAGTTCGTAGTTTGCTATACACGAAGATGTACATACAAGTTAACGAGGGAATTGTGCGATGTTATTGGCTGTTTGATCTTTTTTTTTTTTTAGTGGTAATTTTAGTGCATGCAGGTGCATTGGCACGAATGTGTATTTTCTTCGAGGTTTAAATCAATTTTTTAAGATAATTGCAGCGAATAAGAATAAATTAAGGAGTTTGAATGGAGTTTCGAAAAATTAAATCGTGAATTTTTCTTGATTTAAAAAATCAGTTACAAGACAGGTATCCCTACTGGAAGTAAAATTTTGAGCCGAAACAGAAATAAATCGAAAGTACATCATAAAAGAACTCCAAATCCACAATTTCAGGCGCTAAAATTCATTTCTCGAATTTTGGCGAATTTTTAAAATCCAGGAATTACTCTATCATCGCCCTGCAAAATATGAAAAATTGATCTAATTATTAAGAAAAAGAGCTGAAATTTGGTATATAGGTATTACCCTATTTTTAATCTCCTGAATCTATTGAAAGCGAAGAAGTTTTGGAAACTCCAGAAAATTTTGAAATTTTCCAGCAACGAAGAAACCCCCTGAAAAATGGTCCAAATAAACTTTAGCACTTAAAAACCCAGATTACCCTTTACTCCAACGTGCATTTTTTTTACAGCTACCAAAAATTTTGTACGACCAAATCAGTAGAGATTGATAAAAGAAACATATTTTTTATTTTGACATTTTTGCTCTAAATCAATTGTCTTCGAGTTATGAACCAATTTTAAAATGCATTTCAAAATTAATGCATTTCGAAACTGGTTCATAACTCGAAGACGATTGATTTTGGGCAAAAATATCAAGAGACAAAAAATGTTTATTTTTTAAATCTCTACCTATTGGTGATACAGAATTTGTTTGTAGATGGCAAATGTGAGTTTTGTTTCCAACCCATGATTTCAACTGCGATTTTCTGCCCGAAGAGAGCGGTTTAGAAAAAAAGTAAAAATACAAGGTTGTAGAGCGTATAAAACTTCTTCAGAATCCGTCATAAAAACAAAAAAAATTTGTACCGAAAGTGAGTTTTGATTCTTAGCTCCTCATTTTTCTCCAGCAAAAATTTTTGAAATAAATTGAAAAATATGCTGACAGTGTACGCATGAAGGTAAAAAGCTGAAAGTAGGTAGATATTTCATTTTTGGACTCCTGAATCAATTTAAAATGGTTTCGAGACGTTTTGTAGCTCTCTGAAAATTTTGGAAATTTCCAGCACGGAAGAAATGCCCATAAAACTAGCTTACATGAATCTTAACACCTAAAATAGCTGATTATCCATATTTGTGACCTACATGATTGATTTAAGAACAATTTTCTAATATTCGTAACTGCTAAGTCAAGTTTGAACTTAAAAAAAAATTCAACCTAACAATATGTAGGTATTTGACGCGGCAGTTATGAATTTGGAAAAAAAATCAGCAATGAATTCCGGGGATTAGAAAACCTTCACAGAGTCATTTTCCAAACTTCTTGAATTGTACATTTTTTTTGGAACTCTTTGATTATTTTTCCTTGTTTTGAATCGAATAGCACAAACCCGAGTGCTCCAACTCGATGGGTTTTTTCGTGTTTCACTCCCCCCGAGGAAAACATTTAAAAAAAATGTTCTATTATTGCTTCAAAACCTTCTAGAAGTTCAATTCTGCAAATCCAAAAGCAGGAAAAGCTTCTCATGCTACCCTCACAAAATCCTCAAAATTCAGAATTTCACCCATGGGTGAAGTGAGGATTTCCCTGCTAACCTCACAAAATCCTCACTACTCAGAATTTCCCTGCTATAACCTCACAAAATCCTCACAATTCAGAATTTCACCAGTTACCCTCACAAAATCCTCACAATTAATAGTTTCACTCGCTAACCTCATAAAACCCTCACAATTCAGAAGTTCCCTGCTAACTTCACAAAATCTTCAGAATTTAACTCGCTAACCTCACAAAATCCTCACAATTCAGAATTTCCCTGCTAACCTCACAAAATCTTCACAATTCAGAATTTAACTCGCTCACCTCATAAAATCCTCACAATTAATCATTTCCCCACCAACCTCACAAAATCCTCACAATTCTGTGATTCTCACGCTGAATTCAGAAAATCCTCAAAATTCAGTGATTCTCATGTCACCTTAAAAAAATCCTCATAATTCAAAATTGCACCCCACTAACCTCACAAAATCCGAACAACTTCGATTTTCACCCGCTGTACCCTCACAAAATCCTCAGAATTCAGAATTTAACTCGCTAACCTCACAAAATCCTCACAATTCAGAATTTCCCTGCTAACCTCACAAAATCTTCACAATTCTAACTTGCTAACCTCATAAAATCCTCACAATTAATCATTTCCCCGCCAACCTCACAAAATCCTTACAATTCTGTGATTTTCACGATGAATTCAGAAAATCCTCAAAATTCAGTGATTCTCATGTTACCTTAAAAAAATCCTCATAATTCAAAATTGCACCCTACTAACCTCACAAAATCCGAACAACTTCGATTTTCACCCGCTGTACCCTCACAAAATACTCACAATTCAGAATTTAACTCGCTAACCTCACAAAATCCTCACAATTCAGAATTTCCCTGCTAACCTCACAAAATCTTCACAATTCTAACTTGCTAACCTCATAAAATCCTCACAATTAATCATTTCCCCGCCAACCTCACAAAATCCTTACAATTCTGTGATTTTCACGATGAATTCAGAAAATCCTCAAAATTCAGTGATTCTCATGTTACCTTAAAAAAATCCTCATAATTCAAAATTGCACCCCACTAACCTCACAAAATCCAAACAACTTCGATTTTCACCCGCTGTACCCTCACAAAATCCTCAGAATTCAGAATTTAACTCGCTAACCTCACAAAATCCTCACAATTCAGAATTTCCCTGCTAACCTCACAAAATCTTCACAATTCAGAATTTAACTTGCTAACCTCATGAAATCCTCACAATTAATCATTTCCCCGCCAACCTCACAAAATCCTTACAATTCTGTGATTTTCACGATGAATTCAAAAAATCCTCATAATTCAAAATTGCACCCCACTAACCTCACAAAATTCGAACAACTTCGATTTTCACCCGCTGTACCCTCACAAAATCCTCACAATTCAGAATTTAACTCGCTAACCTCACAAAATCCTCACAATTCAGAATTTCACCCGCTACCTTCACAAAATTCTCACAATTCAGAATTTCCCGGCTAACCTCACAAAAGTTGCTATTGACCGTTTAGAAGGTCGATGCAAGGTATGGAAAATTTTTCATGTTTTACCAAAAATAAGCTACTTCAACGATAAACACGTAAAAACAAAGAAAAAAAGTAAAGATAATTTTAAAAAAAACATCGAAGTTCTGAAATAGATAGCTAGGAAGGTATCGGTAAACTAGTAAAATTTGTGGAAAAGTGTAGTGCTTAGGTAAGTATACTTTATTTATTAAAAACAAAAACAAGATAACTAAGATGCAGATTTCTTATTGGATTTGTATCACTATTTTGGTCACAATTCAAGTCGCAATGGCTCGACTATAAGGTATGTCATGCCATATTGTATTCAATCTGAAAATTCGCAAGAAAAAATTTATTTAAAATGAATGCATTTAATTTTTTATTTTACAGCAAGGGCGGTTGGCCCAATATCAAATGATGTTAATGCAATCCTTCCTTATAGTGACGAATGAAGCATTTTCAAAAAAAATTTCCATAAATTAAATGATCACCTATCTTGAAAATTTATTTTTAATTATTTTCTCAACGAATGAATTCCATAATTGCAATTCGATACAAATATTCTCAGTAAGAATCTGATAATTATTGTAAAAAAAAAAATTAAATAAAAAACTCGAGAAATCGTCATTAAAATTCATCTTATTCCAGAGACACACTCTCATAGGTACAAAAAATCACAGGTGCCCAATGCTCATGCACATCCGCACATTTCATCATCAATAATGTGAGAAAATTAATATCATTTTCGCAATACTTACCTACGAAATTTTAACCCTTTCTAATACCTACGTCGCAAGCCTCCCCTCCCCCACCTTCGTGAAATACCCTCAAATGTAATCAGGAAAAACATAAAATTTTGATCCTAAAATCAACAGGGTTGCTCAAAATAAGAAACTAATGACATTTTCAGATTTCTTGCAAAATTTTAACCTGCTTTGATTGGCTACAAGCCTATCTTTGCATAAATGTTATACGTAGCATCAGTCTACAGTCTAAATGCGAAATTTGAAAAATTCATAGTTCGCCATTGTGCCAAAAATTTTTTCAAAAATTTGATATTTTTGGATGCCAAATGAAGTTATTTACTCAAAAATATGTAATTTTTTATTTTCCCGAAACATTATCGTGCGTCCAGTCCAGAGCCATTTTCGAAAAATGGCTGAAGTCTGTAAAAAAATACCTATAATTATAATTATAATATTCAAAGTCTCATATCGAGTGAAATTGTGCCAGTGGCCAACGAAAAAAAAAGTTTTCCAACTCGTGAGACCATTTCCTATCGAAATGTAAAAACAAAATTTTTTCCTGAGTAACCTCGAAAAATTTCCGTTTGAAGGGCTCAGTCCTCCCAGGTCTTTACGTAGCGTCACTCGAAAAATTCATAATGACTCCCTATTTTCCTGAATGTTGACCCCCAATACCCCCATGTATGTATATTATAATCCTACTGATTTTTCTTTCTTCAGAAAAAAATCACACCATTTTCAGTTTCTAGTAATTGGATTGTAATCTATAATAAATACCTACTAAGTCCTTTTTTTTTTCAAATTGGTGCCTACTTCAGTTTACCAAGATGGATGTTTCATCACGTCAAAAAAAAAGCGATATGAAAATTTTGTCATGTTTTACCGAGAATAAGCTACTTGAACGATAAACACGCGAAAAACAAAGAAAAGAACAGATAACTGAAAAAAACATCACGGTTCTGAATAGTTACCTTATTGATAGGTGAAAATAAAAAAAACCGTTCAGCATTTAGAGTTTCGTAAACAGTCGTTCTATTAAATCGTTTCGGTATAGTATTAAAATTTTGTATCAAAGTGAAGAGCCCATATTTTATTTTACAAAAAATCAAAATAACAAAGATGCAGATTTCTTATTGGATTGGTATCGCGGTTATGGCTATTTTGGTCATAAATCAAGTTGCAATGGCTTTTCCGTAAGATATGCCATATTCATTATGAAAGTTCGCAAGAAAAATTTAAATGATATACCTAATGAATGTATTTAATTTTTCATTTTACAGCAAGGAAAATAATATCCCCCCTGTCGGTGGTTGTGGACCAGGCTGTATTTGAGTAAATTACCGAAAAAATTCTAATGAAGCGCAGTCGAATTCATTCACATTTTTTTTGAATCCGCACTCGAATTGATGCTAACATGACGCATCCGATTTCCGCGCCTCCTCCAATCCCCTGTCTTCTGGCTGCTTTATGTTTTTCCAAAATTTTTCTGTGTGTTTTTATTAATTTTTGTTGATATAGTTTTGTTTTTTATTTCCATTTTCATTTCATTTCATTATTATTGTTCTACATAATTCTTGAGTAACAATTTACTTTTTGTATTCATAAACAGTCGTTCTATTAAATTGTATCAGTAAACTACATATTAAAATTTTCTGGCAATGTAGAGCCTATACTTATTTATTTAAAAAAAAAAAAACTCAAAATACCCAACAAAGATGCAGAATTTTTATTGGAGCATTGCGATTATAACTATTGGTAACAATATTTCCAGTAAAAATCTGGGTTTCATGAATGTTAATATAGCATCAGCCCAGATGCGAAATTTGAAAAATTCATTGCTCGCCATTGTACCATTTGTTTTTCAAAAGGGTATAGCCGCCGGGTAAGAGATGAATTTAGCCCTGGCTTCGATTTTCAATCCAACTTCCCCAAATGATAACCCTTGATGTAAAAAAAATCTGGAAACATTTTTTGACCCCCACCCCACCCCTTTCGGAGTTATGGCCATTTTATTGGAATATTTTCAAGAATTTTTAATTTCAATGGAAGTGAAGGAAATTTTTTGTTCTTTTGCACAAAGTTACATCTCGTAGAGGTGTATTTACGATAATTTTTTCAACAATTTTGGTGCACTCCTTTACGTTTTTTTGATTATTTGAAGTTTTCAATCGTAAAAAACACCATATAAGCAAAGAGCGACTACTTTTTGAAAATTTCCCCAAAACGTGTTTTTTAACGTACCTAGATTCACCTCACATATTCACTTTTGGCGATTTCGATGCCGCAAGGGCCGAAAATTGCAAAAAACCGTACAGAAGTGTTGTTATTTTAGCAGATTTTTCAAATCTTGAGCATTTTATACGGAAAGAAATCGCCAAATGAAGAAATTAACGTCGGATTCGTGTTAAGCAGGTCAAAATACCCCGATAAACACCCTTTTCGCGCTCATTTTACTGGAATCCTCGAAATTCCCAATTTTTGTCATGAAAAATCAGTGAAAAAGGTGAATTTTGAGACTTTAAGCAAAACGATCACGAAATGGGTGATTATCGGAGTATTTTGACCCGCTAAACACGAATCCGATGTTAGTTTTATTTTTTTGGTCATTTTTCCCGCATAAAACGCTCAAAATTTTAAAAATCTGCTAAAATATCAACATTTTTGCATGGATTTTTGCGATTTCCAGTCTTCACGAGGGAAGTACACGAGGTGTGGCCTTTCAAAAAAAAATTCAGGCTAGTTGAACATCATAAAAAACGTACACAGCCAAAATTTTAGCCCCTGAAGTTGACTTAGGGTAAGGGGAGGGGGTATTTGGGGGGTGGGGGGGGGGTTGAATTTAAAAAAATTCCAATTCGTGAGATCATTCCCTAACAAAATGTAAAAACAAAATTTTTTCCCGAAGAATTTTGAGAAATGGGGGCTTTAAGGGTTCAGCCCTCCCATTGTTCTATTCGAAACATTCATAATAACTGCCTATTATTTCCCAGAACGTTGACTCCATAATGTGTACATGATAATCCTACTGATTTCGCTTTCCTCGAAAGAAAAACATTATTTTCAGTTTTTAGAGCACTTTCTCGTAACTGGATTGTAATCTACAATAGATGCCTAATATTTTTTTAAATACATGAATCATGTCACATAAAAAGCGATAATGAAAATTTCAAGTATCATGTTTTACTGAGAATGAAACATTTGAACGATAAAAAAGTGAAAAACAACAAAAAGTATGGATATTTGGGGGAAAATGAAGGTTCTGAATAGTACCTTGGTAGGTGATAACACCAAAAAAAAACCACGCTAAGCACATAAAATTTCGTAAACAGTCGTACTATTAAAGAGTATCAGTGAACTAGAAAAATTGTATGCCAAATTGTAGTGTACGTACTACACTTTGTTTATTTATTTTACAGAAAAATCAGAATAAAAATATGCAAATTTCATATTGGATTGGTACCTATCGCAGTTATGACTATTTGGTAATAAATCAAGTGGCAATGGCTCGACCGTAAGATATTGTCATTCAGAATGAAAATTCGAAAAAAAATTTTAATGGTAATGAATGTACTTATTTAATTTTTCATATTGCAGCGTGCAGTGGCGTAGCCAGAAATTTCTCAAGGAGGGGGTCCGAAATTTCATGATTTATGAGAAATTGCAAGTTCACCTCCCCCCCCCCATCAAATTTCCTTTTACTATAAAAACACAAAATTCAAACTTTATTAAATTTTCATGCGATTTGCATAGCACGTTTAAGGAAAAAAACTGATGAAAATGTAATCTTGGAACAAACAACTTACAATGAGGGACATTGAGAGGTTTACAGGCACGTGTTAATTTCAAAAAAATGAAAAATAAAAAAATAGGGAATTATTTTCTCATAAAAAGGAACAACTTTAAGGGAGGGGGTACACAAAATTTCTCAAACTTGAAAATAAGGACCACCCTAACCCCCATGTATGTATATTATAATCCTACTGATTTTTCTTCCCTCAGAAAAAAATCACACCATTTTCAGTTTCTAGTAATTGGATTGTAATCTATAATAAATACCTACTAACCCGTCGTGCAAATCTTTTGCAACAGTTGCAAAATAAATGTCGAAAAAATGCGATATTTCTGCTAGTTTTGCGACACTTTTGCAATTTGTGACATACCAGTCGCATTTTGTCGCATTCGGTTGCATTTTGTCGCATTTGGTCGCAAAACTACTTTGAACATTGTGTAACAGAATGTGAAATGCGACAGAATGCGACAGAATGCGATAAACTGCAACCAAATACTTGGGTATCGAAAAAAAATCGTTGGTTGCCAAATTCCATGAAAAATGAAAACAATTCAACTAGGTAGATAATTAAGTAGGAATTCAAAGCCAATCAGAAGTCAGAACCAATGACAAACGGTTGGTTAACAATATCAACATATTTTTTTCGAACGACTGTTGATGTTATCTATTGAATATAAAAATCGTATTTATGATTGTCCTTTCCACGAGTATGTTTCATAGATTGTTTAAACTCGTGGTCTGCCGAAGATGGTTGCATTCTGTCGCATTTGGTTGCATTCTGTCGCATTCTGTCGCAAATTGTCACGAAATATTTTGCGACAAAAGTGCGACAGAATGCAATTTGTGACATATTGCATTTTGTCGCAAATTGCAAAAAAATTGCACGACGGGAAGTCCTTTTTTTTTTTTCAAATTGGTGCCTACTTCAGTTTACCAAGATGGATGTTTCATCACGTCAAAAAAAAAGCGATATGAAAATTTTGTCATGTTTTACCGAGAATAAGCTACTTGAACGATAAACACGCGAAAAACCAAGAAAAGAACAGATAACTGGAAAAAAAATCACGGTTCTGAATAGTTACCTTATTGATAGGTGAAAATAAAAAAATACGTTCAGCAAATAGAGTTTCGTAAACAGTCGTTCTATTAAATTGTTTCGGTATAGTATTAAAATTTTGTATCAAAGTGAAGTGCCCATATTTTATTTTACAAAAAGTCAAAATAACAAAGATGCAGATTTCTTATTGGATTGGTATCGCGGTTATGGCTATTTTGGTCATAAATCAAGTTGCAATGGCTATTCCGTAAGATATGCCATATTCATTATGAAAGTTCGCAAGAAAAATTTCAATGATATACCTAATGAATATGTTTTTAATTTTTCATTTTACAGCGAAAACCATATACCCCCCCACGGCGGTTGTCCCGCAGGCTGTTTTTGAGTTCATTACCGAAAAAATCTTAATGAAGCACAGTTGAATTCATTCCCACTTTTTTTGAAGCCGCACTCGAATTGATTCTCACATGACGCATCCGTTTTCCGCACCTCATCCAATTCGGTGTCTTCTGGCTGCTTTATGTTTTTCCAAAAATTTTCTGTGTGTTTTTACTAATTTTTGATGATATAGTTTTGTTTTTTATTTCCATTTTCATTTCATTTCATTATTATTGTTCTACTTATTCTTGCGTAACAATTTACTTTTTGTATTCATAAACAGTCGTTCTATTAAATATTGTATCAGTAAACTATTAAAATTTTGTGGCAATGTAGAGTCTATACTTTATTTATTTTAAAAAAAAATCTCAAAATACCTAACAAAGATGCAGAATTTTTATTGGAGCATTGCGATAATGACTATTGGTAACAATATTTCCAGTAAAAATCTGGTTTTCATGAATGTTATAGCATCAGCCCAGATGCGAAATTTGAAAAATGCATAGCTCGCCATTGTACCATTTGTTTTTCAAGTGGGTATAGCCGAGATGAATTTGGCCCTGGCTTCGATTTTCAATACAACTTCCCCAAATTGTAACCCTTGATGTTAAAAAATCTGGAAACATTTTTGACCCCCCACCCCACCCCTTTCGGAGTTATGACCATTTTATTGCAATATTTTCAAGATTTTTTCATTTCAACGGAAGTGAAGGAAATTTTTTGTTCTTTTGCACAAAGTTACATCTCGTAGAGGTGTATTTACGATAATTTTTTCAACAATTAAAAAACGCCATATAAGCAAAGAGCGACCACTTTTTGAAAATATCCCAAAAACGTGTTAACGTAGATTCACCTCACGTATTCACTTTTGGCGATTTCGATACAGCAAGGGCCGAAAATTGCAAAAAACCGTACAGAAGTGTTGTTATTTTAGCAGATTTTTCAAATTTTGAGCGTTTTATATGAAAAGAAATTGCCAAATGAAAAACTAATGTCAGATTCGTGTTTAGCGGGTCAAAATACCCCGATAAACACCCTTTTCGCGATCATTTTACTGGAATCCTCGAAATTCGCCATTTTTGATATGAAAAATCAGTGAAAAAGTTGAATTTTGAGACTTTAAGCAAAACGATCACGAAATGGATGATTACCGGGGTATTTTGGCCCGCTAAACAGGAATCCGACGTTATTTTTTTTTTTTTTGGTAATTTTTCCCGTATATAACGCTCAAAATTTTAAAAATCTGCTATAATATCAACATTTTTACATGGGTTTTGGCGATTTTCAGTCTTCACGAGGAAAGTACACGAGGTGTGACCTTTCAAAAAAAAAATTCAGGCTAGTTGAACATCATAAAAAACGTACACAGCCAAAATTTTAGCCCCTGAAGTTGACTTGGGGTAAGGGGGAGGGGGTGAGGGGGGGTTGAATTTAAAAAAATCCCAATTCGTGAGATCATTCCCTAAATAAATGTAAAAACAAAATTTTTCCCCGAATAATTTCGAGAAATGGGGGCTTTAAGGGTTCAGCCCTCCCATCTCCATAATGTGTACATGATAATCCTACTGATTTCGCTTTCCTCGAAAGAAAAACATTATTTTCAGTTTCTAGAGCACTTTCTCGTAACTGGATTGTAATCTACAATAGATGCCTAATATTTTTTTAAATACATCAATCATGTCACATAAAAAGCGATAATGAAAATTTCAAGTATCATGTTTTACTGAGAATGAGACATTTGAATGATAAAAAAGTGAAAAACAAAAAAAAGTATGGAGAAATTTCTCAAGGAAGGGGTCCGAAATATCATGATTTATGAGAAATTGCAAGTTCACCTCCCCCCCCCCATCAAATTTCCTTTTACTATAAAAACACAAAATTCAAACTTTATTAAATTTTCATGCGATTTGCATAGCACGTTTAAGGAAAAAAACTGATGAAAATGTAATCTTGGAACAAACAACTTACAATGAGGGACATTGAGAGGTTTACAGGCACGTGTTAATTTCAAAAAAATGAAAAATAAAAAAATAGGGAATTATTTTCTCATAAAAAGGAACAACTTTAAGGGAGGGGGTACACAAAATTTCTCAAACTTGAAAATAAGGACCACCCTAACCCCCACGTATGTATATTATAATCCTACTGTTTTTTCTTTCCTCAGAAAAAAATCACGCCATTTTCAGTTTCTAGTAATTGGATTGTAATCTATAATAAATACCTACTAAGTCCTTTTTTTTTTTTTCAAATTGGTGCCTACTTCAGTTTACCAAGATGCAGGGGCGCCCACCGACGTGTGGCGGTGTGGCGGCCGCCACACCTCTCCCAATTTTTACTTTGGAATACGTAAAAATATGAACAAAATTTCCATTCAAAATAATATATGCCTAAGTACATATGTATAGCAGAGACGGATCTAATAATAAGCAGAATATGCAGTCGAATTGAGAAGACACCGAATATGTTCTCTCTCACAACCAAAAATTCCATTTTCTTTCTGAAAATCATTAATTTTTCAAATCTTAGCCCTCACATTGCTCGGTTGAATAAAGTTTACAAAATATATATCAGGGATAGGAGTTGAGGATTTCGCATCTTTTTCAATGCTAAAATATTGATAAAAAAAATGAAAAAATTTCAACTTTTAGATGCATTTTTCTTGAAAAATTTTCGACCTCGCTTCGCTCGGGCTCAGTAAATTTACGCAATTCATCTTCAAGATTATGGTATGAACCTTCTTCCCTTGCAGTCCAGACAATTGAATATTTTTAAGTGAAAAAAATTTATATGTACTTTTTATTTATCATGGCACTTGGTGGATAATCTCAAATCGAATTTTCAAAATTTTTTAAATTTTTTTGAAAGGAGAGGAGCGCAATAAAGAAATCGTGTTTATTGGAAATGAAAACAATAACACGAAAAAAACACGAATTATGAATTAAAAAATGTTAATTTCTGGATTCTTTTTTCTTCAAAAATTTTCGCTCTCGCTTCGCTCGGGCTCGATAAATTTACACAATTTATTTTCTAATCTAGGGTTTTCGTGGCAATATTCAAAAGAATTTTCAAAAATTTGTCGATTTTTAAACATTTTATTTTTTAAAAAACTAGGATTCGGCAAATTTATTTTTTTAAAATAATATTGGCCGGCAAATTCTCAATTTTTATCCCCCCGCAGGATTTTTGCCCAAATTTGGTCCCTGGTAGGTACTTTATCGTTTCTAGTTTTTCTCAAAATTGATTTTCAAATATATTTTAATTTGATTTTTTTTATTTTGTTCAGTGAAATCATCGTTAAAAATCAAAATATTGCAAATATTCAACTCCCGCAAAAAATCAAGGATTTTGATACCCATATTGCATCATATCAAACTGTTGTTTTTTGAATAAAAATTGAAATTGAAATTCCTGATGACAAATTTATAAAAAGCCAGACCCGGTTGAAAAAAACAAGTCCATAAAAATTGAGGGGGGGGCTTTGACGAAAATTTGGGGCCCTTAATAAGTGTTGCCACACCACTTTTCAAACTCCTGGGCGCGCCTGCCAAGATGGGTGTTTCATCACGTCAAAAAAAAAGCGATATGAAAATTTTGTCATGTTTTACCGAGAATAAGCTACTTGAACGATAAACACGCGAAAAACCAAGAAAAGAACTGATAACTGAAAAAAACATCACGGTTCTGAATAGTTACCTTACTGATAGGTGAAAATAAAAAAATACGTTCAGCAAATAGAGTTTCGTAAACAGTCGTTCTATTAAATTGTTTCGGTATAGTATTAAAATTTTATATCAAAGTGAAGTGCCCATATTTTATTTTACAAAAAATCAAAATAACAAAGATGCAGATTTCTTATTGGATTGGTATCGCGGTTATGGCTATTTTGGTCATAAATCAAGTGGCAATGGCTTTTCCGTAAGATATGCCATATTCATTATGAAAGTTTGCAAGAAAAATTTAAATGATATACCTAATGAATATGTTTTTAATTTTTAATTTTACAGCGTAAACCATATACCCCCCAACGGACAGCCTGCGGGACAACCGCCGTGGGGCACGTCCCGCACATAGATTAAGAATATTCTTAATCTATGGTCCCGCAGGCTGTTTTTGAGTTCATTACCGAAAAAATCCTAATGAAGCACAGTTGAATTCATCCCCACTTTTTTTGAAGCCGCACTCGAATTGATTCTCACATGACGCATCCGTTTTCCGCACCTCCTCTAATCCTCTGTCTTCTGGCTGCTTTATGTTTTTCCAAAAAATTTCTGTGTGTTTTTATTAATTTTTGATGATATAGTTGTGATTTTTATTTCTATTTTCATTTCATTTCATTATTATTGTTCTACTTATTCTTGCGTAACAATTTACTTTTTGTATTCATAAACAGTCGTTCTATTAAATATTGTATCAGTAAACTATTAAAATTTTGTGGCAATGTAGAGTCTATACTTTATTTATTTAAAAAAAAAATCTCAAAATACCTAACAAAGATGCAGAATTTTTATTGGAGCATTGCGATTATGACTATTGGTAACAATATTTCCAGTAAAAATCTGGTTTTCATGAATGTTATAGCTTCAGCCCAGATGCGAAATTTGAAAAATTCATAGCTCGCCATTGTACCATTTGTTTTTCAAAAGGGTATAGCCGGGTAAGAGATGAATTTGGTCCTGGCTTCGATTTTCAATCCAACTTCCCCAAATTGTAACCCTTGATGTTAAAAAATCTGGAAACATTTTTGACCCCCCACCCCACCCCTTTCGGAGTTATGACCATTTTATTGCAATATTTTCAAGAATTTTTAATTTCAACGGAAGTGAAGGAAATTTTTTGTTCTTTTGCACAAAGTTACATTTCGTAGAGGTGTATTTACGATAATTTTTTCAACAATTAAAAAACGCCATATAAGCAAAGAGCGACCACTTTTTGAAAATATCCCAAAAACGTGTTAACGTAGATTCACCTCACGTATTCACTTTTGGCGATTTCGATGCAGCAAGGGCCGAAAATTGCAAAAAACCGTACAGAAGTGTTGTTATTTTAGCAGATTTTTCAAATTTTGAGCGTTTTATATGAAAAGAAATTGCCAAATGAAAAACTAATGTCAGATTCGTGTTTAGCGGGTCAAAATACCCCGATAAACAGTTAAACACCCTTTTCGCGATCATTTTACTGGAATCCTTGAAATTCGCCATTTTTGATATGAAAAATCAGTGAAAAAGTTGAATTTTGAGACTGTAAGCAAAACGATCACGAAATGGATGATTATCGGGGTATTTGGCCCGCTAAACATGAATCCGACGTTATTTTTCTTTTTTTGGTAATTTTTCCCGTATATAACGCTCAAAATTTTAAAAATCTGCTAAAATATCAATATTTTTGCATGGGTTTTGGCGATTTTCAGTCTTCACGAGGGAAGTACATCGAGGTGTGACCCTTCAAAAAAAAAAATTGGGCTAGTTGAACATCATAAAAATTTCCACAACCAAAATTTTAGCCCCTGAAGTTGACTTGGGGTAAGGGTGAGGGGGTGGGGGGGGGGTTGAATTTTAAAAAATCCCAATTCGTGAGATCTTTCCCTATCAAAATGCAAAAACAAAATTTTTCCCCGAATAATTTCGAGAAATCGGGGCTTTAAGGGTTCAGCCCTCCCATTATGCCATTCGAAACATTCATAATAACTACCTATTATTTCCCAGAACGTTGACTCCATAATGTACATAATGTGTACATGATAATCCTACTGATTTCGCTTTCCTCGAAAAAAAAACATTATTTTCAGTTTCTAGAGCACTTTCTTGTAACTGGATTGTAATCTACAATAGACGCCTAATATTTTTTTAAATACATGAATCATGTCACATGAAAAGCGATAATGAAAATTTCAAGTATCATGTTTTACTGAGAATGAGCCATTTGAACGATAAAAAAGTGAAAAACAAAAAAAAGTATAGATATTTGGGGGAAAAATGAAGGTTCTGAATAGTACCTTGGTAGGTGAAAAAAAAACACGCTAAGCACATAAAGTTTCGGAAACAGTCGTACTATTAAAGAGTATCAGTGAACTAGAAAAATTGTATGCCAAATTGTAGTGTCCTACACTTTGTTTATTTATTTTACAGAAAAATTAAAATCAAAATAATTATGCAGATTTCATATTGGATTGGTATCGCAGTTATGACTATTTTGGTAATAAATCAAGTGGCAATGGCTCGACCGTAAGATATTGTCATTCAGAATGAAAATTCGCAAGAAAAGTTTAATGGTAATGAATGTACCTACTTATTTAATTTTTCATATTGCAGCGTGAGCGGTTATAAAAATCCAGGCGAAGGTTTCTGAATTCGATTGAAATAATTTCAAGAAAGTTTCCCAAAAATAATTATAGATCAGGTAGGTATTCTAAAAAGTTACATTAATTATCTTTTAAACGAAAGTACATATTCCGTAATTGTAATTAGATACCTACATTATCCTTAGTCAGTAAGAATCTAATCTAATTACATTCTAAATTTTGTGAGAAATTTCAAATAAAAAACTCGAAAAATCTTCGTTAAAATTAGTTTCAATTCGAAGAAAAACTCAAACCAAAAACTTCAGGTTCTCAACCGTACCTTTCGTCATTGAAAACATTTCTTCGCACCAAGCTCAACTCAATATGTTGCTTCCATTCTATTTCGACATGTAATTTTCTCGAATACAAAAAATCTCGTTCGTAAATCAACCATATTTTACTATGACCCAAGGGGTCGCGTTTGGTGAGTTGGGGTAGTGGTGGGAGGGGGAGGCAACCTCTCAAGCGAATTTAAGTGTTAAAATTTTAGGATAAAGTTAGGGATTTAAATAAGAAATTGAGAAATAGGTATTCTTCAATTTGATATTCTCATCTTACCTATTGTATGTAGAATAGTCTATAATGATATAAGGAAAATCAAGAAATTTGGGAAAATGAAGAAAATGTTAAAAAATTACGAGAAATCCGTTCAGAGTACCTTATTTTTTTAAAAAAGGAAAATAAATTTTCTAAAATTTTCACCTTTGCTTCGTTCGGTCATATTAATTCTGATACTTGCTATTCTGATAAGGTAGGTATATAAGAAAATGAAAAATTTTCATTTTTGTGGTGCCAACTTACAATTTTAGTAAAAATATTTTCAACTGTCCAAATTTTTGGATTTTTCTTCGCAAAAATTCATTCATACCAAGGGCAACACTGAAATGCTAATTTTTAAATTTTTTAGATAATTTAATTGAAGAAAATCTTTGAATAGAAATTTTTTTTAAAAAAAGTCTATTTCAGTTGGAAATCTTTAATCCCTCCCTCTCATAAACCAAATTTGGTTTGTCCGGAGTAATGTTTCCTTCTGTTTGGATTTTGAAGGGTGTAAAAATAGTGAACAGATTTTTATAAATTTGAATATGAAATTTAAATGGGACATGATTGATAATGAAAAATTAAGTTTCCAAACGGGGGATGCAGCCACTCTTGGCTGGGCAAATTGCATCTTTAGTGAAAGTAGTTGGAGTGAATCTGAATTTTTTGAAAATGATGATCTTTTTGTGGAAATTTATCGTCTTAAGTTGAAAAAATTGGGAAAAATCGATAGTACTATTGATCGAAACCCCTAGGGGGGGAGAAATCCCAATTCAAATTTTCAAAATTCCCAACTACATATCGGCGATAACAGAATTCCGGGAGAGGGGAGTGAGATTCAAATTTGCAAACAAATTTTTTTCAAACTTTTCCGGCCGATTTCTTAAAATTTACATGTAATTGTCAGTACTACTTTTTCCCAAAGCACGTGAGATTTTTTGATTTTTTTACTCGTTTTCATCATTTTTGTGAACTTTTGAAGATTTCACAACCCATTACTCTAAGACCATTTTTAAGATGAAAAATCTGAATAAATTTTTCATTGGTTACTCCGAATTTTAATTTTTTTTTCAAATCTACAAGCAATATCATGGTAGGTAGTTGAAAAAATATACGTACCTAATAGTTTATTTCCCTTGAGCGAAGAAAGGGTCGAGTTTCGAAGAAAAATTATAATTTCACATAAATAAAAATTTTGTAATTTCAATGTAAAGAATAGAGAGATGAATTGGGCCCGAGCGCAGCGAGGGTGAAAATTTTAGAAAACCTCAAATTGAATGTGCAATGAAATAGTGTTTTGGAAGAATAAACTTTAATGAAAAATCGACTGCTTCTACTTTGAAATGATTGAAGCAGAAATATACCATGGCCGAGCGTAGCGAGGCCGAAGCTGTTGAAAAATTGGATTTTCAAATATATCAAAAATAAGTTTTAAGGAGAACAAGGACAATGAAATTATGTAATTGGAATAATTTTGAAGAAAAATGCGAAAAAATCTCTTTTAAATTACAAGTTTAACAGAAGGTGTGCTTTCCAAAGTGACCTAAGTCAATTTTTGAAAAAAATTACTTAGTCAATTTTGAAGGGTCATAGCTTGTAAATATCAAATTTTTGGAGGTCGAGACTTTCGTCACATTTTTGGTATACCACTGTACAATACATTTAGTTTGGTAGCAGAAAAAAGGCTTCAAAGGCATACAGTACAGACGTATTTTTCGTTTTCTGAAAAAAATTTCTATCGTTTTGACTTAGACCACTTTGGAAAGCACATCATGAAGACCTGCTTTCTAAAGTGGCCTAAGTCAATTTTTGAAAAAAATTACTTAGTCAATTTGGAAGGGTCATAGCTCGTAAAGATCAAATTTTTGGAGATCGAAACTTTCGCCACATTTTGTTTATACCATTGTACATACAATAAATTTAGTTTGGTAGCAGAAAAAAGGCTTCAAAGGCATACAGTACAAACGTATTTTTCGTTTTCTGAAAATAATTTCTATCGTTTTGACTTAGGCCACTTTAGAAAGCACATCTTCGACTATAAAATTTTTTTGTTGACGAGTGAAAATTTTCAAAATGCAAGATAATTAATCATTTTTTTCCTAAAAAAAAACATTTATTACAACGGTTTAATTCTTCGCTGGGAAAATGATAAATTTTCAGTTGGAAAAGGTTGAGAAAATGACTAATTTTTCCAACTCATAAGTGAAAATTTTGTTGATTTCCGACTTTTAAAATAGGTAACCATTTTATTTATTCATTTTTCATTTAAAAAAAGAATACCAATCGTCTCAACTGACATTTTTACTCATCACTTGGGAGAACGACCGATTTTGAGTTGGAAAAATAACCAATTTTGAGTCTGGAAATTTACCATTTTCGAGTTGGAAAAGTTACCAATTTTGAGTTGGAACAAATGAAAATTTTGTTGATTTCCAACTTTTAAAATAACCATTTTATTTATTATTTTTCATCAAAAAAATTAATCCCAACTGTTCAATTTTCCCAACTCACAAGTAAAAAATTTCCTCAGGGGAAAGCTCCCCCTCCCTCCTATTGGTACGTCACTGTCCATCACTGCAATTTATATACAATATCTTCGTAAGAATCTAGTGACTAAATTTTACAAAAAATCTCAAAAATAAAACTCGAAAAAATCGCCATCCACATTAATTTCAAACCAAAGCCAAACTCACAAAAATCACAGGTGCACAACCGCACATTTCATCATCTAAAACATGTCTCCGCTCCAAACTGCATTCTATATTCGATCGAATTCGTCGCTTCGATTCTATCTCGACATGTAATTTTCTCGAATACAAAAAATCTAAAATCCAAGCTCGTTCGTAATTCAACCAACTTTGCCGAGGCGAAAAAAAAATATAGGCCAAATATTGCTTCGGTAAAGGAAAAAATTCTATAAAGTCATTGCAAGTCATTCGTCGAAGTAAATCCGATATTTCATCGCCTCCTCCGCCACCTTCGCAATATAAAACAGCCCATAAAAGAAATGTAGAACATTTATACCGTATTTTTTTTTTCAATCGCGAAATAAATATAAAAAAAATCGAACCATAAAAATACAACAGACAATAATCCTTGACCTCGCATTTATAAAACAGTACCAATTATATTCGAAATTTAATTGAATCGCGACATCATCTTAAATAATGCGAATAACTTTCGTCGTCTGATACAATATCGCATTGAAATAAAACATTTCAAAGACTGGAAAGCGTTTGAGGGACGCAGAAGGAGGCGGAGGGAAATGAAAAAACAATACATAGTAACGAATGTAGTCGGCTGTTTTTTCATCGTTTCGAATACGTGAATTATAGACTTCTATGTACTTTATTCCCAATACGTGGATATTGTTTTCACTATGTAAATTTCACCAGAATGGCGTATACATGACAAAGGCAACATATGTGAAAACAGGAAACGCGATAAAATTCCAGCTCGCATCGGTGGTGAATTTTTTTCACCTTGGTTATTTTTTTTTTCACACTAACGTATGAATGAATTGGCATGAACATTGTGCGAATGGAATTTGAAAACAAAGTTCGGATTGACTATGACGTTGGTAAATGGCTGAGTGCAATTTATAAACACTCCTGGTAGCGAGTTGAAAGTTCAACATTCAACATTGGGTAAACTAATTAAGCACACGTATAATAATTTTGTTTCGGCGAGGAAATATTGTCACGCAGGGAATGTCTCTAGATGTCTTATTAATTTACGAGGTAAAAATAACAAACTCTTATCAATCACTTTTACACGGTAAATAGCTAGAATAAGGTCGTCATTTGTCAATTTATTCGGCTGTTGAAACGTTTCGCTGTTTTCTTTCTTCGCTTTTTGTCGCAAGGCTGTTTGTTTTGCTTGTTTTTTACCCAGTATAGGGTCTCTACGTCGAACCCCTCCTTACGACGTTGTCTGTTTTACTTTCTCCCAAAGTGATGTACCTACCTACGTATTGTTCACCCCGTCGTGTTTTATTTTCGCCGTATCGAGGCACGACAGACGCTTTGTGCTGCAAACAATTTCAGTACGTAGCTTACCTAGGCGTCTTTGTTTAACAATTTGTTTTCGTTTATCCTTCATCGTTCATTTACCACCCTCCATTATACAGCTCGAGTCGCGATGAGAAAGTAAATTAAAAAAGGTATGGTGAAAGACTGCGAGAAACATCAGACAACGTTCAAAGACTTCAGATCTATCTACGTATAAGGGATATTTAGCGTTTACCTATAATATCGTGTCTGGGGTATCTGAACTATACACTAAATTAACTTCGCAGATTGGTATAATATTTCACCCTCGAGTAATGTATACATATTACGAAGCGCACTTACCAGCTTTTTCATCGGGTAGCCGTCAATTGTGACATAAATTGAGTACACGCCGAGACCGGCCGGTGTCCAATTTGCTGTATGGATACCGTTGTGGTTCGACTGGACTTGAAGGTGTTCGTTTTCCAAAGTTATGGTTGGCGTGTGATAACGTAATTCTTCGAAACTGTAGTCGACGAATTCCTGCGAAAAAAATGTGTTTTTAGCGAGCTGGGGGATGAGTAGGAGGAAATGCCTGGTTTACGTACTTTCATAAAGGTCATGGCTACGTATCGGACTTTGTTTACGACTGTGGTTTTGTATGGTATCGATAAGTCTGGTTTGTCTGCGTGGTCTTTGGATTTCGAATCGACGGCGACGATTTCTTTTTGTTGAGGGACGCAGACTACTTTGACCTGTAAAAATAATTTGAACGTTACGAAAATCAAATTTTGCGATGGTTTGATTCATTTTGACAAAGAGGATGCGGCCTCGAAGCAGGGTTCCCACGGATCATTTGAACACGGATCACGGATCATGATCCGGATCAAATTTTCGCGATCCGTGATCCGTATTCGGATCATTTTTCTTCAGTTTGATCCGTGATCCGTGATCCGTTCATTCAACAGCCACGATTCGTGATCCGTGATTCGAATCTTTTTCCGGATGATCCGTACTTTCGCGGATCATTCATCAATTTTCATTTTTTTTGTTTTTTGTTGGCTGTTATGGCAAATGATGGGCAAATATGACAATCAAAAAAAAAATAAAAATTGAAATATTGAATGATTGAAACTTGAAATGCTTTATTTTTGTTGTAAAACAAAAATTTTCAGTTGAATGATCCGCAAAAATGATCCGCGGATCACGAATCATGTAAAAATTGAAATATTGAACGATTGAAAATTTGAAATGCTTTATTTTTGTTGTAAAACAAAATTTTCTGCGTTTCTAGTCAAATGATCCGCAAAAATGATCCGCGGATCACGGATCACAAATCATGATCCGTGATCCGTGATCCGAATCATTTTTTGAAAATGTGATTCGTGATCCGTGATTCGTCGAGAAATTTTGTATTGATCCGTGATCCGTGATTCGGATCATTTTTTTGATGATCCGTGGGAACCCTGCCTCGAAGTGAATAATTACCAAAAATTATGGGTAATTACTGAAATTTACTGGTTAATTGCGGAAAATTATTGGTAATTACCATAAATGATGAATTACTGGAAATTACTAAAAAATGCTTAGAATTACCGAAAAAACTGTAATTACCCCATAAACTGGTGATTACTGATGAGTGATTACAGAAAATTACGACTCCTTACCGAATATTATGAGTAATTACCAGAAGTAACGAATAATTACCCAGAAATTATGGGTCCAAAAACTAACGGTAATTACTAAAATTCAGTAGTAATTACCAAAAATCCCTGGTAATTACCTACTAGAAAATAGGGTAACTACTAACACGCGGTATCCAAAAATTATTTTGTAGTCAACAGGTGAATATTGTGAGCTTGGAACGTATTAGTAATCACCAAAATTGACAGGTAATTACTAATACTTATTTACTGGTAATTCTCAAAATTTACTGGTGATTTTCAAAAAATTGCTGGTAATTCTCAAAATTTACTGGTAATTCTCAAAATTTACTGGTAATTCTCGAAAATCACTTACTAATAATTCTCGAAAATTACTGGCAATTCTCAAAATTTACTAGTAGCTCTCAAAAATTACTGGTAATTCTCAAAAATTACTAATTCTCACAAATTACTCGTAGCTGTCAAAAATTACTGGTAATTCTCAAAAATTACTGATTCTAAAAAATTACTAATTCTCAAAAATTACTGATTCTCGAAAATTACTGGTAGCTCTCAAAAATTACTGGTAATTCTCAAAAAATTACTGGTAATTCTCAAAAAATTACTGGTAATTCCCAAAATTAACGGGTAATTCTCGAAAATCACTTACTAATAATTCCCGAAAATTACTGGCAATTCTCAAAATTTACTAGTAGCTCTCAAAAATTACTGACAATTCTCAAAAATTACTGGTAATTCTCAAAAATTACTGATTTTCAAAAATTACTTATTCTCAAAAATTACTAATTCTCACAAATTACTGGTAGCTCTCAAAAATTACTGGTAATTCTCAAAAAATTACTGTTAATTCTCAAAAAATTACTGGTAATTCTCAAAAAATTAATGATGATTCTCAGAAAATATTCACAATCAGGCAAAATTGTTTCTATAATATGTGAGCCTGTATATAGAAACCACCCTTAGGTGTAAAAAATTGGTTTTTGAGTGGAGGTTTTCCTTTGATTCTATACCTTCTGAAACGTCCAAAATCAGTGTCAACTCAGAAATCAATTTTTTACACCTGCGGGTGGTTTCTATATCCAGGCTCACATATGAAGAATATTACAATACCCATGAAAAAAAGTCAAGATCAAATTTGATAAAATTTGATCAAAAGTTGATCCAATTTGATCTAACGTGATCAAATTGGATCAACAGGCACGTCTAATGTTGTATAATTTTGTCAACGTTTATCACATTATATCTAATTGAACCCTATCGATTTTATCTAAGAACATCAAGTTTCGGTCAATTTTATAAAAATTTATAAAAATTGATAAAGTATTATAAAGTTTGAAATAATGTACTCTGGTATAATTATGAATAGGTATATCAAATTTTATATAATTTTATCAAATTTTATAAAGTTGTATTAGACTTGATGAAATTATATATTTTGGAGTTGATTTTTTTCTTTTCCTATTTTATCCAACTTAATACAATTGCATATAATTGAATAAAAGTTCATCAATTTTTACATAATTTTATATAATTTTATAAAAAGTTATAAAATAATACCAAATTCGATATAGTTATTCATAATTACACACTAGTACACTATATCAAACTTTATATTATTTTATAAGTTTTTATAAATTTTTATATTATTTTATAAATTTTTATAAAATTGATTGAAACTTGATGCACAATTAGATATTATAACTTTATCAATTTTTATAGATTTTTATATAAATGTATAAAACTTGAATGAATTAGATGAAATCAAATAAAATTGTATCAAATTTTATCAAACTGAACTTAGAATTTTTTTTGATTCATTATAGGTGTAAAGTAATTAAGTAAATATTCAATTTTTTTTGTTTTAGTATGCAATATATCTGCTTCTTATATCTCATAGTACATAATTCAATCAGATTTGATAAAAAAAGGACGTTCAAATCGTAAAAAATTGACAAAGTCTCATTTTACAGATCGTAATATAATAATTATAACACAAACATCCATATAGAACGGGGTAGTGCAGTAAGTAAGGAAGAAGCTTGAGATGCACGGGGTTGAGAGTTCGCGCCCCACAAGAGCTACACATTTTTTTTTCAAATTCAATTTTTTTTTGCAGGAGGAACTGTGTATATAACCCCCTTTAGTACTAAAAAGATACTAAAGTTGCAATCCGAACAATTTTGAGCAATTTTATTCAATGAAAAAATTTATATCATATTTTATCAAATTTGATCAAAATCATATTTTATCAAATTTGATCAAATATCGTATTTTATCAAATTTGATCAAATTTGATAGGTACATCTGATCTGGGGGATCAAATTTGATCAAGAATTTTCAATCTATTTTTATATAATTTGATCAAAACTTTTTTTCATGGGTATGAGTCTAAGTCTAAGAAGTATTGGTAAATACCAATCAGTAATCACTAAAATTGAATGAGAATTCCTAAAAATTACGGGGATTTGTCAAAAATCACAGGGAAATACCAAAATTTACACGTAATCACAGAAAATTATTTGTGCTCAATTAACAAATGTTATTAGTCTGAAAAGTATCGGTAATTACCAAAATTTACAGGTAATTACCAAAATTTGTAGGTAATTACCAAAATTTACAGGTAATTACCACAATTTACCGATAACTACCAAAATTTACAGATAATTACCAAAATTTACAGGTTATTACCAAAATTTACAGGTAATTACCACAATTTACAGGTAATTACCAAAATTTACAGGTAATACCGAAATTACAGGTAATCACCTAAATTTACAGGTATTACCACAATTTACAGGTAATTACCACAATTTACAGGTAATTACCAAAATTTACAGGTAATTACTAAAATTTAAAAATAAGTACCAAAATTACAAGGTAATTACGAAAATTTACAGATAATCATCACATTTTACCAGTAATTTCCAAAAATATCAAAAATTTCAGGGAAATATGTACCAATAATTACCGGTAATTACTGAAAAATTACTAATATTTACCAATACGTCCTGGTTATTACAAAAGATAATCAAATTTGACCAAAAAATTGCTGATTATTGAAAATTATTAGTAGGTAATTATACTAGTATGTATCAAGAATTTATTGTATTGTGAGTACATTACCAGTAATTAATTACCGAATACAGAAAATTAAATATGCATTTACTGCCTGAAATTTACAAGAAATTGAAAACTCTCTTCTAATTCCTAAAAATTTCTAATAACGGTCGTAAATCCCTGGTAATTAATGTAATTTAGCTAAGCACAGGAAATTTTCGAAAATTACTGGCATTTATCCAATCATTATAGGTACCTAAATACAGAAATTACATACTTAAAGTGATGAGATGACAAAAATTAAATTAATTTTTTTTTTTTTTCAAACACACTTGAAAAAATTGGTAATCTTTTTGAAATCGTAAAAATGGGAAATTTTCCAAAAATGAAATGTGACAATGATTTAAAAAATTAAAAATTGCATTTTCCTAAAAATAAGTAACACTTCGGAGATGACAAAAATCGATATTTAAAAAAAAATTGATTTTTGAAGAATTTGAAGAATGTTGATCTTGAAAATTTTTAAGAACTAGGTACAAATATTTTTAAAAAGGCGAAAAAGTTGGAAATAAGTATGCAATGCACCTATCTTCAGAAATGACAAGCAGTGGCAATTAAATTAATCGATTTTCAGAAACGAAAAAAATTGAGAAATGATTTAAAAAAAATTTAAGATCGATAAAGAAAACTTTTTATGAATGATGGAAATGAGAAAACAAAAATCTTTTCAAAAATTGGATGGATATTTTATATAAGTAGGTGAATTACAAAAATGGGTACCTAAATTTTTAAAAATAAAATGAGATGGGCCGTTTTTTAAAATCAAGGAAAAGGATACCTATAGGTACTTTAATACCATATTTTCAAAAACAGCTGTACTTACTTGGAAATTTTAAAAATATTTCAGAAATGCCAAAGTGGGTAAGTTTTCAAGCACTACGAACATCTGCAACTTTATAAGTTGAAAAACTTGGGAATACTTCAAAAATTAAGCACAAGCAGGAAAGGTTTTTTTTCATGGATGAAAAATATTTCAAGCTGAGAAGTACCCCTGACGGTGTTATATTTTTTGGGATCAAAATGTCTGCTCTTGGGATCAAAATGTCTGCTCATGGTCCATTTTAATAAAAAAGCAAAACGCTTAAAAACACGAAAAAATTATACCTAGTAATAAATTAGTGGAATCATCCAAGTTCAGATCATTTCAGCAAAAATTTTTTATTAACATGGATATGTTTTTCCGCGGGGGGGGGGGGGGGCCCAAAATTCCAAAATCCCGCGAGGTAATATTTTGCTCGACGCTATTTTGCTCGATACTATTTTGCGCGACGCTGACAATTTAAACCCATAAATTTTTATTTTTTCCAAATTATTAACTTAATATCAGAAAGTCAGACCCTAAAAAATCACAAAACATTTTCCAATTTTTCCAAGCTTTTAATTTTGCTCAACGCTACTCCGATGCTGACTTTTAAAAACATAAATTTTTATAATTTCCAAAGTAACTTAATATCATAAAGTCAGAAACAGGCAAAACAAATTTCAAGACCTAAAAGTCACAAAACATTAATTTTTTCCAAGCTTTTAATAGTCCAACAAAATCTCAAAAAGTTTCTAAACACCCGAAATAAAATTGCTAGGCAAAAAAATAATGGATAATAATTAATAAAATTTTCTCCACCAATGTTGACAGAAAAAAACATATCCATGTTAACAACATTTCCTTTCAGAGGAAACTTTACTTCAATTTTTTTCAAATTTTAAGGATCGATAGTCGTGGATGGTCTGACAATTTATAACCAAAAAAAATTAATATTTAAAACGAGAAGAAATTGAAATTTGCTCACAAATCACGTAGTTTTGTTGTATCATTATTGTCTTCCTACGAATGAGGAAATGAATATGTACTTTTATTGACATTTCTAATCTATTTATCAGCAATTTCCCATAAAAACAATATATACGTATTGATAAATATAATCATTTGCATTCAATTTGACATTTGAAATACCAATGCTTTACATTATACTTATCATAATTTATAGACTTTTATCTGTGTCCGAAGTAACTACATAGATAAATACCGACGTAGTTAAGTAAGAATTCATTTCATTGCTGATGATGCTATTTTATCAAAATTTTCAACTTTCAAACTAGCTTTGCTAAAATTTGACAAAAATCCAGGGACAAAAGTTGAATGTCAAATGAAAATGATATTTCGATTTCGATTTTATATTCAAAATTGATTAGGTATTTAAAAAAAATCACGAAAAATTCTCACAACGTTCAACCTCTCGACCTTGGAAGTTCCGAGTCTCAAAGGTACCTCGATCGGTTACTCGATTCGAATTCGTCCTTCAAAATACCTATTCTCACGATAATTTGAAAAATCATACGAGAGCTGATTTCCATACAAAATTACCCAAATATGTGCCGAAATTGTAAGCAAAATCACTTACTCAAATCATGAGCCCGACTTTTCCTGCGGGAGCGCACCACACTCGGTACAAATTCTATTCATGTACCATGTAATCTTCTCGCACAACGCGAAACTTTCTGATAAGCTTCGCGTTTATTTTTCGTTAAAAATAACAAGCCTTTCGCGAATTCAACGCGGCCTATGTCATATGTATGCTTCGTTAAAATGAAATTGCCAATTGGCATGCTTGTTAAGACTTATGAGGGAATACGTTTTGGATGGGAAAACACGTACGTACGTATACGCCAACGACATGGCGAATTTTCCAACTTCTTTTCATTCATGAATATACGTATGCCTTACCGCCGAGGAATTTCCTACATATATTGTGACGAGATACGTTAGGTATATTTTAGACATATTTTACCTTGTTTTGTTTTTTCTGCTCGATAAAATTCTTAACCATGGAAAAACAATATAAATGACTCAGAGTACGCAGCTGGCTTAGCTAGGAATCATACCGAACTCCAAGTTTAGCTCATTCTTTGTTGTATAAATATATAAGGAAAACATAGCAGAGGTTGGATGTTTAGCAGCAGGTGAACCTCACATTTTACACAGCACTATGGCTCTATGTACGTTTCAGAAAACGTTCAAGTGGTGTGAAAAATACTAAAAATCCTATTCCAGACGTTTTCCTCGAGGCTAGTTTTTTCGCATTATGAAAAATACGTAGGTACGTCTGCGTACCTAGCCGCGTTATTTTATATTCTTCCATTGACAAAAACTCGCTACGAAAAAGAGAATTTCAAATAAACCTTGAACATTTGCCGGGTTAACCAGATATCGAAACTAGAAAAAAAGTCAAAAACTATCTCACCATCTGTACCATTGAATGAGATTAGTTTCGAACGGTGGTATTTTCCGATTTTTTTCTATGGGCGTATTAAAATGAGTATATTTTGCAAACGAATTTTTCAATATGACAAAATTTGTTTTTATTTTTATTTTTTGCAGCGATGTCTGTTTTTACGCGAACGTTGTTATACGGTGTGTTTTGGATTATTTTTATTGCCTGCGAAATGCCGATATTGCAAGTTTTGCCAGACGTTTGTGTTCGTGTTGCATATGTCATGGTTAGAAGGGGATAGCGAAATTTTCTCTGGAGCGTTTAAATTAAAAGAACTTCGCATTGAAGAAATATTGCTGTGAAACATTTCGAAAATGTTGGAAATGAAAGTTTTATTTTTTACCATTTTTTGACAAATTTTGATTTTTTGTTTTTCTTGAAAAATAATGGCATTTTGTCATTTCTGTTGCCAAATTAGAAAATATGGTCTAGTCGAGGCAAAGAAGAGAAAAAATGTACCAAACCCCCAAAAATTCAATCCTGATTCTTTTTTTCGCGTTTTACGTTTGTAATAATCCACTACATAACACTCTAAAATGGACACCCCATAACCCTCCGCTATTCCCAGGGGAGAGGTAAATGTCTGCTGAAAACCGGTTTTTCGTGAATATCTCCTCAAATAGGCCTCAAAATTGAGAAATAGTTATGGATAATCTTGTTCTACGTGTAATTTCCTATCAGAGGGTTATTGTTTTTTTTTTTCAAAAATACTCACTTGCTTGACCAAAAATTAAGGGTAAAAACGCCTATTTTTTTTAAACAATTTACAGCATTTTTTGAAAAAATCGAAACTTTTATGAATATCTCCTCAAATAAGCCGCAAAATGGAAAAGTGATTATGAACAATCATGTTCTATGTGTAATTTCCTATCAGACAGGTTCGGTTTTTTTCGAAATCACCCACTTCATCGCCCAAAGGTTAAGGGTGAAAAACTTCTATTTTTCCAATAGTTACAGTATTTTTGAAAATGATGGAAATACAAAGTTGAAAGTCCCAAAATTATACCAGTGAAGCGTAATTTTTTTATACCTGCTGGCAAGGTATTCCAAAAAAAACCACCACAAGAATTTCAACCCCTCAAAATTTTGAAAATTTTCATGTTTGGTGTCAGAAATGAGGTTTTTTGGCATGCCAATTACAATTTTGAGATTTTTTTATGAAAATCAAAAGGAGTTGTAAGACTGTAACCCAGAAGATATCGAACAACTTATTTTTAAAGGGTTGAATGAATAAAAATATTGACGTTGAAAAAAAATTAAAGAAGTTGGGACAAAAAAAAACAGAATTTTGAATTGTCCTCTTCCAGCCACCAAAAATTTTGAACCAAAATTGTGCAAATCGGAATTATGACTTTTTCATATGCCTTTCCGGAGCTCCTTTTGATTTTTCAGAAAAAACAATCTCAAAATTGTAATTGGCATGCTAAAAACCTAATTTTTGACACCAAACATGAAAATTTTCAAAATTTTGAATTTCACCCGTCACCCCGTAACCCCCTTGACTGATATATCGTTTTTGAAATACCTACTGCCAATTTTCATCATTCATCAAAAATTATTCATCAACGCCATTCTTGAAAAATTTATTGTCTATTTTCGTCATTCTAGAAACGTGTCATTTTTGCCATTCTTTTAAAATATTGTCATTTTTGTCATTTTGATGATAAATTTTTGCCATTCGTAAAAATTGTAAATTCATGTCATTCTTGAGGACTGGTCGTCATTTTAAATAAATTAGCAATTTTTATCATTCTTGAAATCAGGTCAAGTTGTCATTGGTTGTCATTTTTAAAAATTAGCCAATTTTTGTCATTCGTTATCAACGCCATTCTTGAAAAATAGGTAAGTAAGTAGGTAGGTATAATGTATATTTCTGTCAATTTCTTACAGTACTTAGATAACATTCCTCCATAAGTTCAACGATTTCTATTTTAGAACTTTTTGTGCGTTCCTGAAAAATCATCACTTTATGTCGTATCATCACTCGAGAAAAAAAACATATTTTCATTATTGAAAAATGATCAAATTTGCGAATTCTAAAATAATTTTCATTTTCGTAATTTTTAAAGAACTTCAATTATCACCATTTTTTTAAAATGGTAAAACTTAAAACTTTTGGAAAATGATCACATCTTAAATTTGACAAAAATTGAAAATATTTCAAAAACGACTGAAACATTTTTCAAAAATAAGAAAAATTCTTCATTTTTGAAGGAGGAAAAAAATGAAAACGTTCTGAAAATGCCTAAACATCGAAATGTTTAGGAACGGTGAAAATCAAAAATACAATCTTAGCATCGATAAAAAAATATTGGCAATTTGTTTACGGATCAAAATTGAAAAGTTTTTTAAAAAATGATTAAAATATTATTTGAGACGCAGCCAGGGATACCCGACCATATGTCGGAAAAGTAAATTTCGAGAAAAACGCAAATTAAGAAAAAATGACCAAAAATATGGAAATTTTTTTTTTATCAATTTGTATACTATGAACCCTCTACTTTCATATGAGAATAGGTTCAGGTCCCAAAAGTGTCATCTTCTTGGTTAAAAAACGAATTTTGCTGAAGGCCTCTGAGAAATTGAAACCATACCATATGTCGGAATTTTATAAAAATATGTTAAAATTTACAACTTTCATTATTATTGAAACGTAGTAGTGTTCAACAAATATCCGGATATCCAAATACAAATACCAAATACTATTTGGATTATCCGGATATCACACGGAAATTGCCGAACAGCTCCGAAAACATCCCGAAAACGGTTGAACTTTTCCGAGAGTTCCCGAATTCTTTCACGAACCCTCACAAAATTTAAAGGTCGATTATCGAAATCGAAAAATCGAAATTGAAAAATCGATTATCGAAATCGAAAAATCGAAATTGAAGAATCGATTATCGAAATCGAAAAATCAAAAAATCGATTATCGAAATCAAAAATTCAATTTTTTTTGTTGAAACTCTTCATTTCGATTATCCGGATATTTGTTGAACACTAATTTTCAAAGCATGATTTTCACCGTTTGGTTTGTAAAGTTGTTTGACTTGCACTATGATTTCATTTCTCAATGCACGTAATTTCAGGTTCGTTTTAATGAACTACAGTGGTGTACGATTATTAAAAAAACAAATTTTGTACCAAAAATGTCATTATTTCTTGAAAAAAGATGATTCCCGACATAGTGTACGTGAATCTAAAAAGGTCCCACTTTGTCGGGATTATTTACGGAGTTATAGCGATTTTTCTGAAGTTGGGTCGAAAATGACGTTTTTGGGATTTTTGACGTTTCTGATAGTGGCAACCCTGCTCTTTCGAATGCCGCAAACCGCATCTCGATTCGACCTTGCGTTTCGCTTCTATGGAGAGAAACGTCAGCCTACAATTTTGTATTATTTTTACTTCAAAGTTTTCGAATTGTTCATGATCTATATCGAGTAAAAATTGTTTCGGCATACATTTTTATTGAAAATCTATCAAATTTCTAATCGAATGAGACCTTTCCGAGTCTCTATGGAGCAAATCTCTCAGAGATATTCGGATTTGAAGTTGAAACTTTATTACTTTTTTTTTTCAAAAACTTTAAACACGTTTTTCTCGAAATCGTGTTTTTTGAACTTTCAACTTCAAATGCGCGTATCTCTGAGAGATTTGCACCATGGAGCCTCGTAGTGGTCTTAAATGATCCGAAATTTTATCTAGTATTACGCTCCGGTCATAACTCAATCCCGACAAAGTGGGACCTTTTTAGATTCACGTACACAATGGTATGGTTTCGATTTTCGATGCCGGCAACTTCTGGAAGGGGTCAATGACCTAAAGTGATGTAAGAGGACGTAAATAAACCATTTCCGATGAGAAAAGTCGTTTACAGAACATAATTTTTTTTTATTCATTGAAAACAGTTCCAAATTTTGTTTTGCGTTTTTCTCAAAACTTTGATTTTTGAAAATCATTTTTTGACAAACTTTGAAAAATCATAGAAAATTCATTTCTCAACCTTTTTTAATGCGGTTTGCGCTATTCGAAAGGTACAAGTCTGTACTACTTAAAGAGCCAAAAAAACGAAAAAAAAATTTTCCGACATATGGTCGGGTATCCCTGGCTGCGTCTCATTTTTTTATAATGTCAAAAAATGAAAACTTTTTAATTTAGGTAAGTACTAACCTGTTTCTAAAATAAAGAAAACTATAATTTTTTTTTTAATTTGGTAAAAAATGAAAAAAATATATTTAAAAAATGAAGAAATTAAAAAAAAATTGGCCTTGATGAAAATAAGAAATATCTTTTAGATGAAAAAATCGTGTTTTTTTACAAATTTTAGTACCTATCTAATACTTTAAAAAGTTTTTAAACAGTAATTCAAAAATGACAAGTAAAAACGTTTTAAAAATGTAGAAAAATGGGTATAATTTTAAAAATTCAACTAGGTAGTTTTTAAAAAAATTGAAAAATTTCCAAAAACTACAATAAGTATCCGAAAATTACAAAATTCAAAATATTTCAAAAATGACAAAAATTGGCTTAAAAAAATAAAGTGACGTTTTTCAAACAAAATTATCATCATTGAATGGATGTATTTCTTTAAAAAATCGAATTTTCTAGCATTTCCAGTTTTTTTTTTCATTTTGTGACAAATGTTTATTTTCAAATTTTCATAATATTCTGGCCGCTCTTTCAATTATCTTTCTTCATTTCCTCGCTACATCTTCAAAAATCAAAGTAATACTCCATTCAGTGGCGTCGGAAGGTGGGGTACAAGGGGTGCATTGCACCCCACCCCCGCAAATTCTGGCAGGGGTGTAGAGTATCATTTGCACTCTCCAAATTACATCAAAGAGGGATTTTCGAAGCTTTAAAACATGAAAAATGCGTTTTTTTGGGGCATTAAAAACTATATTTTCCCAAAGCTTTGCCCTCGCTTTGCTCGGGCATGAACAAAATCACAATTACGTATTATGAATTATTTGAATCGACATTGCAGAAAAAGGCTCCTTTTTGCCCCCTCCCCCGAAAATCTTGCTATTATTTCAAGTCTTTGTACTTACTTTGCACCCTCCCCCCCCAAAAAAAAGGCTTCCGACGCCACTGGCTCCATTGAAAAAATTAAAACGAAATGCCAACTAAACCCTCACCTTCAAATCAGATATCTCGACAATATCGCCATATTGATCTCTGGTCACTATAGCCAAAGTAGTCGGCCAGCCACATTTGATTTTGGTCCTTGGAAAAATCATTTCACATTTGCTAACATCTACGAATGAATCAGGCTGCAACCATCTGGCTAATCGTCCTCCGCTGGTGTCATTCTTGTAATTTATAAAATCCATCAAGAACGAATGCTCGTTGGAATCGCTATTGAAACATAAAAAAATTATTCATATAATTAGACATCGTATCTATTCAACTGATTATTTACATGTCCCTAAGTCTAATCTATATTCTGAAAAATGCTTCGTGATGAACAAACAGTCAACGTTGGTAAAATATTTTTACGTATCGCTACAAAATAAATACATAAAACTCGATTTGAGAATATTTGTAGAACACATATTCGATAAAGTCACTGGCTCACTGGTAATCATCAAAATATTGCATTTAACCGTAAAACTCATGACTCGTACGTTGCGTTTCGTGTATTTTCTTCGAAATGTTCTTGTTAATAGTTTTTATTTTGTTGTTCCCTATCGGTGTTTATTTTTTTTGCAAATTCAGTATCCGCGGAATGCTGTCCTGTTTATTCAAACAGACTCTGAAAAGCGAATGGAACAAATTCCAAGTATACGGAGCCACTTTGCCTCGAATGTAGATCCATGCCACTCTCACAGTCAGTTTTGTTCACACGGATCGTGCAATACTTATACCTAGGTACTCGGATAATTGCAGTAGAGGATCCAGAGATGAGGATCATGGTTTTTGCCACCCTTGCCAATACGAGCCTCCAATTAAATATCAACAAACCAATCGAAAAAGTTAATCAAGCACCCTTATTTACCCTCAAAACCATTTTGGAACAAGCCGACACGGATGGAGATGGGCTACTTCGTATGAAGGAAGCGTTCAATTGGGTTTCGCGAGTTCATGACTTTTTACCCGAAGATGAGATCATTGCAGAGCTTCGTCGTTTGAATGTGGACCAGGATGGGTATTTAAATCGTCAAGAAATTGATGGATAATGCAATTTTGAAAAAATAAGTGTAATTTTGAGTAATTGTTTTTACGAAATAATGATTATGCGCACGAATCTATCGGGGCCGGGGTAAAGTTTAAGAAAAATTTAAATTTAAAATATTTCTTTAATTTTAAAGTCATGCGAACTATGTCTGGCAACTTGGCAAGATTTTCAAATTTATTTCTGAATACCTAAGCTAAAAATTGTTCACAACTGAATTTCTTGAACTTGTTGTTATTTTTTTAAACGGAAATACGATTTTAGGAAAAAGAATAAACAAACCACTAGTCAGAATTGAATTTTTTGCTGTTCAATTTAATGGTTCGATTTTTTGGCAATTTTTTCCACATAACAATGCTTGTGAGGTAAAGTCTGCATCTGATTTCGACCTATAAAACGCATATTTTAACTTCGCGAAATTTAAAAAACCAACTCTCGGGTTCAAGATATCAAAAGTTGGAAGACGGGGAGAGGGGTTAATAAAGGATCAGAAAAAATCCGTCTTGTGGTTCATCGTTTTCAAAAAAATTTAATGCCTTTGACATATTGTTTGCAATTTTCCATCGAATTAATTGGGGGAGTACGGGTGAGCTGGAGAGAGGGGAACTCCTAAAATTCTCTCAGAGTTAAATGCTCGTCAGCATTTTGTATTGCTACCTCATCAGAAAATCCTGCGGACGGACATGACAAACCATATGTACCTACAGTTTTCTAAATGATCACGTTTTATTGTGGTGGCGATGGACTCGAACTTTCAAACGTGTTTTTGAAAATTTTGTTATTTTTGTTCGTCCACTTCTTGAAATGACATCTTCGATTTGATTGATTGTACCTACATTATACAGGGTGGCTCAGTTAAGGTGTGAAATATTAAAACCACGTATTCTACTTATCATTTGGAGTAAAAAATGTTATATACATGATGAGTCATAAACGCTTCATTACTGAGTTATTCGCGTTTAAAGGGGGCCCAGATTTCACCCAAAATTGGTAATTTTGCTCTAGCAGTGAAAATTTTCGGGGGGTAGGTGGTGAAAAAAGTGAAAGGAGGTCCATAGAAACGTATACCAATTTTTTTTTTTTGGTTCATAAGTAACCACTTGAAAAATTGAGTCGACTAAAATGGATCAAGAACTCGATTTTTAGTTGAACTCGATTTTTAGCTGCCTAAGTTAATTGGAGAGCTTATTGGAAAAATTCGAAAATACTGGAGAAAATCGAAATTGGGCAGAAGGCTCTTAAATAGTTGGAAATGATCAAAAGGCTCGGAAAGTCGATATTTAACAGAGACTTATATTTCATCAAGTTCGATAAAAAAAATACTTTTTTCAAAAAAAATTGATTTCTTGAAAAAAACTGTTCCTTAAATTTGTCAAAAATTGAGTTATAAAATTAATTCTTTGAAATTTTGGCTACAGGAATTTAAAGACATATTTTTTCAAAAAATCGAATAGTCAGGTCTCAATTGTACAAAAAAAGGCTTCCACGCGGGATACCGGTTAGAATTGATTTTATGATTGATTCTTGTTCTAAACACTAAAACAAATAAATTTCGCTTGGATGCCTATTTCCGCCCCCCTTTCCCAGGGTCCACCTCCAACATTTCCAACGTGTGTACCGCTCAATCTTTGGGTCGTAATAAAAAAATATTCAAGCAAAAGTTGTTCCTCAACAATTGATATACATTTTCGTTCCTCATCAAAATCCATTTTGAAGCAACTTCTGCCGCCCAAATTTGGAAATAAGTTTTTTGAGAAAACTTCAAAATCAAGTTTTCTTCATTTTTAACGAAAAGTTTCGGAGATACGGGAAATTTTGTAACCACCAAAAGTATTCAGAATTAAATTTCCTTTCCAATGAATTGTTTCACGACCATTTTCTTCAACTTTTCCTGACAGAGTGGACCTCTCCTCCTCCCCCTTACCTCAAAAGTTGGACCCTTCAAAAAAATTTGCTCCAAAATGAATTCCGATACCAAGTGAAATTGTACACCACTTATTGAAGAACAAAAATCGTTCAAGTGTTTTTTTCAAGGGCCCAACTTTTGAGATAAGGGGAGGAGAAGAGGTGCACTCTGTCAGGAAAAGTTGAGGAAAATTGAAACTTTTCGTTGGAAATGAAGAAAACTTGATTTTGAAGTTTTCTCAAAAACCTTATTTCCAAATTTGGGCGACAGGAGTTGCTCCAAAATGGATTTTGATAGGGAATGAAAATGTACATCAAGTGTTGAGGAACAGCTTCTGTTTGAACATTTTTTCATTACAACCCAAAGATTGAGCGGTACACATGTTTGAAATGTGTGGGAGGTGACCCTGGGAAAAGGGGGAGAGGAAAAATAGGCAACCAAGCGAAATTTATTTGTTTTAGTGTCCAGAACAAGAATCAATCATAAAATCAATTCTAACAGGTATCCCGCGCAGATGTACAATTGAGACCTGACTATATACAAAATTCGAATGAAAAATCGTTTTAACAAAGTAAAACACTGCATTCTACAGATGTACAATGTACATGATGCAAACGTAACAAGATAGAAGCTGCGAAGAACGGTATCTCATCAAAAGTAAATTACATTAGGCTTATCTGTTGTTCTATAAATGGAATATTAAACATTATCCCATTATCAATCAATGAGGCGATAATAGTCTAAAAATAATTCTGACGAGAGTGATTCTCTAAGACTAGGTATACAAAAAAACACGAAATTCTGCGATAATCTCACTGTATCGGAGTATCCTTCCATATTCTGTGGTTCTTTTGCTGCGCTACTGACGTTGAGTTTTTCAAAATGTACTCGTATAAAATTTCAGTTTCGTTGTTTGTCGTTTTTCGGTTGTGTAATTATATCACATCAGTGTCTGGAGAATGCTGTGGAGCCTACAGCGTTCAACTGTGCTTTCCCAATCGACAATTTTCCGGATTGTATGCAAATGGTGTTTGTCTCGATTGCACAATACCGACCTGGTTTCCTCAATATTGCTCTCACGGAGGATGCAATATATTTGGATGCAATTGCGATGGAGGATGTAAAGACGGACCATGTAAAAATCCTTGCATTTATGACGAATCTCTCATTGGAAATGGCACTGATTCAGAAACCAAAAAGGTATTTTCCAAACCTATGTTTACTCTTGATACCATTATGCAGAAAGCTGACATCGATGGAGACGGATTGCTCAATATGGTCGAATCGTTCAACTGGGTTTCGAAATTTTACAATTTGTCGCCAATTTCATTGCTTGCCAAACTAAAACTGATGGATTTAAATAAAGATGGGTTTATTTCTCGTTATGAAATTGACCATTGAAAAAATTTCCTCTTGGAAATTCGATTATTCGGGTATTTCGTAAAATTATTACTTAAAGTAGTTCGAATTTAAGCAAAAATTCATAATAATTGTATTCATTTTTTTCTCAGGTACTTTTTTTTTTTTACAGACTTTTGAATATTTTACTCCTCTAATCCTTTTTACACATTGTTTTTCCAAAAATAAATAATTGTCTCAAAAATGTTCAATTTTTTCCAACGATAAGTACCATCGACATAGCAAATTTTTTTCTCCGTATACTAATTAACCATCGAGTTTTAATTTAGAATTAACCTCACACATGCGAAAAAACAGGTATAGGAAAAATTCTAGGAAAAACTTTATTAATATTTCTCTTCCGATATATTTGGTAAATTCGATTAAAACTTTTCCGAAACCTCAAAGACCAACAACTTTCTCAACTTTATTTCGATAAGAGAGTAACAATTTAGTCTTTCCAATCAGTTCGTCGGTCATCTTTTTTTTCCCTTTTTCGCCAACTTCGATAATGAGCCAAAGTTAGAAATCTAAGTCACTTTATGACATATTGCCACCGTTTTCGATGCTGCACCCAGCGTGAAACACCAAATCCCGGTCTCTATGCTATATTTTTTGTTCGAATATAGTTTTCTTTGATGGAACCCAATACCGAGAAGATTTTTTCGACAATAAAAAGTATTTTCATTTTGTTATACTACGTTACGCTTCGTCTTGGCTCGAATACGCGGTGAAACTTTATTTCATATTATACGATGTGTAGTACCTACGATGAAATGGCGATCCCGTTTCCAGGAAGAATTTTTCATTTTACTTCGCTGTGTTTTGATATTTGGCGATGCTGCGGAATCGACAGGGGTTCCATTTCGACGAATAGAGAAAAATTCAAATTATTGTGTAATATTTTCTTAAAAAGCGAGGATTCGTTCCAAAATGTATGAAAAATGCTAAGAAGGTAAGTAGAAGTACCACAGTTTGGATAGGTAGTTTTGAAATAGGTAGGTACCTACTAATATAATTTTTCTTTTTTGAAAACCTAATCAACTGTTGAATGGAAAATTGCTTCATGTACTTGATATTAATCCATAGGTGGTAATGGAAAATATTTGCCTTTGATCAATTAACTTAATTTTTGTACATTTTCGAAAAAAAAATTGAAATTTTTTCAGATATTTTATTTTATTGAAATGTTCTCAACATGAATGTTTTCATAAAACAAGAATTTTTTTTTGAAAGGATCCGAGGTAACCATTTCAGGTCTTCGCTTCCAATTGAAATGTGTTTTAAATCCCAACGAATCAAAATTTCAGTTGATCGAGCTGTTTTTTCAATTTTTGGCGAATTTTTGAATCTAAAAATCTTAATTTTTGGGGTAAAAATGCGATAAATATTTTTTAAAGAAAGTTATTTTTTCAGTAAAAGCGATGAAAATTAGATCTTTTAATCAATCACTCGAATTTGAATTTCATACATGCAACTTATTCTGAAACCTCCAGAAAAATTTTGGAATGTTTCCAGAACATGGATTAATAAACTTGGTACATGGTTGAAAATCAAGTTTCAATTTTCTTCGAGCCGTATTTTTGAGATATCATGTCCACCCATTTTTTTCAGTATGTCCAGCCAGTAGACACGTCTACTCATTTTTTTAAACATTTTCGGGACATTATGTCCACTCAGTTTTTCGCAATTGCTCTTTTTTAGCATTTTCAATGGTAATATCTTGTCAACTCATTTTTTTACTATTTTCGGGACATTGTGTCCACTCGTATTTTATTTAGTTTTTTAAGGCTTAATTTTCATAAGACCAAGTATGGATAACTTTGTTTGTGACAATAGCAAATGCACAGTCACTAAAAATTCAAATTTTGTGCAAAATTATAAAACTTGAAAAAACAGATTATTACTTTGAAAATTTTGCCCCTTAAAGTAGGAAGGTAGGCAATTTGTCAAACACGAGAAATAAAAAGTTGATCATTAACGTACACTAGGATTGATCGAAAAAAAATGCTGAATTTAGACGAAAATTGACGAGTTGATTAAGTTGAGGACTTTCTGAAAAATTTTGAGCTCGAGAATGAGACGGAGCCAGGATATGGCAAAGTGGTGTCATTTTTGTGAAAACACAGTTTTTTGCCTTTTTTGGGTAGTGCCACTAGCTACGAACCTCAGCTCCCATCTTCGAAATTGGATGGAACTTTTTCCCTCTACAGAGGAGTTGAAAAGTTGCAGGCCACGAATTTGAGGAATCTTTAATTTTACCGAATTTTAATCTTTCGCTTAAGTAGGTACCTCGAAATCAATACGAAAAAATTGTTGATCACCCAGAATGATTTTTGATGAAACTTCAAAAGTTCTCATGACAGTGCTGCCAACTGCATTTTTATTTACGCAATTTTCATAAAATTTAAATAGTTCATTCGGTGACTTAAAAAGTAAGTCAAAAACAAAAATGTTCGAGTCGTTAAAATATAAATTTGTTGATTTCAACTGATTTTTGAATTTTTTTTGTAGCAGTGCTGCCAACTGAAATTTTTTTAGAAAAATGCGTATGAATCAAAAATGCAGTAGGCAGTTTTGTTATGGATTTGTTTTAAAACTTTTATCGAAAATTATTCTAGGTAAGCAAAAAATTTTCGTCTCGATTTGGAGGTGTTGAGTGATTTAAATTTGGTGAAAATCAAAAATTCCAATTCTAAACTGCCCCTCTCCCCCAACAAAAAAACTAAAGACATTGTGTGTCAAAAAAAATTTAGAAATACTGCCCCAAAAATACTCAATTTGGGCACTGTGTTACAAAGATTTGTTTTTACAGAAAACTGTGGTAAACTGCTACAAATATTTTTCTACCCAATTTAAATCGACCAAGTTTCTGTTATTAGGTACTTTTAAAAATTTTTTTACTTCTCGAAGTGTGAATTTTTTGAAGTTTTTGTCTTCATTTTTTTTTGTGAATTTGAAAGTCCATGCAGCAATTATGGTTCCGAACATAAACGTACCCAGGGGGCTCGGGGACTCGAGCCCCCTTAAGCTCGACAAGGTGATTTTTTATCACAAAAATGTCAAAGAAGAGTATGATTTTCAAAAAAAAATTCGCTTTCGTTTCGCTCAAGCAGTATTTTAGTAACTATTTATTGAATAAACCACTTTCTAAATTTGAATCAGTTGAATTTGCAGAAATATTGTCTTTTTTAATCAGTGAAATGATTTTTCACTGATTTTTCGGTCAAAAATTACTACTTCCTCAGTCAATGCCCCATTTATCAGAAAAAATTAGTAATTTTGACACAAAAAAAAAATTAAAAAATCAGAAAATCTCGTCATTTTTCAATTTTTCTTCGCTCAAATCTGTAGGTAATATTAGCTGTCTACTGAAAATATCCTAACTACTCCAGCCCCAATAAAATAACAATTTACTTAATTTTTTCATTAATAATTTTGACCCTCCCCCCCATTTTTTCTTGAAATCTGAGCCCTTTTACTTAATTTTTTCATTAAAAATTTTGACCCTCCCCCCCCATTTTTTCTTGAAATCTGAGCCCTTCTCTTACACAAATTCTGGAAGCGCTTATGGTTCGGAGAGGTGTATAAGCTCAGAATTGAAGGTTCCTAGCAGGGTAGCACTACTTTAAAGTGGCAGAAAATCGCATTTGTTTTAAAAGTGATCCCATTTTGAGGTTTTCCAGTTCTGTCCCATTTTGTACTTGGAGATTAAAAATTTTCAAGAAAGTCTTCCACTCAAAATTGACCACCTCACCAATTTTCGTCATACTCCCAAATATGTTTTTTTTTTTCGATCCATCTATTACCCATTTCTCAAAAAAAAGTGGACATAATGCCCATTTTTCAAAAACGATCGACATAAACAATTCTTATTTCAACTTAATAAAAATTGAGCAAATTATGATACAATTGATGACCTGCCGTGAAAATCTTTACGAAATTTATTCTGATTGATAAAAATTTTGAACTCGTTTTTGAGATGTTCGAGTGAGTAATTGCTGGTTTTTGGGCTGGGCTAATGAACCTTCTTATCGGAATGCATTATAAGAAGAAAAAAAACTTGAACACCACTTTTTCAGAGGAAGGGGCTGACTGAGGTAGATGATACTACTCAAAAGTAACAAAAACTTTTTTGAAAGAAAAATTGCCATCACTTTGAGGACCTTCAGCTTCATCTCTTTTTTGGCTAAGAGGCTCGAATTTTTTCTTGTTTTTGTCAAAATCCGAGGTATGATTTTTGTTACACCACACCTTAGCATTTTTTTTTTCAACTCAAATTTATTTTAAAATTGATGTTAGCAGATTTCTACGAAGTTTCAAATTTCAACAAAAAACCGGTCGAGTGAGGAGGTAAAAATAGAAAAAAATCATGAGTTTCTTAAAAATAAGACTTGAGTAATAAAATACGTAAGACTGAAAATAATGAACTAATTATACGTCTAATCTTCAACCAATAAAGGAAATCAGTATGAAAGAAGGGTGTCTCCCTCAAACACAGCTCCCGCAAAGCATCACTGTACAAATAAAGATATCTTTCTCGAAATACGAAAAAAAAAAGGCCAAAGTACACCAAATGCAGCCCAGCAACAAAGGCAAACAAGTCAGAACAAGTTCAAGGATCAAGGATCAGCCGGATGCGGAGATTTCTATAGATTACACCACAGCAGGTTTTTATACTTGCAGGGTAGGGTATCTATAACTACACCGCTGTAAGTATATGTCTATCTCTCTTTTCCCACAGGACTTATACTCGCGTGCATATTCCAACATTTGGTAAAATTTTGACACTTGATAAAGTTTCCTTTCGTTTAAAAATTACGAAAAAAAAACACCTTTCTGTTAGGAGATTCTTCGGTCAAGGCGAACATTTTAAATAGGTATTAACAACATAACACGAAATCACGAATCTATATAAACTAATTGACTATATTCGTGTATTTCTTTTCTTTGACCTCAGATTTATACTCGTATTTACGATCCGTTGATTACGACCTATAGAAATCCACATCACATTTGTTGTCTAATGTCTATACCTACAGACGAAAAAATACACACGTGGAACACTAGCTTCTAATTGTTTTTGGCAAAAATGGGATTTAGACGATTTAAGTCTAAAATTCTAAATTTAAATTTTTTCAATTTCTTTAATCCTAATTTTTTCAAAATTGTAACCCATCCAAAAAAATTTTCAACCATAAATCTTAAATTTTTTCAGATTTAATTTTTAAAAAAAATTATTTTGAATTTTCAAACACTTTTTCCAATTATTGAGTTAAAAAACATAATGAAAAAAATGTTTTTAAAAATTCAAGATTAAAAAAAAATTTAAAATTAAAAAATTTTCGAGTTGGGAGAAATTAAAAAAGTATAAAATTGAAAAGAAGAGAAGAAATCAGATGAGAAATAGTCAGAATTACAGCACAGGAGAAAATCAGTAAAAAAAATTTTACTGAAAACAAATCAGTGATAGAAACCGCTGGAAAATCAGTGAAAAATCACTAAAAAGTCAGTTAAAGTTATGAAATTTTCTGAAAAATCAGTAAAAATCGTTGAAAATCGGTGAGTTTTGCTGATTTTTCTTGTGCTGAAATTCTGACTATTCATCAGTGACTTTTCACTGATTCAGAATGAGAGAGTAGACCTCAAAAAATGAGAAAATATAAATATGGTCATCCAGGGAGAAGGGATCTTAGGCAATCATTTTACCGAAATTCACTTTTCTCCGGATTCGGGACCAGAAAACCCTAAAAAATCGATTAAACGATCCCCGAGGTTCCTACTCTTTTAATTATAAATCAGTGAAAATTATCGAAAATCACACTGAGAAACATTCAGAATTGGAGCATAGGAGAAAATCAGTGAATTTTTTTTTACTGGAAACAAATCAGCGAGAAACCCCATTGAAAAATCAGTGAAAATTCACTGAAAAGTCAGTGAAATTTATGACAAATTTTGAAGATCAGTGACAATCTTTGAAAAATTAGCAAAGTTTGATGAAAATCAGTGAATTTTGCTGATTTTTCCTCTGCTGCAATTCTGACTATTTATCATCAGTGACTTTTCACTGATTCGGAATGAGAGAGAAGACCTCAAAAAGTGTTCTTAAATTAAGATTAAGTAGGAGCACTTCTTCAGGGTTTATTCAAAAAAAGTTATGAAAAGTTCATTTTTAATTTCATCACCTTGAATGAACCGAATAACACGCCACGAAATGTCGATGAATTCACACTAAAAAAAAAACCTACCAAAGCAAATTCTTGCTAAAACCAGCCTACTGCTTTTTCATTTCTAAATCAGTGAAATTTATCAAAAATCACTGAAAAACAGTCAGAATTTCAGCACAGTAATAAATCAGTAAAAAAAATTTCACTGAAAGGAAGGCAGTGAAAGAAAATCACTGGAAATCAGTGAAAATTCACTGAAAACTCAGTTATATTTATGAAATTCACTGAAAAATCTGTGAAATTCTTTGAATAATCAGTGAAAAATCAGTTAAAATCAGTGAATTTCATTTTTTTACTGCGCTGCAATTTTGACTGTTTATCAGCGACTTTTCACTGATTCGGAATGAAAGAGTACCGTTGAAATAATTGTCAAAAAATAATATTAGGACTGAAATATTTCGATTTCAACTCCGATTTTGGAAGTAAAAACTTTAAATACTTTTTTCTCAAAAGTTTGTTTTTCGTACTAAGGACCCATCTTCCCTGGACGACTTCAAATTAAAAAAAATTACAAAGGGAAAACAATTTTAGTGTTAAAAATTTTCAATTTCTTTAAATTTCCGTTTACCTATTTTTAAATTTTTTTCTCAATTTTTTCTACCTTAAAAATTTTTTTCACTGAAAATTTCCCAATTTTTTCTTAAAATTAATTGGACTTTTTCAAAACATTTATAATTTTATGTTTTAATTTTTTTTTTCAACTCGATAAAGAATTCGAAGAATTTTTTTAAAATAACAATAGGTATAAAATTTTTAAAAAATTGTAAAAATTCAACTTGAAAATTTTCAAAAATCGGATCCAGTTTTGAAAAAAAAAATTAAAATTAAAGAAATTGAAAAAATTTCGAGTTGAAAATATTTGAACTTGAATATTTGAACTTAGATCGTATAAATCCCATTTTTTGCAAAAATAATTAAGAGCTAGTAAAACCTGGCCAAAGAAGAGTTAACATTGTTCGTGGAGTAGATATTTACGCGCTATTTCTAAACTAGTTTTTTTTCAGTTTAAAATCCCCAAATAAAACTATTAAATCTCTGGCAACGACTGATATACGAGTAAACCGGAAATCAGAGGTTTATGTTAATTCCGAGAGCTGAGTCATCGAAGTGTGGATCCGTTAACTTTTTTTGATAAGATCTTTAATTATTCTACGACGAGGATAGATTTCGATCGTTTTCTTGAGCGAATTTTATTATTTTATTTTACAGTTGTAATATAACTTTTTTCGGTTAAAATGTTACTATCTTTTAACATTAGCACAGTAATTTATAGATTTCGAAGAATGTTATGGATGATTTTCTGTACAGTAAATAACTGACGTAGGCAATAAGTATCTACTTTTTTTTAAAAAAAAATCAGAGGTTAAAAAAATAATTGCTTTGATTAGTTTAGGGTTTCTTCACGTCTAAGTTCGAACTCTCTTCGTTAAATGTACCTAAACTAATTTAAATGGGCATATTCACACACGTTTTCTCGGTAGGAATCAATTGGCCTCCTAGTGCGACAGACACATGTTCGTGGCTCGTCGTCGAATGTCTAGACCAAGGACCAAGCCAATACACCTTCGCAGATCACACAAGGTGTCCTCTGGATACAAAGCAATCATCAATTAGTCTAAATACTACGACAAAGTATCGATGAATAGAACGATCTTGAGCATGGACGAGTATAGAATCAGTCGAACTGGACCAACAGTGTGAAAAGACCTACACCAAATGAAGTTTTATCAGCGTACCAATTTATTATTGCCATTGCCCTGTACAGTGTACAATCACCTAACAGTGATAAGCTTCATGGACCCAGCATCCGAAAAAAGTCACGCCCCGTAATTAAGATTAATAAAAATAAAGCACCGTCGATTCTATTCCACCGTATACAATTATTTGAATTTAACGTCTTGAACTCGACAGTTTGTAATATTTCGATTTCGTTATGTATTTCAAAGTGAAATTTGTTTTGTTATTTTTCGTCGCCATTCAATGTCATTTTATTATCACTGTGCTGGGAGAATGCTGTCCTGCCTACCAAATAATGCTCTGCAAACCGGACGGAACGGATTCGAAGTACACGGCGCCGTATTGTCTCGATTGCTCGGAACCAGATCTCTTTTGCGCCCATGGAAATTGCAACATATTCGGGTGTAATTGCGATGGTGGATGTAGGATTGGTAAATGCAGTCAGGCGTGTACTCCTTGTCGTGATCCGGCTCAAAATAATACCGTGGTGGCCAAAGATGTGTATAATGTGCCTTTATTTACTATCGAGACGATTATGCAGCGAGCTGACCTCGATCGAGATGGATTGCTGAGTATGGCCGAAGCTTCGAATTGGATTTCCAGGTTCTACGATGTACCAGAACAGAGTTTGGCAGCGCAAATCAAAATTTTGGATATGAATAAGGATGGGTTTATTTCCCGACAGGAAATTGATGGATGAAAAAGGAACGGAAATATTTCAAGAATATTTTTTCATGTATAGGTACTTATTTTTGTACGTTATTTGTGAAATTAAGAAAAAAAGTGTTTTTAGGAATAAATTTTGATTGATCTTCGTATTTGTACGAAATATTCATTCGTTTTTTCTAAAAAAAAAATTTGCGATTAAAGTGGGTGAATTTAACTTTTTTAGAAAGGGAAATTCTGTAAAAATTTAGTTTTAAAAGACTTTGACAGTGAAAATTTAAATCCATCAATAAGACTTTCACCCCCCTCCCCACCGGTTCTCACTTTATCACTATATAAAAATATTATTTTAAGAATTTTCAAAAATCATCATTTCTTGAAAAAAAAAGAATTTAACGAAGAGAAACAGCTGATGACCACCTACTTACTCATTCACTTTCCTTCTCTCTCCTCACCGCTGAAGATTTCAAAGTATTTATGTATCAAAAAATATCACAATCGATATTTTTGTTTTTTCTTTTTTTTTTAAATCTAGGTACTTATACTCTTGCAAATAATTATGGTAAAATTTGAAGCACTTCAAAAACACTTTTACCATGACTGTTTACCCTCTTCCCCTCCCCCGCCTATCGGCATTAAAATCATTGGATAAGTACTAAATTCATTAAAATTTTTCTTCTTGCATACAAAAACACGAAAAATGATAATTACATCGTCTTATCCTTTTTTTGCATTCTCCAGTTTTCTTCCCACAGAATTACAAATCAAAAAATTCATGAAAAGTTTCTTTGATTTTTTCAATTTTTTTTGAAAATTTGAAATCTAACCAGCTATTATATTAATGCAGATCATTTTTTATGTTCAAAAAAACTTGATGACGAAAACTTCAGTCATCCAGATTCAGTTTTTATATTATGAAGCTTTAAAGTACTTACTAAAAATTTTGAAAATTCTCTCAATTTTTCAACAAAAAATTTTAAGAATCAATTCGGAGGATGAGGAAATTGAATATTTTCTGAAAGAAAACATAGAAATGAATCACAATTTTTTTTCGTTTATATCTCCTATTTTTCAGGGAGGTATTAAAATTTCGAAAATGTAGCAATTTTTCAATCACGTCCGAAAAACTTGATAGGAAAAACTGGTGTTTTGCAAACTTGATTTTTTTCTCTCCCTGTCTCTCTCCTGTTTTAAAAAATAAATATAGGTATTTTCAAATAGATATAATTTGAATAAAAATTTCTCTGTAGTTTTTTGAAATAATCGACGAAATATTTTCAGAAAATCTACAATATTTTTCAGGCTGAATTTTTCAAAAATTAAATCCAAGATGATTTTTAATTTATTGATTATGGATAATCGATACAAATATCATTGATTTTCAATTATTTTCGTAACTAGGTAATCATTAATTATTGCAATTCTTGCAATAATTGAAAGGCCAGCTTGAACTGTAGAAGGGAAGGGGGAGGGTAAATTTTATTCAGCAGAAAAATATTGTTTTCAAGTAATTGAGGCAGATACATATCTCCCTTCTTCTATTTTCTAATCATTCCCTCCCCTTCCCCCGCCTTTTCACCAGTTTCAAAGGTAAAAATTACAGGACAAATGATCAATATTTGAGGAAATTCTAAAATCAAACTATGTTCTTCAAGAATAAAGAGATCCTCATATCTGACGTAAGGGGGATATTTTTCAAAATATTTTGCCACATTTTTCTAGCCTACAGGCTATAAGGCCACTGATGATGTTGACTATTGAAAAAATGACCTCGGTATCAGCTTTTCTGCTCTTTCCTCATTTATATCATGTTAAGATGGAAGGAATGAAGAAGGAAAGAGAAAGCAGATTCTTGGAACGATGAAACTGAAAATTTCATGTTGTCAATTCAGGTAAATACTTTTCAATTTCGTCAACAAAACACAATGGCACCAAACAAATTTGTGAATTTTTTTTTCATAATAATATCTAATAATTTAAAAAGGAAAAATTCCCATTTCCGAGTAAAATGTTCATAAAATTTGACAAAAAATGACCATTTTTTCAGTAGGTATCTAAAGTTGTCGAATCTTGTCGTTTCTTGAAAAAACGATACTTACGATCATTTTCCAGTCACGAAAATTAGTGCTCATTTCTCAGCTTCCTTAAAATGGTCAATTCCTGTCATTTCTTAAAAAACGACAATAAAAAAAATATCATTTTTTCATCATCTAAAATTGTCATATCTTGTCGTTTCTTGAAAAAACGTTACTTACGATCATTTTCTAGCCACGAAAAATAGTGGTCATTTTTAAGCTTTCTTAAAGTGCGCAATTCCTAACTTTAAACCAAAATTCATCCTAACGAGTAAAAATATCTGGTTGAAAAATTAACCCCCTCCCCACCGTTGCCAATCAAAAGTTTCGAAAAATCCTCATAACGACTAAAAATGCTTTTTTTTTAGGTACAAATGACGTCACTTACTTATAACATTATCTGCCACCAAATTCTGAAAAAATGAAATGAAAACGTAAAAATTGAACTGATTTTATTTCAATTACATTATGCATCCCATTTTTATCCTTTTTTTTTTTTTAGAAATTTTTACAAAGATAGTACTTAGATGGAGCTTTGGAGTGCCATTTTTGGGTTCGGGGAACGACGTTATTTGAATTTTACAAAATTTTACAAAAATTTTCTGTTTTTATCCTAAATTGAACAAAAATTTGAAAAAAAAGGATACTAAGCAAAAATTTCGAAGAAAATTTCGAAAAAATTGATATTTTGACCTAAACAATGCGTGTGTTTGCCTCATTTTTCATATTTTTCTCGAAAATCCTGTAAAAATTCCTAAAATCATGATATCTTCAAGAAAATCCTTGTCAATTTTTCATAAACCTCAGAAGTCCTTAACTTTAAATAACTATCCTTAAGGTTGGCAACGTTGCTCCCCTCTCCCCCTACACACATTCATACGTAAAATAGGTCGTAGATGACCAAAAATAAATTTTATCAATGAAATTTCAAATTGTTCTCAAATTTTACCAATTCGTTCGATTACAAGCTGGATCGAAAATGGGGACAGAGAGGAAAACTTTCCGACCTCATTTACTTTTATGATTAAAAAATTCCAAATTTTTCATTTTATGATTAAAAAATTCCAAATTTTTCATTTTAGGTTTGAAAAAATTGTTGACTCGTATTTTAAGTCGAAAAAATAACCATCTGAGCTGGAAATCTTAAGGTTTGTACACCCTGCATCCTGTTTCCTTTACAATTAAGATAAATACTCCTCAAGCAGTCAATTACCAATTGCCTACAGTTAAATTTTCAACAACGATGACTTCATTTGCTCAAAAGAACAATTCACAAATGCTCCATGACTCATGTCACTATTTACGGACAGAAATTTCGCACCACCACCGTAGGTACTAGGTACACTGTTCATTGTTCATTTGCACTGCACGTAAGTAAACACCTCTAATTGAAAACTGATTATCGATTCGGTATCGCCAACTTCAGCTATTATCTAGCCAGTTAACGAATAAATTGAAATTTACACGCGATAAGTCTCTTATTTACACCATCTACATCGACCCTGGCTTTGGTAAATTTTCTAATACGACCAAGCCGGGTACCGGGTATCGCGTGGTCGTATATTTACCTCGCTCGCTCGCAAAACAGTCTACGTTTTTATCTTGGCCGCTTCTCATTAACGGAAGAGCATAATTACCGCAGCAGTCGAGTAAAATACACTAAATTTCCTATTCCAAGTACGTGTACGTAAGTAGCTATAAGTACACACGGTGGTAAAAAAAAATGGAAGGGGTATCCCATTCGAGATGGTACACTGATGAGAGAATCACATTCACAGTTCACACAGACACGTTAAGTTAACCGTTGATGGTCGGCGTCAAGTTGCTGGCGCGGGAATTATACGCGACTTCGATCCAGATCTCGAGCTTAGCAAACCAGTTTATCGCGGTGTACTCGCAGTGGTTAATCAGGTGTCGAAGCGAACTGGTTCGTGGTCCGTATTGCGCGATTAGTTCGGTCATCTTCATCGTGCGACGATTCTCGGTGGTGAAATTGCCAGTTTTTTGAAAAAAATTCGATATGAAATTTTGTTTTCTGTTGTCCTCGGTGCGGTGGTGTTGAGTGCGCGGATATGAAAATAAAGTTCACGATGCGAGTAACCTAACGATGGTTATTTGTTATAATGTGTTATCTCCTGACCAGCACGTTGTTACCTCTATTGGTATTATCGGTTGGGTCCTTCAACAGGTGCCATGTCCACGGTTTGCAAATTCCGCCGCCCATTTGCAATACGGACGCGTGTAATTGCACGGCCATCGGCGAGAAAAGAATTAACATCAATTGCAGCTTTTCAACGATCCAACAAGTGAGTCCTGATGCAATGTGTTTTACATACGAAAAGTACCGTCTAGGCATCTACAAGGATCAGCTGTTCGCTGAGACTAAATACCACCTTTCTTCCTTTTGTTTGTAATTATCAAGATGGTCAATTGTACGAGTACGTACTCAGCTTCTAGGCTGGTGTACGTGATGGAATTCTAATTTAGCTGAAAAATTCGCCAGGCTGACGTACGTGTTTTTTTTCTTACACGACGAATTGGAATTAAGACTTCCTTAATTGATCGAGTACAACTGCGTGATCTATCTCGCTTTGTCTTCGATTATGCAATTATACATATGGTTGGCATACCTAATTCTGTATGTGTCTACTTTTCAACTATGCAGCAGTTTCGTAATTTTTTTTACAGAAGATACCATTTTGCAGCGAATTTTACGACTGTAATTAGTCTAAGTTCTAAAATAACCCTTTTGTTCCCCATCTTCGTGTATGCTGTATTGATGCGAATGTTTCGAATAGTCGAAGCAGATGTGGTTAAATGGAACGAAATTAAAAAAGAAAGAAGAAATTGTGGTAAAGGCTGATGCAAGGACCAAAATGTGTTTCAATTGAGAAAGTACTGGGCAGATGGCGGAGGGGTTATTTTATGCTCACGTTAAGAGACATCATTGGAGATTGGAAAAGGACCAAAAAACACAAATATTGGTGAAAATGACACAATAATTCGTTTCGAATCATCTGAGATGAGGAGTATTTGGTCAAGAGATAGTTGAGAGATTTAGAATGCTTTGATTTTGGTGAGAAGAGCAGAATGTTACCGATGGAGAAAAAAATAAAATGGAAATGCTTGATAAATAGATGATAAATTACCCTTTTTATTTCCAAATGTTTGGATCTTATCAGAGGTCAATAACCTCTGGGCTGGGGACAAGGTACAGCAGATGTTCTTTTCGAAGAGTTCATTTCAATTTCGGAGCAATTTTTGTGTAATGTTTTCCCCCACCTTATTTTGAATTATTCGAATTAAATTGATGGTCAAATAAATTTCCAAGGGAGGGGTAGGGGAAATCGAAAAAAAGGAGGTTTAAAATAACAAATTACGATATTTCGGGACCCCTGAAAAGGGGGAAAATGCGAGACCCTGAAATAAATATTTGAAAAGAAGTGAAAAAAATGTGAGAAAATGCGATTTCCAACAGCTCATGATATGAGGAGTAAGCGTGAAAAATTCCCACCAGTTGTTTTAATGGATAAAAGGACGTATACTGCTCTCTCAATTATAAATCAGTGAAAATTATCGAAAATCACTGAGAAACAGTCAGAATTGCAGCACAGGAGAAAATCAGTAAAACAAAATTAACTGAAAACAAATCAGTGAGAAAAATCACTGGAAAATCAGTGAAAATTCACTGAGAAGTCAGTGAAATTTATGAAATTTGCTGAAAAATCAGTGAAAATCTCTGAAAAATCGACGAAAATTTGCTGAAAATCAGTGAATTTTGCTGATTTTTCCTGTGCTGCAATTTTGACTATTATCAGTGACTTTTCACTGATTCAGAATGAGAGAGTGGCCATTCTCATATTCTTAGGAAAGTTTTCTCGAAAAATACTTTTCCTATTTTTTGAGCTTTCACACTGAAAAACCATGAAAAAAATAATGCTGTTCAATTTCCCACCAAAAAGTCGATGGAAGTCAAAAATCAGACTTTTCTTGGAAATTTTTTCAGATTTTTTTGAACAAAGATCATGCCAGTGGAGGTAGGGTAAACGAGAAATAAGAAGGGGTGAAAATTTTACTACGTCGTTTTGAGGTCTAGACGCAACTTCTGTTCTACCCCTTCCATCAATCTTCGAAAAAAAGTTAAAGTATTTTTGAAAATTGTATCGGTGTAATGAAAAGTTGAAATTAAAATGAGAAGTATCACCATTCAGTGAATGAACCAATAAAAATGACTCTGATTGAAACAATCCAAAGAAATGATTTAAACCAGACTCATAATGTACTGTGCAAAACAAGCTTTTAATCGAGCCCTTGAATTTTTCAAAAAAGTTGAAATTGTTCCGAACACTTTTTTGAAAATTGGCGGTGATGGGGGGAGGGGGGGAATGAAAAAAAAACGCAAATTTCGCTTTGGTGTGAATACTTTCAAATCATGGATGTGTTTTAAAACTGACTGTATATTTACCTGTTAAAATGTCAGATGAATAAATCATTTTTTTTTCAATTTATAATTTTTTTGTTTTAGAAATGGCATTATATTAATTTTTCAAAATTTGTTTGGTAAAATTGTTTTTGAAAAATACTTTTTTCAGTTTTCTCTTCAATTTTTTCGAGTCTAACAAATCATCATACCTAATTTTTTTCATTTTAATAAACATTTTCCCAAGTTTTCAAGTTAATTGTCCGACAAAACATTATTACCTATATCAAGTCCAAAATGTCATATTTTCTGATGGTTTTCAACTTTGAAGTCACAAATTAATGTCCAATTTTTTTAGAATTTTTTTTTAATTTCCCTCTTCCTCTTCAGTCGTAAAATTTCCATGTTAAATATTGAAAGTTGATTTTTTTTAAATCCTTTAAATGTGTGACCCTCAAAGACATATGGCAAGTGATATTCAACAAATTACGTACCTACGTAAAAATTGACTTTCGAATATTGGAAAAAAAAAGAATAATTTTCACGTCTATAAATTTCTTATGAAGAAAATTTACGAGTGGAATGGTTTAGATTCATTTTTCTCCCTCCACAGACCATAAATATTCAACATCTTGAATTGAAGGGGAGGGGGGGATTTTCTAGTTTTTACAGCTTCATTCAGTGTAAACGAATCACCCAATAGAGTTTAATGTTAAATTTCAACTCCACTCAAGGTCTTATGAAATTTTTCCAATAGGGGAGGGAGAGGAGGGGAGTAAACTTCCACCTCCACCTCCTGTTCTGATAAAACTTTTCCCACTGAAATTTTCGGTAAAAAATTACTTACTTTTATAGAATTTGGAATTTTATGAGTTCAACACATCATTTAGTGAATTGATTTCTTACAATAAAATTTTTCTGTCCTCTTTTTTTTTAAAAAAAATTGATCTCTGAGACAGTTGAAAATTCAAGGAAAAAATTTACTAAAACTTGGAAGAAAAAAAAGTAAATTTGAGCTATTTCAAACTAAAAAATAGAGGTTGCGGGTCTTTCATCGATCGATCGATGAGGTCTTTTCAAAAAAAAACACGAAGTTTTAAAAAAATGTAAAAATTTTGCACCACCTATTGGCAGGATGAGAAGAGGTAGAGTAAGCAATCGATTTTCTGAGTTTCTGTTTTCTTTTCCTTCCTTTGCATTACGCACACATAATTAATAAACTACATACCCGCGGTTCAATAAAGTAATTACACAGATTGCCTTCAAAAGTTGCATAAAACCAATATTTACCTGCAACAAAAAAAATCATAAAAATATTTTACTATTTGCGCTGTTAATACAAAAAAATTAAAATATGCAGATGTATAACGCTAAAAGTTATAAAATTCTCGTTATTCTATTATAAGTTTTTATTTTTTTGAAGATAGTTTGATGGTATCATTAAAACATTTTTACCCTCCACTCATTCACTTGAAATATCATTTTTTTTTTTGGGGGGGGGGGGGAATTTTCAGTCAAAAATAAAGTTCGCAACTCGAAGTTATGAATTTCAGAAAATTATGCTTTAATCGATCGAATAGGTCACCAATATGGGTAATTTGTGATTATACCTATTTTTATGGGATTTTTTCCAGCGCTGGAAAATTCCAAAATTTCCTGGAGGCTCCGAAACGTCTCAAAACTGCTTCCAATCGATTCGGGGGGGGGGTCAAAAATAGGGAATAAGTATACTAAATTTCAAATTTTTTCGTTGATTAAATCAAATTTTCATGTTTTGCAGGGTAATAAGATAATTTTAAAATTTCAAAAAATTACCAAAATTCAAGAAATCCACTTCAGCACCTGAAATTTTAGAAATGGGGTTCTTTTATGACGTATTTTCAATTTATTTTTGTTTCGGCTCAAAATTGTACTTCGAGTTGGGTATTGGATACTTCCTTTATTAGACTACTTTTAGAAATTCTTTTTTCATTTTTTCATTTTTTAAAATTTAAAATTTTGTAATGAAATTTTCACGATTGAACTATCGAAAAAAAATTCCAAATCGATCCATCCTACACCTACCTACATTACCTACAAAACTTCTTTTTCCACCTCGTCATTCCGAAGCATCTTTACGTAAATAGCCGAAATCAATCAGTCCGAAAATTTACCCAAAGAACGATTGAATTCGCACACGAACTTAAATAAAGTCGTATTCTCATTGTACTTGGCATAATGATTAATGACTAACGGTATAGATTAGATAAAAGCTTTCTTTACACTCCCAAGCCACTAATTGACACTTTAGGCTGGCTCAGCTTACCATTTAATTCTCCTACGAGTAGAAGCAGAATCGGGCCACTTGCCACGTCTCGTCGCCTTTCATTCGTCTCAGAAGGGGAAAAAAATCACACAATAATATATTTTTTTACACCCTACACGGAATATTTACAACTGTGCGTAGGAATTAATCCCTTACAAGAACCCCTTCTCCTTATAAATCAACGTAGGTATAGAGATAGACAGACGTTTAGACCATAAGAAAAACTACCTACGCGACAACAAAGACATATGGGTAATAAAACTCTATACCACGAAATGTCTGCCAGAGTTTGTGCCAGGTATATAAAAGAAATGTTTAGAAAACACAAACCAGTGCATTTTATCAATACGATGCACACAGCGGATATCTATGTGCAATGTGCATTCAGCGAAATTCCGTTTACATTACGATGTCGTCCTTGCAGATAGAAGAGAAAACCCCTGGAACGGTAACGAAAATCTTAGCAATGATTCATTTTTTTTTTCTTTGTAAACTTGCTCTGTTATCGAAATAACGTATTGTACTTAAAAGTACACCGGAAAAGCTATGAACTTGCTGGTAGCTAGCGCCCGTTGATAAATCGTGCATATGTTTCTTTTATCATTACACCAGAAATTACATATAACGTTGTTATTTCTGTAACCTCGTTTAATAATGATAATGATAATGAACAGTAGTTGGGTGTAACTAGTCATAATACAGATAAGTTTCGCTTGTAAACATACTGAATCGTATTACTTCTCGAAGTTTGCGTTGGTCTTGGTACTCTCTGAGTCGTTGTAAATGGAGTCATAAAATGGACGCAATTAAATCATCTTTTTTAGGTACTTAAACTTCTGTATCATTTCGAGTGAAATTCAACTACCTAAATTTTCGCGAATATGACAGACTCGTTGGAGTATCATTATTATTAATTAGTTACTCAGAATGGTGAATAAAAAATGCAGCGTGGAAATGAAATTGGAAAACTGATCTAGGTACCTATTGAAAATACGTTCGGATTCGGATGTTCTGATATTCTCAACAAAGGATGATTTTTATTAAGTAGAAACGATTATAAGTAAAATAAACGTTATAATGTTTTCAGAACAGATGTGTGTATTGATGAGTTCTACACTTTATGTACATAGAAGGGTTGGTTTCCCACGATTTTTGTTGTAATGACGTGTTTGGTCGTCGGAAGGCTTTCACGGTTCGTTATTTTTAATTTTTTTTTTTAGTAGGCTCGAATAGTGTCTATAGTGTGTCAATGGGGAATGATACCTTGGTTTTGAATACTATTAAAACCGGTCTCTGTGGTTTTTGTTTAGGATAGTTGAAGCTTGGCGTAGGTGGGTGATTTTTTTGCGTCTTTTGACATCGCACTAAGGATGTGACACTTCGTCCATTATAAACGGGAATATCGATTCTTTTAGTAGCGGTTCCCAATTTCGCGTTTATCTGATTGTAAATTAGAATATTTTGCATTTTTGCAAATGAAAATAACGTGTTTACTAAATAAATAAATGAATTAATTAATTAATTAATTTTTCATCTGAAATTTTTTTTATAACTCGCAATTTTCGTCTCCAAAATTCGAAATTTTTTCTATTTTGCATTTTTCTCTAAAAAATATTTTCAACTCTCTGATTTTCGTTTCAAATTTTTCTCGACTCGTATTTTTCTCTAAAAAGATGTTTCTACTCCCTAAATTTCGTTAAATTTTTTTTTCAGTTCGTATTTTTATAAAAATTACAACTCTAAATTTTTGTCTCAAAATTTTTTCTATTCGTATTTTTCCTTTTCCCTAAAAAATATTTTCAACTCCCCAATTTTCGCCTCAAAATTTTCTTAAGACTCTATTTTTCAATTTTTCTCTTAAGTTTCTACTCCCTAAATAATTTCTTTTCAAAATTTTTTCAATTCGCATTTTATTAAAAATATTTTTCATCTCCAAATTTTTTGCCTAAACGTTTTCTAATATATTTTCATTGATTAATTTTTGAACACTTTGAAAAAATGTAGTGTGCTCTATATTTGCTTCAATTACCAAGTACCGGGTGCTCGATTAATTCTGGCTCCCCCCGATACTTTTTAGGTCAAAAATCGTAAGTTGGCAACATTTCTTTCGATTTGTTTAATTGAAAGAAGTATTGCCAACTTACGATTTTTGACATGAAAAGTATCGGGGGGAGCCATAATTAATCGAGCACCCGGTAGGTACAAAAAAATTTTGAAGAAAACTAAAATACAAATTAAAATGATTTTTTGAGACAAAAATTTGAAGTTGAATTGAATTATTGTTGAAAAAAATTTTCAGCAAAAAATCCGAGTTGAATTAATTTTTTGGGACGAAAATTTAGTCGATTTCTTGAAAAATTTTCATAAAAAAATATGAGTTTAGTGTGGGGGAAGAGAAGAAACTGGCGAAAGTAAAGATAATTAGTTGTTTCATTGAATCATTCATGTGAACGGCGCTTCTGATTGGTTGAGTGTCACATCCTTAGTGCGATGTCAAAAGACGCGATTTTTTTCGTCTCAATTCAGATTTTTAAATCTTGGATTGAGGAGAAAAGGGAGAGGGGGTTTACTTTTTTCAACTACTGCATAATTATGATTAAGTACACAGGTCGACATTTTTGAACTTTTGAAATGCTGTTTGAAGTTTAATGGGTGATTTTTATAGTATTTTTCACGCTGATCACGAAAAAAACAGTGAAAAAATTCCATCACCCAAGGATTTTTCACAAATTAAATTTTTCGTTCAACGGTTTTTCTACATTTTTTTATAACTTTTGGCATTTCAAGTCGATTTTCTGAGAAAAGGAAGGGTTCTACGAAAAAAATGAATAGAACATAAATTGTAGAGCGTCAAATTTTCTATCTGAAGGGTCCGATTTGTTTTTTCTTAGAAGGCTTAACTTTCGAGATATTTTAGCTCAAAGTTCAAAGTTCAAATTTTTTTAAAAATTTAAAAATCTCAAAAACTAAGCTTTCTAAGAAAAAACAATTTCAACTTTACTGGTAGGAAATTTTACGCTCTACAATTTATGTTCTATTCATTTTTTTTGTAGGACCCTTTCTTTTGCCAGAAAATTGACATTAATGGTTAAAATTTACCTACATTAAAAAATGTGAAACGAATTTTTAACAAAAAATTCCAATTATAAAAAATCCTGATGCGATGGGGTAAAACTGAAATCATACTCGAACTCTGCACTAAAAAGTAGGTCAGAAACACCAATAGGAATCAATGTACGTAGAAAGAAAATTGTCGATTTGCCGCCCTTTGATATTCCCATTGTTGCAAACGAGAAAGTTAAAAATGCGGTTCAGTACAAAAAATCGATTTTGTGGTGAAAGAAAGGGTCTTACGAAAAAGATGAATAGAACATAAATTGTAGAACGTAAAATTTACTTTCGTTAGAGTTTAATTAGTTTTTTCTTAAATGGCTAAGTTTTTGAGATATTTTCAATTCAAAAAAAAGTTGAACTTTCAACTTCTAACTAAAATATTTCGAAAGCTAAGTCTTCTAAGAAAAAACTAATTGGACTCTACAAAAAGGAAATTTTACGCTCTATAATTTATATTCCATTCATTTTTTTCGTAGACCCTTTTCTTTTTTCAGAAAATCGACTTTAAGTGTCAAAAGTTATCAAAAAAAGTAAAAAAAAAAAAACGGTTCAACAAGAAATTCAAATCGAGAAAAATCCTTGGGTGATGAAATTTTTTCACTATTTTTCTCGTGATCGGCGCGAAAAATTCTATAAAAATCACTCATTAAATTTCAAACAGCAATTTCCATGTCAACCTGTGGTATATATAGGTACCTGAGTCTTCAATTTTTATTGTATACTCTAGTTTCGAAAGAAGTTCTGAAAATAAAGTAAAGGATGTAGAAATCAGAAATTCGAATAGAATTTGGAAAAATTTACAGTTGTAAATACGAGTCAATTTTTTTATCAGTAAATATTGAATCTTCAATTATCTTAACTCATCTATTCGTGATTATTTTATAAAGGCCAAAATCACGATTTTTCGTTACCATTTTTTAAAGTTGAGTACCTAGGTATTTTTTTGTGATACATACATTTTTCCACAGTCTGAAATTTCATTACCTAATACCTATCAAAATCGTGACTTACGAATTTTCAAATTTCAGTCGTGATAATACGACGTTAAATTTATGATTTTTCGTCGACTATTTTCCATAAATAAAATTGTAATTATTTGACTTACACATAAATTTTGTAATTTATAAAGCTTTTTTTTTAAGTGTGAGACGTTGATAACAATGTTGTGACGTTTCGGTGCAAATGTTACACTTTTTTGCCGTACGAATTTATTTTTTATCTGCGTTTCTCAGTTTTTAAATCAAAATTTCAAGCTTTCGAGTTGGAAATTGAAATTATAGTTGTTTTTTCTTGGAATTTATTCATGAAGTTCATGACTTTGAGTATATTTTCAAAAGAAAGATTTTTGCATATTCAAGATATTAATTTTTTCCTTTTTTTGTCTTAAATAAAATTTTAGGTATTTACCAAAATCATGATTTGTTGTGGTTTTTTAATAAGAAATCCAAAATTTTTTATAATCAAAATAATTATTTTAGTGACCATTTTTAAAAATCAGAATTGGTAGAATTTTCCTAGTTTTGAGTTAAAAAAGTGAAAAAAAGTTCACTCGAGTTGAAGAATTTCAATTTCTCCTCCCCTCTTACACAATGATAACCTTCGGCTGGTCTCTGATACCTCCAGTTCACTGTTTATCCTCACTTTTTTATATAAAGATGAAAGTTATTCATCGATTTTTGGTTGTCGTTATTATTTTAGAGCTTTTACTTGAAAACGTTCGTATTCATCTTCAAAAAAAAACCAGGCGAATAGATGAAAACTTTTGGAAAATTATATTACGAACTAAATTCGACTATAAAAGAATCTTACTAATTTTAGACATTTTGTCTACGGAGTTGTCTTATGGAAAAATACGACCCTGAAAGAAGTTTTTTTTTTAAACAGAGGGTATGGGGAAAGGAGGGAACGAGGTCGATCAAAATGGCATAAAAATTTGAAGTGGTAAAAAATACGATTTTAATTGAATAATTTGCATATTTGCACGACCGTGCAGAGAAAAACGGGTCCCACGGGGAAAAATGTAACAGAAAAAAAGGTTTTTACACTTCAAATTTAAATACCTACTTGAACCAAATTTTTTGTTTGAAGACCTTCGCGATGAAGACAGATTTTTTTAGCTCTAACACCCCCCCCTTCCTCAAAAAAAACTCGGATCTGGGAAGAAACCCTCCTCCCCTTGCCACTGTACAGACCTGCTGAAATCCTCCTCCCCTTCAAAATGGGTTAATATGAATAAAATATTTATAGGTATATAACTTAAAAAATAGGTAGCTATAAATCTGCGAGTATAAAACAAAAAAAATTTTGAATCGAGTAGCATCTTTGAAATTTCCAATTTTTAAGTTGTGAATTTTTGAAAAATAATTGCAAAATTCAAGTTTGCGCCCCTTCTCCTTTGATAAATTTGCAAAACCTCAGGCGTACTGAAATGAATGTCTACTTATTGAATCTTTTTTCTCGTCAAAACCGAACTGAGCAGAAAGCTGGAAACTCAATTCACCTCAAACTTGGCAAAATTAATTTCAATTTTTAAAAATTTAGTTTTTGTTGAAAGATCTTCGAAATTTACGAATTTTTCAGAAAAATCGTAAAAGTGTTCATTTTGAATTAGGAAAATCGAGAAAATTTCTTTTCGAGTCTTAGAAAACCCTCAAAATAATTCTGAGGTAGGTTTATCTGAGGTAATTTGAAACAGTGGTGGAGGGGGGGGGGGGGGGGGTGAAAAAGTACAGAGCCTTCAATTATTCAAAGAATCGTATGAGGCCCACAGAACATTGGGGATTTCTGAGAAATTTACCTATCAAATTTCAATCGTACCATTTTATCGACTTAATTTGAATTTTTATTTTTATTTAATTTCATTAAATTAAAATCTCACCACCTCTAAATAACCCTGCAAATATTTGAAAAAATGTTGAATAAGTAAAAAAAAGGAATTTTTTTGACAAAATTAGGCAGAATAATCAAGGTTTTTGCGAAATTATCCAAACATGGGTCTACTGAATCTGCCAAAAAAAACCTCCTTTTCGTCTTTTGATATAGAAATCAAGAAAATGGGAAAATGTAGAAAATTCTTGCTTTTTTACATTACATATTATTTTATTTAGGAAAATTACATTGGTCTATAAAAACGTGATGAATCGATTTTTTTTTGTTAAATGAAATACAATAGTGATTTTTTTGTGGGGGGGGGGGGTAAATGTTGAAAATTTCATTTAGAATTTTTTCGGTGAAAATCGAAACCTCTTGCTGGCTTTGACCGGTAATCGGTTTTACATTATCAAAAGTAGGTACTTGAAAATCTTTGAAATCTAAAACCAAAAAAACATCACCACATTGAAATTTTGTCCTAAAAGTACCAAAAACCCCGCACCGGCCCAAAATACTATTGTAAATCCCTCCTCCTCGCCTTCGTCGGTCCCTCGAGAACCCCACCGCCACTTCGTTTAAAATCAGTATCCAACTCGGCATTCCTTCCACGACGGACGCGAAATTCGGCGAAAAATAAAAGCAATTCTGTGTTATCCGGCATTGTCTTTATTCGCACTCGTTATCTTATCACTAAACCAACACTAAATACAAAACCAGCGATAACATTGGTGTAAAAAAACCACGATACACACGCGATATACTCGAAAATAAGCTGTAAATTTGTTCGTGGTCTTCGTTTTACACACCTTACATTATAATACCCTCGTTCATAAGTTCAGTACCCTGGCTCGTCTCAGATGGAAAAAAATTCCACCCAATAAGCTTCTTCTCGAGTTGTCGTGTTCAAATTAACGACGTATAAGAAAATCCACTCTACGTCTGTGGCAGTAACGACCGCGTATAATTTTTCATTAACAAATAGGTACGTAGTTACACCAAGTTGGAAGCTTTTTACAGCGTCGTTATCTCTATCAACATTTCTCTCCAATGTGGTTCGAGAATTTTGGCCGGGTCGTTTAGACCGAAAATTCATCACAAGATACGCCGGCCGCATTAAAATTTTATACACAGACCCCTCATCCGAGGCTGGTTTGATAAACCTCCTGCCAGAAGGGCCAAACCAGCTTATAAAAAATTTCCAGCCGAAATCGCGTTCTCCTTTCCTTATCTATTCGAGCTCGTCTCAAGAATATGGTAACTTTTAAAACAGATATTCTTTCACAATTACGAACACGAAAGCGAGACGAAAAAAACAGCTTGGCCACCGCGTTGAAAACCATCAACACGACAAAACTAATTAAATAACGACCACCAGAAGGGTGTAAATTTAATTACTACACAACAAATCGCATGCTCAACGCTGTCGTTCACCGTTGTAACTACTAAAAAGTGTTGCTTGTCCAGCCAAAAGCCTCCAGAGAAACGGTATCCTTTTTAGCAAATTGCTTTCTACTATTACACTCGTGCCGAAGAAGAGAAATTTTTAATTAAAATTGTTCTTCGATCTGATGCAGCCCCCGAAAAAACGACCCAAACCTTGTAATCTCGATTACAATGGAAATTGAGAATTTTCTCCCTTGTTTTACAAACTTAATTAAAAACGTAATGTAAAATTCACGTGGCCAAATTTCACCTAAAAAGTTGCATCTCCAGATACCAAAAATTCAATTTTATTCTCGAAATTAACCTCGAGGCTGTAAAATTCAAACACGTTTGGCCAATTAAAACTCGTTAATTTTTCAACATCGGTTCGAATACGTGAATTATTTCAAAAGAGCCTCTTCCCAAATTCCAACGCCGTTTTATAAATCAACTTTCGTCAAAAACTACCTACGATAAAAATTTCCCACCTTTTTCGACGCGAAAATATAAAGTTTAAAATTTTACTCGATAGAATAATCGCGAGTAATGTAATTGTCTGGATACCTCTTTGAGAGAAATTTCCACCCTGGTTAATTGGCGCTGATAAAATTTATTTAACATTCCACCCCCCGGTCCTCGGATCCCCCCTGGGGACTCGTACGCTTCTCGTAAGTACCAATTTTACTGATACGCGATTCTTCGGAGAGTTACTTATCTCGAAAATGGTACTCGTTTTCGGGTCGACTGCGAAGACGAAGACGACGATTTAACACGTTTTTTCCCCAACCTGCCTTTCGATTTCATTCTCGTATGCCCTTTTCTTTCCACATATACGTAGGTACGAGTACGAACCCAAGATGTGACAAATTATTGCCTCTTTTCTCAGCTTTTTATATTGTGTGTGTACGATAAAAACGTAAACGACTCGGAGTACTATATTGATGCATATCGTATACGTGTATAGAAACCCTGGATGGCATTCTCGTTTTGGGGATACAGATTTTAGATCTAGGTGCTTTACGCGATGGCGATATCGTATTAAACGTTTAATAAAAGTTATATGTGTAAAGGAGGCGATAGGTAGGTACCATTTACCAAAATAGTACCGTTTTATATTCTCTAATTTTCGCTCCAATGTACCAATGGAATATTTTCTGGTGACTTTTCGTTTCCACCTATGTATTTATTCTAGATGCTTATTCAAATTAAGTAGAGACGATTTTTATTTTTATACGAGCAAGTGAGCAGAAAAAGCATGATATATTACATAGGCCTGAGTGAAAATATAAGTATTCAACTTCAATGGACGATTTTTTGAAAGGATTTTTCCCTCTGATTTAGGGGAAAATAGTGAAAAAATTCTAGCACGTCAGGATTTTTCACAAATTGATTTTTTGGTTGAAATTTTTTACAATTTTTGACGACTTTTATTCCTGAAAGTCAATTCTCCGAGCAGAAGAGGGGTCCTACGAAAAAAATTAATTGAACATAAATTGTAAAACGTGAAATTTCCTTGCTGTGGAGTCTGATTACTTTTTTTTCTAGGAAACTGGGGCGCATCCAGGGGAGGCTCAGGGGGCTCGAGCCCCCTTCCCCCCAAGCTCAGCAAGAAGATTTTTCCATCATAAAAATGCCAAAAAAGAGTATGATTTTTTTTTTAATTTCGCCCTCGCTTCGCTAGGGCAGTATTTTAATCACTATTTTTCAAATAAACATATACCACTCTTTAAATTTGAATCAGTTGAATTTGGAAAAATTCTGTCTTTTTTGATCAGTGAAATAATTTTCATTGGAAATTAGTGATTTTTCACTGATTTTTCAGTCAAAAATTAATAATTTCTCAGTCAATGTCCCATTTATTAGAAAAAATCGGTAGTTTTGACTAAAAAAAAATCATTAAATCTCGATATTTTTCCATTTTTCTTCGCTTAAATCTGTAGAAATATATTATTTGCCTACTGAAAATACCCCAACTACTCGAGCCCCACTAAAATAACAGGTTACTTCCTTTTTTCATTAAATTTTGATCCCCTCCCATTTTTTTCAAAATCTGAGCCCGCTTCCCTTACATAATTTCTGGGTGCGCCTATGTTCAAGATATTCCAATCAAAAGTTCAAAGATTTCGAAAACAAAATCTTCCTGCAGGGTTGTCTACTGGCATGTAAAACATGCAAAACATGAAAATAGCATGAATTTCAGTTTAGTGACATAAAAATAAGAAAATAGCGTAAATTTTGATAATTTTACTATAAAAAGCACGAATCTTCGAAATTTTCTTCTTGAATTTTTCAACCGAAAGGTTGCCTTTAAATGATTTTTCAACATTTATATTTATAAAAATGTCATGAAATTCATCTCAAATGTCTAGGTATATTTTGTATTTAAAATTTATATTTTTTGAAAATTTCTCCTTTTTTTCATTCGTGGAATCCGTAAAATTCGTTCCAAAAGAAAATTTTTTTAGTAAGTATTTGAAATTTCCATTTTTTAAAAGTTTTCCAGATCCAGTGGACAGTAGACACCCTGTCCTGGAAAAAATTAATTGAATTCTACAGAAAGAAAATTTTACGCTCTACAATTTACATTCCATACATTTTTTTCGTAGGATCCTTCTTGCGCTAAGTATAAAATCAACTCTGTAAAAAAAAATTCAACAAAAAGTTCGAATTGAAAGAAACTCTGACGTAATGGAAAAAAATTGAAATCATATTCGAATTCAGCACTAAAAAATAAGTTAGAAGCATCTTTCAGAAAATGATTACGCAGGAAAAGATTGTCAAGTGATAATTCAATATGGTTACAAAATGGAAATGATGAAAGGGTGATTTATTACAAAAAAATATCGCTCTTCTTGGAAAATTAAGCCTCAAGAAATGCAGGTATATAAACAAAACATGATTCGTAGAACGTAAAATTTCCTTTGTGTAGAGTCCAATTAGTTTTTTCCTGAGAAGATTAGTTTTCGAGATATTTCAGCAAATAGTTCAGAGTTCAACTTTTATCTTCTACTAGAAATATCTCTAAAGTAAGCTTCCCAGAAAAAAAACTAATTGGTCTTTTTAAAAAGGAAATTTTTCGCTTCACAATTTACGTTTTATTCATTTTTTTCATGGAACTCTTTCTTTGCCCAGAAAATGGACTTCCAAGTATCAAAAATTATCCAAAATGTATAAAAAATTTCTACAAAAATTAAAATTATGAAAAATCTTGATAAAATGGAAAAAAATTGAAATCACATTCGACCTCAGGACTAAAAAGTATATCAAAATCACTCTACTGATCAGTGTTGATGACGTAGAAAAAAGTTGAAAAAATGTAGGCCTGTATTGTTACGGATTTTGCGTTGAATATGTTCATCTTATTAAGAAATCTGCACACTATTTTGAAAAAAATTCAATTTCGTGATTGAAATTTTACAAAGAGAAGGTGATCAGAAATAGAAGATGACGAAATGGCTCAATTTTTTTTAAATTTTGAATCCAACCAATGAGTACGTATCATCTTCCTTGATGAATATCTAGTTTTGCTCGTTTAAAATTGGGGAGGAAAAATGTTAAAAAAATTCATATCTATATGGATTTTGAAAAAAAGAGTAATTTTTTCACGAATTTCTGGGTAAAAACGTATTCAGGTCCAGGTAAGGATGTTTTCGGGACACTATGTCTAAATTGTGTATTATCTAAGCCATTTTCTTTGATTTTTCATTATTTGGGACACATGTCCAAATTGTGTATTATCTAGGCCATTTTCTTTGATTTTGCATTATTTGGGACACTGTGTCCAAATTGTGTATTATCTAGGCCATTTTCTTCGATTTTGCATTATTTGGGACACTATGTCCAAATTGTGAGCGTTTCTGGGACAGTATGTTCAAATTTGGAGTTTCTGGGACATTGAGTATCTTTTTTTTGGGACATTGTGTCCAAATTGTGTATTACCTAAGCCATAATCTTCAATTTTGCATTATTTGGGACACTATGTCCAAATTGTGAGTGTTTCTGGGACAATATGTCCAAATTTGGAGTTTCTGGGACATTGTGTCCAAATTGTGTATTATCTAGGCCATTTCCTTTGATTTTGCATTATTTGGGACACTATGTCCGAATTGTGAGCGTTTTTGGGACAGTATGTATGTCCAAATTTGGAGTTTCTGGGACATTGAGTACCTTTTTTTTGGGAAATTGTGTCCAAATTGTGTATTACCTAGGCCATAATCTTCAATTTTGCATTATTTGGGACACTATGTCCAAATTGTGAGTGCTTCTGGGACAGTATGTCCAAATTTGGAGTTTCTGGGACATTGTGTCCAAATTGTGTATTATATAGGTCATTTTCTTTGATTTTGCATTATTTGGGACACTATGTCCAAATTGTGTATTATCTAGGTCATTTTCTTTAATTTTGCATTATTTGGGACACTATGTCCAAATTGTGTATTATCTAGGCCATTTTCTTTGATTTTGCATTATTTGGGACACTATGTCCAAATTGTGAGTGTTTCTGGGACAGTATGTCCAAATTTGGAGTTTCTGGGACACTATGTCCAAATTGTGTATTATCTAGGCCATTTTCTTTAATTTTGCATTATTTGGGACACCATGTCCAAATTGTGTATTATCCAAGCCATTTTCTTTGATTTTGCATTATTTGTGACACTATGTCCAAATTGTGAGTGTTTCTGGGACAGTATGTCCAAATTTGGAGTTTCTGGGACATTGTGTCCAAAGTGTGTATTATCTAGGCCATTTTCTTTAATTTTGCATTATTTGGGACACTATGTCCAAATTGTTAGCGTTTCTGGGACAGTATGTCCAAATTTGGAGTTTCTGGGACATTCAGTACCTTTTTTTTGGGACATTGTGTCCAAATTGTGTATTACCTAGGCCATTTTCTGTGATTTTGCATTATTTGGGACACTATGTCCAAATTGTGTATTATCTAGGCCATTTTCTTTGATTTTGCATTATTTGGGACACATGTCCAAATTGTGAGTGTTTCTGGGACAGTATGTCCAAATTTGGAGTTTCTGGGACACTATGTCCAAATTGTGTATTATCTAGGCCATTTTCTTTAATTTTGCATTATTTGGGACACTATGTCCAAATTGTGTATTATCTAAGCCATTTTCTTTGATTTTGCATTATTTGGGACACTATGTCCAAATTGTGTATTATCTAGGCCATTTTCTTTGATTTTGCATTATTTGGGACACTATGTCCAAATTGTGAGTGCTTTTGGGACAGTATGTCCAAATTTGGAGTTTCTGGTACATTGTGTCCAAATTGTGTCTTTTCTAGGCCACTGTCTTCAAATTGATTTTTTTGGAACAGTTGCCCAAATTGTAGAAACGTAAACTTTCCTAAAAAGTAATTTATTGAAAAGAAAAATAGGTGCCATTTAAAACCATTCTTCTCATCACCTTGGAGTGGTACATTAGATTAGCTTGAAAAAAAGTTCTTTGGTTGTTCGCGAACTGATGTTTTTTCAACATTCTGAGAACAATTTCGCAAGTTTGGTAGAAGTGGTGGAAATAAGGTACTTCGAGAAAAAAATAATGATTGGGGTTTTACAAAATGTAATTAAAAACTTTTTAGGTGCTTTCAAATTTTCAATAGTGCTAATGGTTTGTTTTTGATTTTTAAACCCCTAAAAAGAATTATTTTGCTTAATCAAAAATTCCAAAACAATCATAAGGCTCTAAATTTTATTCCCTAAATATTCAAAAAACTCGAAACATTTTTCCAATAATTAAAAAAAAAATTCCTCAATTTTTTTCAACTTTAATTTTTTTAAATGTAACACTTCATGTTTTTCAAAAAAAATTGATGATTGGAAGGAGAAATTATTAAAAATCAAAATTGGAAAAATTTTGAGAAAATTTAAATAAAAAAAAATTTACAGTTAAAATTTTTTTAATTGGGTATAATTTTGAAAAAAAATTAGAATTTAAAGAAATTGAAAAAGTTTAAAGTTGAAACATTTGAACTTAGAATAAATTTGAAGTTCAATCTTCGAAATCCCATTTTTGGCAAACGTAATTCGGAGTAAATCATTCTTTCAAAAATTACAATTTTATTCCACAAACCTCGATTTATTTTTTTGACAACAGCATACAGCATTGCTAGCACCTACTTACTCAAACAGGTTTTCACTTTCTCCATGAAAAAATCCTCCAAAAATTGGCATTAAACATTTCATACCTTCTCCTTCAAAATCTTCTAGATTCGCGCCTAACCCCAATTTTTCAACTATAAAAGCAATCTTGACATTCAGGAGGGGAAATCTGCCCTATCCATGATAGATCTGGCTTTGCCCACTTTTGAAAATTATAATTACCAATCTCTTAATCCAACGTTCCAGAGAACAACGACCCATCTGACTCACACGTCCGATCAAACCACAAAAGAAAAATTCCAAACCCGAACGAAAAATAAATTTAGATTTCTGTTATGAATGGAAAAAACAAAATATTCGAGAAATTTCCTCCCATTAACATCGTCGCTATCATTGGATCATTATTCACGTCGACATTGGCGTACGTACTTATACTTACGTACATTTCACGTATAGAAAAATTCCATCGCCGGATCGTTTATACGACATAAACATGTACATATTTAAGCCTAAACTCTTCTTTCTCAACGCGCCGCGATGTTATTTTATGAGTAAATCTGCTTCCTATTAGTTCAGATATGGAATTTGTATATACCTCGGTTTGGCACCATACGCGGTATTTCGAATACAAACAAAACTCTAGATGAAGATTATTAATTACCGAACTGATTGAAATAATCAGATAAGTGGGTACGATTGCTGGCGGTGGCTTATTCATTCAGAACATCTGGCACATGCTGGGGATCGGTTTTAATGAAAATGAAATTCGAAGGCGGTGTGTTGGCGCGCGTATGTATACCAAAAAGAGACCTTTTTGAGAACTCGAATCTAATAAAATTACCGCGTCAGCGCCTTCGGAAAATTTCCCTAAGTACCTCGGGGGTTATATTCGCCTTGTACGGTGTTAAGGTCGAACACGGTTGCTAATTTGGAAACCATTTTACAGTCTGGAATATAAAATGAAATTTTTTTCCCAAAAAACACCATCACGAGTTGAGCTTTTCTTGTACCTACGCAGCTTGCGAGCGCTTTTTCAAAAAAGGGGTATACGATTAATGTTTATTAGGGTTTTTAAAATTAAATTTTATTTGCAACGAGCCATCGTTAAAACGGGCTAAAAACCCATTTAATTTCAAATTGAAACAATAACGACGAACACCTTTACACGTCTGCATATCGAACCTCTCTTCGACTCATCCGTGCAACCTTCTGCGAAACTTCTCCGCCGAGAACTCGAATACGATGTACCAGCAATGGCCAGAATGTCGAATCGTTAACACCTGATATTTTACGAGATTTCGCGAAAATATAGAGTGCGCATTGGACTCGGAAAGTTGTTCCGTCAACGAGATGGCTCCGGTGCTCTGGTCGTGATTTAAAATTAGTTTTCTTTTCTGACCATTAGGCGAAAAGTTTAATTGAGATGGGTTTTCTCTAATCCCTTAACTTATTACTACATCGCCATAAAGCCTCCGCTCGACCCGTGCTACAACTGCATCGACGGTGGATAAATTTGGAATGTGCATTTTGCAAAACTCTAATAGAACCGTTAATTTCTCCATCGTGTTTTTTTTTTCACTGTCGTGTAGTATTTCTATCCACTTACGACTGTTTCGCCAAGGGCTGGTGTTTTTTCTCAATTCCAAGGGTTGATCTTTTACTATGCCCGTAAGTGTCCAGTAATTTTGTTACGCTTTCGAGATGAAATAGCTGATAAATTTCCAGTCGCAGATGGAACCAGTCGACCGAGGGATAAACGTGCAATATGCCAGCTTCACCTCGACTCTTTTTTTTTCGCATTCCAGCTCAAAAAATCAATTCACTTTAACGTTTCATTTCATTGCGAACGTTCCAACGTCGCATTGGTGTCTCGGAAATTTTCGTCGCTCGGGTTGGATTATTTGGACGGGTGTGATAATTCTTTCGACAATAACTTCCATATTAAATATTCACTCGGATTATAATGCCAGACAAATGAAAAAAAGGTAATGAAATTACTTTAAAACGAGGTTCCGCTAGCAACGGGACACGACGTTTTGTTTCTGCAACGGTGCCCATGAATAATACCGCCAGCAAATTCAACAGTTTACGTGAACAATGTACTTTTTTCGCTGAAACAAGGTGATGAATTGATTTTGTTATTATGTGTCTTGGGTTGAACTTTGTTTGATATGGGAACCGCCTTTTGGCTCGAATCTAAAAGTTGTCACTTTATCGGTCGAATTTTTCAAAATTTTGAGGTCTGCATTTCTCGGTTTAGGTAGATTTTGAGTTTGATGGCTAAATAATCGTGAAAATTGAAATAAACGTTAGTATTAAAAAATTTATATTTCGATTTTTTTCAAAATTTTGAATTTTCCAATTCCTGTGTAAGGGATCTTTCTGAATCCCTTTTGAAATTTGATGTTTTATAGCTTAATAATTCATAAGACAAATAATCGATGAAAAAATGATCGAAATTGGTTCATTAGGAAAAGCTCCATCTTGGAATTTTCAAATTATTAGGTTCGTATACTTAGTTTTCTTTTGAGATTTCTTTTCAGTGTGTTGGTGAGAGGGAATCTTTGCACATAAACCGCAAACAAATGAGTAGCTGGGATTTTTTAAGATTCTCGTATCAATTTTTATTAATTTTTTGTAAATTTTAGCATCATTAGAAAGGAGTGAAAATTTTAATCAAAATTCGATGTTTTAAAAAAAAAACATGGAATTAAATAAAAAATTGTTTCAAAACATATATTCGAGCGAATATACGAAAAAAATAACTTTAGAAGGATTTCCGAAATGTCTGAAAAGAGTAAACTTTATTCAGGTAAAAAAATATCCAAATCTAAATTACTTTGTTTAAATGTCCGTTTGTATCCATTTTTGGATTATTTTCATCAAAAAATACGAAGTGGAAATTTTTCAAAATTTCTCAAGTTGCACATTTATCTAATGAGGTTTCAACTTCCAAGTCTGAATTTGAGAGTATTTTTCTAAATAGCTCAAAATTAACTCTCAAAATATGGAAGCAAAATCAAAAAATTTACATTTTCAGTTCCTCAACAAAAATGATGGGTTTAGATTTTGTAAGACTAAATTTGAGGGTATTTTCCCCCTAGAACAGTAAAACTGACTGAAAAATTGTAGAGATAAATTTCGAGTTACCTAGGTGTCAAAATTTATGATTTTTTACTTATCACCTAAATCGCAATTTTGAGGAAATTGTTTTCAAAAAATCAGAATTGACCACTAAAAAAATAAAAGCAAAATTATTAGGTATCATTTTCAAAAAAAATTTGACCAGCTCCTTTGAGAGAGAAGACTAAAGTCGAATAATTCACACTTCAAAATATTTTAAACGTTCAAGTCAAGGTTGCCAAACGAGATTTCGAAAAATCTCGATTTTGTATTTTGGCAAAAAAAAAAATGCATCACCAAAGATCACTGTAGCCAATTAATCACTGTTTTTTCTCCAGAAGTCGAAACGTTCAAAAATCACCTTTATCACTGAACTCATCCTTGAAAAATCGCTTTTATCACATTAAATTATTCATCCTCAAAAATCACTTTATAAAAGTAGGTACCTAGGTAAAAAATATCAAAATTTTCAGAATCAGCTGTTTTTCAATTTTTTCTGACCAACTTTTCAGGAAGTACTAAGTTCATGTATGATTTCAGTTTTTTTTTCATCATGTCAAGAATTTTTCCAATTTTTAGTTTTTTGTTGATCTTTTTTTACACAGTTTAAGTTATTTTTTTCAAATATGTATTTTTCATCAAAATCACAAAAATATCTGAAAACTGAAAAGTTGACCTGGCAAACACAGTAAAAAATCACCAAAATCATTGAAATTTTCAAAAATCACTGAAAAAATTCCTAAACTTTTACAAAAGCTGAAAAATCACTAATTTTAGTCAGAAATCACTGAGGTTGGCAACGCTCGCTGGTTCAAGTCAATTTTGGAACTACTCTCCCCTCCCCCCGAATAACGACGAAGATCAAAAAATTTTCAGAATTTCAAGTTGCATAGGTACTTACCTTAAATCTATGATTTTTTATATAAATAGAAAATTTTCCATAATTTCAAGTTACATAGTACGTATCGAATTCCGTTTAGTTTTTCACCTTTCAATCTTTTTGAGGGAATTTTTGCTAATAATTGAAAATTAACCTTCAGAATGATGGGGGTAAAAAACAAAAAAATTTCAAAATTTCAAGCTGTTCAATTTGTGGAACAATTGTTATAGTTTTTGATTTTTCAAGTATGAATTTGGAGGTGTTTTCCTGAGAAATCAAATCTGACTTCGGAAATTGTAGAGGGAATTTTTAACTTGCTAAATCGCATTCTAAAGGTATTTTTTCTAAATAATCAGAATTGACTCCCCAAAAGATAAGGATAAAATTCAAACATTTTCCAAAACAAATATTAAATTACCTACATTTTGATATTTTCCCATCAAAATAATAATAATAAAACAAAATTAATTTCCAAAAGCGTAGAAATACCTAAAACTAAATTTTTTTTGCAAAATTTAGAATTACTTAGGTAAGTATATCTTATAGGGTGCAATGGTTTTCAACTTGTTTTCGAATTTTGACGAACTTGAGTCGAAAATTGCGGAGAAATACGTGAGATTTTAGTAAATATTTACCCTCCTCTCCCCCCTCCCCTCCAAAATAGAAGCTCAGTTTCAAAATTTTGAATTTTTTTGAAAAAAATATTTTACGAAATTGAAGAATAAAAAAATATTGATTGATTTTCTTAATAAGTATTTGTGGTGTGTTTATTTGATTTTTGTACGTGGCCAAAAAGTTACCTATTTTTAAAGAGATTTCGAAATTGAAAGAAAAAAAAATAGGTAAATAAGGTTTGATTGATATTGAGGAATTGATTTTCGTTTCTGGACATTATTTACCTAAAAAATCATAAGTGCTAATAAAATTAAAAAAATAGAAATAATCAGGAATTTTTTTATACTCTTCCATGGTACTTAACCCTTTCACTCCCAATTTATTTTTTTGCGAATTTTCAAAAAAAATTTCACAGAGGTTGTTAAGGGGACCCACCCCAACACGAATCATCTGTCGGCCGATTTTTATCCCACCCCCTTGACCCCCTTGGGGGACTGGGACAACGTATGTCCCACTGGTATAATGATGACCAGTGAAATTGTCCCATTGGTATAGTAATGATCAGTCAAGTTGTTAACTAGCGCGATCTTTTGGGGTGTGAGTGAGTTAAAATATGCTTCTTGATGTACTCTACCAGTGGGACACAACAAACCTCGTTTTAAATGAAACCCGGTCCCGCTGGATTTTTTTTTCTGCCAGTGGGACAGCATATGTCCCATTGGGAGTGAAAGGGTTAATAATGCAACCAACTAAGATCCAAGTGTACGGTTTTAACCTTCCAAATACTTTTTTTGAAGATAAAAATTGCAGCATTAAAATTATGTATGTAATTAAAATTTATCCAAAACATTCCTATATCATTTCACTTGAACTTGAAGTAGAATTATCAAAATCACTCAATTCGATTACTTCCTTGAAATGCGATTAACACGAAAAAAAAATCCATCCAGGTAGAAGATTCCAGACACCGAGACCGAAAGTGTTTCCCCACAAAATTTTTTTCACTCCTATATTCGCTCGTAGTTGTTTCAAAAATCTCAATATGAAATTTTCAAAAGGAAACAAGTCGACCGTATAATAGGATTCGGTATTTTTGGCAGAAGTGATGAAATATCGAAACGTTTTCTATACAAGAATCGAAGTCATACTTGGCGGTTATCTATAAGCGGATTCTAATACCAAAGTACAATATTCAATACTGTGCTTTCCAACTTATTTTATATGCTTATCGTTTTTACCTACGAATGCTACCTATACCTACTTACGTTGTGGTATCGAACATTCTTCCACATTAAATAAGTGTCTGAGAAGTGAAGTATTATATAATTTCCAAGAAATATATCAATAAAATACGAAGTCTTTTTGGCGTAAGTAAAGCAAAATGATAACGTATTTGGAATTCGCGAACGTGAAATATACTCTTATAAGTAGGTACGCTTCTTTCTCGAGTATATTTTGTGTTTTTGAAGCTTTGGAAAAATTTCCATTCGAAATTGGGCCAGAATTGTGAAAGTTATATGTACTTATTCGACGATCCTTCGAAAATATAAAAGCAGATATTCGATTTTTTTATGTACTTTTTATCAATTTGTTTGTAACTTTTTACTTCTGTTTTCTTAAATAATATTATTCATTGCTTTCTTCTTTCCATGTTTCATACAATTTCATTCGCGAGTTCGTTTTTTCTTTATTTTATATCCTGCTTTTCCTACGAATCAAATTTCCCGAAAATTTTCCAAATTTCATCGACGAGCATCTTTTTTAAACTTGAAAAACCTACAAATGAAATACCAACGAAATTTTCTCGAAAATTTTTTGCAAATCTGAATCTGGAAATTTTCCATTCTACCAAACTACCGAGCCTCGTTGACAATAAATCCCTGATGTTGACATTCGTTCGAAAAATCTCGCCAACACATCCTTAAAAAGGAATTAAAATCGAACATCCGCTTTCGTTTCTCAACCACATGCAAACCGAATTACTTCAGTAAAAACCAAAAGAACGATAGTGGCAAAAACTTTTTTTATATCTGATGTCTGATGTGTGTGGAATTTTGACATCCGTCTTATGTACGTACCATTGTCGTTAAAACTTTTTCCTTTTTACACCCAGTAATGAAAAAAGTTGTGTATGTATTGTCGCGAGTAATGTTTCCGCGTCTTTTGCTTCTTCCAATTTTATTTACTCGTAAATATTTCAACTTTGATTTTTCTATTCGTATGTACTTTAGTTGTGATTTTGACGAATTCCAATTTTCACTTTATTATAAAATTTCCTCTCGTTTTTCTACCGGCTTGCCTTGCCTCCCCCTCTCCTCGCCGTCTCTTTGGTGTTTTCTTTATCGCGTACGGCAACGTCGTGAATTTAATCAAAATCTAGAATGACGGGTTGAAGAAATTTAATTCTTTTCTTTTTTTGTATAAAAAGAGGGAATTTTTCTAGCGCAGGAAATGCTCGCTTGATAATAAATTCGCGATACGAGTTTTATTGTAGTTTCTTTTCTTTCTTTTTGGTAATTAAGTTGTACGAGTTATTGAACAGCGATTCTAGAATGTCCTATTGTTTACCATATTATCGATATTCTCGCAGTAATACGAAGGAAGTGCAGAGTACAGACGGAAGAAATGCATAAATTACTTGTTTCCTGGTTATATGTTCTATGCAAATAAGAAATACTTGAAAAAAAGTTAAGTACCCTATTAATAGTAAACGGTTCAATGAAGAAATAATCGTGGTGGAGAATGTTCTTTGATTTCGCTAATTTTTGGTACCTATGTTGAGTACTTATTTTGGGTTGAAACCATCCCATACAAAGTTCTAGCTTCTTTGAATCCCTTAGTTTCTTGAAAATGGAATTATGAGTCCTTCGAGTAGTCATTATTGAAAAAAGAAACGAAATTTTTGAGTCTTTCCCCCCCCCCTCGAAGTCAGAATATTGCTAATAGGTTCGAAGGTGTGATTGAAGATTCTTTGCTTACCAAATTCATTGAAAGTTCAATTCAAAAAATGTTTTTGCTTTATTTACCTAATTGTAATTAGTAAAACAAAATTTTTTAAAATGTGAAAAATTACTTACTCATTCGCATATCAATGATTTTTATTCTAAAGATGAAAATTTACAACTCACCTGCAAAAAAAAAAAAAAAAAAATTTTCATTAGTTGATGTACATATTAAATTTCCAAGAAAAATTATTACCACTATAAGAATATTTCTCCAACACTTCAGGACCAGATTTTGAGCAGTCCAAATCAATTATAGCAAGAATAGATTTTCTCATTAAACCAGTTGAAAGGCGGAAAAATCAATTTTTAGTTGCCAGAGTAAATTTGGGGATCTGGTGGAGAAATCCAAAAATATTGGGGAAAATCGAAATCGCGTTGAAGATTCCAGAATGATTGGAAATGGTCAAATTTGAGTTAGGAAGATCAAAATTGAATGAGAAACTTGAATTTCATGAAATTTTATTGGAAAGTACTTTATTTTTCAATAATTTCACATTTTTTCTGATGACTTCGAATTTTGAATTTTTAAAAATTCGACAAAAATTGAGATATCTACTTAGGTAGCCAAATGAAATCGAAATCGTGTTTCAATTACAGGCGGTCACTTAAAATGGTTTTCTTTGGATCGTATTTTGTACATAAAATAATTTGAACGACGTTTGCCTGTAACCAGAAATTCCATGATTTTTCGATATTTGGAGCAGAATTTCTACTAATTTTTTCAATAAGTTTTAAAATTTGATTTAAAATTTTTAAGAAATAAAAAATATATTTTTCCCCTTCCAACGAAACTAGTATAACAAATGTTAAACTTCAATTTTTTTATTTTTTAAAATTTGAGGAACAGAGATGTTTTTTCCTTCGCTTCGTTGAAAAGTGAAGAAGCACGATTGGAATTTATTTTCTGACAAAAACAAGTAGTTTGAGAGAATGTGTCTTAGTCATAATTAACATTGTTCAGATTTTGAACTAGTTTCTTATAATTTCAAATTTTTAAAGTTGATGTACCTGCTTTTCAAAAAATTCATGTTCTCATTCTCATGAAACATTACTTTCGATTTCCTAGGGTAAGCAAACTATTCTATATTCATTCAGTACCTATGGGTTGCTGGATGCTGCATTTTTAACCTTTAACAGAGATCTATTTGTATATAATAAAAGATGAAAATTCAAAAACGAGTCAATTATACCTAAATTTAGGTTCTTTGATCTTGAAATCAAGGCTGAAAGGGGTAGAATTTTCCTTCGTAAAAGCCTGGGATCGCATTTATCATAATTTTTCCTTTTGACGTACAGACAGTTTTACCAATTTTTTTGTACAGAAGTCCTAATTGAAATAAAAATGAATTTATTCTTGGCTCACTCAAAGTTTTATCTTGTTTTCTGTGTTCTCAGGTGAGCATTGGGGGAAACTATTTTGCATTTTTTTTTTTCAAAAATAGAAGACGGCAGCTTGGAAGTTTATACCTAGACATTAAAACGACGTGGTAAAAATGTCACCTTACTGACTTCACATTCACCCAGACCTTAAAATCTAACCATGTTCAAACAAGTTTTTTAAAATCCAAAAAAATTTCCAAAAATAATTTTGATGTGTATGATTTTTATTCAAAAATACCAAAAATGTCCATTTTTTCATGGGTCTTTGAAAAATATCACTTTTTTCATGTTTTTTCAATATTTTGTACAAATAACGAAAAAAAATTGAAAATTTTCTCCTTAAATGATGTTTATAATGTGAATATTTGATCCATAAAAATCATCGGCACTGATTTTCTAATTTCTACACTTTCCCAATTTCTGAAAAAAGAAGTTAGGTAATGCAGTGCTTTTTCTCATTTCGAAAAACTGTTCTCGACAAGAGCTGATGATGGAAATTTATCGACAATGATTTTCATGGGTTAAAATATTCATATACTAAAATTTGTTGGAAAAATTAAGATTTTTTTCAAATTTTCCAGAATTAAAAAAAAGATTGATATTTTCTAAGGACTTTTGAAAATTCAGTGGCGTTGAAAAGTAGGGTACAAGGGGTTCATTGCACCCCCCCCCCCCCCCTCAATTACATCAGATAGGGGTTTTCAAAGCTTTAAAACATTCCTTTTAAAAATTCCTTGTTTGGGTACGTACCTAAACCTATTGAAAATCCAATCTTTCCGATTAAATTAATGACAGTACGAAAAAAAAACTCCTTTTTGCCTCATCTCCTGAAAATCCTTCTGGCATTGTTAGTTGCCATACCCACTTTATACCCTCTCAAAAAAAGCTTCCAACACCACTGTTCATACTACAATCATTTTTTTTTCAAATTCAATTTTTTTTTCATTTTTTAAAAACATTTTTTGAACATAGTCAGATCCAAGGCATGGCCGAGAGGGATAAATTTTAAATCGGAGGAGGGGTGAATTTTTTACCACATCGTTTTGAGATAACCAGCACATCTTCCTAGCTACCCCCGCTTCAACTTTGAAAAAAATGCAAAAAAATCTCCTTCAGTGAGTGTTCAGACGTTAAGAGTAAAATTTCGAAGTGCAATTTTTTTCTTATTTTTCTTCACTTCTTCAAAATGACATGAAAAAAATTATTTTTGACGACTGTCATTTTTCCTCTATAAACATCATCGACGAAGTTGTGAAAAAAAAGTGAATTTTATTAAAATGAAAATTCTCATTTTGGAATCAGTATCAAAATCTATTTCCCCCATAAAAACTGATCCCCGTTTCCTCGGAATTTTTAAAAATTTTGTCAAGTACCCAAGTAGGTAAGTAGTTATTAAAAAAATAAAAACTAGTAGGTATATAATAAATTTTCCAAGTTCATTTCAAAAATACGAGTAAATAAGACGAAAAATTTCTCGTAATAATCTTCGAATAAAAATATCTACATTAGGTTCATTCTGACTTAAAATTTTTCCAATTTTATTTCATCCAAAGACCTCGCACGTGCCACCGTGTAAAATTCTCTTTCGCTTTCTTCGCGAACCTCTATCCCACGTACTTCACATCAACGTACACTCGATTCTGATACAAGTGCATTATCAGTATAGCAAATTTGTTCGGGTAATTATCAAATTCACAATGAAAAATTGCTACGAAACACGAATAACAAATAGCAAGCTACATTTTCAATTCATCATTGTCACTCGACTTCTTTTCTCAGGCCTTCGCCATTCTATACTCTGCTCATATTCAACAATATAAAGTTTCCTTTATGCAAAAATTCGATAATACTTTAAGCGTGAATTTGCCTCGTACAAAAAGCCTTTTCAACGACTTTTCCTATTCCTCTTTTGAAAGGCGCGAAAATCTGAAAATATGTTCGCAAAGGTGAGGGGATGAGTAGAAGGGTGTATATTCATATTCGTACGATACACATACTATATTCGTATATTCGCATAACAGCCACGCATTAGATGAATAATTATCTATACATAGGTAGCTCCTGCTCCTACGTACGACGAATATCAGCGAGGAGAAAAAGTATTGTACGAGAATCTCAAAACGATCGTCTTATTTCACAGTACATTTGCAGAATCCCTGAAAGAAAAAATTTTTCACCCGGCCTTTTGATTAGATTAGCAATCTTTTGAAAGTGCTCTTAAAGGAAAATAATGCGGAAAACATTCAACATAACAAGAGAAAGTTTGCTAAAAAGAAAGCAAATAACTCTCTATATATTCGAGGTAAATCACTCGAATTAATGTTGATAAAGGATCTTTGTGTCGAGTTAATTTTATAGCCTAGCGTTGCGGATGGCAAAAAAAAAAAGAAAAAAAGTGAAAAAATAGTAGAAAAAAGCTAAGCACCTTTATCCTACGGTAGTTCGACGTACTGCACGTTTTATTTACAAAATCATCATCGTACAATACGGTCTAATTTAAACTGAGCGAATCTTTTTTTTTTCTCCAGCATTTGGACGAATTGAATCGTTTATTTCTCGATCGACTACGGATTTCTTGATTCGTTTAACATTATAGGTCGAGTAATACGGCATAATTTCCTAGATTCTATGACCCCTGCGATGGTTCGATGGTGTGTGTATTTTATCTGTACGTAGATACTACGTTGTGTTTGTCGTATTTACATTTAACATGAAAGATTACTCCCACATGTTTCGAAATGTTTTACGGTGTGTTTGGTCGTCGCGTCTCCGGCATGGTATTTGTATATGTAGTGGTAATATGTATAGAATAGACTCGCCGCATTGCATATACATTCGCTGTTTAACCACACAGACTAATAAAACTTATTATCATTATTTATCATTACACGAGAAGTTTTTAACTGTGTGGCGAGGCCTGGGTTGCTGTGCTCGAGCGATCCCATTTCCGTTATTAATCATTCCAAATTCGTAATGCTCCGAAAAAGTACACCCCGTTTGTACCGAACAAATTTTCCGATTAATATGATAACTTTCGTGTAAGTACCTACAAATAACTTTTATGTGTATGTACCAATGTTCCTATATAACAATCTTCATAGAAGAGAGGAGAGCGAACAGAAATGTTCCTAGTTTTATTTATTTTTTATTGTGCATATATGGAATTGAAATCTCCTCATATAAAATTATTCAGCTCTTTAAGGCTCCTGGAAGGGAAGCTGCGGGACCTCAAATTTAAGTTGGGTATGTAGAAAAAATATAATCTTCGAGTGAAAATTTCAGTCATTTTTGATCAAAATCTTGTGATTTGTTTCTAAATAAATTCACTCATTTTGAATCAGCGTAAATTCATTGATAAATTGTCAGAATCGCACAGGGAAAGTCGGCGAAATTCTTTGATATTCAGCGGATTTTTGCTGATTTTTCAGCAATTTTTTTCACTGTTTGCTTTTAATGAAAATTCTTCACTGATTTCACAGGGAAAATCTGCAAAATTTTTTGATTTCCAGCGGATTTTCGCTGATTTTTCAAAGAATTTCACTGATTTTTCAAAAACTTTCACTGATTTTTCAAAAAATTTCACTTCATTTTTCAAAAAAATTCAACGATTTTTCAAAGAATTTCACTGATTTTTCAAAAACTTTCACTGATTTTTCAAAAAGTTTCACTTCATTTTTCAAAAAAATTCACTGATTTTTCAAATAGTTTCACTAATTTTTCAAAAACTTTCACTGATTTTTCAAAAACTTTCACTGATTTATCAAAAAAATTCACTTCATTTTTCAAAAAAATTCAATGATTTTCCAAAAAATTTCACTGATTTTTCAAAAACTTTCACTGATTTATCAAAAAATTTCACTTCATTTTTCAAAAAAATTCACTAATTTATCAAAAAATTTCACTGATTTTTCAAAAACTTTCACTGATTTATCAAAAAAATTCACTTCATTTTTCAAAAAAATTCCCTGATTTTTCAAAGAATTGCACTAATTTTTCGAAAAATTTCACTGATTTTCCAAAGAATTTCACCGATTTTTCAAAAAATTTCACTGATTTATCAAAAAATTTCACTGATTTTTCAAATACTTTCACTGATTTTTCAAAAACTTTCACTGATTTATCAAAAAATTTCACTTCATTTTTCAAAAAAATTCCCTGATTTTTCAAAGAATTGCACTAATTTTTCGAAAAATTTCACTGATTTTTCAAAGAATTTAGCTGATTTTGCAAAGAATTTCGCTGACTTTCCAAAAGTTTTAGTTATACAATTTTTCAAAAAAAAAATTCTTTGTAATTAAACACTCAAGTTTCAATTCGAATGAAATAGAAGGGTGGGGTTTTCTCCATTGAAAAGATCAAACTTGTTTTATCTAGAAAGATTCCTATAAGTGGTACTTGAAGAGAGTGATTTTCATAGTTATTTTCAAAAGTAGAAACATTTGCCAACTTTTTTACACTTTTTTCAACATATGTATTTGATACGGTATACGCCTACCCCAGTTCGTCCATCAGAATGATCAACCGCATAGAAAAATTCTAGATAAATTTTTTTATTTGTTGTCCACAAAATGAAACTCTCTACTCTCGTATATTGAATCAGTGAAAAGTCACTGATGAATAATCAGAATTGCAGCACAGGGAAAATCAGTAAAAAATTTTGATTTTCAGCGGATTTTCACTGATTTTTCAAAAAAATTACTGTTTGTTCAGAAAATTTCACTGATTTTTCAATGAATTTCGAAGACTTTACCGACTTTTCAGTAATTTTTCGCTGATTTTCCAGTAATTTTTTCACTGATTTATTACTGCGCTGCAATTCTGGTTGCTTTCCAGGGATTTTCGATAATTTTCACTGATTTATAAATGAAAGAGTACCTATAATGGTTGTCGAGTAACAGACACAGACGGTTGAAAAAGAGCAAAGCTTTTTTCAAAATATTTTTTTTATGAGAGCATAACTCAGCCCCTTGAATTTAGAGGCTAGGCAAACATACATACTTGAACTCAGAATGGGTTGCCTACCTACCGAGTGGAAGGAGCGCAATCAACCTCGAAACACCCTGTAGAATTTAAAAGGGCTTTTTTTTTGTGAAGGGTTTGGAAGACTTGAAGTCTGTTTATTCAAATAATTTTTTGGTATACTTACAGATAATTTAAAAAATGTAATATCCATTACTTAATATACAATTTTTTTTTGTTGCAGGTGAGTTGTGAATTTTTATCGATAGAATAAGAAGTACATAGCTACCTAACGCATATATGAACGAGTAAGTAATGCCATTTTTTATTTCTTCCATTTTTTGCGAAAATCTGATTTTAATAGTTATTTAGTAACGTACGTGGAATCCAAAGAATTGATAAAGGTAGACTAAGGATTCTATTAGGGTGTGCCTTGATTCAAAATTTTGAATTTTTGATTTTCCTCTTTCTTATGAGATTAAACATATGAAGGATGACTTGCATGGTTCAAAATTTTGATTTTTTCGGGATAAACTTTGGACCGGAGAAATCATCCCAGATGGAGTTCTGGGAGCCTCAAATAGTCTCGTTTCTTGGCCCCCGAACTTCTTTTAAGATACATAACTCCTCGGATCCAAAGTTCATCCCTAATCATTTTTTTAAAATTGAACTTTAAAAATTTGTACTCAATTTTTTTCAATTTTTTCCAGTTCCAAAATTTTTTCTCAAAATTTTTCAACTCTGAAATCCAATTCGCAAAATTTTTTTCATTTCTGTATAACTTTTTGTATAAAGTTTTTCGATTTTTTCCAACTAAAATTTTTTTCAACTCTGAAACTTTTTTCTAAAATTCAATTCAATTCTCAAAATTTCTACCAAATTTTTTTCTTCATTTTTTGATCCTACATGTTTTTGTACTATAAAATTTTTTCTCAAAATTTTTTTTCAAAACCTTCAAGCCCTGAATTTTTCAACCCTATTCATTGGCGATGACGCCACGTCTCACGTTTAGAAAAAATGCAACATTTAAAAAATGAAAGGTCAAGTATACAGCATGTATAACAAGTTCTGTTGGTCCTGCAAAGTCCTGCTTTTGGCTGAATGGTCCTGCAGGATCTGCAAAAGCCCTGCTTTATCTGTTTTGTTTTTTTTTCAAATTTTAAACCCTAACAAAAACTAGCAAAAATTAAACATGTATAGAAAAAGTTTTGAATTTGAACGATACCTAGGATGATAGGAAATGTTTTTGTTCTTCCTTATATTTTTCAATATTATACAGTGTGTTGAAAAAGTCCTTCTGAAAGGTCCTGCTGAGATCCTGCCTTTAGGTTTCGAGAGTTAGTCAAACATGCTGGTATAAGAAAAATGCGAGTCGGAAAAAGTTTTGAAAAAAATTCTACAGTTCGATTAAATTTTAAGAAAAATTTCAGAATTCAAACAATTTTGAGAATAATTTGCATAGAAAAATAAGAGTAGGAAAGTGTTGGAAAAAATTTTGAGAGTTTGGATTATACTTTGAGAAAAAAATTCATAATTGGAAAAAAGTTTGGTGAAATATGTTGGGTGTGTAGGAATAAGGAGATTTGAAAGAAAATTTTTTAGAAAAAATTTTATAGTTCAAAAAAAATTGGCGAAATATCTCAAGAGTGTAATAGAAATTTGAAAGAAAATTTTCGAAAATTTTTAAAGAAAATATTTCAAGGTTGGAAAAAAACAGAGAAAAAATTTTAATGTCGTGAAAAGTTTTCAGGGCTAGAAAAAAAAAGAGAAACTTTGAATGTTACAATCTTGACAAAAATATTCGAACTTGAAAAAAAAAACACGTTGCTGTGTGGTGTTTTGCGTATACCTTTGGTAAAAAAAATGCACCACATGAAAAGAATTCGTCCTTCCCATCAGTAGGTAGGTATATTTAAATTCGCTTTAAAGACGAATTCTTGGATTTTGAAATAAACTCTCGTGATTTTTTTCGTGAACCAGAGGCTATTTTCGCATATTTTCGACTGAAATAAAATCAACCGAAAAATATTTTCCAATCTTCGATTCTATCCATCCTCTTTATGGATAAAGAGAACCCGATAGGTTATCAATACACGCTATAAAATCACATTAACAAGCATTACAATCCACCATAAAAACGTAATAGAAAAACTCGAGGCGTAAATACACCCAGAGAACAATTTTTATTAAAAATTGGTTCCGAAACTACCTTGGCCGATTGTTAGAGATTTTAAAAACGTCGCCAAGAGCATACCGTACTTTCGGCTTAATCGACTTCATCGTGCCACTAAAAGAAGGGCAATAGCTTTCCGAACCTGTTACACGTTACGAAGTATAATAACGAGTAGGTAATGCGATATTGTCTGATAAAGCAGCAATATAAACGCGAGTAGCGAAGGTTAATAATGCATCGAACCAAGGTGTTTGGTAATTTTGGCATAAATGCCGAGCAAATTGCTCATAAAGAGCACCATCGCGCTGCATTCGGTTACCTTTTATACTTTGTATTCCGTAATACGAAAACATATCACAAATAACCACCGTCATTAATTAAATTTAATCTAATGGAGGGAATCTGATTTTGGCTGCATTTCAAATTTAATCCTCGCTCGCTGCGGCAGCGACAAATCGAGAAAAAAAATCGACTGTTTCGATGTGACAAATAATACGCCACGGTTTGCCTTTGCCTTTGGTTTATAAAAAGGTGTAATTTTTTATTCGAACGATAATCAGATGAAAAGGGTCACCGTTGGAGGAGTCATAAGAAGCAGCAGTTTTCGAATAATCGCCCCGCTAACGTTAAACCTAATAAACTGTTAGCGATAGCAAACTATGTTTCGAAGTTAACAAAAAAGCTTTAGGGGTTCCTCCTCTCTTCCTGCGTGTGTGTATTACTTTGGCCATTTGGCTCGTTGACAAAAGTTACTCTTTTTTTCCTGCTTCTTCGTCGTATAACGAAGAACACCGGCATTAGTTTCCAATAACAATCCGAGTTTTCGTTTAATTTGTAAATTATTTGTTTTTAGTTTTTCGTCGATGGGGATTTTTTCGGACGAGGGGACGAGTGAGGGGAAAAGGTGTCGTTGCGAAAGAGATTCCCATTTCACGACTAAATGGCCGAATAAATAAAACCTATGGCTGGATAAAAATCCATCATATTGTATACTTTGATCAATCTACTGCGATGGAGCTGGCGTAAATTCAACCGAATGATTGCTGCCTGTACCTTTTTAGTCGTATATCTTCATTATTATGTGTATTCTGACAGATGTACGGTACGATCGCATATTTTTATACGTCCAGACTCCGGATAGATATCGACGTGGACGTAAATGTTCAAATTCAAGGCTACATCGAACATCGATTTCCTGTTATTTCTTCTCTAATACATTCGTATCTCGAATGATTCACTATATCTACGTTACATTAAAAATATAACCCAACATCTTCTCGTATCGAAAGACAAATGAGAAAAAAAAATTCGTATGGTGAAAAATTCCAACAATTGGTCGAAAAAAAGAATTGAAAACTTGTCATTAATCTCGATATTATTCGAGGTGTTGGTATTTCTACGTAATATTCGACATAAGTACAAGTAGCGATTCTTTTTTGCCACGATCATCGATTCGAGCTGCGAGGGTCTTTGTTTGCGTACGTAGACACGGTACTCCTCCCTGTCATAATTTTTATTACAAAGCACCATTTTAAATTAAAAACTTCGCTATCGACAAATAACTAACGCTTTCTTTATTATAGAAGCAGGCAAAAGAAACACCTTCGCTTTCTTTTCGTTTCTTTTTAGTATAAAACAAATAAAAAAAAATCGTAATTAAAAAGAATAAAAGATAACAGTTTCACTTTTTCGGGGGGTGTTTTTTAATTACTTCTATATAGCCGAACGATGGTGGAAAGTATGCTTTTAAATGATAATTAAACTCCGGATGCGTACAAGGTATAGTCTTCCAAATGCGAATATTTCACTGTATAAGATGGAAATACATTCGAATATTTTTTCGAGCTTGTCTGCTTCTTCTACTATTTCGCAGATTCTTGTATACGAGTATGGTTGGTACTTCGTAGCAAGGGTTAAAGTTTTACTTGCTGGTATTTTTGGTCGAATTGTAAGTATACGAGAAGAGGAGTTTGTATGAGGGTGCGAACAGTTGATGGTATTAAAGCGGATAAGAAACGAAGATAGAGGGGATTACAATGAAGATTTATGACTGAATTAGAAGAAATTTTTGTCATTCTTTTCGTCTCTCGAGATAATTATCGAGGTGTGCTCGACTCGCAGAAGCTGGTGCGAAGTTGAGTTTCGTCGGTACCGAGAATGGATGAGGTCCAATTTTCTGGTACGATGTATTTTTTAAAAATATTTTCAATTATGGCGTTCATACCAGAAAATAAGTGTGGTAAATAAATTAAGAAAAATAATAAGCCGATATTTTACAAGCTTAAATAAACTTGATGGTCTGCATACTTGAGTGGGTACAGACAGGGGAAGTATTTTCGGCGATTTTTTTTTTTAAAAACATGCAAAAGTCTGTGTAGAGTAAAAATTTCTCCAAAAGAATTTTTTGATCATAAATCATCCAAGTATTGAAAAATTTTTTGAAATAACAATTTTTTTATTCAAATGGCTGAAAATTAGGCTGCTCTGAAAGAGGTACATGCAGGAGAAATTTGAACTGTCATGATGTTGCTATAGTGTAGTCGGATTATGTCAAAAAAAGGCTTCCGCTCGCACCGAATGTTAAAAGCAATTTGATGATTGATTCTTAATCTAGAATGCATTTAGAAAAAAATGAGCCTGGGTGCCATTTTTTTTAGCCCCTTCCCTCCCTAGGGTCCACCCCCCTTTCTTTAAAATTAATGTATCTCCCTTGCTATTCGGTCTACAAAAAAATTTTTCAAATAAAAGTTCTTTCTTGAGAGCTTCTCTACATTTTTGGTAATTACCAAAATTTCATTTAGAGCAACCTTCGTGCCCCAAACTTCAAAAATGTATTTACAAAAATACTCAAAATCAAGTTTTTCTCATTTATTATAAAAAATAATTATCGCAGATGACGCAAAATGTATAATAACAAAAGTGTTAAGAATAGAATTTTACGTTCAATAAGTTTATCGTCATACCCTCACCCCACCCCAAGGGTCCACCCCCCCTTCAAAAAATCAATGTTTTTGTTTACGATTTTTTTCGTTCGTTTACTTATTTAAAAAATTGGGGGAAATACTAGTAATTTTAAATTGTTCAAAATTCTCGACCGAAATGGAATTTTTCTAATTACAAAAATTAAAGTCTTCATTTTCGAAAAATATCAAACTCCAACCTTGATTTTTAACTTTAAATGAAATTTCACCATCATTGAAGAAAGCCAAGCTGCTCCTCTCCGCCTCTCCCCAATTTATCTGATTCCAATTTCAAAATTTTAAATTTAAATTTTCCAAAAAAAATCCATTCTTGTACGAAATACAAAAAGATAGCACTCTCATGGACAAACTGAAATCGCTTTATTGAAGTGGGGGCAAAAAAATGGAAGGGTTCATTCGAAATTTTGAATACACAATTTTAATGGTTCATAAATGATACTTACATACCTGAAAAATAAAATTTTAGAAATTTTACTTTTTCCACTCATTTTTTAAAGTTTTGATTGGTTTTGATTCGGAGCCAGTTTAAGCTGGAGAGTAGCAAAGGGGATAGCTTGACTCCTATTAATGGTAAAATTAATTTTTATGAAAAAATTGGATTTCAGTCAGAAATTTCTTGAAAGTGGGAAGTTTTTTGAAAATTTTTTCTTAAGAAAAATTGAGAAAAATCATACTTCGAGTTTAAACATTCCATCTCGTTTGGAAAACTTTAATTTTTTAATTTTGTCCCCACTTCAATAAAGCGATTTCAGTTTGTCCATGAGAGTGCTGTCTTTTTGTATTTCGTACAAGAATGGATCTTTTTTGGAAAATTTAAATTTAAAGTTTTGAAATTGGAGTCAGATAAATCGGGGAGGGGGCGGAGAGGAGCAGCTTGGCTCTCTTCAATGATGGTGAATTTTCATTTAAAGTTAAAAATCAAGGTTGGAGTTTGATATTTTTCGAAAATGATGACTTTAATTTTTGTAATTAGAAAAATTCCATTTCGGTCGAGAATTTTGAACAATTTAAAATTACTAGTATTATTTCCCCCAATTTTTTAAATAAGTAAACGAACGAAAAAAATCGTAAACAAAAACATTGATTTTTTGAAGGGGGGTGGTGGACCCTTGGGGTGGGGTGAGGGTATGACGATAAACTTATTGAACGTAAAATTCTATTCTTAACACTTTTGTTATTATACATTTTGCGTCATCTGCGATAATTATTTTTTATAATAAATGAGAAAAACTTGATTTTGAGTATTTTTGTAAATACATTTTTGAAGTTTGGGGCACGAGGGTTGCTCTAAATGAAATTTTGGTAATTACCAAAAATGTAGAGAAGCTCTCAAGAAAGAACTTTTATTTGAAAATTTTTTTTGTAGACCGAATAGCAAGGGAGATACATTAATTTTAAAGAAAGGGGGTGGACCCTAGGGAGGGAAGGGGCTAAAAAAATGGCACCCAGGCTTATTTTTTTCTAAATGCATTCTAGATTAAGAATCAATCGTCAAATTGCTTTTAACATTCTGAGCGAACGGATTGCATAATCCGACTACACTACTATGCGGGGTTGTATCTACAGGAAAAATTTTCAACTAACAAAATTTTGCTCCTCATAGGAAATTATTGAAAAATTTCAATTATCAAAATTTAGCACTGAAGAAGGACGTACAGGAGAAATTTCAATCGTCAAAATTCTTCTCTGAAGGAAACACAGGAAAGATTTTAAACTTATTGCAATTATTCTCTAATATGAGGGGTTGATGAGAGAAATTTCAAAGTACCTTATAAAAATTCTCCTATCCAGAGGGAAGTACAGCAAAAATTTGAAATTATAAACTTTTTGCTCTGGATGGAATGATTTTATATCGATTTTAATGTCAGATACATATTATCGTAAATTTCATTTTTTGTGAAGAAATTTTTTTTGTTTCTACCAAAGTAAGTAAGCGTAAAATGGGTAAAAAAAATAAAAAACACGCGTTTTTTATTGCTTGGGGCTTCAGTTCTATTTTTTTTGACGAACTTCCACCACTTCAAAATTTTTGAAATTTTTGTGGTGTACTTACTTACTTGTGAATAAATGGCACTCATTTTGAGGAAAAAAATTCCATTGCCCCTTTAACCCTCCATAACAAAAGGAGATTCAAAATTTTCAAAGAGGCATAACTCAGCGAAAAAAATTTCCCAAAGATTCCTCTAAACATTTGAAAGTTATCTAAAAAAATGCGACATTTTTACATGCGTTTGGCGAATAACGAGAAAATTATGAAAGATTGAGAATGACCGAGGAGGGGGGGGGTGGCTAGAATGCATTTCAAAAAAAATGGAAAAAATTCTAAATTCTCAAAAGTTTGTTACCTCTTCCCGATCATACTATATAAATTTCAAAATTTTTGGTTGCATGTTTGCATGAATGACGAAATGGGTATTTTTAAATAGAAAATCACATTTTTTCGCTTGTTCCTCCAAACAAAAAAATCTGAAAAAATTTGCATTATATTGTACCAAAGTAGGATCATATTTCTGCCAAAAATAAAAAATAAATGCTTTTTAGTTTTGAAATTAGAGCAATTTTAAGGTTTCTAAGTGGGGGGGGGGGGGGGTGGCTAGAAGGCGGTGCAAAAAAAGTGAAAAATTCTCAAAAGTTGGTTACCACTTCCCGAGTACCCTATACCACATAAATTTCAAAATTTTTGGTTCAATAGGTTCCAAAATGTGACTTTTTTTGAAGAAAAATCGATGGTGGGGGGTGGTAAAACGCGCCCTAAATTTTTTTTGGAGTCCTTAATAATGTATTGGTTTTAAAAAGTAGCTCTTAGGCCGATTCACCTATCTTAACCGGGGGTACCGTACCCTTTCAGAAACTAAAGTTTATTTCTCGAATTTCGGGGAATTTTTGAAATTCCAAAATTAGGTACACCATCGGCCTGCAAAAATTAAATTTTGATCCAATCAACGACAAAACCTGAAATTTGGTATACCCTATTTTCGACCTCCCAAATTGGTTGGAAGCGGTTTTGAGAAGTTTTAGAGCCTCCAGAAAATTTTTGAATTTTCCAGAAACTGCACTTTTTCTTTAATTTAACAATTTTTTTAAATTCTAGTTTTTTAAAAATAATTTAGCAGTTTTTTACAAATTGAAAAAAACTAAAAATAGAAAAATCAATTGAAACGTGAAAATTATAAATCTCTACAGAGAAAAATTCAAAAAGACCCTACTTTGAATATTAATAACTCTTTTCAATAATCTCTCTGCTCAAAGTATACAACTGCACAATGTATCAAAAAATTGATAAAAATCGAAGACAATTTTTTTAGCCCCTTTTTCACTTCTCTATTTTCTCCAAACTCTGGAATCTCCGCCATAAAAACTGCACAAAAATACGTTTCAATTATTCCTACATTTCGAAAAAGCTCCTCCCCAAAAAATACAAAATTTAAGCATTCAAGACAAAAGTGTTACGTACGAAATTGAAATCGTACGAGAAAAAAGAATCAACCATAGGTTCGGTTATTCGTAAAAGTTGAAAAAACACCGCCGAAACAAGCATTCGTCGGCGAAGCCAGGCAGATGAAACAAATAGCTCGAAACGTGTTTTATTATCCGCTATTCAAAGCAGATACTTTGCAACTACCATCGAAGCTATCATTTCTAAAGATCAAAAACTTTTTCTTTAAAAATTTCACCGCGTGTGCGTGATGCGGCGTACTTCTTTCGTTCGTCGTCTTTGAATAACCTACCTACGTTTTCAACGTCGCCAAAAAACCCTAGGAAAAAAGAGAAGAAATTATTACGTCAAAGAAAAACATTCAGAAAAAAAGGTTTTCGAGGTGTATGAAGAAAAAAATCATCTACCCTTTTTCGAGCAAGGGTTATGTTAAAAATAATCACGTCGGAGGATAATTCGCTAAAAATTTAACGTCACAAGTGTTTTTTTTTCCTGTGCTCCAGCACTCGTCGTATATTTTGTCAAGTGTAACCATGTAGTGAGAAAAAAACAAAAGATGCATGTTAGAGAGGAGGGAAAAAAGAGACCAGTGGGAAGAGAAGACGAACACATGGGAGAATTAAAATCGAAAACGCAATGGTTAGCTGACTTGAGTTATACGAAAAGTAATGTTCTCATTGTGGATAAGAACGAAGCAGATTTATACCATCTAATTTGGCTTCCGTTCAACGCATTCTTTTTTTTTCCTTTTTCGAATATTGTACATGAGCCAGACGGACGCGGAATCATCCTTTAGCTCGTGTGTGCATCGTACTGTACGTGTACGTGTAATGATCAAATGTACCGTGGATGTGGCTCGTCTCAGCAATTTACATTATTCTGGCAAGTTATGTATGATATTGGTGTGTGGAACTGTGGATACTTGTTTCTCGCCTTACATTGGTCCATTTATGTAGTTTGTAAGCTGGTAGTATGTTTTGATCGTATTTTAGAAATAATTAAATTCGGAAGTTGTACGTATCTCGAATGGGTGGTTTTGCTCCATTATGGTGTTATAAGATTAAATGCGAACACATTGAAATTACATATTACAATGCGGTTGAATTGTATGTATCATATAAGAAGTATAAAAAAAACGAAGAGAAATTTAGGAGATGATGTGATTTATTAAGAAAAAAAAATGTATGCACCTACCTATTGAAATTTGTAGGAAGATTAAAGATGAACAAAAGTTGAGAGAAATGAATGGATACTCATCAGAAAAAAGGTCAATGACTTGAAATGTCATCTGTTGAATTGGGACACTACACGTTCAGGGTGTTTGAATTGTAGACGTATATTCAAAAAATTTGAAAATAACCGAATACCACTAACAAGAGAGGTATCCAACTGACAGTAAAATTTTGAGTCGAAACAAAAATAAATCGGAAGTACATCATGAAAGAACTTAATATCCAAAATTTCAGGGGCTAAAGTTGATTTCTCGAATTTTGGCGAATTTTTGAAATTTCAAAAAATCACCCCATCGTCCTGAAAAAATGAAATTTGTTCTACTTAATCAATTAAAAAAACTGAAATTTGGGTATACCCAATTTTCGACTTCCCGAATCGATTGGAAGACGAGCGTCTAATTTCATTGTAGAGTTGTCAGAAATGGTGCGGCACGATTTTTTTTTCTAGTTCTCATCACGTAACGACACTCATTCTGTTTCTGAGTCCTTAGTCCAGAATATTTTCATTTCTTCAAAACAGTTTGAAATTTTCTGAATCTTTATTCCAAGTCCAATTTTTTTTCATATTTTTCTCAACTCCAGTTTTTTTTCAGGCGTAATTTTCTCAGCTCGGATTTTCTCAACTCAGATTTTTTTCTTCTAATTTTCTCAACTCAAATTTTTTCAGATGTAATTTTCTCAACTCATTTTTTTTCGTTCAATTTTCTCAACTCAAATTTTTTTCTTCCAATTTTTTCAACTCAAATTTTTCAGCAGCACAATTTCTTTTCCGAGTTCTTTATCACGTAATGACACAAGTTATGAGAAGAAAAAAAATTGAGTTGTGGTAATTACGTCCAAAAAAATTTGAGTTGAGATAATTGAAAAAAATTGGGTTGAGAAAATTGAAAGAAAAAAATTGAGTTGAGAAAATTACGTCTGAAAAAATTAATTTGAGTTGAAAAAATGAAAATAAAATAAATTGAGTTGAGAAAATTAAAAGAAAAAAATTGGAGTTGAAAAAATTATGTCTGAAAAAATTTGAGCTGGGAAAATTTAAAGAAAAAAAATTGAGTTAAGAAAATTGAAAAAAAATTAGTTGAAAAAATTAGAAATAAAATTCATTTGAGAAAATTTAAAAAAATTGAGTTGAAAAAATTGAAAAAAATGGAGTTGGAAAAATTACGTCTAAAAAAATTGAGTTGGGAAAATTTGAAGAACAAAATTTGAGTTGGGAAAATTGAATAAAAAAATATTGAGTTGAGAAAATTTGAAGAACAAAATTTGAGTTGGAAAAATTACGTCTGAAAAAAAAACTTGAGTTGAGAAAAATATGAAAAAATTGGACTTGGAAAAAAGGTTCAGAAAATTTTAAACTGTTTTTAAAAAAATGAAAATATTCTGGACTAAGGTCCCTCTAAGGACCCAGAGGCATAATGAGTTTCGTTACGTGATAAGCACTTGGAAAAAAATTCTGCTGCACCATTTCCGACAACTCTACAATGAAAATAAATCGAGACATTTTGGAATCTTCAGAAAAAAAAGTTCATCAAAATGATCCATATGTACTTTAAGACTTAAGAATTCAGATTACCCATATTGATGACCTATTTGATCGATTTAAGCATAATTTTTCAAAATTCGTAACTGGCGAATCAAATCTATATCATTCTCCTGAATTTTTTTTGGATGAATTAAAAAATAAGGTAAGATTGTCGAATATGGACCAATCTTGTTTTTTGCCTCTAGAGTGACCCCATTACCCCCAAAACAGTACGAATGGGCTTAAATTGTACCCCCTGAAACGAATGTTCAAAAAATGAATTCCCCGATTTTTGGTGATTTTTTGGGCCCGTAATATGGACCTCTCCCCCAGAAATCTTTTAAAAAATGGAATTAATTTTTCAGGGAAGGGTTCAATGCAAGGGCGCAGCGAATGGGGGGTGGGGGAGTCAATGCTAGTAGAAAAAGTTGGCAAATTCGTCTCAAAATGAGAAAAGTTGGCAAATTTGACCAATAACAATAAAATTTTTGGTGTAAACATCGCTTTTTCAGAAATTACAGTCCAACTCTGAAATTACCTTCTAATTCTAAAATTTTCAAAAACTTTGGCCTCGCTACGCTCGGCCTTATTTTATGTATTTTATCTACTTCATGCAAAAGTGATTTTTTTCGTATTTTTTCTCAAAATTATTTGTATATTCACCTAATTTTAGTATATTTTTTTCTCCTAAAAACTCATTTTCGATGTTTGAAAATAAAATTTTTTAAAAGCTTTGGCCTCGCAGCGCTCGGACACATTATACTTCTCCCTCAATAATTTCAAAGTAAAAGTGGTCATGGAATTTTTTACTCAAGTTTATTAATCTAAAACATGGTTTTATGTCGCCTCGAACTTGAGGCTTTCTAAAATTTTCGCCTTTATAAAATTTTTTAAATAAATTATAATTTTTCTTGAACATTTCCAACCTTGCTTTGTTCGGGACAAATTGACAATTTCGCTGATTTTTCCAACTTCGAGAATAGATACATAGATTAAATACATTGAAATTACGCAGGGAAAAGCAATGAATTGAATGAGAGGGAGAAGTGGTCAAAAAATTTAGTTCAGTCTGAAAATTTGTGCCATCCATTCCCGCTCCCAAAAAGTCAGTCTGTTTCGTGCTTAAATAGATTTTCAATTTTTTTCAAAAATCAAGCCGGAAATTCTGAGATTTGGCCCCCTCAATTCAATATCCAGACTTGGGTACGTCACTGCACACTTTGCTACACCATTCTATGAAACTTAAATTTTATTTCAAATTCATTTCGTCCATAAGGCGTACCCAAGGGGGAGGCAGAAGGGGCTCGAGCTCTCCCCCTCGCTCGGATAGGAGATTTTTTACAAAAATGTGAAAAAAGTGCATTTTTTTGGTATTCAAACATAATTTTTCGAAAAATTTTCGCCCTCGCATCGCTCGGGCAATATTTCAATCATGTTTTCTTGAATGAATCCGCATCAGTCTTTAAAGAAATTCTGCCTTTGAAAATCAGTGAAATGATTTTCTTTAGAAATTAATTATTTTTTATCGATTTCTCAATCAATTCCCATTTATTAGGAAAAATCAATAATTATTTTGACTTGACTGAAAGATCGGTGAAAAATCACTGATTTTCAGTTAAATTCATTCCACTGATTCAAGCAGGTAAATTTTACCAATTCAGATTTCAGGAGTGTATTGATTGTTTGTTCCAAAAAATTCTGTAATTTTCCAATTTTTCTTTGCTCAAATCTCTTTATTTCCCCCCCCCTATTTTTACTCGAATTCTCAGCTCTTCCCTAAAATAATTTCTTGGCGCGCTTATGATTTCATCTCTAAAATTGGCAAATTTCAGTTTCAAAGTTGGAAAAATCGAGAACGTCACCCCCCCTCCCCCCTCAGAAAAAACACTTCGCTAACGCCACTGGTTCAATGCTTTTCGAACTTTACAGTCATCTGTAACCTTATAAATACAAAATAACAAAATTTTGATCATTTTGATACCGGATGAAAACATAAACAAAGAGATCCCCATTAAGAGCCTTCAAATCGTAATTTTAAAATCTACTTCTCTCGATCTGGGAGCATCCGATGTCAAAACCAAATGCATCTTTCAAAAGCACTTTAGTAAAAAGTTGAAAAATGAAATTCTTTTTTTTGCCTTTAATTTTTTTTTTTTGGGGGGGACTACTTTCATTTCAATTCCGTATTGATCACTAAAGACTGGAGGAAGGGGTCACTTGGAGCACGGGAAGGGGGTCGGATCAATGATTTTTGACTGCAGTGAAGGGGAAGGAATAATTCAAGCAATTCACTTTGAAGATCCATAACTTTAATTTCAAGGGTTTAAAAGAGCTGAAAATTTGTAAAAAATTAGCAAAATCGAAGGAAATTTCTAATTTCAACTTGAAGTCCTAATTGAGGAGTAAAATAAAGCACGAGGTGAATTTTTCAGCAGTGCTTTATTCCACACAATGCATTATGAACAAGCTCGTTAAAATTTTCTCATTTGTCAAGTATTTAAAAATTATACTCCGCGGCTATGTTGTTAAAAAAAAAAAGAAAAAAAAATTAAATTTTACTGCTTAATAGTACTTGACCCATCTTTTTAAACCATAATGATGTTTACGTAAAATATACACGACAACGTGTAAATATAGGTACCTAAGTAGTGTAAGTCATAAAATGAGAACATCTTAGGTTCTCATGAACGTACAAAAGAAGTACAAACGGTAAGAGTCGCAAATGATGACGGTAGGTATTTGCGTGCAAACCCATGTACAAGCACAAAGTATAGTATACATTTCGAGTAGCGGTATAATAACACTATAGGCAGCGTGCACGACTTTTAATTTAAACAAGCTGTCGTAAATTACAAAGGGAACGCCAGCAGCGTCACATCGAAATCTAAAGTTGCCATTTTGGAAAATTTTCCACCCTGAAATATTTTCATTATTTTTATACGTGTACGTTCAAAGTACAAAAATGCTCGCATCGTTAAATTTACACCGCAAAAACGTATTAAAATTAAAATACCTGCGAGGTTTTTTTTATCGTTGCCCCAAAAAAAAGACGATAGAGGAGGTCGAAAAAAAAAAGACGCCGAATCAAGCGTTAAAACGTAATAAAACTATCATTTCGGAGTGTAAGAGCATAAGTGTTCGCGTCAATGTGCGTTGCTATATTACATTACATCGTACACCATACTCCTAAGTTAACCCTTATAGACATTATACGCCTTTTTAATATTGTTTTCGTATGACTCTCTTACTGCCTGCGCGTCTGTGTAGGTATTTTACTTACCATTTTCTAGTCGTTTATTTTAGCTACCTCGTGGCTCGTGTAGGTTTTTCATCGCATTGTTGTACCTATTCTATATAGCCATTATTTGATACGTTTTGTTTTATTATCGAGAGTTCTGCTCAATTACAAGATTTTCCTTTTTTCCGTACGCTACAAATTAAATCATTTTAATTCGCCCGGCTTACCTAGCGATTCGAGCAGAAATTTAGGTATTTTTTCCTACTAACAGTGGTTCGTAAATGTACCGTGACCGTGGTGCTTAAGAAAATTGCGCTTTTAATACGATACCGAAGAGAAAACGTTGCGAAAGGGAGGCGATTTGCGAAAAAAAGGGTGAAAAATTGAAGGGAATCGTTGTTAGGTTTATTTTATTTTATTATTGGGCTTGTTTGAGGAGATTTTTCAGAACTTGATGGATTTTTGAACAAATTGATGAATACTTGAGGATTAATAAACACAGGGGTGCGGTGAGGGTATATTTTTGAGGAGCAGTAGGGTGGAGTGAAAAAAAAAATCTTGGATTTTGACCAAATTTGGTGGGGTGGTTTACTTTAAGTGAGAGACCACCAAAAAAAATTTTGAGCCCTCTTGGGACAAGGGAAGAGGAGCAGGAGGTGCTCAAAGTGCACCTCCTTTTGAAAAAAACGTTGTTTTTTGTGTTTTTCAATTCCAATGATATGAAATTTTCACTAAGCTGGAATAATTTTTTTTTTCATCGAATTGTTGAACAAAAAAAAATTTTCAACCAGTGAAAGTAAATTTAAAAAAAAAATGAAAATTTAATGCACCAGTGCAGCCAAAGCAAATTATAAAATTCCAAAATACGGAATTTATATCGACTTTGAATTGATTATTTTTTCCCCTTAAAAAATTTACGTATTTTTTTTTCAATCACCTCGAATTAATTTTGTTATCGTTTAAAAAATTCACAATAATTTTGTTTTCAATTATCAGAAATAAATTTTTTTAAATTTTTCTTTGAAAATTTTTTACGTCAGTGCAGCCAGTTGGCTCATTCCATGTCAACTCGACCAGGTTTTGACCTTGGGTCTTCCGATTTCACTCAAAATTTTTTTACGAGTTCCCCTCGATGGTGTAATGAAGAAATCACCGTCATTTCTATCCTAATCCTTCAGGGGGGCGGGGGTGTCCCTTGTAATTTTCGTATAATTGGGATTTTTCGCGAAATGGCTCAACTTTGAAGGCGCATATCTCAAGATCGGTCATGTCCAAGATAAATCTGTTCATGCGGGTTTGTAGAGAATTGAAAGCAGATTCAAAATTGATAATCATATTTTGAAAAGTTCAAAGTTGAACTTTTAAGATGAAAGCTCAACTTTCATGATAAGTACAAAACATGAGGGCCCCCATTTAAAAATCTGAAAAAATTACTATGAAGAGAAATTTTTATGTATTTTTCAACTAACTACCTTTCAAGATGGGATCTCAATACCTCTGGAGGGCACAAGGGTCCTCAATTTTGGTCAAAATTCAAGAAAATGTAAAACGTAAAGTGATATATCGATTTCGACTAATTCGAAGGCGCTGAGTTCGAATATGAGGTCAGTTTTTTCATCCGACCCTTCTGAACCCCCTATCAGCCCCCCTGATGGGGTCAAAATTCAAAAAAATGAAAAATAACGTGTGGCGTGTCGTTTGTCGGGTTTTTGAGGGCGCTGAGTTCGAATATTTGCTTATTTTCCGGATTCGACCCTTGGGTGCACCCCTAGCCCCCAATTTTGAGAAAACACATGCTAAAAAAAAGAAATAGCATGTGTTACATCGATTTCTACTAATTCGAGGGTACTGAGCTTGATTATCAATTCACTTTATTGATCGGCCATCCCCATCCCCCATTTTGACTCCCAAACTGCTGAAAATTTTAAAAAACGATTTTTTTTCAAAATTGGGGGCTAGGGATGCACCCAAGAGTCGAATCCGGAAAATAAGCAAATATTCGAACTCAGCGCCCTCAAAAACCCGACAAACGACACGTCACACGTTATTTTTCATTTTTTTGAATTTTGACCCCATCAGGGGGCTGATAGGGGGTTCAGAGGGGTCGGATGAAAAAACTGACCTCATATTCGAACTCAGCGCCTTCGAATTAGTCGAAATCGATATATCACTTCACGTTTTACATTTTCTTGAATTTTGACCAAAATTGAGGACCCTTGTGCCCCCCAGAGGTATTGAGATCCCATCTTGAAAGGTAGTTAGTTGAAAAATACATAAAAATTTCTCTTCATAGTAATTTTTTCAGATTTTTAAATGGGGCCCTCATGTTTTGTACTTATCATGAAAGTTGAGCTTTCATCTTAAAAGTTCAACTTTGAACTTTTCAAAATATGATTATCAATTTTGAATCTGCTTTCAATTCTCTACAAACCCGCATGAACAGATTTATCTTGGACATGACCGATCTTGAGATATGCGCCTTCAAAGTTGAGCCATTTCGCGAAAAATCCCAATTATACGAAAATTACAAGGGACACCCCCGCCCCCCTGAAGGATTAGGATAGAAATGACGGTGATTTCTTCATTACACCATCGAGGGGAACTCGTAAAAAAATTTTGAGCGAAATCGGAAGACCCAAGGTCAAAACCTGGTCGAGTTGACATGGAATGAGCCAGTTGCTAATTGTGATATTCTGATATTATGAACTCAAATGCATTATTTTTTCGTCAAGTGATTGGACCAATTTTTTCTCCCAATTAATAGAATTACGTTGTTTTGAATTTGAAGACATCAGAATATCACAATTAGCAACTGGCTACACTGACGTACAAAATTTTTCATTTCTGATAATTGAAAACAAAATTATTGTGAATTTTTTAAACGATAACAAAATTAATTCGAGGTCAACGTAAATTCCACAGTGTAGCATGTCACGATTTGTAACTGGCTGCACTGACATACAAAATTTTCCAAAAAAATCCGAAATATACTTCTAGTGATTAAAAAAAAATACGTAATATTTTCAGGCGAAAAAATAATCAATTCAAAGTCGATATGAATTCCGTATTTTGGAATTTTATGATTTGCTGTTTGCTGCACTTCGTGTATAAAATTTTCAATTTTTTTTTAAATTCACTATCAACGATTGAAAAAAATTTTTTGTTCAATTACTCGATGAAAAAAAATCATGTTACTTTTAGCATAAAACCCCCCAAAAAATTGACCCTCAACTCCCCCCTTCCAGAATTATCTCAACTCCAATGCCGAAAATTCAACATGTGATATCTCTGGAAGGAGTGAATAAAAAATTTTGAATTTTCACAGATTATACGTTTTGACAGGTAGTAAGTAAGTTTGTATGAGAATTTTTTGAAAATTTTCTGTTCACATTTTTCCCTTTTTTTATGTAGAAATTTTCAAAAAATTTTGGGAATTTTTTTCGTCAGACATCAAATATAGGTATTTTTAATTTTTTTTTCTTATTCAAAAATTGAGTGCACCAAAAAAACACGTATTTTTCACTACCTTTTCATAATTAACAAGGTACCTACCTATCCCAACTCAAAGTAAAATTTTGAGCCGAAACAAAAATACATCGAAAGTACATTATAAAAGAACCCTATATTCAAAATTTAAGGTGCTGAAGTCCATTTCTCAGATTTGGACGAATTTTTGAGATTTCAAAATTACCTACCTAATTGCGATGCAAAATATAAAACTTTGATGCAATCAATGAAAAAAGCTTAAATTTGGTATAAAATACCCTATTTTTGACCTCCCTAATCGATTGGAAGTGGTTTCAAGACGTTATGGAGCCTCCAGAAAATTTTAGAATTTTCCAATGCATGCCGGAGAAAAGCTCATAAAAATATTCCATACGAACATCGGCATCTTTAATCGTGGATTACCCTTATTGGTGACTTATTTGATCGGTTAAAGCATAATTTTTTTAAATCCGCAACTTTCAGTACAAATCTATATTTTTTGGCAGAAAATTATTCTGGAAAAAATTTAAAACTATGCCCACAGCGTACACAATTACGCAACGAGATAAAAAGCTGAATGTTGGTAAATACCCTGTTTTCTACCGCTGGAATTGATTGAAAAAGGTATTGAAACATCTCAGATTCTCCAGAAAATGTTACAATTTTCCAGCACTATAGAAAATCCATAAAAATAGTCCATATGAACTTCGGCACCTGCAATAGCTGATTATCTGTATTGGTGACCTTGATCGAATTAAAGCACAATTTTCCGAAATCCGTAATTTTGAATTGAAAACCTTATTCTTGACTGAAAATGTTTTTTGGAAAAAAATACGGATTTTAACTCCATGTTACGAATTTTGGAAAATTGTGCTTTAATCGATCAAATAGGTCACCAATTGGTATGGTTTTGTATTTTTTGTACCCCTTCCCCTAATTAACATACAAAAGTTTGTAAAAAAAAATGAGGGCACGGGTGAAAATGGGAGAGGGGTGTGCTTGGGAAATTGGGGGGGGGGCACTCAACGTTGACTCAGGGGATCACCGCACCCCTGAATAAACAATAAACGTGATCGACTAGATTATGGAAAACATTTTATAAAAATTCAAAATTAATTTTTTTTGAGCAAATGAGACAATTTTTATTTAATAACTGTATCCAATGTCGTAGTCAGGAATTTCTGGGGGGGAGGGGGTAGAACTTTCATAATTTTTTGAGAAATTTCAAGCTCAGTTCCCGCTCCCTTCTCACAAAATTTCTTTTTACTGTATGAAAATACTAAATTCAAAATTTGAATCATTTTCATAAATATTCAAGAGTTGCACAGGTTTCGTAAAGTTCTTATAGAATTTGTATAGAATATTTTAGGAAAAAAACTTGATGAAAATGCAATTTTGGAACAAACAACTTTCATGCCACATATTTTGACCTTAAAAACCAAAAATAATAACAAATCCAAGCACTAGCATCGTTCTTATTTCGTACAGTCATCTCAACTCGTAATTCATATAGGTATGTAATTAAGGTATGATAGGAATTGGAATTTTTTCCAATTCTTTTTGAAGTCTAAACATTACTTCCTGATTAACCCATTGTTAAAATTTCTAAAGAAGGGCTAAACGACGCACCCAAATTAGACACTATGCTCCAAAAATAGTCAACGGTTAAAACACGAAATTACGTAAAATTCAAAAGTTTCGGGTGTTAAAGAATTGAAACCCCAATTTGATAAAAAAATTCGATTGCAATTTTTTTTTGCAAAATGAATCCATGATTCAAATGCGAAGAACATTTGAAAGCTGAAAAAATTCTGTCTTGATTTTTATACAACATGGAAAGAGTTGTGTACTATTTAAAGAAAGCGAATTTTAATAATCTAGAATTTTCACAAGTTTACTTTCACTTTCAATTCTGGAGCTGGGCAAGAAGTTATTTTTTTAATGGGTTTTATACTCAAATTCAAATTATTGGAAGACTTACAAACGAAATTTGAAATGGAAAAATTCAACAAAAAAAATTGTGAAAATGAATCTTGCTTAGAATTCTAAAAAAATGTTGTTCTGATAATGTTTTGCCAAATATCAAAATTGAAGGAACCTCCTCAATTTTTATTTTTGAGATGAATATAGTCTATTTCCATGATCAAAAATCTGTTTTGATGAAAATTTCATTCAAAAGGACACTTGTCAGTTCAATTTTGAAACCAGGCAACATATTCATTTTACTTTTCTCCAGTAATTAAAGTAAAATGAAAAAATTATCCCGAAAAATGAAATAATAAAATTCTGAGACCAGGAAAAATATCATCGTAAAATATTTCAAATGTATGTTTAGTCTCAAACTCGAGAGCTATAAAATTTGCACATCGTGTTCCAAATGTGTAAAAAAAATAAAACTTGAATGATACCACCGTAGTCGTTTAGATATAATTATTTCGCGACTACATACAAATGGATGTTGATAAACGGTACTTAATTCGCGACGTCAACTAAGCCTGAAAAAGTAGCATGGCTTTTAACGGGCTGTAAATCGCGTTATTAAAATTTAAGTCAAAAATTATCCGTATAAACAAGGTAATCTCGTATTTGCGCAAAAAGCCTCCATTAAAAATAAACCATAAAAAATACGATAGTTTTTTCCGCCAAATTACTACATTAGGTTTTTTTTTTTTGATAACATTCGAGAGCAATTTTTAACGTTTTTTTTGACCATTTTACGGATACTGGTCTCACGTATTCCATCTATTACCTTCTTTTTTTTTTTAGTTTAATGGACCAACGACATGTTTTCATAGCCATTTTAAAGCCAACCTAATAAAAAAAAAGCTCGAACATGTGATTTTTTGGAGAGTTTCAATCTTGACCGTTTACTGTACAACAAAAGGGTGTAAATTTGAAAAATTATCTCATTTGTGGGGGGTTTTCAAAGTTGGAATCATTTTTCAGAGTAGGTATTATCCGGTGACGCGATGTTTTTTTTAAAAGGAAGATAATATCGAATTCTCTAAATGATTTGTAAACATTGACCATCGATCTTATATATTAATATGGATACCCAATCTGTATTACTCCCTATGTTATTGTTTTGAGGCTAAAACATCGTACACGTAGGCAAGGCGCATACAACTCGCGCAGGTTATCGGTGGAATTTTTCAAACACTAAACAATAATTATTTGACAATGTGTTACCTTTGAAATGATTTGAAAATGAAGTGCTGAAGTATGGAAATAAATAGAAGACATTTTTTCACAATTTAAATGCAATTTATTACATACTTAATCACGGATTTTTGAACAATATTATTTTTGTGAATTTTCTACGAATTTTATAACTTCTTATCGTGATGTTTTCTTATTCGAATAGGATTTGACTGTACCAAAATATAGCCAAATATTTCCCACCAAGTCGATATTCCTATTGGTTAAAAAAATTTATTTCCTATTTCCGATGTTTGTGAATACTTTCAAAAGATAACAGATGATTTTAAATTGCATATAATTGGCCGCCAAATAGGTTTTGTCAAATTTTTACTGGCGCAGAAGGGGTTGCGCGTTACCTACATAAATTTGTGTTTGGTTTCACCTCGAACATAACTTTGGGTATCCATATCAGTATATAATATCGATGACATTGACACCTTTTGAATAGATAAATGATTAACGTCGAATTGAATTATTCAATCGTGAACTAAATGTAATTAAAATAGAGACTCGTTATTTTTTGAAAAACGATCCGGCGCGTGTTGCTTTATTTGTGACAAGCTCAATTAGTTATTCGAAACGCTGGCTCGTCTCGAGAAAACAATGTTCACTTTTAAAGATGTCCGTTCCAGTTGAACGGATATCTTAAATTTTTTGCTCATTAAGAAGAAACACCAGAGGAAAAAAAACGAGACAGGCAATTTCGAAATTTTTATTCGCTCTTCTTTCTCGACGATATCGAAACATTTTATATTAAAATACTCGTCGATGAAAAAATTCATCCCGAAAAATATTGTTTTGATGCTGTAAATTTATAGGGGTAAATTTCACGTGGAGATTTTTTTCACCTCGTTTCAAACCCGGAGACTAGACATGTGTCGTTCAAATAATGTGATACCGTTGTCGAACAAACTTTTCATCTTGAGGGTCTCATCATGTCGACGAAATGCGAAAATTACTGCCATAGGTAAAATAGTATCTTTTACATCGACGATTTTCCTTAGTCTCTCGTTTCGTTTATTTCATTTTAGAAATATGACGCTGGCGAAATTTGATTTCAGATTGCTTCGATATGATCTATTGGAAGTAATACTATAACTTATGTAATCGTAATTTCGATATGTTCTCTTTTAAATTTGAAATGATTTTTATTTGCCTATAAATTGATTCTTTCATGAAAAAGATATATATCTGATACGCAGGGGTGCGGCGAACCCCCTGAGTCAACGACGAGGACCCCCCCCCAAATTTTCCAAGTAGGCCCCCCCATTTTCACAAATTTCCTCATTTTTTTACGAACTTTAAGGAGGTGGGGGGTGGGTACAAAAAAATACAATACCACCAAACGATTAGGGCCTAATGTGACGTTCTGACGTTTATATGTGATATGAGACATTGAGAAAAGTAGGTATAGCATAAATATAAAAACATCTTTAAAATAGAATAAGCGGATAACATTAAGAGCGATAAGCCTTAAGAATCAGCAAATATCAATAAACTTTATTAAATATAAACATTTGACATCTGTCCCCTAAAAAATCAGCCATGTCTGCATCTCTTTCATCTTTATCCATCTGAAATCTGAATTGGTAAAATTTACCTGCTTAAATCAGTGGAATGACTTCAACTGAAAATCAGTGTTTTTTCACCGATCTTTCAGTCAAGTCGTCAAGTCAAAATAATTATTGATTTTTCCTGACAAATGGGAATTGATTGAGAAATCAATAAAAATATTATTAATTTCCAAAGATAATCATTTTACTGATTCTCAAAGGCAGAATTTCATCATAGACTGATTCAGATTCGTTTTAGAAAATAGGATTAAAATATTGCCCGAGCGAAGCGAGGGCGAAAATTTTTCGAAAAATCATGTTTTAATACCAAAAAAATGCACTTTTTTCACATTTTTGTAAAAAATCTCCTTTCCGAGAGGGGGGAGAGGAGCTCGAGCCTATCGTGCCTCCCCCTTGGGTGCGCCTTATGGACGAAATGAATTTGAAGTATAATTTAAGTTTCATAGAATGGTGTGGCAAAGTGTGCAATCACGTACCGAAGTCAGGATATTGAATTGAGGGGGCAAGGTCTCAGAATTTCCGGCTTGATTTTTGAAAAAATTTGAAAATCAAATTATTTAAGCACGAAACAGACATGACTTTTTTGGGAACGGGAATGGATGGCACAAATTTTCAGACTGAATTAAATTTTTTAACCACTTCTCCCTCTCATTCAATTTATTGCTTTTCCCTGCCTAATTTCAATGTATCTACTCGAAGTTGGAAAAATCAGCGAAATTGTCAATTTGTCCCGAACAAAGAAAGAGTGGAAAAGTTCGAGAAAAATTATAATTTATTTCAAAAATTTTGTAATATTCAATGGAAATGCGAGCGAAATGAATTTGGCCCGAACGAAACGAGGGCGAAAATTTTAGAAAACCTCAAGTTCAAGGCGAAATAAAACAATATTTTAGAATAAAAAACTTGAATAAAAAATTGACCACTATTACTATGAAATTATTGAGGGAGAAGTATGATGAGGCCGAGCGCAGCGAGGCCAAAGCTTTTAAATAATTTTATTTTCAATCATCGAACATGAGTTTTGAGGGAAAAAATATGTAAGGGTAAAGTGCCCTAACTTCGACCGCTTCCTAATTTCGACCACCGGCTGATTTCGGCCGCTATGGACGCAATCTACATGAAAAAAATTTTTTCATGTTCCTTTTTCATAGATGAACAATTTGAGACCAAAATCACAACCCTACAGGCAAAATTTGCGGAGAAAATTGAAAAAAACGAAATCGCATAGGTGAAAAATTTTTTTTACGTATTCTTTGATATCAAATTATGAATAATTTTTTTAATGAATTCTACCAAATAATTGTGAATTGTAATGGGGCATGGTGTCAGATTTCGATAAAATCATCGTTTTTGAAAACAACTGGAGGTACGCAACAAAATTTTCACCAAAGTTCAAATTCTTTGGGGTGCCCTAATCTCGACCAGCTATACTATCTTATGTAATCTGTTTTTTTAATGCGATTTTGTTTTTTATGATTTTCTCCGCGAGTTTTGGCTGTAGGGTTGTCGTTTTGGTCTCATTTTGTTCATCTGTGAAAGAAGAATATGAAAAAATTCTTTTCGGGTAGATTCCGCTCTATGCGGGCGAAATCAGCTGGTGGTCGAAATTAGGAACCCAAAATTTCAAAATCGATTTTTGAGTTCCTTCAGAAAAAAAATCGCAAAAAATACAAAAAATGATTGTATCGGCTCAAAATTTTAGGGAGTGGTAGAGGAAGGATCAAGGTATTTTTTAAGCCATTTTCAACGTTTCTACCTCAAAAAGTCTTCGATTGGTGGAAGTTTGAAAAAAAGTGGTCGAAATATGGCAACCTTACCCTTATGTAATAAAATTAGGTGAATATTAGAATAATTTTGAAGAAAAATACGAAAAAAATCACTTTTGTATGAAGTAGATGAAATACATACTTGTACATACAATAAGGCCGAGCGCAGCGAGGCCAAAGTTTTTGAAAATTTTAGAATTGGGAGGTATAATTTCAGAGTTGGACTGTAATTTCTGAAGAAGCGATGTTTACTCCAAAAATTTTATTGTTATTGGTCAAATTTGCCAACTTTTCTCATTTTGAGACGAATTTGCCAACTTTTTCCATAATAGCATTTCTGTGGGGTGAGTTACCCCCCATTCACCACGCCCCTGCATCTAAGTTATACTCGAAGATGTTACTTAAAAAATAAACATAATCTTTTTTGCATTTTTCTAAAAATAAATATTTATCTACTTTTTTTGCATTTTTTATAAAATGAATACCTACCCTTTTTTGTGTTTTTTTTAGAAAATAAATACCTACACGTTTTTCTTTTTTGGAATGTACTTAGATATTATATATTTACCTACTACAAAAAAAAAAAAGAACAGAACATAAAAACCTTTCAATGAAAGCAATGTTTAAAAAAAAAAATGAAAATTCACCTTAGAAATTTTTATTGAGTAAGAAATGAGCAAAATTGGCATAAAATTGATAGGGGGGGGGGGGGTCGTCGCTGAAAAAATGAAAATTCACCTGATTACTAGTGTATATTTTTACGTTCCCAAGAAAATTTTGTCAATTTTTATTGAGTTTAAAAATGAGCGAAATTTGGGTGAAATTGATTTTTTTAGAGGGGTCCAGTCTATCGATTGGGGGGGTCTATTAAATTGATTTGGGGGGGGGGGGGGGGGGTTCGTTGCTGAAAAAAAATGAAAATTTACCTGTTTACTAGTACATGTTTTTACGATTCCAAGAAAATTTTTGCCATTATTGAGTTAAAAATGAGCGAAATTAGCGTCAAATTGATGAACTTTTGGGAGGGGGGTCCGTCCATTGATGGGAGGGAGGGTCGTCTATTGATAGAGGGTTCTGTAATTATAGGGGGTTTGTTTTTAATTATTTTATAATATTTATTGTTAATTTATTTTTTTCTCTTTAAAATTTAAATTTGTAATTTTTTTTGCATTTTTTTTCGGCCCCCCCCCAAAATTTTCAACGACGAGTTGCTCGTCATGAATACCCCTTCGCAGCACCCCTGCCGATACGTCAAAATTATCTCATCTGATTTTTTTTTACATCCAAACAACAACGTGACTCACGAAAATATTCAATGAACTAGTACACAAACATGGTATACGTAGTCGAAATGAAAATGAATCATAATTTAATTCATTTTTGATAGATAATCCGAACGTTTTTCATAACAACACGATGTTATGTAATCTACATATTTGTATGTATATGTGTAGATGATGTTCCTTTCACAAGTTTAATCTCAAAACAGATAAATTTCGATATAATGAGGAGGAGACTGGCAAAATTTAATTTTGTGATTGCTGTAAACTTGAACTTTTCAGAATAGGTACCTAGCAGATTTTTCAAATTCTGATCCTGCAAACATATATTTAAGCAACTTGCACACGACAAACCACGACAACAAAAATCTACAAAAAAAATCGGTATAAATTCCTGCAACGAGATTGGAAATAGTATGTAGTTCAACCCCCTTTTTTGGGGCTGTGGCATCGGGTTATTTTTGGGAAATTTCAACTTGGAGTACCCTTATAAGGGAGTAATCCCAACTCGAAGTAAAATTTTGAGCTGAAACAAAAATAAATCAAAAGTGCATCATAAAATAATCTCATGTCTAAAATTTCAGGGACTAAAATTCATTTTTTTGAATTTTAAAATTATCTCATCGTCTCGTAAAATATTAAAATTTGATCTAATCATCGGAAAAATATGAAATTTGGTATATACCCCATTTTAAACCTCCCAAATCGATTGGAAGTAGTTTCGAGACGTTTCGAGGCGTCCAGAAAATTTTGAAATTTTCCAGCACTGAAGAGAAGCCCATAAAAATGGTCAATTTGAACTTCAGCACCTGCAATCGAGAATTATCCATATTGGTGACTGAGGTTGAAAATAGGGTATCTACCAACTTTCAGTTTTTTTTACCTCAATGCGTACGATGTTGGTGTATTTAAAAAAATTTTCTGTCAAAAAATATGGATTTGAACTCGAGGTTACGAATTTCACAACATTGTGCTTTAATCGATCAAATATGTCATTAATATGGGTAATTTGCGATTCAAGGTGCTAAAGTTCATATGAACCATTTTTATAGGCTTTTCTCCAGTGGTGTAAAATTCCAAAAATTCCAGGAGGCTCCGACAGTTTTCGAAACCACTTTCGATCAATTTGGAAGGACGAAAATAGGGTAATTATAATTTATTGGCTGTTTCTTGTTCTTTCTAGAAAAACGACAAAAAAACGACCGTTATCTAAAATAGCAAATTGATCGTTTCTGCTCGTTCTTTAAAAAAAACGAGCTTATTTTAAAATAGGGCTATTCCATACTGAAACGGACCAGAAATGAAGTCTGATCTTCCGATTTCGCTCAATTTTTTTTTACGAGTTCCCCTTGGTGGTCTATTCACAAAACCACGATCATTTCTTTTCTAACCCTCAAAGGGGTGGGGGGAGGCTCGAAATTTTTATGCGATTGCGATTTTTAACCAAATTACCCAACTTTGAAGGCTAATATCTCGAGGTAGATTGTACTTGGAAAAAACTATTTGCAGGGTCTGAAAGATAATTAATAGGAGATTCAAAAACGGTAATCACATTTTGAAAATCTCAAAGTTGAACTTTGGTGGTGAAAGCTCAACTTTCATGATAAGAACAAAAGATGAAAGCTATCAATTAAAAATCTGAAAAAATCACAGTAAGTAGACCTTTTCCCCCTTTTTTCAATCAACAAATTTTCAAGGTGGGATCTTTAGACCCCTGGGGGGTACAGGGGTCCACAATTTCGACTAAAATTCAAAAAAAATCTAAAAAGTAAAGTAACCCATCGATTGCTACTAATTCAAAGGCGCTGATTTCAATTATGTACTCAGCTTTTTCATCCGACCCCTCTGAACCCTCTATTAGCCTCCTTGATAGGGTCAAAATTCGACAAAATGAAAAATAACGTGTGACCTGTCGTTTGTTAGGTTTTTGAGGGCATTGAGTTCGAATATTTGCTCATTTTTCTGATTTGACCCTTCAGTGCCCCTCTAGACTCCCAATTTTGGGAAAAAGTATGTTGAGAAATGAAAATATCGTGTGGCATATCGATTCTAACTAATTGAGAGCGTGGAATTCGAATATCGACTTACTTTTTGATCCGACCCCCCTCTCCGTAATTTTTTAAAATATTCAATTTCGTATTGATCGCCTAAGACTGGGGGAGGGGTCAATTCGAGCACGAGGTCGTTTCTGGACGTTTGTTGAAAAACGACAAAAAAATCGATTTCCTAAATAAAAAATTTGTCATTTCTTGAAAAACGACAAAAACGGCCATTTCCAAAAATAAAAAAAATGTCTGTTTTTTGAAAAACGACTAATAACCATTTTTTTAAAAATATAAAATTAATTAGTGGTTTCTTGTTGTTTTTTGAGAAACGACAAAAAAACGAAAAAACGACCATTTCCTAAAATAACAAAACGGTCGTTTCAAGTCCTTTCTGCTCAAAATGACAAAAAACGACCTTTTTTAAAATAGAAAATTAGTCGTGTTTTGTCATTTCTTGAGAAACGACGAAAACCGACAGATTTCTAAAATAACAAATTAGTTGTTGTTTGAAAACGAAGGAAAACGACCATTTCCTGAAATAGCAAAACGGTCTTGTCTTAAAAAACGACAAAAAACAAAAGAAACCGTCGTTTTTGTAACTAGCAAATTGGTCGTTTCTAAACGTTTCTTGAGAAACGACGAAAAACCACCGTTATCTAGAATAGCAAATTGATCGTTTCTTGAAAAACACCCGATTTCTAAAATACCAAATTAGTCGTTTCTTGAAAAACAACAAAAAAACTTCCATTTTCCAAAATAGCAAAATTGTCATTTCTTGAAAAACGACGAAACCCGAGCATTTCCTAAAATAGCAAATTGGTCGTTTCTGTCCGTTTTTAAAAAAATGACAAATTCTTAAATTAGAAAATTGGTTGTTTCTGATCGCAAAAAATTGCATTTTCTCCAATATTGAAAATTGGTCGTTTCTTAAAGAACGACAAAAAACGGCCATTTTCTGAAATAATATACTCATTGGTAGTTTCTAGACATCTCTTGAAGCTATTGAAAATTTAAAAAAAAATTAAAGATGGAAAAATTACGAAAAAATTTAAATTAAAAAATATCACAATTGAAAAATTTTTAAATTCGACACAGTTTTGAAAAAATTTATAATCAAGGAAATTGAAAAAAATTCAACTTGGAATAAATTTGCACCTCGTTATTCGTCCAAATTCATTTTCGGCAAAATCAATTAGAATCCAATCTAAAAATTATAGAAACACACTTAGCCATACACGGGAATCATCCAGCAAATCAAAAACCCCACTCCACTTCGTCTATTTTTCTCAACCAAGGCTTCAAAACAGATCCCAGCAACGCGTCGATTGTCTAGCGGAAATATTCTAGATCCGCCATACCATCGAGCCCTCAGCCCCCTCCCCCACAACCTGCTTATGTAAAACAGCATCGTCGAAGGCATCCACCCCAAAAAATAGGAACTACATTTCGTCGCTTAGCTCGTTTCATTTATGGCGCGACTATTAACATAAATGTGAAAAATGAGCCATAAGAAAATCGCTTTATAGCGCACAGTGCTTCCAACTTGATGACACCGTTGTACTGGCGCGATGGCTGTATCGATTCCGAAATCCAGCCTGGCAAACCGAATATACTTCGGTAATAATGGCGAAAAATCACATACCCCTCGAGTTCTGGCTTATTATTCGTATGCATATTCATTTTTACAACTTGCCAACGGGCGCCACTTTTGTGGCAAAGTTTTACCAAAAAATATTACATAAAAGTTAAACTTATACATGTTGGCAATACCACCGCAGCCTGATAACTCATGTACTATGTATTTGTGTTTATGGTATAAAACTTTTACCCTCTTCTGTACCTAGTCGAGTTTACTTTCGACGATTTTACATTCGAATAAAGCCGAGAAATATTTGATTTGCGCTTTTCAGACGTTTTACTCGGGCGAAAGCTTGTAAAACACATATGAAATATTAACCTACTCGTTTCGCCATTTCTGCATCAACAAAACAAACCCACCAGCCAAGTTTTCAAATTTAATTATTCATATTTTATACACCGCGAGATGCGAAATATCCAACCAATAATTCGACTCGGTTAAAGGTATTTTTTTATTAATTTCCAATACGTGCGGAAAAAGGTTCGAAGCGGTTTTCTTTATTTTTTTTCTCTCCTTTTTATGAGAATTCTTCCCCGAGTCGATTTCGTTTTCGCTCATTGGTAATAAAATTTTTAATTTATTTTTTCATACCCGAAATTGTTACTTTTTAAGGATGCTAATGAGTTACAAAGGAGCGAAAAAATGCCCTTTTGGAAAAAAAAACCACCAAAACATTTAAATACTTTGATCAAACTTATAATTTATTCGGAATCTACTCGTAGATGGAGTTTAATCATTTACTACCCTGCGCGATTCGCATCTCCGGGAACAGTTCGTTACGACTTTTCGTCGACGAAAAAAAATCTTTTTTAATGAATAAAAAATAATCCAGGCTCATCTAGACGACGGTTAAATGATGCCGGAAAGATGCTCCGACCACGATGTTTACTTTGATTACTAGCTATAAAAATGATTACATAATTACGGTTTGAAATTCTTCCACGGCGAAGAAAATAATTAATCTCACGTGGTTTGCCTACCCTCGTTACGCGGTGAGGTGGCTGAGTTGGCCGAGGAAACAATGTTCTCTGTGGGTGAACGCGTATAAGACACGATTCCGGATCCCTTTTCCGCGTATTGCTCTGTTAACCGATTTCAAACGGTCGAAAGTTCTTTTAGTTTTCCTTAAAGCCATTGTTATTCGCCCTTTTGCCGAAGACGATGCCAGCGAAAAAGCGAATCGGGCGAGGGACGAAGGGAAGTCCGAATTCCAACGCTGTACAATTACACTTTCACGAACTAGTCGTTTTTCATCTTAGCCTTTAATTTCGATTCGAGCCTCGGTATGGACGATAAAGGGGTGTAAAAGTATAATGACTCGTGATGTATTTAGCAGTCTGATAGACGATGCGATCGAGTCTCTCTGTCTTTCTCGAATGTTGTACGATTAAATTCAATTAACTAATTATTCCTAGGTGGAGTTTGGAGTAAACCTGAACAAATTTTCCCTATTTTCGAATAAATTTTACCCCATAAAAATTGGTGCTGATTGCGTGAACAGTTTCGTGTGAGGTTTTTTTTATTTTTACTTTTTAATATTTATCGAAAAGTTGATTAATTGAAGGAAATTTATTATTCGCGTATCATTACCGCCAAACGTAATGTTTACTGCCAAGGTTTAAAGACTCGAGATTCTGGTCGTTTTAGATTAATAATCGACGTCACGCGACGATGTACGCCGCCCTACTTTCCCAGCCTCTTCTGCGTCGATTATAACGTGATGCTGCAGGAAGTGTTTCCATCGTGTGTAATTTTTTTTCGTGTTATTAATTAATCGCGAGTTGAGAGGAAGGGAGGAGGTGAAGCGTTGTACTTTTATAACTTGAGTTTTTTTCTCGATAATGTGTTAGATGGGATGTACTTGGAGGATGATGATAAACCGAGTTTAATTGTCGGTGGAGCTGTGTTGAAAATTTAATGCTTTTTTATTATGATGAAGCTGATGAAAAAAATTACGTAAAATTGGGTTGCATTTTATCTGATTTTCGAGTATGTTATTCAGGTTTCAAATATACGGGGAAAGTGGCGATATTAAAAATGAGCAGTGAAAGTGGTATCTGAGTGATGAAAAATAATTGAAATTAGTTCAAATTCCGTCAAAAAACAGGTAGTTAGGAATGAAAAGTAGGTACCTTTTCAATTCATTGGGAAATTTTCAAAAAATAAATTTTTTCTGAATAAAATTATTTTGAGAATGAACATTTTTCAATTATTGAAAAAATATCGGTTGAAACCTCACTCGATAATATTGAATAATTTCATCTTACTCCCGAAAAAAACGTGAGATGTTGGAAAATTGATTTTTATTCTGAAAATTATCCCTATACGGAAGCTCGGAAAAATCGTTGGATGATTTTTGGAAAAATATTTTTGGGAATAAAATTTATCCCAAAACTCATCCCAGCCTCAAAACTCCAGCAAAATCGAGAGATGATTTGTGAGGTTGATTTTCATCCCAAAATCAATTCCAGCCTCAAAACTTGAGGAAAATAGTGAGATGATTTTGGGGATGAAAATTTATCCCAATATCATTCCAGCCTCAAAACCTCGGAAAAATCGTGGAATGATTTTTAGGATGAAGTTGCATCCCAAAATTCACCTCAAAATTCAACTCAGCCTAAAAAGCGATGAAAAATCGTGGGACGGTTTTTGAGATGAAAATTCTTCTTAACATCATCCCAGCATCAAAAGCTCAGAAAAATCATCCCAGAGTCACATGCTCGGAAAAGTCGTGGGATTTGTGAGATTGATGATTTTCATTTCAAAAAACATCCCAGCCTCAATAGCTCAAAAAAAATCGTGGAATGAATTTTGCGATGAAAATTCATCCCAATATCATTCCAGCCTCAAAACCGCGGAAAATCGTGAAAACTCATCCCAATAATCATTTTAGTTTCAAAATCTCGGAAAAATCGTGGCATGATTTTTGGGTTAAAAATTCATCCCAGTAATCATCCTTACCACAAAACCTTTGCAGATGGGATAATTTCTGGGAAGAATTTTCATTCCAAAAATCATCCCAGCCTCGGAAGCACGGAAAAATCGTGGGATGATTTTTAGAATGAAAATTCTTTCCAGAAATTATTCCATCAGCAAAAGCTCGGAAAAATCGTGAAAACTCATCCCAATAATCATTCTAGTTTCAAAATCTCGGAAAAATCGTGGCATGATTTTTGGGTTAAAAATTCATCCCAGTAATCATCCTTGCCACAAAACCTTTGCAGATGGGATCATTTCTGGGAAGAATTTTCATTCCAAAAATCATCCCAGCCTCGGAAGCACGGAAAAATCGTGGGATGATTTTTAGAATGAAAATATTCTTCCCAGAAAGTATCCCATATGCAATAGCTCGGAAAAATCGTAGAATGATTTTTCAAAATAAAATTCATCCCAAAAATCATCTCAGCGTCAAAACCTCGGAAAAGTCGTGGGATGATTTTTGGGATTGATTTTCATCCCAAAAATCATTCTGGCCTCAAAACCTCGGAAAATTCGTGGAATAATTTTTTGATAAAAAATCATCCCAAAAATCTTTCCAGCCTCAAAGCTTGGAAAAGTCGTAGGATGATTTGTAAGTTTGATTTTCATTGTAAAAGTCATCTTACTTCCAGAAAAAGGGCTTCGGATGATTTGTGAGGTTGATTTCCACCCCATAAATCCAAGCTGGGAAAAATCGTGGGATGAATTTTGGGTTGGAAATTCATCCCAAAAATTATCCCAGCTCCTAAGCTCCCACGCTCTGAAGAAGTCTAGTGTTACTTTGACGAAATATTAGCTATATACCTTTATTGTAATCCAGCTTAAAACATGTTTTTCTTGCATTTTCTGTTAATAAAATTGCCTAATCTATTTGCCGTAAATAGATGATTTATCATCACCAGGGGTGTCGGTTACAAACATTCATTTCAGTTGAAAAAAAATTTCAAAAAAAGACGAAAAAGCAGACACTACGAGCAGAAATTTTTTTATCAATTCGAGAAATTTTTTACAGTTTTGAATCTATATTGAACAAACATTAAAACAATAACAATGGTGATTTTTTTTTTGATAAATGGATATTAACAGAATTACAATTTGTCAGACATTAAAACCCAGAGATTTTTTTAAGCAAATTGCTTGCAATTAAAAATTTTTTTAATTGGAAAAAAATTTAAAAGGTTGAAATATTCGACTTTTTAACAAAATTTTTTTGAAAATTCAAAAAAGAAAAGGTTTCAGCAATTTGAATTGAAAAATAGAGACAAAAATGATTTTAAAATTAATTTTTTCGTTATTTCTTTTAAATTTAAACAGTTGTACCATTTTTTCCAATAAAGATAGAGAGCTGCGGTTGGCACCCTTGAAAGGAGTAAACTTTTTTATTCAAAACTCTCAATAATGATCAGAGGCAATAGGAAAATTTTTTCAAAATATAAAAAAAAATTGAATAAATTTCTCACTTGATTGGACAATTTTTCGATTATTTTGCCTACTGCACTCTCCCTCTATTGACCTTTCATGATGGCAAAGCATATCAAAAGACTCCTCATAAAATGCACTTTCCAATACATATACTGCAAATAGAAATTCTCTATCTATTCTGGTTATCTGTGAATTTTGGAATGTGCTAAAAATGCGAAAATAATTTTGCCCCTTCAATCCTGAAGGTAGGTAAATATGCTTTCATCGACTCAGAATGATACATGCCTATAATTTTCGCACCATTTTTACAGCCTGTGAAACTATTTAAAATCTGAATACCTATCTACAATTTTTAACGTTTTTGGTTTGATAATTTTTTTTTCACGATTAAAACCATTTTCACAACAAAAAAACAAATTTGGATCCAAGAAACTTTTTAAATTGAAAAAAAAACTTTTGAGAATTAAAAATCATTTGAAATTATTTTCTCGAGGATCCACGCATTGAAAAATTAAAGCAACACTTACTCTGCCATTTTTTCATTTTTTTAAAAAAGGGAATTCTTATTATATTTTTCACAGCTAGTATTAATTTTCTCATTATCGCCAAGTTGATAATTATTTTTTCTAAATAATTGAATTCTAGTTTTTACACACATACTTCTTTCATATTTCTTTTCGTATTCTTGGAAAACTCTTTTACACACTACGCTCCTTTACTTACAAAAACCTAATCAAACGTAATACTTCTTGTGTTATAGGAAACCATCATCAATGCGACGTTCATGCCACCGGAGGCGTACGAATTCGAGATATCCGACGCTTCGACGGTAATTCTAGAAGCCAGATCGTTCTCCAAGCTGAATTTCTTACAAAAAGTTACACTTCGAAATGTAGACAATCTGATCATAAAAAAAGACGCATTTTCCAACTTAGTCGTACCTCAATTTTTTCTCGAGATTAAAGACTGCAACCGTGTGGAAATAGAATCCAAATCATTTTATCTCAGTCGGGGCCCTGTGGCTGTATCGATAACGAAATGCAACACGTTGATTTATCATCGCGAAGCTGTGACGTGGATTAGCGAGGCACTAATCAAAGATGTCGGAACCGCTCTATTCGCTGAAAATTCATTTTCTCAAAATTCCGAGAAAGTTACATCTCATCATGGATATTCGACCAAAGTGAGTTTTTGTACCCATCTGACTCATTATGCCCCCTCACCAACTAGTGTTGGACAAAATCGATTATTTGAAAATATTAATCAACAGTCGATTAATCGATGAGAAAAATAATCCATCCTTCGATTAGATGAAAAAAATAATCCATCCTTCGATTTAATGAAAAAAATAATCCATCCTTCGATTTAATGAAAAAAATAATCGATCCTTCGATTAATTAATCCTTCGATTAATTGATCCTTCGATTAATTGATCAAAAAATAATCGATTGATAAATTATTATCGCAGTATAAAATTCGAACGATTTTTTGTTTGTTTAAGTACCAGTGCTGCCAACCAAAATTTCGAAAATTCCTTAAAGTGGCTAAAAACCTCTTGGTCAAAATTCCTTGAAAATTCTTAAACTCTTTTTGTCACAAATTACGTCACTTATAAAATTACCTGCCATCTAATTCCGAAAAAAAATGAAATAAAAACGTAAAAATTGAACTATTTTTACTTCAAATCACATTGAGTGTCACTTTTTTATACGTTTTTTAGGGATCTCTACCAATTTTAACAAAGAAGGTAGGCGAAAATTTAGAATGACATTTGGGATTGGGGAGAGACTTGATTCGAATTTTAGAAATTTTTAGAGAATTTTTCCGTTTTTTGGGGCAAAATTGGACAAAAATTTGGAAAAATAGGAACTTTGACTTTAAAAAAAACGTGTTTTTTACTAATTTTTCATATCTTTTTCGAAATTCCTTGAAAATTCTTCAACAACTTCCTTAAAATTAGGAAAAATACTCTGAAGTTGAGGAATTTTGAGATTCGTAAAAAATTGTAAGGAATTCGTTAAAGCATTTCACATTTTTAGATGAAGAAATTTCGAAAAAAGTATGAAAAATACAGGTGTTTTTTGAATCGACTGCCACACGTAGTTTTATGGATATAATCGGGTACTTAGTACTTACCACTAAAAAAAAATGGGATGAACATGTTACCTATTTTAAAAATTGAAGGGGCAAATGCTATTTCTGAAAAAATCACGTCAAAAAATTTTTTCAACTATGGGAATGGATAGTACCTACTCCGAAAACTGAACAAATTTTCACTTCATGACTTTTTGTTTAACTTCAAAACTGAAGGAGATATAAAAAAATTGTTCAATAAATTTTTTTTTAAAAATAAACCAATCAAGAGAATGGATAGTACCTTGAAAACTGAAGAAATTTTATTCTGTAGATTTTTTGCCTAACATCGAAAATGAAGGGGCTACGGATTGCTCAAAATGAATGGGCTTCAAAATTTTTTCAAATTTTATCAATTTTTAATGACCTTTAGGACTCTTTATTTTTGATGTTGGGCAAAAAGTCAAAAGGAACAATATTTCTTCAGTTTTCAACGTACTATTCATTACATTAATCATAGTTCATTTCTTAGTGTTTTTTTTTTTGGTAGCCCCTTCAATTTTGAAAATAGACGAAAAGTCATGAAATAAAAATTTCTTCAGTTTTCAACGTACTATCCATTCCATGAATTAGTTTAATTTTTAGAATTTTTTTGAACAATTTTTTTGTAGCCCTTTCAATTTTAGAGATAGGCAAAAAGTCTCAGAGTGAAAATTTATTCAATTTTCAAAGTACTATCCATTTCCATGCTTGAAAAAAAATTTTAACGTGATTTTCTTAAAAGCAGCATTCGCCCCTTCAATTTTCAAAATAGGCAGCATGTGCATCTCAAGTTTTTTTTCGTGGTACTCGGTTATATTCAGAAAAATATGCCTGGCAGACGATTAATGGAACACCCTGTATTAGCCAAAAACATCAATTTTTAGGTCAAAGCCCCGTTTTTCTCAATTTTCTTCAAAACTTTCACACTGTGTTCTATTTTTTAAAACTTTTGTCCAATGATAAAAATCCTCGATTATTTTTCACTTCGATTAATCGATTATTTCAATAATCGATCAATAATCGCCCAGCGCCATCTTCAACCCAGAAATATAATAATTGTTATTTTTTTGGCAGATAATCATCGAAAAGACATCATTACCTCAGTTACCGGAAAACATGTTTTCGTCACCAGCAGCCATAATAAAATTGGTCGGTTGCGACATAAAAGTGGTGAAGAAAAACGCTTTCTCGGCTCTGGAAATCTACTCAGTGCTAATCGAGAACTCCACTTTGGATTTAATATCCAGCGGAGCGTTCAGCGACCGAAGCCTTCTGACGAGTCTGCAATTCGCCGATGTGAATATTCGTCGTATATCCACCGGTGCCATACATTCGGCTGTGACAAATTTCACCTTTTACAATTCCAAGTGAGTTTTATTAGTCACGCGTTTTTAATATAAACCGTCGCGTCTCTCGTGCAATTTCTTCTCGTTCGCGACGATGCTCCCCCAAAATACGATACACAGTACGTAAGCTCGTAGCAGAACAATTGCCAGTTCGCGAGGGCGTGTGTTTTTCCAGCGTTAGACTCCAGTCACGTATATACATCAAATACAATTTCCAGTCCGGTATAGTACCAAGTGAGCCTGACAAGTAATGCGGTTTACACGATTCGCCCCATGTGTATAACGATATACACGCACACTACCCAGAGAATATAAACGTCGTACATTTTCCTTACAATATGACACTTTATATATGTACGTTGCGAATTTATTTCGTATTTCGTCCGTTGAGAAAAATATTCTAATATGGAGGAATGGATTTTGGTTTCCTTCGCTCGGTATAATTTTCAAGTCTCCGCTGATTTTATAACTCGCAGGGTATGAGAATGACCCTATTGAAATCTGCGTCGAGGCGCACGACTATTCATTCAGAGGATTCGGAATCGTGATGGTGTAATTTTACTGAAATCGTGGTATAAATTGAGGAAATAGCTATGCTATTACACGCGACCAGGAAAAATATAATTATAAACCGCTTACCTGGTATTTGTGGAGAATGATTTGGCCATCTCTTCGATAGCGAATGAATCCATTAGGCTGGTTGTGGTCGTCAATCTGTAACATAGCAGAATTGTAGCGTGGTTAGAGAGAAATTCAGTTTAGTTTACTAGGTACCTATTTTAGGTTTGAAATGGTTTATGGAATTGATATTTGATAAAATTCGAAATTTTTTACAGCAAAAAATCAGGATTTTCTTGGATTAAAATTTTCAATTTAAGATTGCACAAATTAAGAATTTAGGTACGAAAAATAATTTTTGTTTTGTTAAAATTCATTATTTTTTCGATTCTCTGCCAACTGAGCTTAAACCCTTATTTTTGAAATGGATACGTAAGAACGCAGAAAATTATCAAAATAAGATAAGCACATGAGAAACCAAAATGTTCAATTCAGAGATTTTTTCAAATAAGAAATTATATTTTCAAAACAATTGAGGCGAGAGAAAAAAGACTAATTTTGAATTCAAAACATAAGTTGATTTTTTTTATTTTCAACTTTTTAGAATTGAAAAAATGACAATTTTTGACGTAAAAATTACTGATGTTCCTCGAATCCGCGACAGTTGTTGAAAAAAGTTCTCGATAGTTTATTTTTCAGCATGTCTTTTTGGAAATTAAGTACTGATGACTCAATTTTTTTTGGTTGAAAAAAGTTACCTATTTGATCCAAGCAGGGAAAGGGTTAAAAATTTAATATTTTCGAAAGAGATGGAATTTTTTCTCACTTTTTGACTTGAAAGTACAATTTTTTCTATTTTCTTGAACTTAAGTACGAAAATTTACCCACAAAAGTCATAATTTTGGAAATCCCCCATGGCCCTGCGAAATACGAAATTTTGATCTCATCAAGGTAAAGAGCAATGAAGGGGTATAATGTACACCATATTTTCCACCTCACAAATCGATTCTAAGAGCTTTCCAACTGATCATTGACCAATTTTTCCAGATGGAGAAGGGTCGAATTCACAAATGATCTCTTTTTCAAGCGATTAAAAAAATTAAAATGAAAACTTGCGACTTATAAATTGATATTAATTTTTATCGCTGGATTAATCGTACGCTTTTTTTTTAGTTTTTGAGGCCAGAATGATCATTTGAATAAATTTCCATCCAAAAAAATCATACAACGATTTTTCCGAGCATTTTTGAGCTGCGATTAATTTGAGATGAATTTTCATCGCAGGATTAATAGCACGTTTTTTTCTAATTTTTGGGGCCGGAATGATCATTGGGTAATTTTTATTGCAGGATTGTTCACACGTTTTTTTCTAGTTTTTGAGGCCGGAATGATCATTTGAATAAATTTCCATCCCAAAAAAATCACATAACGATTTTTCCGAGCATTTTTGACCTGCCGTTAATTTGGAATGAATTTTCATCGCAGGATTAATCGCACGTTTTTTTCAGTTTTTGAGGCCGAAATGATCATTGGTATAGATTTCATTCCAAAAAAATCATCTCACGATTTTTCCGAGGACTTTTGAGCTACGATTAATTTGGGATGAATTGTCATCGCAGGATTGATCGCACGTTTTTTTCTAGTTTTTGAGGCCGGAATGATAATTTGAATGAATTTTCATCCCAAAAAAATCATCCAACGATTTTTCCGGCCATTTTTGAGCTCTGATTAATTTAGGATGAATTTTCATCGCAGGATTAATCGCACGGGTTTTTCTAGTTTTTGAGGCCGGAATGATAATTTGAATGGATTTTCATCCCAAAAAAATCATCCAACGATTTTTCCGTGCATTTTTGGGTTGCGATTAATTTTTGATGAATTTTCGTCGCAGGATTAAACGCACGTTTTTTTTTTAATTTTTAAGGCTGTAATGATTATTGAATTCCGCGATTTTTATTCTCAAATTTAGAGTATAATTGGGAAAATGTGAACAATTATCAAAAAGACATTTTCGCAAAATTTTTTTAGATTTTGACATTACTCTTGTGCCTTCTTCCTCACAACCAATTTCCAAAAAAAAAATCAAAACAACTCAATTCACCAAGTACTTACCTAATTATTTAATTAAAAATATGAATAAACTACCACGAAGAAAAAGAAAAAAAGTCAAATGGGAGGGGGGTGTAGTATGGTTGAAAAACTCATACAAGGGAGGTATTCCGACCGGCAGTAAAGTTTTGGATCAAAACAGAAATAAATCGATAGTACGTCATAAGAGAACCCTATTTTCAAAATTTCAGGTTCTAAAGTTCATTTTTCGAAATTTGGCATATTTTTGAAATTTCAAAGTTACCTCATTGCTTTGCAAAATGTAAAAATTTGATCTAATGAACGAAAAAAACTGAAATTTGGTATATACCCAATTTTCGAGCTCTCGAATCTATTGGATGTGGTTTCGAAATGTTTCGAAGCCTCCAAACATTTTTGGAATTTCTCAGCGATAAAGAAGCGCTCATAAAAATAGTCTATCTGAACCTTAATCCCTATAATCGGGAATTCTGGGATTACCTAATACCTATATTATTGGCCTATTTGATCGATTAATGCACAATTTTCCAAAATTCGTAACTTTGAGTTCAAACCCATATTTTTTGGGATAAATCCTGGAAAAATTTTAAAAATAGCTGCCAGCCTACGTATTAAGGTAAAAAGTTCAAAGTTGATGGATAGCCTATTTTCTACCTCCCAAATCGATTGGAAGTGATTTCGAGACGTTTTTCGGAGCCTTCGGGAAATTTTGGAATTTTCCAGCATTAAGAATGGCCCATAAAAATGTTCCATATGAACTTTAGAAAAATTATGCTTCAATCGATCAAATAGGTCACCATAATGGGTATGTCATCCGCGATTATAGATGCTAAATTTCATTTGGACCATTTTTATGGACTTTTCTGCATTATAAAATCATCCACTGAAAATACCAAACACTTGCGATTTTAAACTCGCCACAAATTTACGAACCCCTCGGTTTATTTTTCAAAAAAAAAAAAAACGAATCAAACCGTAGAGCTGTCCTTTTAAATTGTGCTCCTTCAGAAATACGAATACTACCATACTGCACATAATGTAGTCCGGCGAGCAACAACTCTCGCCATTTTTAAAAGTGCTCTTTCAATTCAGCTCTTTTCTTTCTTCGATAAAGCAGGCAATAATAATTTAAGAGTAATAAAATACGAAATAAATATCAAGGGTTGAAGTTTTTTCCCCGAAATATCGGTAACGAGCGAAAAATCAAAAGGGTTATCGAGGGATATTTCTATAGCATAAATATATAATAGGTAGGTATGAAAAATTTCACAAGATGGAATTTTTTTTTCATCCAACAGAATACTGTTTTCCTCAAACGTATAATAAAATTATCGCTGTAAAATTACGCGAATCAGAATGAAAAAAGATATTTTTTTATTGTAGGCACCTCAAATGGATTTTTTTTTCATCCAACAGAATACTCTTTTCCTCAAACGTATAATAAAATTATCGCTGTAAAATTACGCGAATCAGGATGAAAAGAGATATATTTTATTGTAGGCACCTCATAATGGAAAAATTTACCATTTCAAACGAAAGCTTACTCCGATTCCATCACTAATTCATTATCCATATAGTACTTTACAAAACAAACGTGTGAAAAAAGTCGATTTACATGCCAAAGTAAAACTACACATCGAAATTACTCCCCCGGAAATAAACATCTCTTTTCAGTATTTTTCAAAATTCACACATCAAAGTCTGGTATTTTTTTTCTCAATACACAATACGTACAATATTAAAAATGGTCGCCTCGCGGAACCGTGTACTTAAAAAAATGAATTCTTTATGTTGCAGAGTGGAAACGGTGGAAAAGGAAGCTTTCAACATGTCCACAATGTACAGCGTTTATTTTCTAAACGACGTTTTCGAATTCGTGGAGGAGCGCGGTATCACGTTAAAAGATTGGAGAAAAGCTATCATCGAAAATAATACTTTACGTAATTTAGACAACGAAGCTATTAACGTGCCGTACAGCGACGAGCACACCAAACAGCAGACAGAATTTCATTTCGTCGGTAATATTTTAGAAAAATTGAAATATAACTCGTTGAAATTCGATATCAACGAGATGGCGTCGTTTCAAGTACGCGAAAACATTTTCATTCGAGCTTGCCGATGCGATGATTTGGGATCCTGGCTGAAAAGCTCGATAACCGGGAACGACCTGTTGATCGAGTCTCTGTACAACGAGAGCTATTGCACTTTGAATTCCGTCTTCGCCAAGTGTTTCAAGCATCCCGAAGGGTTCATGAGGGTGGCCAATTTCACCGAATCTGTCTGCGATGCTCAGGAAACGATCGTGTGTGTCGAGAACGAATCGGCGATTAGTCATCAGAATCCAAATATTATCAAAGCTGTTGGAATCATCAATGAGAATAAATTAGACGAAGAACGGAAATTAATCACCACCATATTGTCCGTCGCTTTGGGAGGTGTATTTGTGATGTTAGTTTTAAGCATTTTCATGTGGTTCAACAAAAAAGGTTACCAATTTTCGAGCTGCTTTTTTTCATCGATCGGATGCAGTTTGTCATCGATGGTGTCTCGATTGATGAGCTCGTCTCATGGTATGACCCGAGCCACGTCAGCCAGTTCGATAACTCGAGTATCGATCCACGAGTATACGGAAATTTGGCCTCAGAAATTACTCGAAGGGGGTAGCGACCCCGAGGATACTTATATTTGCGAAGATAAAGCCACCCAAACGTTACCAGAAGAGCTGACCCAAGAATTGGTGCAGAATTTACGTAAAAAATTGGACGATCCGGAGAATTACGGCGAAGCTCGCAATATCATCGAACATTTTTACGATTTGATCAAAGTCGAAGAAAACTGCAATAATAACGTATTGGGAGAGGAATCGGTCGACATGGGGTTCGCCGCAGATGAAGATTTAACCGGCAACGTGTACGACGTGATAAAACCCGGTAAACAGCGTGTACGACGGTGTGATAGATCGTTTAAGACATTAGCGAATAAAGGCACGAGGGCGCCGTCGCCGGACAAATTATCGCCTCAATCGTTTACCACTTCATCATTTTCGAATTCATCGTTGTCTCCGAAACCGTCGCCCATTTCGTCGACGACGACGACGTCGGCCAGACCTTTTATTACGGATTATATGGAGCCGACGGATAGGCAATCGTATGCGTACTACGAATTGCCGTACGATCGGTGCGGCCCGTCGGAGGTACGTGACCGAGGCGACGATATTACTTTGGCGGATTACGAGGACCCGAGGGATGTGGAAATTCCCATATATTCGGAGCTGGCCGACATTAGCGATCGACCTTTGCCCGCTACGCCGCCCAAAAAATCAAATTAGATCTCGCGGAAGCTCCCCGAACTGAATCGTCAATCTGTGATAAAATTTATGTGTAGGTTTTTTTCTCTAGCGTGTATAACGATAATGTATGTAGTTTTTAGGTAGGTATTACGCGTACCGTTAGTATTTGCCTTTTTATGCCCCCCTGCCCCCTCGTGCTACGTATACGATTAATGTTTTTATTTCCCTTTTTATGGTATTTTTTTATAAATGTGATTTTCTTTTTTAAATACAAATTTAACACTGTTTGAATTTTTGTTCGTTGTTGAGTGGTAGGCGTATTTTAATGAGGGCTGAAAAAAAATAAAAATTGGTACAAGTTTTCTGCTGCGAGAAAATGTTTTTGAACCATTGAAAGATACCTATGTGTTGAGACATTTTTTCTGAAAATTTAAGACTTTAACCCTCGGGCTGTCACAAATTGGTCAAAACGACCGCAAAGGGGTTATACTCGCACCACGGTCAAAACGACCGAATCCATATAACCTGTCGCGCCCTGGTGAAAACGACCGAAAAAACAGTTCTATCGCACCCTAGTGAAAACGACCGAATTCGTATTTTTACCCTGTAGACATACAGGATGTCCCACAAATTGTCTGCCAAACGTATTTTTTTGATTTAACCGGGTACCACTGAAAAAAACCTTGAAATGAACGTGTTGCCTGTTTTAAAAATTGAAGGGGTAAATGATGTTTCTAAAAAATCACGTCAAAATTTTTTCTTCCATGGGAATGGATGGTATATTGAAAAGTAAACAAATTTTCACTTCATGACTTTTTGCCTATCTTCAAAATTGAAGGGGCTACAAAAAAAATTGTTCAAAAAAAATTTTTTAAAAATGAACTGATCAAGGGAATGGATAGTACGTTGAAAATTGAAGAAATTTTGTTCTGTAGACTTTTTGCCTAGCATCAAAAATGAAGGGGCTAAGGGGCACTCAAAATAAATGGGCCTCAAAAATTTTTCAAATTTTCTCAATTTTCAATCACTTTTAGTCCCTCTATTTTTGATGTTAGGCAAAATGGATGAAAAAATTTTTTGACGTGATTTTATTTAGAAGCATCATTCGCCCCTTCAATGATCGCAAATATGGGTAGTTTTGAACCCCTGAACACGAATCCTACGTTAGTTTTTCCATTTGATCATTTATATCCGTAAAAAATGTACATAATGTGAAAAATCTACTAAAAAGAACATTTTCGTACAATTTTTTGCGATTTCGTTTTCACCAGGGTGGGACAAGTTTGGAGCGCGACTACCGAAGGGTTATGACTTTTTGGTAGAGTATAATTTGTGAGAAGTGACGAAGATGGAATAAATTTTAGTATGGATATTGGATATATTATAGAACTGGAAGTCAATCTGTGAAATGGACGATCAAAATTTCATATCAACTTGAACCAAAAATGAGGTCTGGTCTTTGGATTTTGCTCAATTTTTTTTACGAGTTCTCGTTGATGAACTAATTAAATAACCGCCGTTATTTCAATCCTAACCTTTGAAGAGGTTGAGGGGAGGGGTGGGCCTCGTAATTTTTAAGGAATTGCGATTTTTTTCGAACTACCTACTTTGAAGGTTTATATCTCGAGATCGATTGCATTTAGGGAAAAACTGTTCGTGTGGTTTTAAAAAAAATTAATAGAAGATTCAAAATCAATAATCAAATTTTGAAAAGCTCAAAGTTGAACTTTTGTGGTGAAAGTTCAACTTTCACGATAGATGAGATACAAAAATTGAAGGCCAACATTTAAAAATCTGAATAGATTTCAATGAAGAGTTTTTTTACCCTTTTTTGAACCAACAAATTTTCAATATGGGATCCCAACACCCCTCTTCAATTTTGACCGAAATTTAAAAAAAAAACATTAAAAAATGAGATCACGCAATGATTTCTACAATTTTGAAGAATTCAGAGTCAATTTTCCGAATGCAATTTAACGAACGATCAAATTCCTGAATAAAAAACTTCTAAAAATGTATTCTCAAATTTCTTCTTCCGAATGAAATTTTCCTTAATTTATTTTCCGAATGAAATAATTTTTTTCCGAAAATCGAATAATCCAGCTTTCGGAGTTGTGGCATTCCATTCTTTAAGGTTTTTCGAGTAGAAAAATATTTTTTCAAACTTTTTGTTCGGGGGGGGGGGGGGAGTTCAATTAAATTCCCAATCACGAAAAATGAAGGGAAAAAAACAATTGTTGACTCCATTATGCAAAATTGAACTTTAGGGGAGGTAGGCGGGGTGGTACCAAAATTGGAATTTTTTAATTTTATCGGGTGAGGCATCGAAATCCCTTCGCGAGGGTCAGGTCACAACATAACTTCGTGAAAATACTCTAAAATGAAGAAGTAATTTTAAATTTCTTATTTTTTTGGGAAAATTTCATTCGGAAAATGGTGTTGGGAATAAATTTTTTGGAAGTGTTTCTATTCGGGAATTCGGTCGTTTGGGAAACTGTATTCGAGAGAATGAGTGTGAATCATTTTGAAGGAGCTGAGTTGGCATATTTACTCAGTTTTTTAACTTCCCCCTCCCCCACCCCTGTCAGCCCTCTTGATGAGATCAAAATTCAAAACAAATGAAAAATAACGATCGACGTGTTGTATTTTTAGGTTTTTTAGAATACTGAGTTCTAATATTTCCGCATTCTTTGCCCTTCAATTTTGAAAAAACAGCGTGTAGCGCATCAATTCTCATTAATTTAAGGTCATCGAGTTCGAATATCGACTTAATTTTTCAATCGAACCTTTCTCGCGCTCTAATCCTATCCGTTCTCCCAATTTTGATTTTGTAATTTGGAAATGGGGTCGATTGGAGCGTGGGTCAGGGGTCAGTCTATGATGATACCTATTCAATTGTAGATATGTACCATTTTTATTTATCCACGAAAACAGCACATTTCTTCTCCTCACTCTAGATAATAAATACATCACGAAATGTTTTGAGTAGCTTGTTTCGGGAGAAAGGGATGGATTATTAAATGTAGCTTGAAAATCTCAAGAAGGCCGAATGACATTTTTTCAAACCTTCATAAATATGAAGGTAAGTGGAATCTTTAAATAATTTTTTTCACATCGTCGGGTTTTGAAGTTTACTACGATGGTAATTTCAAAAAAAAACTAAATAAATGAGGACCAAGGTAACGTAAGAAAAACGGACAAAAATTGATTGAAGACGGAAAATTTTTCACAAAAATAATTATCACAAAATTACAAAACAAGAAAGGGGTTTTCGTTGAAATTCTCGAGATCTCGAGATACCTGGGTGAAACAAAATGAGGTAGGCCTATTCGTAAATCCAAGATTACTTAAACGTGATGGATTGCAGCTAGAAGTTTTAAAATGATGGGGATTCAAAAATTTCTGTAATTTTCTGAGTTCAAAATTCCTCAAAAATTTGACAAATTTTCTGAAAATTTGCTGAATTTTTCAACAAAAAAATACTAGGGTTTCCTCTGCCATAAACCCCATTTCGCAAATTTCGAAAAGAACTTTCAACTTTAAACATTGAAATTTGAAGAAGAAAAAATAACAATTTTTTTTTAAAACTGGAATCTTCTAAAATACTCATTTTTGAATACATTATTTAATTTTTTATCCAAATTTATGATTTTTAACTAATTTTTTTTCAATTTTGATTTGTTACTTTTTGGAAACTTTTTAGATCTTAACAATAAAAAATATCCAATCATTTTAAAAATTAAAGATTAAAAATTTTTTTAAATTTGAAATTGTGTTTTTTTTGAAATGAATAATACGTATTTTCGAAGTCGAGATTTTTTTCTTACCAAAATAGTGACTTTTTCTACGAATTAAAAGTACTGATTACGGCTTAAACCAATTCCAAGATTTCGAAAAAAAATCTCAAATTTTTCTAAATTCAGAATAACTTTTTAAATTTTATTTTCACGATTTTTCTAAAACTGATCGACTTTTATTTTTTTAATGAATAAAATTGTTACGACCATTTTTAAAATCCAAAAAGTTTTTTCAATCTTACAATTTTGGGTTAAAAAATTCTAATTTTTCTTAAAAGTTTTCATTCAAAATCGTTTAACTTTTCACAATTTTTAAAAAACTTATGATTTTTTTAAAGAAAATTTTGAACTCTGGATAACTTTACTGTGAAAACTGAAAATGATGACTTCTTTAGATAATCTGTGACTGCCTAAGAATGATTTGGTGCAGGAGGGGAATCCATTTCCGATCATCTTAAGATATTTAATCATAATCTCCTTTTCAATTACAGAATACTTTGCTTTAAAAGATCCAGGAATCAATTCAGAAGAGAGAGGACGAGAGTCGTTTTAAAACAGGTACGATTTTAACCCCCAACAAATTCAATACGACACAGAAAAAATTAAAGAATTTTCTACCTTTAATCGCTAAACTCGGACAAAATTTTTTAAAACCCCTGTTTCAAATGAGGAAAATTGCTTCAAAAACTAAGTATTTTTTTGGCCAACTTAAAGTAAAAGCTAATTTTTTTGCAAAAAATGGAGGAGGAGGACGAAAGAGCTGAACATGAACTTTTACATGCCCAGTAACTAAAAGAATCCACAACCCCTTACCGGTTTTTTGGGCGAAAAATTTTTTTGCGCCCAATGGACGTGAGAGGTGTCTAGAATGAGGTATTCGGGCACGGCGAATTCAATGGTGCCATCAGTTTTTCCCGATCGGTCGCCGTTTTCGAGATAACGGCCATTTTCGAGGCCAATTTTGGTCAAAATAAAAAGTGTCTCAAAAACTCGCGAAAAGTGTGTTTTTCGACTAATTCGGGGTCGCTGATTACGAATCTGGCGTTTGTTTGGCGCGATAGGCGCTCGTTTGCGCAAAAATCGCGTTTTGAGGTGAAAAATGGGATATAACTCTCGAACGAAGATCCGACGACCGAAATGGACCTCAGATTCGGAATCAGCGACCTCGAATTAGCCTTACACCGAATTTTTGAAAAATTTTCCAAAATCGAAAAAAAAAACCATGAACAAATTAATGTCCAAATGTGAAAAAGATTTTTTGAAATCATTGTTTAACATTTTTATATTTCTCTTCAAATTGATAATTCAGATCAATATAATTTTACGAATCGCTGCCCCTTCAAATTTCTAAACTAGCAAACCAACTTAATTTTGCGTGGTTTTGGTCGCTACGTGGCCAAATGAAAAATCTCAGTTTCAAACCGAACCGTAGGCGTAGGTTCGGTTTGTTGAATTTTTAATTAATTCAAAACTAATATCAGAAACTTTGAAATTTGGGATAAACAAATTAAGTAAGTACATACGAAATATTTTTTTTAAAAAGTTCATAATAGAAAATTCATTTTAAAAAGACGAATAAACCTACAAATCCGCGTATAAATTCGGATAATTCATGCTGTCACGTACAAACCCCACCATAAGGAAATGAACTTTGACCCAAACACCTTGTACATTATCCCACCGTCGTCCTCAAACAATTAAATTTTTCCAAAAACACCTACACACGTGACTTTTGAAGTACAAATTAAACTTTTGTTTGAATTCTCGCTCATGTAGGTTTTATTCTTTTACAAGTTATCGAGTTATTTCACACGACACCGGTGTAGTTAACACGGTATTTATTATACAAACGAAAAGTACTATACGTTTCGTGACTACAACAGCACATGTATGCAAAAAACCCGAAAAAAACACCCTTTTAAAATATTTTTTACTCGGACATAAAACAAAGGGTGTGTGTGACATTTTATGTAAATGACATTTCCACCGACTACTCAATCACCATAATTTTTTCTCAACGTTTTCTTCGGTTTAAAAAACCACCGCAAAATTTCGCGTCTCTTTTTAGGTACCTAACTACCCTGTTCGTAATGTAAATTTTTCAACCGCTTTCCTCGATAACTGTCAAAACGCGTTTTCCGACCATAAGAATTACCCGGCCGTTATCGAGTATCACCCAAGACGCCATATTTCGTTCAATTCATCACACACCAAGTCGCCGGCCATAACTTACACTACATTGCGTTTATTCAATCATCCACATGTGCGCTCGATGACCTGCATACGTGCTCATAAAGCTTTATTATTCGCGTATGTAAAACACACGTCTTCGATTTTCAACCAAATTAAAACGTCCCCGTTTGAGATTTCATGTCAAAATGCAATTGCGAAAAAATAACTAGAGGGAAAACTAATTTACTCGTGTATTTCCACATAATGGGATATTTTTCTCATTTTTTCTCGCGTATTTTTCGATGTTCGACAAACGTATAATACGTATTTTCGAGATAAATACGTTATTCTGTAATCTTACTGTCATTTACACGATTTTTTCGCCGAAATTTATTCATTGAATTAGAAAAAGAAAAAATTAAATCGCATCGATGGCGGGTTTTTTGTCATTCTATTCGCGTGATTCTCGATTCATATATTTGCAGTGTATATTCGAGAAAAAAAGTGATTTTTTTAATGGATTCGCGAGGGTTGGAATTACCGCGATCCGAATACCTATGCGAATACCACACCTTGTTTTCGAATTCTCGACGGTCCGCGAAATTATAATACTTTTTATGAATATAAATCAGAATACGAAACACAAGGCGACGTTAGTTCGATTATTTAAAAAAAATATTTCCCAGGGATGGAGGAGAAGGCACCTAGCTGAGAATTTTATGGTCGATATAAAGCAAATGTCTAATTAGAAAGCTGTAGAGTAATGAGGGGGATTATAACTCGATATGTTAATTCTTTTCACGATACCATCTGAAATATTTTCACAGTTTTACCCTAATTTGAAAATTTTTTATACTTTGCATGCAATTTGAAGTATTCGAATTCTTGGAATAATTTTGGGTAAACCAATTTAACAGAAAATATTACGGTTATAGATTTTTTTTAGTAATTAGTGGATAATTAAGTGGAGCGAAGGAATTTCCATTAATTTAAAGAGGTATTTATCAAAAAAAAAAGTATTAAAGGATTAGATTATTTTGATATATGAATTTTTCAATGCTTCATTAGTTTACATGCTACAGTTCGATAAATATAAAAATAACGAGGGAAGAATTATCAGTGGCTCAGTAATGAGTTTGAACTTATATGTAGGTACATAAATCTAAACAAATTGAAAAAATAGAGTTATACTGAGTTTTGAGATGGAGAATAATAGGTACATTATAAATTTTGAATTTTTTTTTGCAATGATTCTTTTAAAAAAAAGAGGTCATCTCAACAGGCAATAAAATTTTGGACCGAAACAAAAATACTTCGAAAATGTACGTCCAAAAAAAAACCTTGACCTCGATTTTTGACGAATTTTTAAAATTTCAAAGTTAGGTTAGGTTACCTCATAGATCTGCAAAAGTGCGAAGTATGAAAATTTCATCTAATCAAGGAAAAATACTAAACTTTGGTACTTCTACTTATATATACCCATTTTCGACCTCCCGAATCGATTGAAAGCGGTTTCGAGATATTCTGCTCTCTCATTTATAAATCAGTGGGAATTATTGAAAATCACTGAGAAACATTCAGAATTGCAGCACATGAGAAAATCAGTGAAAATTTTTCAATGAAAACAAATCAGTGAGAAAAATCACTGGAAAATCAGTGAAAATTCACTAAAAATTCAGTGATATTTGTGAAATTCAGTGAAAAATCTGTGAAATTCTTTAAATAATCAGTGAAAAATCGCTTAAAATCAGTGAATTTTACTGATTTATCTTGTGCTGCAATTCTGACTGTTTATCAGTGATTTTTCACTGATTCGAAATGAGAGAGTGGAACGTTTGAGTTTTCCATTATTGAAAAAAAGTTCATAAAAATAGTTCATGTGCAGAGCTGGACCGAAAGGAAGGGCAATGGGGCAGCTTGCCACAATATCTGAAAATTGGAATTTGAAGTCTGAAAATTCTGGGTTTCAGCCCTAAAGCTGCGATTCCTCTTGAAAATTATCAATCAAGACATCAATTTAAAATATTAATTTTTTGAAAAAAATAAAAGAATTTCTGAAATTTTTCCAACATGTTTTTAAAATTGTCTACTTTTTCAAAACCAATCTAAAATAGATTTTTCAATGAAATTTCCAAATTCATTTTTCCGAAAATTATTTTCCGAAAATTTTCCAAACTTTTTCAACAAGCTTTTATTAAAGTTATTTTTCAAAAATTTCTAAAAACAATTATTTTTGATACAATTTTAAAATAATTGTTTTGAAAAAAATTTCAAAGTTAGAATTGATTTTTCAAACTTTTTTCAACAAATTTTTAAAATACCTTTCTCAATGATTGATTTTTTTAAAAATTGTTTAAATTAATTTTGCAAAATATTTCCAAATTTTTGTAGGCAAGCTCCCATTAAATTTTAAAACTCTAAAATCATTTTTTTTAACTGTTGAAATTAATTTTTCAAAAAAACGTCTAATAAATTTATTATTCAGAAAACTGTCAAAATTAAGTGTTTTTTTTTCAATTTTTAAAATTGATTTTTTTTAAATTTCAAAAACTTTTTCACTTTTTCAAAAATGTTCTAAAAATTGATTTTTTGAAAAATTGTTACAATAAATATTTCAGTTTTTTTGAAATTTGTTGGCTAATTTTTTTTTAAATCCCAATTTTAATTTTTTAAAATAATTTTAAAATTTACAAAATTTAATCCCTAAAAATGTTTAAAATTTATTTCCCATTTTGTTTATCGAAAGAACTAAGTAATTAATTATTATTCTAGTGGATGGAAAAAAGTAGGAAAAACTTTTTTGAGTCGTCGTCTGGCAGTTTTTTAAAATAGAGAGTAGGAAATTCATTAAAAACGTGTCGGAAATTTTGAAATTGCACCTCCTCAATATTCTAACTTTACTACGTCACTGTCCATGTGGATTTGAGCACCTACAAACGTTTAATACTAACACTGGTGACCAATTTGATCAATTGAAGCATAATTTTCCAAAGTTTGTCATTGCTAGGTCAAATTCACGTTTTTCTCCAGCGGAAATGTTTTTTTTTCAAAGCTGAAGAATCCTGGAATTTTCTGTAGGCTCTTGATTGCCTCGAAACTACTTCCAATCGATTCAGAAAGTCAAAAATAGTTCATGGACCATTTTATAAAGTTTATTTCAGAGCTGGAAAACTCCAAAATTTTATGGAGACTCCAGATTCGCTCGAAAACCTTCTAATCGATTCAGAAGGTTGAAGATATAGCATATGTCAGCTTCCAGCATCAAATTTTCATATTTTGCACCTTTGCAGAATCATGGGCTAATATTAAATTGTTAAATACTCGCCAAAATCAGAAAAATCAACTTTTGCGCCAGAAATTTTGTATAGGAGATTCTTTTTAGATATTTTTAACCTTCTATTCGGTGTATTTTTATTAAAGTTCAAAATTTAACTTCCTGTTGGATATCTCCCTCACTGAAAAAATGTTTTCTTCATTCTATTTTTAATCAATTTATAAATCATGAAATCACGAACGAAACTCAATTTCTATGCTCGATTTCTTCTGTTCGGTAGATAAATCAAGTGGTTCTCTAATGAAAACTGGCCATATCAGGTCAAGGGATAACGACTCAAAAAATTTCGAGATTAGATTTTTCATCTTACACAGCTACATACGAGCAGTATATGAGTTTCAATAATTACTTTAAGTAGTTGTTAGCTACAGAAATGGACGTATTGCGACGAGCTACAAAATGACGAAAGAAAAACAGACACACTCCCATCGATAGTGTAGGTAAGTTACCTAGTTGATTAATTAACTCGCATATAGGTATTCTTGAGGAATTTTTTTTTAAATCTAAAATTTCGACAAAAGTAGGTATAAATTTTTTAAATCTATTTTGCAAACAAACATTTCAAGTTAGAAGATTCAAAATAAGCTACGCGAATCAAAAATCTCTTCTACTGAATGGCTTATACGGATCATTAGAGTGGATCGAAAAAGAAAAACCATCACTCAGAATGTAACAAAAATTATTGAGTTAAAAAAAAGTTTAATTTGAGTGAAAAACTTCCCCAAAAAATTTTAGTTTCCTGGATAAAAGAGGATGTTGCCAGGGATTTTCAAAGCAACGTCATTTTTGAAAAAAAAAAACAATTTTTGGTTACTTTTGGGTAGAACCACCGGCATGTTCTGCCAACCATTTCTTGAGAAAGTAAAATTTAAGTTTCTGCACGTCCCGGGCCTACTGACGTTGAATTTGATACCACTTATTGCACTCAACAAATAAAAGATTGAAAAAAAGTGTAGATCGCAAAATTGAAGGATTTATTAATTTTTCCACTCAAAATACCCCCAAATCGACCTAGATTTTTTCGGCAATCAGGAATAGATTTTGACAACTTTTTAAAAAAAATGCCATCCTATAACACTTCAGACTGCATCGTGATTTACACAATTTTTATAAAATTTCAGTTGGCAGCACTGATAAAATTTTTTTAAATTAATCGAAACTTAGGTATTGTTTTTTACTTTCGATTATCTACTTTTGTGGAGTCATGGCGTAAATTTATGCTTAGAAAGGGTTAATTTTAGATACCCCTGAAAAAAAATTCGGAAGTTCCATTTTATAAAACCACGAGCTCATAAACCATCATTTTTTCAAAAATGATCCTACTCTCTGAACTCTCAGTTTCACTCCTCTTAGGGCTAAGAGATTCGAATTTTTTGTGGAAGGTCCTTTACCAAAGTAAAAAAATTTCTTATCTATTTTCGATAAAATTCAAGATTTTTTAAAAAAATGTGTTCTGAAAAGGCAATTTTTTTGAAAAAATGGAAAAAATACAGAAAATTGTCTCGAATGTCATTTTATAAAAATATTTTAAGTAGGTATGTTTTTATTTGCCAAACAGTAATCATTTTTGGATTCAGGGTACTCAAAATCCTTGAAATCGACATACCTACATTAAAATTTTATTATTATTTTTTAGAATTCTAAGCCTCCATAATCTCTTCCTCTTGGCCAAATGTAGCAAATGTCCTTTTATATGGTCAAATTGATTCACAACGAACAATTTCTCGATAATTATGATACATTTAATTTTGAAAGTCATCAATTGAAAAAACATACCTACTCTGATGAAATATAAATCAAAATTTTGTAAATGAGAAAAGTGGGAGAGGGAGGTGAAAATGCGGAAACTTTAAAAGTGAAAGTGATAATGATAACATATCGTTACACCAATTTCGATTTCAAATTTTCTGATGATACTGATTTCAAATCCGACGATAATTTTTTCTTAGGCTTGATTTCCAAGCAAAAGGTTATGAGATGATATCTATGGAAAGTATACATTAGTCGTTTTTTTTTTTTTTTTTCCGTCCCTGGGTTCAGACATCAAGGTCTATCAGCCCATTTACAGTAGAATAGTAATGCAAATAGGTACTTCATTATAAAACTTTTGGAGTGACTGGATTTTTTTTCGATTAAATGCCTAGTTTTCATCCTGGCGCGACATAGTTTGATAAAATTTTCAGATTTGAGGTTTACTGGCGTACAAACAATAATTTTTATTTTTCTATGTATTCAATGGGTAGTAAGAAAATTCGACCATTATTTTTGTATGTTACGTTTGACTTTTCAGGTGAATCATACCCATCGCGATGACTACTCGAACAACCACACATTTGCGGACCTTGATTTCTCGAGCAATTATTTCTTCCATCTACAGTTTAACTGATTATTATAATTGCCTTTTCCCCTGAAAATCTACAGACATTTTATTCTACTTGGTGATCTTCATTGGCTCATTAAAGAAATGAAAAAATATTTATAGTTTTTTCCATAAAACATTGTAAAAGTTATGTAAGCCTCCATCCTTTAATTTTGTAAAAATTGGAAGAAATCAAGCAGAACTGTTTGCAGTAAAAAGGATCGAACGATATCAACGACTATGAACCATTAATTTGAGGATCAACTGGCAATAATTTTCTTCAGAATGAACCAATGTTTTCCACAAAAATCCACTTACAACCAGCAAAATGAACCGATAAAATGGAGAAATAGTAATAAAAAGGAAACCATGAAGAGAAAACCGGTTGAATAAACCCATAAAGAAGTAATCATAAATTCATATAAATTTTGAACCGATGTTACCAATCTTCCGCAGTTTCATTGCGGTCAATAAAACTGCGAATGATTGGAAATTTTTGCACTACGGCTTCATAAAGCAGTTTCTCGGTCTCATAGGAATTATTTATGGAATTTCAACAGAGAAGAATAAATCTTTAATAATTTTTTCATGCGTTGAGTGGAAAAAAAATGCAAAGATCAACTAGAGAGGGAATGATAGAATACAAGATGTAGGCGTTGTGCAAGACCTGACGAAATCCATCTACACAACTACCAAAAATATTACATCGAAAATAGGCGAATTTGAAAGCACCACAATATTTCATTCTATTAATAAAGTTGATGTCCAGTCAGAGAACTGAAAAAGAGGTACAGAATAACGCAGAATTATCGAGCGGATTTCCGAGCTTTGGATATATTTTTACCAGATTAAGCCTTTCTAATATTTTCCAGTGATCCGTCGCCAATGATGAAATAATTTTGTATAATCGGGCTTATCAAAGATCCCCCTCTCGGCAAAAAGTTTCCATCCCTAAAATTTTTACTATACCTATGTACTTGAATGTTGCTCTACCTACAGATAAGAAACGTATTTCGGCAGTATACAGAGCTAATCGAGTAGGAAATTATTCAAAATTTCAGAAAAAAGTCGATGGTGGACATTTCGTATGAAACAGAATATGGGAAAAAGACTTGAGTAATTGATTTTTCACATTAAGTATTATCCGAATTTATCTGGATTCTTCATTCAACATTTAAATAATATGAGAAATATGATTAGCGATATTTTACATACGATTTAGTCCAAACTATTCATGTTTTTACAAATACACTCTCTCACATACGTATCGAAAAATTGAAAAAATGATGGAAAAGACGGTAAAAATCAAATCTTCACTTCCAACAATATCCATTATGAAATTCACAGGAAGCCAGCACCACAAATTACGAGTTTTGCAACTTCTATCAAAATGAAAAAAACCAATTGCCGGGAAAATTCATTGTAGTTATAATATCTATAGAGTATTTTTATTTTTATTGTGTTGGGCTTTTATGGATTTCTTAGTTTTTGGATTGTTATCATATATCATTGGAATGTTCATTTTTTCTCATTGGATCAAAATGATTGAGCTAATCATTTCGATCTAGTGAGAAATGATGAACATGTAAAATAGAATGTAATTTTGTCATCTGCCATTCTCTGTCTGTAACTTCATTACTTTTATTTTCAACAAAATTTTAAATAAGCACGTTCTAATTTTTCTGAAAAAGTGTCAAGTGATTTGCGTGTTTTTGATTTTTGACATTTTCTTAAAATCAAGATAATCTCACGCATAATTTTTTGTTACATATTTCAAAGTCAAGCTAATGGGTAATTTTTGAAAATTTTGAAAAAATTCAGTTTTTTCAGCACGACTTTGCAAATTGCAATAGGTTTTCATCACTTTCATCATTTGCAGATCCTGTTGCACCACGGATATGTTTTGAGGTTTCATTGAAAAAAAAATTACGGTGCAAAAAATTTTAAATAGGTAAGGAGGTAAGTGTAAAAAATTTCTCTTTTAAAAATTTCATTTTCATAAAACTTGCTTATTGAGGGTACATGTAATATCTTAATGAAAAATTGTTTAAATTTTATCAGGGGAAAAGTTGGAAAATATTGAAGTAGTATTGGATGATTTTTTTCAAATGTTGAAAAAATGTCAAAAAAATAATATACTTAGGTATTACGATTTACGATTTTTGATCAAAATATCAAAGTTCATGGTAGAAAGAGAGGAAAAATGAAGAGAACTATTATTTTTCTCTAAAAAAAATTCACAAAAATTTCTACATGGGTACTTGATACGTCTTTAGGCTTCAGATGCTGAGAATCTGCCATCAAAAAAGAGTTATTTTTATAATTTTGGCCAATATGAAATTTTGATAAAATTTAAGTGAGAAAAACAACGTCACCTGACTTTCAACCGAAAATTCATTATGGTACTGTGAGAAGTGCTGGGATGAAATAAATTATTTTTCATCTTGAACCATGATTTTGATAGAAACTTTGTGATCTTTTGAACTTGTGATTGGAATTTGTTTATCACTGATTTTAGCGATTTTTCAGTACCTACCGTAACCTTAGTTTCCTCTTATACAACAAAACGAAAATATTTTATTACATTTTCGAACAGCAAAAAAAAGATAATAAATAACTTCTAGTATTCAAAAAAAAGCCTCCATTTTCAAGATTCCTACTTGGTTTTCGTTATAAATTTTTAACCCAGCATGAATGGAAATATCGAAATAGGTAAACATGATGAAAATCGTGAATTCATAATTTTTCGGTGAAAAAATTTCAAAAATTCCAGCTCGAGTTTTGGTTTAAAAGAATTAAAATTTGCTGGCTCCATTGAAGTCAAGGTGATAAAGAAATTTTCACTTTCCTTCACTACGAGAATGTTGTGATTACTCGAGGTGGTTAAAAAATTTCAAATTTCAGAAAAATGAGGATTTTTGATTAATTTTTTATCCTAAACAGAGTTGATGAGAGTAAGTACGAATCACAGTGCTAAATTTTGGAGGCCCCCTTCTCCAAAAAATTTAAAAATTAAATTTTCAATCCTCCTTTCTTATTTATTAAGTACATAGGTAGTTAGGTACTCGAAACATCACGATATCTTATTTTAGTACGGTCATTTTAGGTTTTGACCTAAAAAAAATTCCCGGGCACGGGAAAGTTGGTATATAAGCTTTGTAGAGAGTTTATTTCAACATACCCGACTTTCCCTAAAATCGGGGAATATTTTGTCCCCCTTTTGGGGGTGAGGGGGTTCAAATTTTGGTTTTTTGGCAATAACTTTCGAAATTACGCCCTTACGAAAAAAAAGTTGAAACAAAAATTGTACAGAATTCAAAAACAATCAATATTTTTTAACATTTTTTCTCAAGGCGTCATGGAGAGGAGGTAGGGCCTTCAGAAAAAAATCAATTTTGAAAAATTTCCATTAACACTAATAGTTGCCAAAAATCGGGTTAATCGACTTTTAGGAGCGGCTCTTTTGCATAGTACATCAATAAGAAAAATGAACAACCGACCCCTCATCTCAAAGTAGGGGGGTGGACTCCCTGTAGAAAAAGTTGCATTTTCCCCCTGGAATATCTCAGCTAAAGTGAAAAATTCGAAAAATTGGTTCAAACAAACGTTATAGAGTGTTAAAAGACGAATATTTTCCGTTTTTCACATTTTTTTCTATGTGGTCTTGGGACAGAGGTATGGAAAAAAGAAAGAACGACGCAGCGTTCGAAAATTTCTCACAAAATTTTAAACCCCCTCCCCTTGGGGCCCAATTTGGATCCAGGGGTTAGATGATTATAAAAATCGAGTTTAGCGACCAAGAAACCACAGAAACCCACTTGTTGGGCTATTGGTTCGCTAGATTTTATACCAGACCTATACAAACGAGTAATTTTTGAGTTGGTGAAAAATTCTCGAACCCCCGCTCGATCTTTTTTCTTTTTGCGATAGCTAGGCCCCAAAACCATGTAGAAAAAATATAAAAAAGGAAAATGTTCGTCTTTCAAAGCTCTACAACGTTTGGTTGAACCAATTTTTCGAATTTTTTATTGTAGCTAATATATGCCAGGGGGAAAATGCAACTTTTTTTACAGAGGGTCCACCCCCCTACTTTGAGATGAGGGGTCGGTTGTTCATTTTTCTTATTCTACATAGTAATAGGATGTACTATGCAAAAGAGCCGCTCCTAAAAGTCGATTAACCCGATTTTTGGCAATTATTAGTGTTAATGGAAAATTTTCAAAATTGATTTTTTTCTGAAGACCTTAGCTCCTCACCATGACGTCTTGAGAAAAAATGGTAAATAAAAAAAATTGTTTGTTTTTGAATTCTCTACAATTTTTGTTTCAACTTTTTTTTCGTAAAGGCTCAATTTCGAAAGTTAGAGCCGAAAAACCAAAATTTGAACCCCCTCACCCCTCTAAAGGGAGACAAAATATTCCCCGATTTTAAGGAAAGTCAGGTATGCTGAAATACACCCAGTACGAAGCTTATATACGAACTTTCCCGTTTCCGGGAATTTTTTTTGGCTTTTGGCTTTTTTTAAGTGAAATTGTCCTACTACTTCTATCAAATTGGTAAAAAAAAAAAGCAAACGTTTTGAAAAATTGCAATTTTAGCAAAAAATTAACTTTCTCGCGTTTTCAAGATGTTTTTTAAAAATCAAATGTAAAATTGAATTGAATTTTTTTCCCTATCAAGTTTGAAAATTTTCCAATTTTTTTTTGAAATGACGAAAACTTTGAAAAATGTTTATTATTGCCACAAGTTGTTTCAACGAGTTTCCAATTTTGAAAAATTTACATTCTTTTCCGAAAATTTTTCAATTTTTCCAGAAATTTTCCAATTTTTAAAAGATAATTCGAGTTAATAAGACCTTTGACATTTATTAATGTACCTATATTAAAAAATTTTTAAGTTATTAGAAGGTACCTCTATTTTTCAAAGTGCCAGCCAGTTTGTTGAAAAATCACGTACCCGGTGCAAATGCATCTTTTGTTCCTCCTCTCTATGTCCCTAATCGTAAAACATAAATCCAGCATTAATTTTTGTTTATTGATTCTCGATAATCAACCACCAATACCACTATATCAAGATAGTTATACTTAAATATTGATACGAAAATAATCAAAACGCACTCCGTATCAATTAAACGTACCAATGTAAATATTCAAAAGCTCGCAGACATTAAAACCAGTAATAAATGCCAATTTCAGATACGCAGACTACTCCAACACCATGCCTTTGATCAAAAATTCATTTCCTGATTACTTTCGAGAACGACAGACACAAATGTCGTCGTATTTCATTATAAACGCCGAAAATAAAGTACAAAATATGTTGTTTCGGTTACGCCCGTCCGTACGAACCATATGTACAACAAAAAACCATACCCACTTCAATCTGCAACTGGAGAACAGACGAATATGCCGCCAAAAATGCTGGAAATCGGCGTCATTTTTGACACAATTCCAAGTCGCATGCACCGATAATCCCCAAATACACTTACACTTGCATTTAATACGCGATTGCAATAATAAAAGCCAAAAATTCATCTAAAAATACACCTCTGTATTTTTTATTTTCAATGAATGTTTGATTTCTTTCCTAGAAATTTAACAAAACGATGAATGACCGCGGATTTTTTTAATTCTCTCGTTTACAATTAATTTGGCAGTGAGAGCACCGACTACTAGTTATTGTTGCTGAAAATGGGATTTCGACCAGTTCAAATTTTTTCAATTCATTTTTTTTTTTCAATTTTTCAAAACTGTATTCAACTATAAATTTTTTTACATCTGTAGGATTTTTTTTTAATTTAAATTTTTTCAAAATTTTTCCAACTATGATTTTTTCAATTTTGTTTTGATTTCATTTATTTTAATTACTTATGGCGCGTACGCGAATAGTTCACCGCCACGAGTAGCGGCCGGGAAATGCGAGTGCCCGCTCGCAAGTAGAAAAATCAGATTCAATCGCGTCGCGCCGCGTATTCTCATTTCCTTGATTACACCGGCAATGGAAAATGTTCATTTGAGTGTCTTTCGACATAATCTGCCCAAAATTGTTATTTTGTTGGAAATATCATCCTTAAAACTTCTTATAGAAAAATGGAAAAACATCGAAAAAATGTGTTTTTTTATGGATTTCATTTTTTTAATCTATGTTGCACTCATTTTTCGGTCTCCAAAAAATATATGTTGTACCCAAGAGTGTCACAAAATTTTGGAGAGAAAAAAATTTCGGGGCTCCCCCTCCCCCCTTTTTTGACGAATTTTTAAAAATTTTAAACCGCGAAAAACCTTGGAAAATTTAGGAAAATTTTTTTGAAAAAAATTTCACATATACTACTACATAATGTCTATAATCTATGAAAATTTCAAAATTTTTGAACCACCCCTCCCGGAGATAGAAATTATTGAATTTCGAGCATTAATGGCCCCATAATTCGGTTGTGGGTGGGGGTAAGGGGTTGAAATTTTTTTTGGGGTGGTTTTACATCAATACCAACATTTTGGGAGATTTTTGTCCCGATCGGTTCAAGGGCCGATTTCACCATCTTAACAGGAAATGCTCTTTTAAAAAACAGGCTGTATGTCCCCGGCCCCGCCTATATGAGGGAGGGGGAGGGGTGAAACTAGTGTCAGTCGATTGTGCTTCGTTTTTGCTCCACTTTACATACCTTTTTTTCGTTTGTGCACATCCTTCAATCCCTATTTCTCAAAAGGTCTTGGGCGGAGCCAGGAACATGCAGCCCCGCCCATATGAGGGAGGGGGAGAAACTAATCTCACCGATTAAGCTTCGTTTGTGCTCCCCCGGGGACAAAGTCGAAATGGGCGGACCCAGCATCATCGTGCTCCATTGTGCATGCTTTTCTTTTATTTGTGGTTGTGCTCGCCCCCTTCAACCTGTATTTAAAAAATTCCAAATCCCATCTGCACGAATTTTGCCGCAAATACCTAGGATTTCTACGAATCAATTTCAAAATTATTCCAACTTCATCTTTTTCCAATCCCAATTTTTTTAATTCTACATTTTTTAAAAACTATACAATTTAAAACATTTTTCATCAGTAAATTTTTTTGAATTTGAATTTTATAAAAATTACTACATATAACCTAGATTTTTAAATTTTTTTTTCGTTTTCAAATTTTTATTACTTCTTTTTTAAAATACTTCTTCAGTAAAGAAATTATGAAAAACGTAAAGTTGAAATTAAAAAAAATTCAGAGTTTGAATACATTTTAAGAAATTTTCAAATGGAAAAATTTTTAAACATTTAAAGATGAAAAAATTTGAAGAAATCAAGTCAAAAAAATTTTCAAGACCAACATTTTTTTCAACTTAAAAAAATATTCAAGTTCATTTTTTTACATTTTTTTTCATACTTGAAATTTTTTGATTTTTTCTTAAATTTTTTTTCAACTTAGAATTTTTTAAAATTTGTTACAACTATATGTTGTTCAAAATTCAGGGAACAGTAGTCAGCCAAAAAGTTGACTCCTGCCTCCATCTTGACTTCGGAGTCAAACTCACACTCTGACTCCTGACTCCGTCTTGACTACGGAACGGAGTCGATTTCAGACCTTGACTCCTGACTCCAGCTCGACTCCGAAGTCAATTTAGAGTAAGTTTGACTCCGACTCCGGAGCAGAGAATAGAAATCAGCCATTAATTAATAATTTATCCGAGTGCAACCTCCCACAATATTACGAATAGAGGAGGAGAAGGGGGTTGGGAGAATTCAAAAATTGAAAAGTTGACCCCTGACTCCACCTGACTCCCGGAGTGAAGGGAGAAAGTGGATTCTTGACTCCACTTTGACTCCGGATTTGAACTCACACCCTGACTCTTGACTCCACCTTGACTCCGGAGTCACTTTCAGACCTCGACTTCTGACTCCACTTTAACCTTGACTCCCTGACTCCAGCTGGCTTCGGAGTCAAGATGGAATCAGAGTCTATTTGGAGTCAGTTTGACTCCGACTCCGGATTCGACTCCTATTCCCTGTCAAAATTGTTTCTAATTCAATAATTGAAAAAAGTTTCTAAAACTACGAATCTGAAAAAAAAAATTAAAAATCAAAATTAGAAAATTTTTGAGAAAATTGAAGTTTAAAAATTTTATTGTTGAAAAAGTTGAAAAATTGGATACAATTTTGATAAAAAATTTGAAAAATTTGTAACAAAAAATTGAAAAAATTTGTAGTTCAAAAAATTTCAACTCAGAAATTAAAATAACTTCGAACTTTTGATCGTCGAAATCCCATTCGTGGTAAAATTAATTAGGAGCTAGTGCAATAGCCGGAGAGTTTTTTGGAGTTAATGCTGCGAAAGTAATATCCTCGGATACCCTAGTTAAACGAGATTATTCCTTCCAGCCTTCGTCGTCGAATAAGCATTTAAAATAGAGCTTATTAAAGATATGGTTTTTAAAAAGGAGAAAACCAACGTATTTTTACAATTTTTAAGACGTGTTCAATGGCACATAGCGATTTCCGTTCTTTTTTTAGCGTTCCAGTTTCGAGACGACGAGGTGATTTAATCACTCGAATTTTCCCTTTTATTCGAGTTGTTAAAAAGTAAGTTATATTAAACGAGCTAACAATGCCAAGAGGCGCGATAGATCATTGCCTTAGATTCGTTTATTGTCCGGACGATTTTTCTAACCACTTTTTCGTCGGTTTATAGCGACCGTATAAAAATCGTACAGCACAAATTTCCCAAAGTCAAGGTATACTCGGTACGGTTACGTGGGTAGCATTTTAAAAAGGCCTCGAACCCCAAATACCCCTCGTTATGAAACCGAGCCGGTGCAGAAATTGCGAAAATAATCACGTATTGTAGTTGTTTTCATTTATCGTCTTATTCATTACCGATAATATGAAATGTGTAAGATGATATTCGCCTTTGCCTCTCTTGTAAGTCGTACGGTGGTATACTAAGGCGGCCTCGTCTCGTCTGTGTTTCTCTAAATACTTCAACAAGCTGTACCATCCTTACCGAGGCTTTTATTGAAATCGTACCTAAGAAAAGTGTATTACAACCGTTGAATGTTTAAAAGTTGCTTTAGAATCAAAAACTTTTGATTATAAAGTTCACACCGACAACTTTTCACCCTCACATTAGCATAAGCCTTAAACTATTCAAAGCATTCTTATTAAATTGTAAATGATACCTAAAAAATGTGTAGCTGGCAAAACCACTTCTGTTTTGATTTATTATTTAAAAACTTTACCCGGGCGAGCTTTTTAATAACTATATACTTCGGTGGTAGGTATAGACTTAAGAAAAAGTGTTCAACTAGAAGAGCGAGTTTATTTAAATGAACGACGAACTGTATAAGCCCAGAGAGAAAAAAAAGGCGAAAATTTCATAATACTTATAATACACATTCCCTCCCTCTCGGTGCTTTTTTCGACGAAAAATTTTTTTCCTATAAAGAATTAATCATTCGAGCAAACCGTCGTCGTCGCATTAATTGCGTTATCGTAACATTCGCCAACGTTAACGAACTGTTCGATAATTGAACCAAAGCTTTAATTAGTCCGCGTGAATAAATACGCGACGAGATACAAAAATTAATATTTTTAATACAATCTTCGTTCGACAATCGTGTGCAATTGGCAGATACCCTAACAGAACCGCGAACCGTGTTAGCCAAACCAGAAAATTCTATTTATTCGCGTGCAAAAAGTTTTCTAATATGATTTTTTTTACCAATCATTATTCTTAACCGGAAAGTACCTAAAGCAGATCCGAGTAAAAAAGTTTTGTAATTTTTTTCTTGTAAGGGAATTTTAACCAAGTTTATCCAACTTTTCAGATACGTTTGCATTCGTTCGTCGGTGGTATGAAATTTTTTAGAACGAGACTGAACCGAAGACGGATTTCGCACCGGAGGAGAAGAGTGAAATGGATATTGACGTGAAAAGAGAAATTTTCGGTAATGAATGGCTTTATTGACTTTGCTGAGAATTTCAAGCTGTCTGCAAAAGTTTTGCGAATCGTCTGCAAATGGATTGTCGAAAACGGATTGGTGATGAAAATTGTGGCTGATATTCGGCAATTTTTTGGCTGGGCTTGATTTTATTAATTGAAACATTACTCGGCCATTTTTTTAATTCAAAGAATTTTTTCAACGTGAAAATAAATCGAACCATCTTGAAATTAAAAAAAAAAAAAATGTTTGGTATGGAAAAATAAGAAAAAAATTTAGGTATGTATTTACATGAATAACATCAAAATTTTTCATATAGGTACTTTGATTTTTTTACTTCTTCCTAAAAGATCGTAATTTTTCTTCAAAATTTACAAAGAACATTAAAAAAAACAAATAACAAGCAAAGCCAAAAATGGTAAGAAACTATTTTTTTATTTATGATAAAACAAAAAATTTTGGAAATAAATTTTGAGCATTGAAAAAATATTTAAAAAAAGAAATCACTGAAACATTAATATCCGGAAAAATCAAATTTTTCGTGATCTAATAAGTAATCAGGCGTTGAAATCTCGTAAGTTTTCCAAGATTTTATTTTTTTTTTTAATTTCCCGTTTTCTAAAAATGAATGATTTTAAAAAATTCTATAAATTCCAAAATTCAACTATTTTCATTCTTTTTGTTCGGTAATTTTTGAGAATCCATTACTTCTCTAAAATACATCAATTTTTACAAATTTTCCCATACTTACTTAAAAATTGACCAGTTTTTTTTAAAGATTTATAAAGTTTCCGCGAATTTGAGGATTCAAATTTCTCACTCAAACATCTCAAAAAATTAAGCCAAAAAATTATTCGGCCTCCTAAAATAATTTCTGATGAATTTTTCAGAAAAATATATGGCAGTGCTGTCAGTTGCTTTTGTTTCACAGAATTTTCAAAAAATTTCAATCGGAAGCACAGCTACAATAAATATTCAAAAAAATTAATTTGAATTATTATTTTAATGGCCAATTTTTTTTTTTGGATTAATTGGTAAAAATCAAAAATTTTCTACATTTGCGATCTGCAACTTTTCAACAGTCTTCTAGAGGGCAAAAAGTGCCATTTAATTCCGAAGTGAATCATTCAGAGAGGTTTAAAAACTAAAACCTCACATTCTAAAAGGGTGGGGGGGGGGTCGTGGTCAAGGTATTCTATAGGTGGAACTACTAGGGCTCTCATATTGGAACGAAAAAACAAGAAATAATGAAGAAAAAAAACGAAATTCGATTTAAAGAGTTCAAAAAGCAAAAAATTATAAACGCTATTGAAAAAATGAGTTATTTTCTCTCAAAAAATCCCAGATTTCTTCAATCTTGTCCCACTTTTCGTTCAGGCGAATGAAGGCTCAATCGTATGTAATAAGAGATAGGGGTCGAGGATCTCGCACTCCCTTAAGGCTTAAAATGTTGAAAAAATTATATTTCAGCATGTATTTGGACTGGACACTTTTCTTCAAAAATTTTCGTTCTCACCTCTTCTAGTTTTATGAATGTAAGTACATATTATTTATCGAAAAAATGATCAAATTTTTTTTAAAAACTTGTGAATTTTTGAAAATTTGTTACTTTTTACAAATTTGTTACCTAGGCAATGTTTATAAATTCGTCAATTTAAAAAAAAAATGCATTCTTAAAATTTTGTCAATTTTCAAAATGTTTCTCATTCTTTGAAATTTTCTAGTTTTCAAAATATTATGTCAATTTTACAAAATTCGTCAATATCCTCAAATTGCCAATTTTTTAAAAATTTGTCAGTATTCTCATATTAGTCAATTTTGACCAATCTTTTGAATTTTCAAAAATTCCCCAATTCTTAACAACTTGACAATTTTTAAATTTCTTCTACCTACCTAAATCTTGATCATTTTTCAGTTTTTAAAAATAACTCCATTTCTTTAAAATTTTCCGATTTCAACTTTGTCAATTTTCAAAATGTTTTTCATTCTTAAAAATTTTTCACTTTTTGAAAAAATGTAATTTTTCCGAAATTCGTTAATATCCTCAAATTTCTTAATGTTAACTAATTTCTCAATTTTCAAAAATTTTCCAATTCTTAATAACTTGCCAATTTTTAAAATCCTTCCACCTACCTAATTTTTAAAAATTTGCCAGTTTTCAATAATACGTCACTTCTTTAAAATTCGTCAATTTCCACAAATTAGTCAATTTTTAGCGATTTGTGACTGTACAATCTTTTTTGTCAAATTAAAACAAAATTTATTTTCAAAAAAGTAAGCAATGAATATTTCAAAAATTTCTTGAAAATCTTTAAAACTGACTTCACAAAAATAGGTAAAATATACCAAAGCATCTTCATGTTTAAATTTTCAATTTTTTAATCAGAAAAATTCACGTGGTAAATGTTACATTGATATCAAATAAATTTAATTTGAGAAAAAATTGAGAAAATTTTTACAAAAAATTCTTAAAAACGCGTGATTGAATCAAAATATTCTCAAATTTTTTAAAATAAATTCTAATTTTAGGGGAAATATAAAAAGATTAATAAGCTTCCATGCTCAAAAAGAAAATATCAAACAAATTTTGAAATTTGCAGGATTTTTTCCACTTTCGAAAAAATTAAAGTTGATTTCAAGGAGTAGGTAAACACACCTATCAATAATTTATCACCCCTTCCCCTCTCACTCGGTGTCTAAACAATAAGCATGAAAATTATTTAAGCAGTTGCCAATATTTCAAGTTCATTTTGGAAAATTTTTCAAATTTTAAAGCTCAATTATTTTGTTTCGTTTTAGAGGGGGGGGGAGAGAGGAGGGAGATTTTCATACAATATTAGACACATGGAGATGAAATTCGAAAATACATATTTTTTTCCTTGAAAAATTCGTTCTACTTCAAATTCAAAACTTGGAGATTCGAACCACGAATATTTCAAAATTTTGATTCCGAATCAAATTGAAGAAAAAAACAGTATTTTTTATCTAACGTCAACTCAAAATTTTCAAAATACAAGAAAATTCCCTCCACCTCTTTCGATGCACCTCCCTTTCCCCATCAACCAGAAATCCTGTTTTTAATCCCTTTCGACCATACGACCCACGATAAAAAAAAATAAACGACGATCAAAACACCAGAAAAATTATCTATCAAAAATATTTTCTCCCTCTCTGATAAAAAAAAACCATTGTCACGAATTTCTTAATAAAATCCGACACGAAAATCTCGTAATACTCGCATCAGCGGCTGATTTATCGCGTATAATAAAGATAATTCTATAAATATATTTCAAGATTCGATACATAACATGTATACGAAATGGAAAACGCTAAATTAGCATTTGCAGAGCTGTAAAAATTTTCTCAATAGTATCCGGCGTATCTGCGCGGATAAAAAGTGCCCATTTAATTTCATAACGTCTGAAAGATATTATATTAAAATAGCGACATAATAAAAACGGGTGAAAATTTCTCATATTAAAGTAATGATACCTCCACTATGGAGGGCTTTTTTATAAATATATTTTTTAGTGGCGTATTATATCAAATTCGAATCGTCGTTTATTACAAATGCATTAGGAATATTGAACTTATTCGTCCGTTAAGTGGCCCTGGATGCTTTTAAACATATACGCAGACGTACACAACTTACACGTCGTAATTCACCGTTTTCTTCACGATTGCCGATCTTCTGCGATGGCGTGATTAAGTGATACAGCGAGAGGTTTGCCATTTTGGGGGAATTTTCGTGTAATACGCTAGTTAATCAAAAAATCTACCGTGTTCTTTATCGTACATAGGTACCTACTACCTACGTATACACACATCGCTATTATACCGTCATCGAGGTTCGAACGGTTGCGTTACTTTTAGCTTTCAGGGGCGTCGTCTGCGCCATCATCGTGAACGTAATCTTATGTAGATTACCGTATTTATATACGATTAGGGGGAGAAAAAAGACCCGAGTATGGTTGGGAAAAAGGTGACCTAAACGTCTACTCGAGAACATGATACGTTCGGTATTCTGTAAATAGAGATTATCATATTTTAAAAACGATACTACACGAGAATACGTCACTTACTGAAATCATATTTACTCAGAGCCGAACAAACGTAAACAGTTATTACTTTCCAGTCGGCGCACGTATTGTAACATCTTCATATCCAGCCGATGGGCTACTACTTTACAAAAGGGATAAGTAATTGGCATTCAAGGCCGAATACACGATAAGTACAATAACGCATCTAACTCTCTAAGAAGTCCTCCGCTCTTTTTCTCTTTTGAGCGTGACGGCTCAGTACTTGGTATTCGAAACGGGCCACCAGTCTTGACTACCTATGCTATGTATTCAGATATGAACCATCTTATGATTTTCAGCTTGTTGTTTGGAATGATGTAGGAGCTGAACTGCGTTATGTCTCGAATTAAAATATGGATAAGGTGGAGATTTATTCCTCCTGGGTAATTGACAGTTTCGCGAGGTGAGACTTTTAGAGATGAAAAGAGGAATGAAACTCATGTGAGGGGGCAGGGAGAGGTAGTGATGTCAATAAATGAAGCTTTACAATAGTTAAATTAAAAGACTATACATAAGTCACTAGCCAGGTATGATGGTAGGAAAAACCACATTTCAAAACTTATCCAACTTGGAAATTACTAGTTTACCACAAATGACAGAAAAATTGATATAATTATTGGTAATATTACAAGTTTACACTAAATTACTGGTAATAACCATGAATTTACTCAGAATTAGGAAGGGGGAGGGGAGGGTACTACACATATTTACTTCGAATCGCGAGTGATTTCCAAGAATATACCACAAACCACCGGTAATTACCATGGAATTATTCTGAAATTCTGCTGAATGCTATAGTTTGACTTTAAATTACTCACAATTCCTATGAATTTACCCTAAACTACTGGTAATTACCACAAATTTACCCTGCGAATTACAGATGCATCATTTTACTGATAAGTAGTCAATTACCAGAATATTTCTGGTAATCACCCTGAATTATTAGTAATTATCACATACTTCTGGTAATTATCATGAATTATTGATAATTATCGCATATTACTGATAATTACCATGAATTATTGTTAACTTTCATATACATATTTCTGGTAATTACCATGAATTATTGATAATTACCATACATTTCAGGTAATTACCATGAATTATTGATAATTTTCAAATATTTCCGGTAATTACCATGAATTATTGGTAATTACCATGAATTATTCGTAATTACCATGAATTATTGGTAATTACCATTATATTTCTGATAATCGCCAAGAATTATTAGTAATTATCACATACTTCTGGTAATTATCATGAATTATTGATAATTATCGCATATTACTGATAATTACCATGAATTATTGTTAACTTTCATATACATATTTCTGGTAATTACCATGAATTATTGATAATTTTCAAATATTTCCGGTAATTACCATGAATAATTTGTAATTACCATGAATTATTGGTAATTACCATGAATTATTCGTAATTACCATGAATTATTGGTAATTACCATTATATTTCTGATAATCGCCAAGAATTATTGATAATTAGTTAATTACCATACATTGTTGGTAATAACTTTAAATTACTGATAATTACCACAAAGTTTGGTAAATTATTTTTACTTCATGGTAATTGCAAAGAATTTGTCATTCCTACTTGTAATTACCGTGAATTCGCCATTTCTGCAGGTAATTACTGCAAATTTACCATAAATTACTAATTGACTCTAGACTACAAGTAATGAATACTAATTAACGATAAATCACTGAAAATTATCATAACTTTACCCTGAATTGCTTAGTACTTTACCGCGAATTCATCGTAAATTACTGAAAATTACCATGAATTTACCATTTACACGGGTAATTATCGCGAATTTACCAAAAATTGCTGATAATTATGACGAATTCACCATAATTTACCGGTAATTACCATGAATTTGTCATAAATTACTGGTACTTAGCAGTTAGCAGAGATTCACTCTGATGACTGATATTCGGGGAATGATTACTAACTAACCGTGAATTACTGGCAATTATGATGGATTTACCGTGAATTACTGGCAAGTATGATGGATTTACTGTAAATTATTGGTAATTACCATGGATTTACTGTAAATTACTGGTAATTGTCATGGATTTACTGTAAATTACTGGTAATTACGATGGATTTACTGGTAATTACCGTGGATTTACTGTAAATTACTGGTACGCTAAGTACCATGGATTCAATGTAAATTACTGGTAATTACGATGGATTTATTGTAAATTACTGGTAATTACCATAGATTTACTGTAAATTACTGGTAATTATCATGGATTTACTGTAAATTACTGGTAATTACGATGGATTTACTGGTAATTACCGTGGATTCACTGTAAATTACTGGTAATTACCATGGATTTATCATGTCATGAATTACTAGTGATTATTATGGATCTACTCTACTGTTACTTCATAGTAATTACCATATAGCTTTATCATGAATTATTGGTCATTAGGTCATTACCATGTATTGACCATAAATTTACTACAATTACCGAATAATTACCACCAATTACTATGATTTACCTAGATTTTTTGTGTTATTTGAGCAATTCGTGGTATTTTATAGTAAATACTCGGTAATTATGGGTAATCTGCCTTAAAATATTGGTAAATGATTTAAATCAGTTTATAATATGTACCCTAATCAATGATTAATAAACTGCCAGGCCAAAGACAAGCCTGTATTGAAATAGTAGAATTTGGTCCATGAGAAATAGCCATTTAAAAAAAAAAAACAATTAATTATTCCCATTTCAATAAATGACATTGTGTCATTTTGACAGATTTTGACATTCTGCAATTTTTAGATATTTTGCCACAAATCATAATAGATAATAATAAAAATTTAATTGGCATTTCTATAACTTTTCGAAACAATTTTCAGATGTCGTTATAAATATCAATTAGATAAAATTTTTCCAAAAGTTCAACAAAATATTATTATATTTTATATATTATGGTCATAATTTTACTTGCGGTTTGCAAATCTTACAGAATGTCATTTTGTCAACGATCTTAAATATTTGGTAGGTATTAGAAATTTTATCACAATTTTTATAGACTGACCTCAACACTATAAATTCTGGAAACATGAGTGGAATTTTTAATGTTTTTTTTTGTTTTTTTTTTTGAATAAACTTCAAAAAACTGCCATACCTAAATCTTACAAATAATTATGGCTGGATCACACGGGAAATTAGTTCATAGATATTACATGAAATATCCTCCAAATTGGCCGAATATTTCAGGTTTGATAATTTTCTCTGTGTACCTCAAAATTTGATCTCGAAATAAGAAAAATTTCTTCGTTCTCGAATTTTTTTAACATCACAGACAAATTCTGCGTGTCCAAAGCTACCAGAATCTATTTTTTTTTTAAAACATTTTTGATTTTTAGGACACTAACCTGGTTTCTTTGTGACGGGTCACATGGACATTTTTATTCAAAAAATAATCGACAGCAATTTTGTATCGGTAGGTACCCTCATTTTTGAAAAAACACTCATTTCGTTTTTGAAAAAATGGCCAGAATAGGAGGAAACGATCGATAATTGCTTTCGATGTTTTGGGGCGTAAAAATATATTTTTTAGGCTATTTCTAAAAAAAATTTCAGAAATAATTTTTTGATTTTTTTATGAGAAAAATTGTAAGCAACGTGAAAAAATTTGTTTTTTTCAAGCACTTCTACGTATGAAGTATGGTGATTATAAAAAATGAGTTTTGAAAAGTTTTTCGTTACCTATTTAAAAATTTTACCTATTCCTGCAGTTCGGATGTTAGGCAAGTACGAAATCTCTGTATAAGCTGCATAATTATCGCACTTAAGGCCTCATTCCTTCCATAAAACACCCTATAATAATAGATACAGAAAATTACGAATAAAAATAGTATGTTGGTCCCTGGAAACATGATCAATAGAAATATACTTTTCACTGGTGCATTTGAAAACCAACACGAATGAAGGCGAATTCCAAAACAAATTGAATACGTCGAAAAAAATACGAAAAAAGCTCGCGAAAAATTTCCAAATGATCAACGTTGCCGAGATTTTTGCTCGTATACCAGGAAAATGTTTTCCAAATGAATAGTACACGTAATTTAACCTTGTTTCGGGGGTACCTCTATATTAAACTTTTGCTATACACATTGAAAAAAGTAAATTAATAAATTTCGCAGACTACGTATGGTACGGTTTGAAAATACGAGGCACCATAAGAAGCCTCAAGTGTTCTCGAACGAAATTACTTTTTTATGAGAACTTATACGTATGGTCTGTTACAATAATATTACCATACTGGTCGTATTAAACGGCATTATATAAGAAAGTTGTTCATTTAATGAGTTGCATATTACTTTGGTATATAGCGAAAGCTCGAGGTGGAATGTAATATTAAGTCTTCGGTGCTTTTGTTCCAGCTGAGTGCGAGTTTCGTAAATAGTCTCTTGCTTTATAAAGAGATGGCTTTATTTGTAGTATGCCTACATTCTCGAGTAATTTTTCAACTGTGCACAAACGATGCACAAACAAGTCACAATATTTCGTGTGTCGAATTTATACCGACGAGTATACGGTTTGAAGGTCAAGTATACGGTTTTTGCCTTTGAGAAATATGACAATTTACAGCGCTCTTTTCTTCTCGACCTAATGAAATTTTAAATAAGATCCGAGCTCTCGCGGTGTCCCAATTAACAGCGTGTGCCGTCAATCCGTTGAAAAACTTGCGCTCGTGGTTGTTTCCCATGCTAAAATTACTCAAAGTTTTAATAAATTTAAACTGGCTGAAAAGACTAATAAGAGAGTACTTTCTTTCTTTCTTCCCTTTTTTTTTACACACCGAGCAAATCTATATAATTTGCGAACTTTCATCGAAAGCATAAACTTCCATTAATTAAACATTTGGTAGTTAAAAAAGGATAAATTATTCATGACACTTTCGCATAGCAGCGTAGCTCTTTCAAAATAACACCGAGCTCAAATGTTGGAATTTTTGGGTCGGCGAAAAAGAAAATACGTTTAACGTTAGGTAATGCTTAAAGCATTTTTGCCACTTTTAACAGTATTTAGAAAATATTAGAAAATTACACCGCTATCGTCATAAGTGAGAGGTATATTGATGTCAAAGGGGTTTTGAAATGTGTTTAGCGAAGTTTCGGGTTTATGAAGTGTATAGCGCTGAAGGTTTGTGTGGAAAAGAAATTGACGAGTTGGAGAATGTTTTCTTTGGAAAATATTATTATATCGATGCGAAACTCGATTCTAGATTTTATTTATTCGAATAGAAATTTTCAAGTGATTTGGGTTGAAATGAATTCCATAGAGGAGATAATAGAGGACGGGAGTAGCAGGGTTCAGAATTTATGAGAAGGAGATTGAGTATGTTTTTGGACATATTTTTCCATCATCATTGGTGTGAATTGCAAGCATTAGATTTTATCAAGAAAAATCTTCTTCGATTCACTTAATAGACAAATATATGAAATAATTTAAAAAATTTACCCATTGAATTTACCTAAATCAGGCGCAAAGCTGGGTTGAAAATTTAAGAGGGATTATACCGTCTTAGCAAGTGATCCCTCCCCCCCCCACCCTAAGAAAATTCTATGAATGAAAAAAATACAGGATGTATAGATACTAAATCATGGAAATGAAAATTCAAACTACCTATTTCGGATTGAAAATTTCTTACGAAAAAAGGCAATTAAAAGCTAAACTATAATTTTGGACAATTCGCGATTTTTTAGACTTGAAAATGTTGAAAAAAATCACGAAATCGTAGTATCTCAAATCAAAAAGTGTTATTTTTTAAACAAAATTTTTAATAGGTACACTTCCAATTAAGTAAGACATGAATATCAAATTTTGAGAACCATGAAAAAAAATTGTCTTTATTTATAATTTAAGCTGATAATTTTTGTTTATGAAATGTTGCAGAATAAGTCAACATTAAATTTTTAATTCAAATTCTTTCAAGAGTGAAGTGATGGGAGGGCGACATTTTTTTTTGAAATTTTAGCAAAAAATCCACCGAAAAGAAGTAACATACATAACTTCTTAGGATCGCGTATCAAGATATAGGATTTTCAAGTAGGTATTCTTTAAATTAAAATTTTTTTGACATTTTTCCATTACCGTACCTCTTTGTGTGTATAGGTTTTTGAGAATATGCAACCCAAAAATTACCTTACTTTTTCAATTGAATTGGGTGCAAAAATCTCCAATACCTCTTCCTCCCCTCTATTTTGGTCAAATTTAAAAAAAAAATGATTTGTGAGCATTGGCATCTTCAAAAATTTATTAAACTTGCCATACCTATATCGCAAAATTCTAAATTTTTGGAGATGATGGGGGGGGGGGGTGTTTGATTCATTAGGGAAGGAAGTTTGAGGGAAGAAGGGTTCTAACAAGATTCAATCGAAAAAAATTATATAAGTGTTCAAAATCCCAAAACCATATCGACTGTTCCATACTCTTTCATTCTGAATCAGTGAAAAATCACTGATGAACAGACAAGATTGCAGCGCAGGAAAAATCAGTAAAAGTCACTGATTTTCAGAGATTTTTCAGTAAATTTCATTAATATTACTGAGTTTTCAGTGGATTTTCACTAATTTCCAGTAATTTTATTTCACTGACTTGCTTTCAGTGAAATTTTTATCACTGATTTATTACTGTACTGCAATTCTGATTGTTTTTTTTAGTGATTTTTGATAAATTTCAATGATTCAAAAATGAGCACGCTCCAATTTTATTTTTTTTGGTAATTTTGACCCAAATTTCGTGAAAAGAATCCCTTATTTTTTGGGAGTGTTTTTATGTTGAAATCGGAATGTTTCAAAGTATGATTTAAAATTTTTTCCAAATTAAATTTTCATAGAATTTAAAAATGTGAGGTCCAGTAGCACTGCTAGATGAAGGTTTTGAGGGGTTAACCCCTCCCTCTACTGGTGGTAGAGAATGAGATTTCCTTCAAATTGGCTAAAAAAGTTTTTAAGAGTTTTTTTCTCACATTTTAAGCATGTTTTTCAAAAAAATCGACTGAGAAAAATCTTCCTAAATTTTAATTTTTTCTCCTGGTTTTAGGAATATTTGTTAGCTTTGATAAAAATTGTCATAAATTCTAAAAAAATACCAAAAATGAAAAAAAAAAACGGAATTTTCATAAAAAATCGATTTTTTAATCATTATTACGCAGAGAATTTAACCAGTGAAAGCGAATGTAGGCCCGGTGCTATAAAAATTTTCGGGCTCTTTTTTCCGAAAAATGTTGAAAATTGATTTTTTAATCCTTTTCGCGATTTTTTTTGGTTCTGTCTTTTTTGCTTTATCTTCTTTAAAAGAAAAATTTTTAAAAATTGCAATTACCGCAAAGAAAAAAAATAATTATATTTTTTTACCATATTATTTTCCTCCAAATAAAAAGTGAACTATAAATTTCAGGCCCCTCGCCAGATCTTCAAAAAATGCAGGCCCGGTGCAACTGCACCCTTTGCACCCCCCCCCCCCCACTCGCCGACCTTGTTTATGCATTGGAATAAAAGATGGTTACAAATTGAGGTATACTTATGAAACCGGTATTTGGTCGAATTTAATTTTCAAATGTGACCATTTTCATCAGAAATAGCGAATTTATTATTTAAAAAATTAGTGAACCCCAAATTTAGGGTAATTTTTTAAAAATCTAAAAACAAAAAAATTACTGTTTATTTTTTCCTGGAATGGGAGGGGGGGGGAATCTGCGCCTGCTTGCGGATTTTGTCATTACGATTTCTTCTCTGCTCAAAATGGAAAAATTGACTCCCTTCCCTAAGATTATTTCTTTTTAATTTGAGCCAGGATTTTTTGGCGAAAGTATAATTACTTCATATTTTTAAAAGATAACAATTTCCAAATAAAATTTAAAGAAAAAATAGGCCTATATTTAAAATTGACCTTCTGAAACAAAATTTCTTCATTTCCAGCCATTTTGGAACCTCCAGCAAAATTTAGATTTTCCTCAGCATTTTCAAATTTCTCCAGGAGACACGAAAATCAACCGGAGTCAGCTAAAAATACAGATCTCACTTTCTTTCGAGTTGTTTAACAAGAAAATCCAGAAGTGTGTTTCCTTTTACCAGCTTTACATTCAATTTGAAAATACTGGAGAAAATTAGCATCTCGCTGGAGGCTCCAGAAGGCTTAAAATGTTAAGATTTGATTACGGAAGCTCGATATTAGGAATGGACTTCATTTCCATAAATATTCCAGGAAAGTTAATTTTTCCTCAAAAAAATTGATTTTTACAATTTTTTTTTAAATTTGCCAAAAATCGAAAAATCAACGTGAGCAGCTAAAATTTTAGTTATGTAGGTTTTGAAACTTGCTTTTCTCAAAAATCTGCTTGCATTCGCGAAATCTATTTAATTTAATTCGTGAAAATGGAATTTTTCTACCCCTACGTGTATGTGACTGGCGATTCATTTCAACGGCGTTAATAAAATTGCATAACCAGTTTGCCGTAAAAAACGACTCCTCGAGAATTCAATACCACCCATTCATCGTCCGAAACGAAAATCGCTCAGTTCAACGATTTTTAAACGTTTTTCCACTAAATAAAAGTAATTAAATTTTTTTCAAAATTTATCAAAAACCTTTTTTATATCAATTCAAAAAGCAAAACACCTCTGCTTTAGATTTTTTTCAAGAAAATATTCTCATGCAAAGTGAACAATTTCCTAATAAAAACTGCAAAACAAATCATATTCAACGACATTAAAAAAAATTAATTAATAAAATAGCGTTATTAACGCGAAAACAACTCGAATCTCGACTTTCTCACTTACTTCGCCGTGGAATCCGAAGGAAAAAAATAATTTCAATCGATGATAGGGGACTGCTGAAGCAGGGGGGAAAGCTAGGTAGTCTTTAGATTAAAACAGAGTCACGTTGTTGCTGCTTTATATTACGTTAATTTGAAAAATTCACCAAACATTAATTTAGTTTTTTTTTTCAAAAATAACGCTCTTTTATCTTCATAAATTATTCGCTGAAAAATATTCTCGCCGTTTCTTAAAGTAAGAAAACACTTTGTTACAGATACGACGGGGGCCCGCAAATCTGATTTCATAAAGTTTAATTTTTTATCACCGTATTCACGAGCAACGGACCGACATTCTTTTTTAATATTCCATCTCTGAGCGTTGCGCTGTGTAGACGGTTCAAGTGCGCATTGTACCATTGTTATAGGAACTCAGGTTGTTTAAAAAACATTTTTATATGCAAAACCCTTTTAATTATTAAAGAAAAAAGTATATATATTTTTTTACGCTCTAAAAAATAAGTTTTAATTATTATATAATAAAAAATGAGTTATATAAGTTTTTTTGCTTTGTTTTTTTTTTTATACTTGGGATAGAATTTTATCTCCCCCTTATAGTTATTTTATGCGGGTAGAGTGCCGAGCGTTGGGAATTTTAAAAAGCGTAAATTCACCATATGCCATAAATCACGATACCTCTTCGTTTAATAACATCTTTAAATTGTTTTCCCTTCTGGCATTTATGAAAATAGCGAAGCACGCGGCATCTCGGTTGAAAATCCTACCTTAATGGAAACGACGACGAGAATCCCCCTCGTCTTATATACTTACTTAGTATACATTTACAACAACCTAAGGCTTTTATGCATGTATTTTCGCACCTGATAATAAGGCTACCCATTTATTCGTCTCTTTAATAGATGACATTGAAAAGGCCAACAAATGGACAATCATATTTCATCTTAAGTGTTTTGCGGTACGCTTTTGACCTACGGAATTACGATTGTCGCCCCGGATACGGATACGCGAAGCACGTACGTAGATTTACCTACGCTACACGTAACAGGAGCCAGCGTTGTTATAAATTTACCTCCATGAATACAAATTCGCGCCAAAATTAACCGTTTCATTTTTGACGCCTAATACTCACCGGAAAATGATTTGTTCGTGGAACCCCAGCCCCAATATAAATCTTAATAATGGGAAAAATATCACCGCGGTGCGAATACGTATACGAGAGACCATCCTTCTATATATGGTAAGGTCTATGCAATAGATTAATGGACCAAATATTTTATAGGTAAACCGAAAAGGATAAAGCCCTGTTATTTTTCCCAGATTTTCTTTAAACTCCATAAATCACGATTATCCCTTATCATACAAATAACGCGCACTATACCGGCTTCCTATATACTTATAATCTATAATGTTTAGAATGATACTCGATCCGTTTGTCATTTTTATTAAGGTATTATTTTGATGCGCGGAGGTGTTTTTCACGTAAAGTGATTTCTTTCGTGATATTGATATTGGGGTTTTATTTGTTTTTTTTCGATAATTCATCGGAATTGGGACCCCCGTACTCAATGAATCGTCGAATGTGATTTACAAGGGTGTCCATTATATTTCAGAAATGATTTTACCTGAATTTTACCGGATTTTCGGACCAATTTTTCGAAGTTTTCCAGGCTTTTTACGCAATTTTTAAACTTTTGAAATGCTGTTTGAAGCTTAATGGGTGATTTTTATAGTATTTTTCGCTGATCACGAAAGAGGCAGTGAAAAAGTTCCATCGTCCAACGATTTTTCACGATATGAATTTTTTTTTGAACAGTTTTTCTACTTTTTTTGATAACTTTTGACACTCAAAGTCGGCTTTCTAAAAAAAAGAAGGGTTCTACGAAAAAAAAAAATGAATAGAACATAAATTGTAGAGAGTAAAATTTCCTTTCTGTAAAGTTGGATTAGTTTTTTCTAAGAAAGCTTTCTCCAGCGCTGGAAAATTTCAAAATTTTCTGGAGGCTCTGAAACGTCATCACTTTTAATTGATTTAAGGGGGGCGGGTGGCTCGAAAATGGAGTGGGTATATCCAAAAATTTCAGCTTTTTCTGTTGATTAGATCAAATTTTTATATTTTGTTGGGCGATAAGGTAGCTTTCGAGATATTTTAGTTGAAAGTTCCAAGTTTAACTTTTTTTTGAATTGAAAATATCTCAAAAACTAAGTCTTCTAAGAAAAAAGTAATTCGACTTTACAGAAAGAAAATTTTATGCTCCACAATTTATGCTCTATTCGTTTTTTTCGTAGGGTCCCTTTTTTTCGCCAGAAAATCGACTGGTCAAAATTTACATTTAAAAAAATGTAAAACGAATTTTCAACAAAAAAATTCCAAATAAAAAATCCTGACTTGATGGGGTAAAACTAAAATCATACATATTCAAACTCAGCATCAAAAAGTAGGTCAGAATCACCAATCAAAATCAATTAAGAAAAAAATTGTTGATTTGGCGGCCTTTGATATTTCCATTGTTACAAATGGGAAATGTTAAAAATGCGGTTCATCACAAAAAATAGATTTTCTAGGAAAACCAAACCTACAAAAAAAAATTGAATAGAATATGAATTGTAGCGCGTAAAATTGCCTTTATTTTTAGTTTTTCTTAAGAAGTTTAGTTTTTGAGATATTTTCAATTTTTCTAAAAAAAATTGTAATTTCTCAACTGAAATAGGTTTCTTGAAAGATAAACCTCCTAAGAAAAAACGAATTGAACTCTATGGAAATAAAATTTCATGTTTAACAATTTATGTTCCATTCATTTTTTTTGCAGAACCTTCCTTTTTTTAGAAAATCGACTTTTAGTGTCAAAGTATCAGAAAAAGTAGAAAAACTGTCCAACAAAAAATTCGAATTGTAAAAAATTTTTGGGTGATGGAATTTTTTCACAATTTTTCTCGTGATCAACGCGAAAAACACCATAAAAATCACCCATTGAACTTCAAGCAGGATTTTCCATGTCAATCTGTGTTATTAATGAAGAATGGAGCAGGGGGTGTTTTTTCCACTTTATGTACGTACTTACAACCCGAAATTGTGCAGAATAATAATTTTGAGTGCATGGTGGTCTGAGAATTTTTTTCAAAAATCACAACTTTTTACGGGATTTTTAGGTATCCTCTTTTTGGTTACAAAAGCGACTCGAATTCAATTCTAAAAAATATTGACACCCCCCCCCCTCTTCCACATAAAAACTTGAGAAGTTGGATTTATTGCAGAAAAAATCTCAAATAAAACAGAAAAACTTTATTTTAAAGCGAAATTTTAAATTTTTAAAAAATAAAACAGATTATGTCCGAGACTCTAGCAAATCATGAGAATGAAAATTCGGATCTTTCCGGGCCAAAAAGTGAAAAATTTCTTCGCAATTTGTTCATTCTCCTTCTCCCCCCCCCAAAAAAAAACACGGGCCTCAAATTTATGAATTCCACGCTAGCCCCTTCAATCTTTACGACTTATCCCAGTAAATAAAAAAATAGATGAAGGAGTAAAATATCCATCATTTTGTTGAGATAATATTAATGTACTGAGAGCCAGGGCGAAGCGAGAATGAAAATTTTTGCGAAAAAATATTTTCAAAAGTTGAAAATTCATAAATTTTTCCTCATTGAGAATTTCTAAAACGTGATAAATAATTTCGAATTATCTCCCATTTCCTTACCCCCTTTTTTAACACCATGCTCAAGAACAACATGGCATTCCTTTCTCATCACAGCTTATTAAAAGGTACGTTTTCAAAAAAAATTAGGCCTTAAATGAATTCTGTAGAAAGAAATAGTCTAAAAATTTTTATTGATTAGAAATTTTTTGAAATTTTTCAAATACTGACGTTTTTACTGTCGTTGATATTTTTGTTACATTTTCATTTCATTACTTTGTAATTCTTCCGATTTTATTGAGGTTTCCATAATATTTCTATCAACATTTCTTTTAATTTTGCAAAATAAAAAGTATTTGATATTTGCTTTAAAAAATTCCCATCGACAAATTTTTCAAAAAAGTTTTATTAATTTAGAAAAAAAATATTGAATTTTATTTTAAAAGTTTTTTTCAAAACCCATTTCTCCAGGCTCCCATAAAATTTCCCCGATAACTTTGGAGGCAGTGAAGCACAAACAAATACAAAATGAACGCCATTATTTTCGACGACTCGATAGATGGCGGTGGGGACCTGTAGTTTCTACAGCCCCTCTCACCAACTTCCTCCTCATCTCTGGAAGGGGTTTAATACAAACAAGCACAAAAGAGCAAAAACCGAGCACAATCGATTGACCCTACTCCTCCTCCCTCTCCCCCTCGTATGGGCGGGACATCATTGCCCATCTTTCTCAGAAGAATGGGGTGAGCACAAAAAAAATATTGCCGGCACAAAAGAGCACAAACGTAACACAAACGACTGATTCCACTCTCACCCCTCTCCCTTGAATGGGCGTGGTACCAAGGTATAGACATGTCACTGAAAAATCAAAGAGAGATAAATTGTCATATTTTTCAAAATATAAAAGCTGCACAAACCTCCCTGTACAAACGATAGTTGCTGTTTTCATTTTCATCAAAATTAATTTTACACGTTTTTTAGTAAGCATTTTTAACGCCCCATCCATCAGTTTCAAAAGAAAGGGAAGGCACAAACGAAAATATTGCCAGCTCAAAAGAGCACAAACCTAGTACAGACGATTGACCTCACTCTCGCCAGTAGACGGGGCATCTGAACTGGACCCTTTTAACGCCCAAAAATTTCTGAATCTTTCTGGAAAAATCCGAAATTATTGGAAAAAACTCATCATTCAGTACTTTTTTATTCATGTAAGGGGGAGGGGGTCAATTTCAGGTTATATATGTCATAAAATGGACAAAAATTGATAAACTATTTTCTCTACGTCAATTTTTGATAAAGTAAAGCGGGGTCCACACGCTTCATTCTTTTTCAATTTTACTAGAACCAGTGTGATCAAGTAGCTTGAATCAAATTTTTATCAGTTCAAAGGAATTGTTTGTTTATTTCTAAATTGTTTCTATTTTTTAATACATCAACCAATTAAAATCAACTGTACCAAAACATAGCCAAATATTTCTTACAAAATCTTTATTCCTATTGGTTAAAATGCAGTCAAGTTGAATCAAGTGACAAATAAAGTTGAAAATTTTCAACTTTACTTTCCGCTGGTCACCACTTGATTCCAAAAATTTGCAGTTGAAACAAATTGGTACACACGAGTCAAGTATGTTCAAGTTTACTTGATTCAAGCTATTTGATCGTACTGGTTCCAGTAAAATTGAAGCGTGTGGACCCCGCATAAGCTAACAAATTTAAAATTCGGCTCAGATTTTAGGTATTAAAATAAACTCTGGTCATTTATCTTGATTTCTCACAAAATTCAATCACCAAGCAAATGAAAATTGATTGTCGCTCCCATGTACCTACTTGAAATCAGAATTCGGATTCTAATACTCCAACAGAGCCTATTTTCAAGAAAATTTGCAACTGCGCATGTAAGCACATTTTACCCCATCCTTTGTCCCAATTTTTTTGTTTAGTGACACTTTTTTTTTTATTCGATGCACAGTGAGATCAGTGGCGTCGGAATCTTCATTTTGGGAGGCTGCAAATTGAGTACAAAGACTTGAAATACCTCTAATGATTTGAAAAATCTATCTGATGTAAGGGGGAAATTTCAAAAAATTGGAACTGCGCGTCAAATTTTTGAAGCAGCAGCTTAAAACAGACCCTGGATTTCAATCACGAGTTCCTATTTCAGTAACACCACGAAATTCCAGTCTCTTTTCCTCGAAATTGTCAGCTCGACTCACAATTATCCCAAGGCAGATGTCGTCTGTTCTTCAAGAAATCTCGTTTTCATCTCCATCACTCTCAGTCTATTATCTCTGGGCTCTTTCTATTCTCAACGAACAAATCCACCGTCATAATCGCCCACTGCTAAAACGTTTCAAGAACATTCGCATTTCACACCACGTAAGTGTAAAAGCAACATCACCCTACGCAATTGCTATTATTCTAAAACTCGCGATTCACGTACATTTGTAATTTTCTTCTAAGTAATTTTTCAAGTTTTCTATCCAGAGCATTTTCATCGCCGGTGCAAAACAATTTCCAAGCTCGTTTCGCCATTTAAATAACATTTCAAAGTGTCACATAATGGTCAAAGAGCCCATATCAAATCATCAAAATGATAATAGCAAAAGAAAACTTTTCGGAGGAAAAGTTTTACAGGTACTGTGTAGGTGAGTACACGTCTTTATATAACACTTGTGCTCTTTACATGGGGTAAAAATGTTGGAAATTTTTAATTAAATTCTCAATTTGCCTTCAAAAGAGTACCTACGCAGTTGACAATAAAAATACACTAGTTTTACGAAGCTGCACAATTTCAGGCTGATAGATTTGTATTTTTTTTTTCAAAAGGGTAGAAAAAAAGGAAAAAAATCATAAGAGTATCTAGAAACTCCGGCGTTTACGTCGCTCGAGGAGATATAAGTTGTAAAACTAAACAGACCAGAAAAAGCACTAGTAAATTATAAGATAGGTAGATAAGCAGTCATAGAGGGTGGAAGTAGATGTATCATAAATCTTTTTTAAAAAACGACTAGTTTAATGTAAAGAGGCAATAAATCTTTCATTGTTTTAATGTAACATTTCGTGTATACTTGGAACTCTGTATTCTCGTACAGAAATGTTCACTCGAAAGGAGAAAAATTTGCAAATGCCAAAAAGTGTAAAAATGCCCAAATCTCATATCAACCCTGAACCCTGAAAAAAAATATTAATTTTCAAAATTTCAAACATTCTCGATTTAATAATGCATAAAGATAGTCAAGGGCGCGAAGAAAAAATTCTTTCAACTCGAAGAAATCCATGTATAACCGAGGAACCCAACTAATGAAGCAAAAGATAAGGAATAACGAAGGTACGGAGGCAAAAAAAACGCAAATTTCAGCCCGAACGTCGTAAATTATAGAAAACGCGAGCTTTTAAAATGAGAATTATAAGATGAACGCTAACACCGCATTGCTTTCTGGTAAAGCAAATTTTTGAGCACTATAAATTTTTCACCATGTAAATATTATCTTAACAACGTTCTTGGGCCGGGGTGCGGGGGCCTACGCTATGCAAACGCGAACGGTTCTTGCACGTGGTTTTTTAAGTATGCAAACGGGCTGAAATACAAAATATACACGTTTAACTAAGAAAAAAGATATTATTTTAGGCACGTAGACATTATCAAAAAAGTGTCAAGAGACTGTTTTTATACGCCATCTGGAGATATTTTGAAAAAAAAAGAAGTGAGGAGGAAAACGAGGAAAATACATAAAGGAAAATTAAGAAAGAATTTTCAGGTCACGGCTCATTTCGACTGCGTTCAATAAAAACTTCCACCATGTGGACTTAAAAATGAAAAGAAAAATTTTCCCGGTCCCGTTTTTCGAATCGTGTACGCCGAGTTGAGCACAAAATATTTTAAATAGTTGATGCGTACGTGCTTATTTCGAGACCGGATTGGCTATATTTTCCGTTCCCCCTTCGGCCCCCCTCGAGCCAAACCTTCAGTCAGAATTTTCCTACCGTGTACGATATAGAAGATTTTAACGTTATATTTTTTTTCAATGGTCCATGAATATTCGGTATTCATAATATGACAATTGAAGATAACGCATTGCTGGATTCTCTCGTCGTAAATTTTTATTCGACTGAAATCTGCGAGAATTTCAGGTCTGAGAAAAAAATGTCGAAAAGTAGGACATTATTTTCAACCGAGTAGATCCGCGATTGTTTCGAAATAGCAGACATCTTATGAAATATTAAATATGTTTAAAAATTTTGGCGTCATTTTGAAAAGACTTTGTCGTCGTTTAAAATTTTTTTACGTTTTTATGAAATTTCTCGAGCGTTTTATGAAATGTCTAGACAGAATTTTGAAAAATCAAGGTGTTGAATTGAAATTTAATATCTAATGTGAAAAACGTATCCAATGAAATTTTCAAGTGCTACGCAAAGATACAAGTAGGCAGATTCACCAACAGAGAAATTTTGTTCTAGATTAAATTTACAGACAAAATTTGATTTTAGTTCGAGGTATTCCTGATTTACACATAATATACCTAACTAATAAAATTGAAAAGGGAGATGCATTTCGATGAATTTTCAGCACTGGCAAAGACGAAAAGAGAGTGAAGGAGATAAATAAGATTTTCTGCAAAAAAAATTAATTAACAAATTTTCCCAAAACTTTGAAAAACATCTACCGGGTGCCCAAAAAATTTTAGCCCCTCTTTTGGGATTATTGTGTTTAAAGATCGTAGGTTAGCAGTTCTGACTGAAGTGAACAACGTGAACAAACAAATATTCAGTTGAATAGGTAATTCTAATTTTGCACATTAAAAAGTAAGAACGAACGTAAATATTTCATATTTCGTACATTTCGAACATTAACACAAAAATACCTGGGGTGCCAGAATTCTTCAGAAACTCGGTACCAGAAACTACAATTTTTTTGTTGAAAAAATCAGTGTTTCATATTTTTTTAATTTCGCATACTACCTAACTAGTAGAAATTGTAGAAAATTATAAAATATGGATTTTTCTAAAAATATAACGTTTTTTGGATCGGATAGTCATTAATAACCTTTAAAAAAGATTTTCATCATTTTTGGAATTTTTTGATCAAAACTTTTTCGCGGTATTGTGATTCAAAGAACAAAATTTCAACTTTTTCAATCCACTCATCTGGAGTAATTTCAAGGCCTTAATAAACTTTAGCACTAATTGAGAAAATTCAAAAATTCACTCGAGGCTACAAATCGTCTCAAAACATCTTGCAATCGATTCATGATGTCAAAATTTTAGGTATAAACCATGTTTCAGTTTTCTACAATGTGACCCAAAAGTTTTTCAACCAATTCTTTCATAACTTGATAAAAATTGTCCATCCTTTCCTGTTCAACGAACGTTTGTACCAGAAATTATTAATGTATAGGTCATCAAGAGTTAGTCAAGGTTTCAAGGGGCAACATTTTCGGCACATTTAAAAGTTGAAACATCATTACAGAAAACATTATTCTTTCTACATAAATCTCGGTCCTTTTGAATTTTTTATTGGTTTTAAAATTTTGAATTTTCAAAAAAGAATTGTTGAATGTAGAAATCTAAAAAATTCTAAAAATTGGAAATGATTTGCAACTAACGAGAGACTAGTTGCATTTTTCGAATAAAAAAAAGTGTCAACTGTGCAAGGAAAGTCATTGTATTCATTCTGGGACGGTTTTTTTTTTATCGAGTAATTTTTGGATTTGTAGAATATTCAGGTCAAATTTTTTCATCACCACATGAAAAAATGTTGAATTTTCAAAAATTTGCCAAAATTTGAAAAGTGAACTTAAGCACCTGAAATTATAGTTGAATGAGAGGAGATGCATATTTGTGGATGTTTATGCTTACCTATCGACATTTTCTTCTCATGAATAATTTATTCATACCTAGGTATTCATTGGTAACTTGGGTACTCACCTGAAATCAAACAAAAATATATAAAAATTATTAATTGAACGAAATTTTATCATTTAATGCTTTATATTTCTACATTTAATGATATATTAATTAAGAACAACTCCAGGTAAAAACTTGAGAAGTTTTATGACTTTTTATTAAAATTCCAAGGAATGTGTGTGTGTGTGTGGTTTTTTTTTATAATTCTAGATTTTTTAATGAGACCCTTGAAACGTTTTAAAAAAGTTTCAATGGTCTTATTAAAAAATCTGTAAAAATATTATAAATAATTACGTCTTATAGTGGTTACCTAATGATTTTCATTTTGAGATATCTGAACGATGAAGGAAGTGGTCGCAGAGCAGTACCTCACAATTTGGGTTAAAATTCAAAAAAGTTGAAAATTTTAGGTGTCAAATCACTTTTTATGTTGCTTGAGCCTAAAAAAATCTAAAACCCCAAGTAGCATACATATTGATTGTTACTCATGTTTTCGATGATTCCAAATTCAAAAATCGAATTATTTTTCCTTTTCGACTCATTACCGCACTTTGGCCACAAAATTACGAGTAGAATTATTCTTTATTAATAAAATTATCATGTGGCATATCATTTTTTTGGGGGGGGGGGAGGAATCGCAAAGTTCGAGTATTGGCTCCTGTCTTGAGTAGAATTGCTTAATAACCTTTTCTCTATAGGTACCAATTTCAGTTTGTTCATGTATCAACATCAGAAAACAAAAACTGCTGGAATTTAAAACTCGAAAATCTTTCAATCATCAAAAAGATACAAATCAAGGTGTTTTCTCCATAATAGCTTTGACTTTCTGTAGTCCCTTGATATAAGGGAGCAGATTTATTCTGAAAAAATAATATTTATCGCGAAATTGGGTAAAATTTATTTTTATGCAATAAATTTTACAAAATTTTGCGATAAATATTATTTTTTCAGAATAAATTTTGCTAATTTTGTGACTGGTGTTCCGTTTTTGTTTTTTTGAATAAAATTAATTTTTGGGAATAAAATTCATCTCTTTTTGGATAAAATTTTATCATTTTTTAACTCTTTTTATTTATTTTTAATTTCTCATTTTTTTCAGTGCAGACTTCAGCTTGGTTTTGACTCAGAATCAATTTGAAATCTGATGGAATGGCCTTTATGAGGGTTATTTGATATGTAAAATACAAATCTGTAGCTGATTCTTCGTGCGGAAATTTTTTACATGAAGAGAGTAGAATTTTCAATTTTGACCAATTTACTTGGGTCTTGTATACTTACTTACCTACCTACTTGAAATTATAAAAAACACAATAAATTAATGAATACGAGTGAAAATCGTGGAAGTGATGTGTACATGTATTTTTAAGCATTTCATTGGAAAATATTTTTTCAACCCAAAACGATCAGTTTATGGGAAAAAACGACACTGAAAAATGGGTTTTCACATTTTTCTGGATGTAGTTTTGCTTGAAAATTTTTGGAAAAAATGTAAAAAGGTACATCTAATATTTTTTTCAGAATTACACCTCTGAAAAAACACTTTGAAAACTCGATTTGAAAATTTCAAACAAGCGTTCCAGCTACAAAACTTGATCGATTTTTTTTTTTAAACTCCCATAAATACCCCTCGGTATGGTCTACTACTCCTGTAAGTTTGAAAAAATTTGGCTAAAAATTCGCAAAAACAAAAATTCTTAAAATAAATGCCAAAAAAAAGTAACGTTCAGTCCCATATAGGAAAGGACAGGAAAGGACCGGGGGGGATTAAAAATTTTACCGCAGGGTTTTCAGACCATAAAAACAAAATTCTGTCGGTTAGTTTCGAATTTCAGCTCAGGGTCAAATTTGTCTATCTGATCTGCTGTACCGATACCCTTTTCCTTATGAGAATAAAATTGCTTTAGGCTCTCGATTAAATTGAAATTTCAAAACTGATTCCATCACAGAGATTGGCAGGCAGACTGAGTATATAAAAATGAATTTTTCTTGAAATTTGATCCTACGCGAAGCACTTCCTCGTCTTTAAAATGCTCTTTTTATTATAAATTTTTTAATTTTAACAAAACAATGTGGAAAGTATTATTCAAAATTCCAGGTAATATTACTTTTTCCTTGCAAAAAATTCCCTTTACCGTCAATTTTACCATTTTCCTCAACCGTAGGCTAAGTAAGTACACAATTTTCATCATCAAAATCCAAAATCTACAACACAAAATTTCAGTTTCCATACCACCACGTAAAACTGACAAAAATCCATCAACGTCCATAACCTATCAACTCGCATGATTATAACAAATAACCCCATCAACGATAACAACCTCCGCTTCGCCTTTTACAAAAACCCGACTCAAATTTACGACAAAAAGGAACTAAAAAAAAAAAATAGATATAAAAATAAACGTAATAACGCGAGCAACACCAGCAAGACTTCGATTACTCACCAATCTCAATAATTTATGAAACAAGGCAGTACTCCGGCAATTCTCTAGCGACTGTTATTTCGCATGTGAAAGGAGTTTATAAAATAAAATGAACCGAAGAGCGAGAGAGACGGAACGAAAATAACAAATATTTCGCAATCTATTTCAAGACCTAACAAGTGACTGAAAATGTAAATAGTATCACGTATAGTACGTTTTTCAGTTTCTCTCTAAAGGGTTTGTGTGTTTCTATGCTTTTTTTTCAGCACTGATATGAACTGAATTTTATCCCATACGATCTTTCGATATTCATATTTTTTTTACGAGCTTTTCGCAATCTTTAGTGTTTTAGGTATTTTAACTTGAAAAATTTATTAATATATTTATATTATTAGCTAAAAAACAACATTTCTGGCTAGCAAAGCTTTTATTGCGGAAAACTGTCGAAAGAGGTCCCCTGAGTAATCCTTAAACCCTCCAGACCCCTTACCAATTTTTTATGAGGTTCCAGCCCCTAAAAACAAGTATTCGCTTCTATCTCCTTTGGATTTGATTTTGCGGTAAAAATAGCTCTCTTTCAGGGCTCTCTATCTCCTCTGCTAATGGCCGTACAAAAAAATGTTCATATAAAAAATAATTGAAAATTGACTGTAGAACAAAAAAGTACTGAACTATTTTTACCGCAAAATCAAATCCAAAGGAGATAGAAGCGAAAAACTGTTTTTAGGGGATGGAACCCCATAAAAAAATTGGCAAGGGGTCTGGAGGGTTTAAGGATTACTCAGGGGACCTCTCTCGACAGTTTTCCGCAATAAAAGCTTTGCTAGCCAGAAATGTTGTTTTTTGGCTAATTTGCCTACATTATAAATGAGAAGCGACTCCACGTATAAATATCTGAAATGCATAGTGGAGAGGAAAACCCAAAAAAACTGAATTTAATGAAAGAAGCGTGAATTTTGGTATGATGAATCTTGGAGCACAAACAAAGATTTTGAGACCTGGAGCCACCCGCGCTCCCGAAGGGTGAGGCTCGCAATTTTGAGAAAATTCCTAAAAATCGAGTTTTTGTTAAAAATGAAATATCTTGATGTCTAATGTTAGATATTGATCTGTAGATTCCATTTTCACCATCAAAATTATCCCCCCCTCATTACCTTGAGGGGGCACAACCTCCCAAAATGTGGATTTTGTGGGAGTGGACACTCGAAACCAAAATTTTGTGAAAATATACTACGTAAGGTGTACAAATCATTGCTGTAGTCCATTTTTCGATTCGCAGCCCCTCCTGCTCCCTGTGGACCCTTAAAACTTGAAAAACGCTCAAAATTGTAGTTATAATCCCAGAACACGACAGGAATTGCGGTCCAAAAGGTAATTCTTGTTGGAAATGTTTTTTCAAAACAAAACAGGATGTGAAAACGTTGGTGGCTCTGACCCCCTCCCCCCAGCGCGCTCCCTCGGAGCTCCTAATTTACGAAAAAAAAAATTGCTGTTCAAAATCACATTGAAATAGAAATATTATGACATGTACTGTTCTTAGTGATGGGGGGAGGGGGTCAGAGGCACCAACGTTTTCACATCCTGTTTTGTTTTGAAAAAATATTTCCAACAAGAATTACCTTTTGGATCGCAATTCCTGTCGTGTTTCGGCGTTATAACGACAATTTTGAGCGTTTTTCAAGTTTTAAGGGTCCACAGGGGGCAGGAGGGGGTGCAAATCGAAAAATGGACTGCATCAATGATTTGTACACCTTACGTTGTATATTTTCACAAAATTTTGGTTTCGAGTGTCCACTCCCACAAAACCCACATTTTGGGGGGGTGCCCCCTCAGAATGGTGGGAAGGAAAAATAAATTTGGTGGTGAAAATAGAATCTACAGATCAATATCTAACATTAGACATCAAGATATTTCATTTTCAACAAAAATTCGATTTTTAGGAATTTTTCAAAAATTCGACCCCCCCCCCCCTCCCCAGAGGAGGGGAACGTGGGTGACTCCCGGTCTCAAAACTTTTGTTTCGGCCCCAAGATTCATCATACCAAAATTCACCTTTTTTTTCATTAAATGCGGTTTTATTTCCATTCATAGCTGTTTGCCTCTCCACTAGCATCGTTACCTGGGTTTTTATTTTAATTTTTTATTATATTTTCGTTTCGACGACACGAATTTCGCGAAATGTGTAATAGTAATAATGCAAATGAGAAGGAATTTAGTTCGGTACAAATGAACGTAGGTAGGTACCTAGTAATTTAATGGAATATATTGGAACTTTTAGATGACTAACAAAAGGTACAGATAGCAACTTTCTTAACACAATAACGCAATTAAAGAATCGAAAACGCCGTTTATGACTAAAGGGTCACATCCATTGTGTTTCGACGCTCTCCCCTAGCTCCTTTTTAGGGTGGAATTTGATAAAGGCACCGAGACACGAATTTACTTAACCATTAAGAAACGGTATGATATTGATGTTTCGCTCTTTTCTTCGGTGAGAAATTGGCGTTGCACTTTGAAAAGCATTGTGTTTTTTCCTCTGGGTTGAAATGTGTGTGGAAAACAGCGCATCGTCGAGTGTCGTTTAGCACAAAAAAAAACTCAGACACAGCTGCGATTCGTAGTACGTTCAAATCTCTATAACGTCGCCCAGGGCAAATACTTATACGTTTTTTTCCATAGCAGGATATTTGAACATATTAAGCAACATCTACGCGCACATCGAGCTCATAAAATGCAAAACTGACTCAACGATGTAGGCAATTTTTGACGAATGTGGCCAAGAAAATTGAGACGGCCAACGAAGGCAATACACGAGTACAAAATATCAAAATACAACGACGTCAATGTAGGTGGCTCATTTTTTTCCCCCAACAAAGCCATAGGGTAAATTTTCACCATTGACTGGGTGTATGGCATAACTCTGCATGCGAGTTGAAAGTGTGGAACGATGTATAGGTAAGTGGCAGGTTTATTCGTTTTTTTCCCTCTACAATAGCTATCTTGGGTAACAGTAATAAGCTTTCTTACCAGCCAAATAATAAATATAGCTAGACGATGTAGGTGGGTTCTTTTTTTTTTTCGCTTTCTCTATCTTACTCTGTGTAAGGTAATCATTAATCATACGGCAATACCTACGACGAAGCATTTGAACGTCTAAACGAGTCTTCTCATAAAGGCGAAATTTCTTTCCGAATCATCCATTAAGAGAAAATGAAAATTTCGAAACGACTAAATTTCCTCGTCCAATATCAACCGCAAGATTGTTTTTTACGACAACTGTTTAACGACAGGTCTCTTTTTTTAAAAAGTCGTTCCAGATGGTTCGAGGATGGAATCAGGCAAGGGGAGAGACATTTTGGCTGAAATACAAGTTTACGTGCGGTATTTGTATTGGTAGGTTGTAACAGAATACGCTGACGTGGCAGTATCTAGAAATTTATTTCCTTATCGAATGAACAGAATTAATTTACAAATCGTAATTTTTGAACGATTTTAGAGGCTGGTTTAATGATAATCTGAACAAGGAAGGTAGCCTAACTGGAAATAAGATTTTGAGCCGAAATAAAAATAAATCGGAAGTATATCGTAACAGAGTTCATTTTTCGAATTTTGGCGAATTTTTGAAATTTTAAAATTACCTCATCGTCCTTCGAAATATGAAAATTTGATCTAATCGACGAAAAGAGCTGAAATTTGGTATATAGCCTATTTTTGCCCTCCCGAATAAATTGGAAGTAGCTTTGAAACGTTTCAAAGGCTCCAGAAAATTTTGGAATTTTCCAGCACTGCAACTGGAGAAACGCTCATAAAAATGGCCCATATGAACTTCAGCATCTATAATCGAGAATTACCCAATTTAATCGGAAATAGGGTAGTTATCCACCGAATTTCAGTTTTTATCTCGATGCATATGCTGTCGGCGTATTTTTCAATTTTTTCCAGAAAAATTTTCTGCCAAAAAATATGGATTTGAACTCGAAATTACGAATTTCGGTAAACTGTGTTTCAATCGATCAAATAGGTCACCAATATGGGCAATCTACGATTATACGTGCTGAACAGGGTGTCTACCAATTTTTAAAAATCAAATTTCGCGACTTTTTCGCAACCTTTTTTTAAGGTATCTAGTATCTACCTCTCAATTTGACACCCCCCCCCCCCCCCACACACACACACACACACACCAAAAAATCAACGAGATCAAATTTATTATAGAAAAAAGTTTATACACGGAAGAAAATACGTCTTTAATTTTGAAAAAAGACAATTTTTCACAAACATTTTCCAAAAGTGAGTTATTTTATGGTAAAGAAGAGTAGTAGTTACTGCCCGAGCGAAGCGAGGGTGAAAATTTTACGAAAAATCATGTTAGAACGGATAAAATTGTTAAATTATTATTGAGAAATAAATTCATGGAAAGTTTGAAATATTGGCAGATTTGGCCCGAGCGAAGCGAGGGCGAAATTTTTTCGAAGAATTTATTTAAAAAACAGCAAAAAAGACATATTTCCAAATGGTTTTCTCCTTTAAAACATCCCTTAGAAAATTCCAAAATTCTCCAGTTATTTTAGATTTTCCTGACAATGGACACAATATTACCTTTGAAACTCCCAATCGTGATCGCTAGTTAGTCTCCCACAAGAACATATTTTTCCTCTTCAAAATATTCAATTGTCTGAAATAGAAGGGAAAAGGACGACGAGGTAGGTATATAATTTAAGAATGGGGTTTTCAAATTTATGAGCCCGAGCGAAGCGAGGGCGAAAATTAAAAAAAAAAAGTTCAAAAAGGTAAAATTTCTTTACTTTTTCTGTTTTGTAAAAGGTGAAAAAATGGAAGTAATTTCAGAAAAATTCGCGACTTTTGATGAATTTTGGTTCAATTTCGCGACTTTTTCGCGACTTTCGCGACTTTCGCGACCGGTAGACACCCTGCTGAAGTTCATATGAACTATTTTTATGGGCTTTTTTCCAGTTCTGGAAAATTCCAAAATTTTCTAGAGGCTCCGAAACGTCTCGAAACCACTTTTATTAAATTTTGGAGGTCGAAAACAGGGTATATACCAAATTTCAGCTTTTTTCGTTGATAAGATCAAATTTTCATTTCTGCAGGGTGAGAGCCTGAGAGATAAGTTTAAATTTCAAAAATTCGCTAAAATTCGATGAATGAACTTCAGCACCTGAAATTTTGGGTATCGGGTTCTTTAACGATGTACTTTCGATTTATTTTTGTTTCGGCTGAAAATTTACTTCGAGTTGGGATACCTCCCTCGTAAGCTTGATTTTTTACTGCATCTACAACTTTTGACTAGTTCATGTACCTGAAATTGTTGGCGAATAAAAACTGTTCGAATGGAAGAAAAATAAGCGAGATTAGACCAACGCAAAGGAAATCGGTGCGTCTTGCTCGTATCGTATACCTACGTAGTGTACAGGATACCGCATAGAGAACCTCTTTGGCGTACCCCCTCCCCCTCCCCGTCATTCTGGATTACAAAGTTTTTCACCGAGTCTTTGCAAACCGACCGTTTCGCGCACTTTGGCGTTGTAATCCTTGAATTCGCTCGTTCAACTCGTCTTTCGAGTAGTCCACTTTATTGTTTTTGGACGGAAATTTTCCAACTTTCGACGTGGAAATATTTTCAGAATAAATTCTTCTTTGAAAAGAAGCAGAAATTTTTCACGAAAGATATGATGACGTTGGAAGAATGGATAATTTTTTTCAGAATCGATAAGCGTTTTCATTGAATTGTGTAGTAGGTACTTCTAGGGAAAAAATAGGCCAAAAAATTTTCCCTTCATCTAATCTCCTTAGGCATAATCTGTTACAAAGCGTATTAAAGAGAAAATTTTGATCCTGTTAACAACGCGTAAGGTAGGCATGTGTAAACTTTCTTTTGGTATCCTAGATTGAGGCTTCTAAATGATTTGGAAAAATGACTTAGATCTTTTCACGATAGGTAAATCACGTTGAGATTCGGATTATTTTGTTAGCCAATCCAATAAAGAATTTAAAGGATGACAACAATTAAGGAGAAAACTGACTCGAACCCATCAGAACTTCAGAAGAGCGTTCTTCAAAAGATTTACGAATAGGATTTTAAAATTCTTCTCATGTTCTACATAACTCCTCTCAATACTGGTGGCAAGACGAAGAAGAGGTAGAGTTGATGGCGAAAGATGAACATATTTTATTTAAGGCAAACAGGTTATGCAACTTTATTCACAGTAATGAAAAAAATGCCTTAGATTTTTTGAAATTGACTGGGCATTGCTGACGGTATCAGATCGACAGCTAAATTTACACCGAAAATTATCGCGAACGCCTGAATCGTTCCTGTTTGACTCATGTGAATTTTCAGTTACCATGCAAACTCGATTTTTTTTCTAGTCTATGTTATTTTCAAAAAAATTTCTCAACGCTAAAAATTTTTCAACTCCAGAATTTTTTTCAAAATTCTTTGTAGCTTAATTTTTTTTAAATTTTTAGAAATTTCAACTCCAATTCTAAAGAGAAATTTTCTTAAATCTGAAAATTTCTTCTCAAAATTTTACCCAATTCTGAAAATTGATTCTCAAAATTTTTCTCAATTCTGAAATAGCTTATTCACAAAATTTTTCAACTATTGAATTTTCCCAAAAATTTTTTAAAATTTCAACTCCAATTCTATAAAAAATTTTCTCAAAATTTTTCATTTTTTCAACTTTTGTTTATTTTAAATTAATATTTTCCAAATCTGAAAATTTTTCTCATTATATCTTTCAGTTTTGAATTTTTTTCAAAATTCTACAACTCCAATGAAATTTGTTCAACTTTAAAACTGCTTCCTCAAAATTTTTTCTCAACTCTTTTTTTTTCAACTACTAAAACTTTTTCTCATCTCTAGAATTTTTTCAACAACAATTAGATTTTTTCTTAATTGTCAACCCTAAAATTTTTTCTTCAATCCCGAAATTTTTAAAAACTGAATTTCTTCATTTTTGATTTTCTTAAAAATTTTAGAATCAAAAAAAATATGTGAAAAATACAAAATCAGGAACTGAGAAATTTTAGAGTTGAGGAGAAATTTCATTGACATTGGATTTCAAATTTGAAACAATTCTGATAGAAAAATTTAGGTCTTGAAAAAATCTTTAATTTTGTTTTTCGTTTTTGTTGTGTTCAGACTACAAGGTCCAGAATAATTGAGAAAAACATCCATTGGAATGGAAATTGAAATTTTAAGAAATTTTGAGAAAAAATTTAAAGAATACAAAAAATTTTGAAAAAAATTCTAGAGTTGAAAAATATTTTTTAAAAAAATTTTAGAGTCGAAAAAATTTTTAAAAACATTATGGACTTGAAAAAAAAACGAGTTGCATAGTACTTACCTTGTCTGAAGACTCACATGAGTCAAACGGAAAAGATTCAGTTGTTCGCAGCATTTTTCAAATATTTTTTTTGTAAATTTCAGCATAGGCGGAGATAAAGGGGCATGAGGGGGGGCTTGAGCCCCCTCAAATGTTGAAATCCCCCCATCATTTTCGTGCTTATGTTTCACTCAAAAAAAATTCGCAAATACCTAATTTTCAAGGGATAAACTATCAATATTTGACGAATTTTCTGGTTTTTTTTTCAAGTTACTAAATTTATATCCACGTTAGATGGCTGGTGACACCGAATGATATTAAACCATCCAAGTTTTCTAATACGAGACACCATCAACAAAAAGCAATGATTTTAGTGATTTGGAGATCATGAATATAGGTCTAGGGCAACCAAATTTTGAAAAATTTACTCTCAAATTTTGGAAAACAATCCAGAGGTTTTCCGGGACATTTTTTCAAAGTTATTCGTAGATAGAGTAAGTAGAGCGTAAAAAACTATGGGGTGGATATTTTGTTTTTGTGCCGAAGTTGTCTCATTTTTAAGAAAATTTTATTGTAAATAGGCAAATTTGCTGACTTTTTAAGAATTTTGTTCAAAAAGTATGTAAATCTTGTAAGTCGCTTAAAATGGTACATTTTGTATAGGAAAATTTCTAAAAATGAGCCAATTTACAACGAAATTTGGCAACTTTTTGAAAAAATTTTCTGCAAACTTGAACAAAAAGGCACGAATTTTTACCATATACCAAAACTAAATTTCGTATCGAAATTTCTACAACAAAGAAATGGAATTTTTTCAAACAATGAATTATTAAAAAACAAGTTATTTTCTTTCTGAAAATCAACAATTTTTCAAATCTTAGCCCTCGCTTCGCTCGGGCATATGAATATTTCAATGAGTACCTATATTTATTAAGAATGAAGGGTTGAGGATTTCGCTTCCATTTCGACAGTAAAATTTGATTTTAAAAAATGAAGAAATTTAGCTTTTGGATTCCTTTTTTATCAAAAATTTTCGCCCTCCTTTCGCTCGGGCTCGATGAATTTACACGATTCATTCTCAAAATGATGCTATGAACCATATTTTCTTCCATCGATTCTACATGTTGAGAAAAGTTGAGTAAAAATCTCGGAATAGTGAGGGTAGAAAATTTTTGGAGGGTTGAAAATGAACATTTTTATTTTTATTCTTTTTCAACTGGGGCTCAAGCCCTCCCCCCCCCCCCCAGTTACAGCCCATCTCCGCCTATGAATTTCAGGGATGTAGACCGAAATCAAAACCAAAACCGACATAAAAAAAATAAAACCAAAACCGAAATTTAAAAAATTGAAACCATAACCTCTAAACCGAACCCGATATTTTTTCGATTTCGGTTTGCATCCCTGTTTTTCAGTTTGTTAGAAATTTAGAATGTCCCTAGTTCTAAAATCAGTAAAATTTCATGATTTACAGCTTCTGGTTTCTGGCTATTTATTCCAACAAAAAAAAAAATTAAAGAACCAAAATCGTCATTTTTTGCTGTAACCATAACCGAAATGAAAAAAATGAAACCAAAACTGAAATAAAAAATTTGAAACCGATAATAGGTATATTTTCGATTTCAGTTTACATCCCTGGTAAATTCAGCCTTTTGTAAGAATGGGTGGTGATTTCTACCACTTTTTCACTCGAGTGCTTTCAAATTCTCTGAACTCTACTACGACTCAAAACCTACGTAAATATACCTCGACGAAAAAATTTCCTGTTGAAAAAAAATGATCTCCGATAAACCTCACCCAAGTGAATTTATTCCCCACAAAATCTTATCGTAATAACACCTCCAGGATTATTCAGTTTTAATCCACACACTCGGTTTGGTGTAAATATACGACGAATAACAATACAATTAAACAAGCAGACTAGTATCTAGTTTTTGGAAAAATATCCGGGCGAAACCTTGAAATAAACTCCAACTCCCGAGGCTTCGAGAGCGAGCGAGAAAGAGCGAAAATTCGCAAGCAGCACAATGCTAAAAGCCATTCAAATGCAAATTCAAAAATAATTCGTTTCTAAAAGCAAATAATTGTTCGGCGCTTTTCGCGACTTTATCTCGGTACACATTCATTATTCTTATTTCTCTGGTACGAGTACTACGTCGGTACATGAGGAAATGAAGCGCGTTTTCTCATTACCGGAGAGCTAATATGTAAATTGAAATTTGCAAATGTAAAACCTACTAAATGTTAAACAGTATGTTCGGCATGACACACCCGCGTGCATGCGTTTTGCGCTTTGTATACGACGAATTATAGAAAGCACGCGATTTCGCACTTTATTATAATATACAATCTGCGACAAGTGACATGCTTATACAAGGTGGCTTTTCGTTGCTCCCAATTCGAGGTACATGTACTTTTCGCAAGGCTCCTGAAGCCGCGCTGCATCAAATGGGTTGAATTTTCGTCGTCGTCGTGTCCTTGTACTCTACGGTTAGCTTATCAGATTTCGATATTGTGCCGTGGGAAAGGAGGTGCCGGAGATTTTACGCGATTTGGACTCCTAAAGTCGTACGTACGGAAGCTGTTCGGTGCAAAAGCAATTTAGCTTTGCACGGGTACACGCGTTTTGACCGCAAAAGAACTCGTCAAATAGTTGAGCTCTCTTATACGTACGTATCTCAAGTCGAGAGAGAGTCGAATTCGCGTTACAACAAAAATAAACGTCTTCAAGTTAACTAATAAATTTTCATAGCTCGGATTATCCCCCGACGTTGGGTGCTTTGTTTTAACGAAGTAATTTACTTTTCACTCGGAAATAACGTGCGACGACGGTGCAGACGGAGAAAGCAAATCGCATTATATTAAACTTCGAAAATCTATTCGACCTTTTAGAAATGAATGTGATTGCCAGCGTAAACTCGGCGACGTTGATAAAGGCTTTGTGTTAAATGTTTGCCTGTGAAATATCCCGCGCGCTCGCAAGTGCCTGGTTGCCACAGCCACATCCCGACCGATGACGTCTTCGGCGCGGTGTTATTAAAAGAACGCCAAAGCGGTTATTTAACGCGCGTAAATTTCCACCAATGGTAAAGACGACATTTTTAAATTACCTGTATTCCCACTCTCCATTCCGCAGTTTGAAAAAAGTCGTAGCAGACGGACTGCTTTATAAGAGCCGAATTTTTGGTTGGGAACTTCTGTTGGGGTTCATTATTTTTTAGTGATGTTTAAGGTTTGGGGTCTCAAAAGGAGTGGGGATGAGCTGGGAAATGAAAATTTGGAAACGTAAGAGGTAATATTGATGTTCATCACTGGTAAAAATTTAAAAAAAAATCACCATGGGTCCGTTAAAAGGCTCTCGCCAAATAAGACCCACTTCCAGGTTTGAGGTTAAGGGGCAAAAAAAGTCAAAAGTTGCCTTTGTGAGTCCTATTGACTCTAAATTCAAAATTTTAGCTCCCTCATCTTTTTTCGACTATAGATTGAATGATGTTGAGTTAACGACAAGAAAAAACTAAATTTTTTTATTCTTTCAATTTTTCACCATGGAAGGGGTCTGAAAAGGTCTCAAAGGTAAAAACCTCGACAGGATTTGTTAGTGGAACCAGCAGAACCCACCTAATGATTTTTCCGAGCTTTGAAGCTTTTCAAGTTGGGATGGTTTCTGAGATGAATTTTCATCCTAAACATCATCCCAATCATCCCACGATTTCTGTAAGCCTTTCAGGCTGGGATGATTTTTGGGATGAAAATCAATTTCAAAAAGCATCCCACTTTTTTTCGAGCTTTTGAGGATGAAAATAAATTTACAAATAATCTCATGATTTGTCCGAGCTTTTGTGGCTGGGATGAATTTTCATCCTAAAAATCATTCCACGATTTTTTCATACTTTTGAAGCTGGAATGATTCATCACAAAAATCATTCTACGATTTTTTCAAGCTTCTGCAGGTAGGATGATTTCTGGGATGAATTTTCACTTCAAAAATTATCTCACGATTTTCCGAGCTTTTAAGGCTTGGATGATTTCCAAATGAAAATCAACCTCGCAAATCATCCTCATAAATCATCACACGATTTATCCGAACTTTTGAGGATGGCATGATTTTATCATCCGACGATTTTTTCAAGATTTTGAGGCTGGGACGATTTCTGGGATGAATGTTCATCCCAGAAATGATCTCACGACTCTTTCATAATTTTGAGGCTGGGATGATTTCTGGAATGAATTTTCACCCAAAAAAATGATCTCACAACTTTTTCATAATTTTGAGGCTGGAATGATTCCTGGGGTGAATTTTCATCCCAAAAATGATCTCAAGATTTTTTCATAATTTTGAGCCTGGAATGATTTCTGGGGTAAATTTTCATCCCAAAAATGATCTCACGACTTTTTCATAATTTTAAGGCTGGAATGATTCCTGGGGTGAATTTTCATCCCAAAAATGATCTCATGATTTTTTTCATAATTTTGAGCCTGGAATGATTTCTGGGGTAAATTTTCATCCCAAAAATGATCTCACGACTTTTTCATAATTTTGAGGCTGGAATGATTCCTGGGGTGAATTTTCATCCCAAAAATGATCTCATGATTTTTTCATAAGTTTGAGCCTGGAATGATTTCTGGGGTAAATTTTCATCCCAAAAATGATCTCACGACTTTTTCATAATTTTGAGGCTGGAATGATTCCTGGGGTGAATTTTCATCCCAAAAATGATCTCACGATTTTTTCATAATTTTGAGGCTGGGATGATTTCTGGGATGAATGTTTATCCCAAAAATGATCTCACGACTTTTTCATAATTTTGAGGCTGGGATGATTCCTGGGGTGAATTTTTATCCCAAAAATGATCTCACAATTTTTTCATAATTTTGAGGCTAGAATGATTTCTGGGATGAATGTTTATCCCAAAGATGATCTCACTGTTTTTTCATAATTTTGATGCTGGAATGATTTCTGTGATGAATTTTCATCCTAAAAATGATCTCACGATTTTTCATAATTTTGAGGCTGGGATGATTTCTAGAATGAATTTTCATCCCAAAAATGATCTTACGAAGTTTTCATAATTTTGAGGATGGAATGATTTCTGGGATGAATGATCATCCCAAAAATTATCTCACTGTTTTTTCATAATTTTGAGGCTGGTCAATCTCACAAAAAAATTCCAAATCATTCCACGATTTTTCATATCTTTTGGTAACTGGGATGAGTTTTGGGATGAATTTTTAACTCTCAAATCATCCCACGATTTTTTCGAGCTTCTGAGTATGGAATGATTACAAGGATTAATTTTCATCCTGCAGATCATCTCACGATTTTTCGAGATTTTGAACCTGGTATGATTTTTGTAATGAATTTTTATCTCAAATCAATCTCACAAATCATCCCACTTTCCGAGCTTTTGAGGCTGGGATGAGTTTTGTGAGTGATCCCACGATTTTTGCAAGATTTTGAAGCTAAGATGATTTTTTAGATGAATTTTCATCTCCAAAATTGTCTCATGATTTTGCCGAGATTCAAAAGTCAGGATGATTTTTGGGATGAAAATCCATCCAACCAATCATTCTACGTTTTTTCTGAGTTCTTGAGATTAGGATGATTTTTCTGAGCTCATTTCGCCATTAATTTTGGTTCCGGAGGATATTCAGAGGCTTCTATCCGTTTTCGAGGCCTCAGAGGTGATCTGATGTAATTTGGAGGGAGAGGAGAGTGCATTTGATACTCCAAGGCATGGCCACAGAGCGGTAGAGGGGATACATAGGTCGCCAGTAAGTTAAGTATGCGTTCTCGATCACGTGTGGGTGTAAAAATATTTCATATCGACTAAAAATTACTCGTAAGTACCGCTTACTATTGCTGAATATGTCTTACCGTCATTTTTATTTCCTTAAAATCGCCCTCTTTCTTCCCCTACTCTGTTTCTCACACCAACCATGCCCACTCGCGAAAACTGTGGTTTGTCTTCTATTTGATGAGGAAGGAAAATTTATTTCCGGGTCAGCAAATCAAACGGCTATCGATGCAAAAATAATTTTTGTCTCACGATTTGTCTTCTAAAAGACCAAACTATTTTAATTAAACCTTTCATTTCGCCGAAAAATGTGTAAAACTGGTTTTGAGGGTAGTTTTCACCCTCTGGGCCTCTGGGCTTCTGGTGAGGATTTCCAGACACTGGGGAAGGGGTGCTGGTTTTAGTGTGTTGTTTAGAAGGTTACTCCACACAAATAATGTGAAATTCAGCTTTCCAATAATTTTTTTGAGGTTTAGACCCAAAATTACTGCTTTACTCTAAAATTTAACCTCCCTGTGTTATTCTGTGTTGAGCTGAGGCTGGACAACACTGTAAAGTTGTGGAGAAAATCCACGTTTTTGGACCTCAAAAGGAGTAAGGATAAACTGAGAGGGTAAAATTTGAATATGTACAAAAAATATACCTACTTAGATAATTATTACCGGTGAAAATTTCAGAATTCTTTTTCCAGTTTGGACCAGTTTTAAAGTCCCTGCAGAACAGGAACGAATTATAATTTTCAAGTTGGATTTTCCAGATTTTTATGGTAGAGATCCGCACCGATATTATATACGTAGACCCTATTTACAAAATTTCAGCTCATTTGACTCATTGGGCTTAGCTTTAAAATTGACACCTAACGCAATAGCCAAATTTTTTTTCAAAAATTCGACTAAAAATGCACGATCGAAGGGAAGTTGAAAATCCACGAATATTAAATATGTACTTACTCGAGAGTAAGGAAAATTTCGTTATCGTTTTTTTTAGCCATAATTAAATGCAAAAGAATCGAATAAGCTCCCGTTAAACGTTAATTTATAAAAGCCATATACGATGCAATGGCCCATTGGGGTGGTTTTTCACTCGTAAACTTGAAAAAAACATTGATAAGAAATAGCTACCGGGTGCACGTTTAAAATACTTACCTACGCTTTTACCGGAAAGGATTTCAATTTTCGGTACGCTCCATTAGTTTTGTACCTTTTTAGTCGGTCGTAGTCCCTAGTCCGTGTATTGAGTAACCTCATCGCGTCGCTACTTAATAAATCCACCGCCCTCGTCTCTCCAGACTCTCGTTACCAACAATATTTCTCGTGTAAATCAATTAAATTGAACCTTAACTATCTGACAAATATAATCTCGATCCGGTTTCGTTGAAAAGCTAAGCTTCTTTGGTGGAAAATTTACGCGAAACTTGGCCGCCGCGCCGAGACGCTATCAAAGCGTTGCAATGTTGTTTACTCTCGGCTTAAGCTTTACCAGTCAACTTTTCGTTAATTTAACCGTGACGCAGACTGTCGCGTTCGTGAATATTTATTGACATTATAACTTTTAAAGTACCAAGTTAAGCGTTCTTTGATGTTTCGCTTGATAATTATATTGTGACTGGATATCGTTCATGGTTGCCGAAGATTTTACATCCGAGTGCAACGTGGTTTTCTGACTTAGGTGGAGATGAGAGTATAAAGCAGATGAGTTTGTTTTATCGATGCTCGGTGCCGATTCTTCTCAGCCTGGTAAGGTGCTAAATCGTAATGATGGCCATAAACACGAGAATAGGCTAGGGTTTTAGTTCATTCTGGTACTTAAATTCTTCCGGGTTTGAGAGTAATCGTATAATACTTAATTGGAAAATGGTCGTTTAGAATTGAAATATTGTCCCAGATTTGAAATCTTATAAATGATTGGTGATTTTTCATTGCTGGATGGCCATTGACTGGTTCCCTTTTCAATATTGGTCGATTATCCACTATTTTAACATCGACGATTACTACTTACGATGGGTCAAAAAAAATAGGTAGGTACGTTGGATTTTGACGAAAATTGGGGAGGTAGTTTACGTCGAGTGGGAGACCACCCGAAAAAATTTTAAGCTCTCTGGCACAAAGTGGTACGTAGCTAAAAACTTCAAAATGAAGCCATTTTTTGGGGAAAAAAACGATAACTGCTTCCAATCGATATACTTACCTACCAAATGTCGGGGTTTTACTTTGATAGGATCAAAATTTCATATTTTATACTTTTGCATGGTCATGGGATAACTTTGAACTTTTCAAAATTTGCCAAAATTCGATAACTGATCTTTAATAACCAACATTTTGAATTTAGAGTTCTTTTTGACCATTCTTTCGATTAATTTTTGTTTCAATCTAAAATTTTGCTGTCTGTCTGAATACTTCCTTTGTTAGTAAGTGTTTCTTTGTGGCAGCTTTTCGCTCCTTCGTGAGGCCAACGGGTCTGTTTATTCGCACACGGAATGAACAACAAAATGTAAATCGTTCGTTCAAATCGCAACTTCGCAAGTCCAAGAAAGCAGGGATGAAGAGCTAGCTAAACGCAAAAAATTTAAAGCGAAATGCTGAAAGTCGATCAAAAAGTAACAAGGAAAGTCAAAAGTTCAAAAGTTTTAAAAATAGCAAGCTAAAAGCTAGTCGAAAGCTTTTTTTTATACAGGTTTACTTTAGCTTTTGATTTGAAAATTTGAAACTGAAATCAGCAATTTTTCAACCGAAATTTTTTTTTCGATTCTCCGAATAGTTTTGAATTCTTAATTTCCTTTTCTCCAGATATTTTTCAACTCTAAAATTTTTTTATCTAGAATAAAATGTTTACCAACTCATTTTTTCCTCCAAATTTTTTTCAGGTACTTACCTATAAAAATTTCTCAACTCTGGCATTTCTTTCAAAAATACATAGTTTTCATTTTTCAACTCGGGAAATTTTTTCTCAAATTTTTTTGTTCTCAAAATTTTTTTTCAGAGATTCAATTTGAATTTTTTTCAAAATTCTATTTTTTAGCTCAAATGTTTTTCTCAAATTATTTTCCAGCTCTGAAATTTCTAGAATAAAATTTTTTTAAATTTGGGTTGAAAAACATTTTAAGAAATTTAATCTGAGAAAAATTCGAGAGAATGTCAAGTTTTTAAAAATTTTAAGATCAAAGAATAGGATTTTACAGTTGATAATTTAGATAAAAATTGGTAAATGAAAAAATTTCAGCAAAAATGAAAATTGAAAAAAATCTTGGAGCTATAAAAAATTTTGAGGAAGAAAGTTTGGGGGGGGGAATTTATTGAAGTTGAAAAAATTGATATTATGAGAAAAAATTTCGAAAGCTAAAAAAATCAAAATTTTGAGAAAAAGGTACAGTTAACAGTTGAGATGATCAATGTAGCGGTGAAGGTGATAAAAGAATGACGAAAAAAAATGAAAGAGATCACGCATAGTTCGGTCATTTTTTTGTTCATTCCGTGTGAGAATAGACAGATCCGAGGTAAACGTCTATTTGTCTTTTCACTTTCAGTCTATTTGACTTTTCACTTTCAATATGATCGCGATTTCCACGTCTATTGATTTCAGAATTTTCTCAAAAATGAAGATTTTAAGGGAAGAGTTTTTTTTTACACATCTTTTGAGAACGATTCGTTCAAGGGTTCGTACTGGAAAAAAAAAGTGCTTCTTATGCTACTTTTTTTTGATTCCTAGACTCCATATTTAAAAATTTATAAAAACTCAGGGTTGCCACTTGCAACTACTATTTTTCAAAAACATTTTCTCCAACTTTCCAGGTTTTTTAGACCAATTTTCACAAGTTTTCCAGACCTCTTTACGCACTCTTCTTCTGCTTCAAAATATTCAAATTTTTTAGGACGATTGGAGGAGGGAATCGTGAAATTATTTCGAAATCAAACTTTTCATCTCACATTTCTCAGACGAATAAAATGTATGTACTTGCATTCATAAAGCTGGAGGAGACAAGGGCGAAAATCGTTGAAGAAAAAGTGTCCAAATACAACTGAAATTTCATTATTTTTTCAATATTTAAAGCCTGAAGGAGATGCCAGAAACGTGGGCTAATAATTGAGAAATTTGGAATTTTGAAGAGAAAGTAATTCATTTTTTCAATAGCTGTTTAAAATTTAGTGCTTTTAAAAGTCTTTTAAACTAAATTTCGTGTTTTTATTCGTTATTTCGTGCTTTTCCATTCCAGTACAAACCCTGGCAATGCTACCTACTTAATACTTCGGCCACGACCCCACCCCCTCTCTAAAATGATACGATTTGAATTTCTACGCCTCCCCGAACAATTTACCTCGAAATTGGATACCACTTTTTAGCCTCTAAAAGAGGATTGAAAAACTGCAAACTGCAAATTTGAAGAGTTTTTGATTTTGATTTTAACAAATTTCAAATCGCTCATCTAAACATCTCAAGATCGAGCCAAAAAAAATTTAAAAAATTCAAGTTATTCATTGATTTGATTGCAAAGTGAGCCAAAAATTTTTTGGTCATCGAAATTTATTTAAAATAATTTTTTGAAAATTTATTGTAGCAATGCTGTCGACTGAAATTTCATAAAAATTGTCTAAATCAAAATGTAATTGACATCACTGCCATAAATCTTTTTGAAAAATTTCATCAGGGGTTATTTTAGGCGGTAAACAATTATTTTACTCGATTTTTCGAAGTGTTTGAGTGAGCAATTTGAATTCTCAAATTCGCCATCTGCAATTTTTTGAACTCCCTTATAGAGCGTAAAAAAAAGAAAACCAATGTCGATGTCATCAATGGTTCAGGAAGGTGTGGGGAACTCAAATCGTAATTTTTTTGGGGTGGGGGAAAATGACCGAGGTTCCCAGCAGGTGGCACTACCCAAAAGTGGCAAAAAGCACCTATTTTCGAAAATTTTTCCACTCTGAGGTTCCCTAGCTCCCTCTCCTTTTGGACCATTGGGCTCAATTTTTTTTGGCGATTTTAGTGTTTTTGACCAATTTAAAGGCTTCACCATTTCCACACTTTTTATAATTTCACCATTTTATGGCCTGATAAACAGCTCTGAGTTATGATTTTCACAATTCAAATGATTTCACAAGTAAATTGCATCTTTCAGTCAAAAGAAAATGTAGAGTCAGAATTCTATGATGAAAAAATGTCACTTAACCTAATTCTAAAACTCAACTCGAGCTATTTTTCTTAATCTTCATAATCTTCACTCAATCTGCAACCCATCCAATAAAACGTTGATTTTAAACGAAACTTGATAAAATAAGAGTCAACTCCCCTTTGAAAAACCGATACGACGCGACACCGAAGTAATGTTTAATAAGTAGCCTACCTAATTAATACTCGAAAAGGGGCCATACTACTCGACGAACGCGTAGAAAATTCGCAGGTTTACGATAATCGAAACACCGTACCGTATCGTTAATTCCCCGTGTGATGGAGAAAAGAATTGCTATAATTAGACATTGTCGGATTTGCATTTATCAATATTCGCTGGCGGAATTGGTTAATTCGACGTCTGTCTCTGTTCGAGTGTGCGAGAAAAGCTAATCCCGTCGCAGAATGTATACTTTAGCCCGAATATAAATGTGTATAGAAGAGAAATGAAGCTTAACGAACGTTTACACCGGCGTCGTTAGTACAATACTTATTTAGTCAAGCAAGACTTTATATCTTAAACACGTCGCCGCCTTAAGCTGTCAAATTCATAGAAAGTTGATCTTTGAAGAAACAAAGCAACGTATGAAGCTTTCGATTCAATGAGTCGATTTACCCTTCGATGTATTCTCGTCTCGGGTAACTTTTATGTGTTTTCCGCTTATTTTTATTTTTTTTAAGAAGTCTCGAAGGTTTTCCTCGGTATATTTATATGGGTTGTTTTTGACGTTGTGAGCTAAATAAGCGCTAGTAGTGGTGGCAAATTGACTTCAAGTAAATAAATATACATATTTACGTTCCTGGTTCTACCTATATTTATTTTCGAGTTGTTAGTTGTCAATTTAGGTATTTTAACGTGGCAGGGGTTTTTTGCAGAGTTGTTTGACGAAACTTAAGGTTTTGCGATGTAAAATCCCCGATGGCTGATGATAGATTTTACAAACATTATATCAAAATGAGAAGATCATTATTGGGTAGCTTCATTTCTAATAAAAATTTTCTGTCTAGGTACTAAAAAAACAAAAATTAGTACACTTTTTCGTAAATTCTTGATTAATATTTCTCGATGACCGAGAAAAAATGGAAAAGAGGGGGAAAGACGGAATAACTGGAAATTTGTAATTAAAAAACAAATTTTTTCGATTACAACGATTTTTCATTTTTTAGAAATCATGAAAAAATATCAAAGCTGTGAGAAAAAATTATTCACACGTACGTATTTGAAAAATCCTGAAGTAATAAAATTGAAAAAAATCATCTCATTTCAGGAAATTGCAACATCCAGCGATTATAAAGAGATCGTAAAACTATGACACTTCGTAAAATCGTCAAATCGTCAAAAATCAATGAATCGTCGGTAAATATTACAATCATGAAATGAATTATGATCTTAAGTAGCTAACTAAAAAATTTAACAATTCTGAATTGTAAAAAATAAACAAAATTGAAAAACTGTTCGAAGTGTGAAAATTTTGGCACATTGTAACAGCGAAACCCCTGTATAAATCATAAACAGTACAATTTGTAAGTACGATGAGAATCCTAAACGTGATGGAAAATGATGAAAACTAAAAAATAACAATATTGAGAATTCTTGAAATTGCCTGCATAATAAAAATCGAGACAAATCAATTCATAAACTTGCAAATTCTTGAAAATCAATCAACATCAGAAAAATCGTAAAATTTTAAAATCGTGTGAATTTTTACTTTTCTTTCGTTCAAAAATTGAAGATTAAAAATTTGTCGAATGATGTTGCCTCGTTGAAAAGAAATAAAATACGTTTCTAATATCCATCTGGAAGTAAAAAATCTGCATAAACCATTTTTTGGGTAAAAAAATCCGCACTATGATCATTTCAACTGAATTTTTTAGTTTGAGTTTTTTTTCGAGATGCCTAAAATTTCAAATTCCCAATTCATGAAAGCAAAATAGGGAGCCCAAGGATTAAAGATTAAAAGCTCAAAGTATCATGTTATTTTTCAAATTTTCCACGAATATTTTTGGCTCACTTTAGTAAATTTAAAAACACTAAAGAAAATCGTTTTCCCTTTCTTTTTTTGAAAAAAGAATGAGAGATGGTACAAAAAATTGTGTACAAATCTCAAAATGATCTGGTAAAAATTTCATCCTTCCAACTCAACTTTTGCCCTTCCTAATCACTCTAAAAATCTAATTAAATAGGTAGGTACTTGCGAATAATAAAAAAAAAAGTTGAAAATTCAACGAAGGTAAAAATCATCCTGATAGAGATGTTTTCGCCCAAAAATACTTGGCTTTTTCATTTTTCAGGATAATTAAACGATTTGAAAACATTCATTTTCAAGAACATTACCTTTTAAGAAAAATTTTCTCAAAAATAATTTTTCCCAATTTTTTAATTTTACTATAAAAATTTAAATGGAGGGAAGCTGTAGCGTAGTCAGAAATTTCTCATGGAGGGGGTCCGAAATTTCATAATTTTCGAGAAATTTTGAATTCACCCCCCCCCCTCCACTAAATTTCTTTTTACTATAAAAACACTAAATTCAAACTTTATAAAGTTTTCATGCGATTTGCATAGCATGTTTAAGGAAAAAAACGAATTAAATGTAATTTTTGAACGAACAACTAACATGCTAATTATTTTAACCTTAAAACTCCCCAAAAAATACCTTAAAAAATCCAAGCATTGGGGTCAGAAGCTTTTTTTGAGATGGTGCAAAGTGGGTATGGAGACTTGTGGGCACGTCCCTGGAGGGAAGGGGTCAAAGTTCTTTAAAAAATGGAAGGAAGGTGAAAAATGGACGCCAAAAATATTTTTGAATAAAAATATCTGTTTGCAGACTATATCCATTCTCCAGTAACAATTTATTTTAAAAAATTCGTTTAATTTTGAAAAGTTCATAATTTTTTTGTTGAAATATACCTAAACAATGTTCAAAAAATTTTGTAGAAACAACTTCCGGAATAAATTATGCCAAGATCTAAGAATGGTCCGGAAAATATCATTGGAGCTCATTATTCACTTTAACAACATTTCACAGAGTAAGGTGCAGTGGGGCAATTGCAAACCACTTTTTGATTAGTGACACTTTGCCGGTTCACTGTGCCGGCTCTATGGCACCAATCAACCTGAAATTTCTGTCACACAAACTTCAAGGGGTTCTCTATTGGTGGGAAAAATTTCGTATCATTTAGTTTATAAATTTATGAGAAAATAAAATTAAAAAATTTTTCAATGGTGTTTTTAAAAATTGAAAACAAATAATCACTTGTGATAAGTATGACGTATTTTATTGGAAAACACAAAATTTTGATGAAATTTGAACAATATTTTGATAATAACTCCCAAAAACGCAAAAAATGGCAAAATTTTGTAAGTAAATATCAAAAATTTAATATAAATTTTCACACTTTTGAAGGACTAATATTCTTTTTTTTGTATTTTCGACCCATTTTACATCTAAAAATCGTTTAAAAAATTCTGAGAGTATAAATAAAATGATAGATATTTTCGATTTTGCAATTGCCCCCACATGACCTTTTTCGGGGTAAATGCAAAAACGCATTTTTCCGCTAATGTAATGAAAATTTTTCAAAAATGATAGTCTTAGCTTTAACTTAGATCTATTAGTATAATTAATCAACAAAAATCAGTTCAAAAAAATTTTACTTTGTACTTTTTGTCCATTTTGAAAAAAACTGATTCAACTTTACTTATGAGTGATTTTGACACATGTTGATAAAAACATTTCCACAAAGCAAATGCGTGCACCGATTTCGTTCAAACTGAGTGAGTATATAGGTAGTAGATGTGCTTTGACCTACCAAAAGATGGCTCGCTCAAAAATTATGTTAACTGACCTCCAGAAGCTGATTTTGCAAATACCCCGATTTTGCAATTACCCCACTGCACCTACCTAGATACCTAAAAAATTAATTTTATCAGGTTTCTAATATTTTTTGGAAAAAATTAGTTTTGAGAAAAAATTTTTTTAAATACATTTTCTTCGATCTATCTAATTTTTTTTAAGTAGACTTCACATTTCATACATCTGTAAACTTACATTGAGTTTATTATTTGAAATTTTGAAAAAATTTTCAGAAGGGGAGGATACAATATGAAGGTAAAAGTAAAAAATTACCTTTGATAAATTTTTTTAATCAAAAATAATAATTTTCAAAAAAAATCAACAAATTTTTTTTGGATTTTTTATTGAAAAAAGGGGTAAGGGATTTTTTCTGATTAAGTTCTTTACCTCTGAAAAGTGGATACCAAAATGTTTTTGAGTAAAAACATCGAAATTGAGATCAATTTGGGTAGATGAAATTCAAATAAAAATTTTTCAAGCTTTAAAAAAATTGTAAAGTTTTTTTTAATTGTCAATTTTTTTTTAAATTATCAATTTTTCTTTAAAAAAATTGTCGAAAATTCTTTGAAAAAATTGTGAATCTTCTTTTGAAAAAAATGTCAAGTTTTCTTGAAAAAAATTGTCAAATTTTCTTTAGAATCTTTAATTTTTTTTAAATCGTCTTTTCGAAAAAATATTGCCAGATTTTCTAAAGAAAAAAAAAAAAGAAGGTCAAAACGATTATGCTTTTTATGTTTCACTGGTAAAAAAAACTATCACGCATTCTAAATTGAAAAAGTCTCCGCTATAAAAACAGGTTTCATGCGAAATTTCAAGTAAGTACACTAGAGAGAAAAAATTGGAGGGAAATTCTTATCCGATAAAATCAAACAAATCAGCTCCATTTTAACCAAGAGTAAAAATAATGCAACAACTTCCACATCAGCCGAATCAGCTAATAAGTTGAAATTCTCAGGCCTCCAACACAACCCGCTTTTTCAGCGAACCATCAACTCGACCGAAATTTTACCCCATTTTCTGGTAAAATTTCGAATTAAAACAAGCTCGTATTACACGTCTACGATACGAGTACGCGAAAACTTAGAATACGCCATCCGCAAAAGATTTTTTGCCTCCGCAGATGTAAAATTTCAGATAAGATTAAAGTAGGAAATTTCATTTAGCCGCAACATCGGCCCAGTAAATTCTCGTAATCGCCAACCTCAAACGTGAAACGAAGTCCAGAAGCGGCCGGACGGTTGAAATATCGTTACGAAGTTCCACCATCTGATAAGGTACGGGGCGCAATTACAATTTACTAAAATCTGCGAAACCGAATCGAACGTCGGTTATTTGTTTTTTATGTAGATAACATCGGTATCCGGATGCCGACGGATGGGCCGAGGCTCGGGGAAGGTTTACGTGATACGTGTGTATCAGCAGGGTACGCCAGACGAGGCAAAAAAAATGGCTAAGCTTGAAAATGCGAGCTCGATTTTACATTTGACCATTTATATTTATCCGTTTTTAAGACGTAGGTAATAAATTGAAAAGTTCGAAGTTTAAATCGCCTGATGAAATAGGCAAAAAGTTGGCAATAAATTATCGCCCGGCTCTGGGTACGGTTGCGGTACGAAAAACGAGATGCTTTACGCCGGATATAACCTCTCGCTCGCGTCGACCAGCCCAGGCATCGTATACGCGACTACGTGCTAGATAAAAATGTCATAAATGTAAATGTGAAATATTTCGGCGACTAACTGCGACAATAAAAACGAAACACAAACGCCACATAGAAGCTCATTTAAAATTCGAATCCGAACCAGGGTGTCGCGGGAGGGGGAAGCTTCACCCTATAAGAATTTCCTTTGCATTACGCGTTTCACGTAGCATAAAAGCTGTTAAAAAAGTTTACTTATAAACGTAAAAAAGCTGATTTATTTTAAATAACGGCGTCTTCTTCGGTATTTTTTTTCCTGCCATTTTTCCCCGCGTGATGCCCTCGTCCTCCGGAGGCATCGAGGAGGGGTGTCTTTAATTTCTCGTCGACTAACCGCGTGTCTGGGTAATCATTGTTATACGCATTTTACCCGTCGAAATTTTTTTCTCTCCGGGTTGCGAGCTACGAAAGTGGAAACTTTCACAGCAAATACTTTCGCTATTAATTAGGAAGTAGCTTTACCAATGCTAAAGAACTGCTGGCCTTAAAAACATTTTAAACTGCTTTTAATTGCATGAAGGGAAACATTCGAAGCATTAAAGGAACGATTCTGCTTTCATCTTTCCACCGACCCTCTATTTCTTTTGGTTACATTTCCGTTACTGGAATGCGCATTATACCGAAGTCCATTTGGTTTCTTAATTTGGTACCGGCGTTTTGCACTTCTCGCTTGGCTCGAGCCATCCCCTAAACGTGTACTTTTAAAGCGATTTTTTTCCTCCCTCTGGCACGCTCTGCGTACCACACCGACGCGAAATTTCCTCAATATTTTTAGCACGACTGGTGTATACGCGATACTAAAAGGCAAACTTGGTAATAAATTTTCAAATCTATCAACAAGCTTTGCCACTCCTCGCGTCATCCTGCTGCTACTTTCGCTTCAGCCAAATGTTTATGACTGTTGATAGAAAACAGGCATTAATTATTTCACTGACAACCAGAAATTACAAACTTTATCCAAGTTGTTTGCGCGTCAGCAAAGTTGCGGACGACGACGCGTACTCGATGAACTGTCGTAACCCCGCCCAACCAGTGGCCTTCCTGGCAAGTTCGCACGTAACCCAGGGCAGGAGTATTTTCGCGCAGCGGTTCTCAATATTTCGATGTAGGTGGCTGGTGTCTGGGATATTAGCGATATTAGGTCTCCTATTCTTGATAAATCGAACTTATATAAGAGTGAGCTAAATTGAAAATTATAGGTAAAAAGTAATAATTTTTGAGAAATGATGTGTACCTAAATATGCACCAATAGAATCCCATAATGACTAATAGCAGGAGTGAGCATAATTCTAATCATTCGTGATTCGCGTTCTTTTTCTTTCTTTTTTTTTTTTATTCAAAGATCTTGATTCGAATAATCTTGCGAAATGAGATCGTAAATTGTATTCGAATCATTTCTGCTCATCGGGATTCGTGATTTGTGATTCGAATCACTTTGCTCATGATTCGAAGTGCTTCGAATCAAGTAAGAAATGATGCGGCAAAAGTTGAAAAATTTTCAACGAGAGTCTAGTTTGTGAGCACCGTTTGAGGAAATGGATAAGGTACATATCATTTTTTTCGACATGTCCTGTTTGAATCATGCGATCCATCAATTACCAAGCAACTCGATTTTTTTCAAAATCCAAATCATTTTCAAATATTTTTTAACCCTAAAATTTTATTATTTCGAGTAAACTTTTTCCTTAAAACTGAAATTTTTTCCTCCAATTTTTTCTCCGGTTTGAAATTTTTCAATTGTTTTGAAAAAAATGTAAACCTGAGAAAAAATTGGAGGGAAAAATATCAGTGCTGAAAAAAATTTATTCGAAATAAAAAAATTTTAGATCAGAGAAAAAATTGGAGGGGGAAATTTCAGAGTTGGAAATAGTTTATTCGAAATAAAAAAATTTTAAACCTGAGAAAAAATTGGATGAAAAAATTTTTAGTGCTGAGAAAAAAATTCATTCGAAATAAAAAAATTTTAGATCTGAGAAAAAAATTGAAGAAAAAGATTTCGGTGCTGAGAAAAAAGGATAAATTTCAGTGCTGAACAAAAATTTTATTCGAAATGAAAATAATTTAGACCTGAGAAAAAAATTGAAAGAAAAAATTTCAGAGCTGAGATAAAATTTTATTCGAAATAAAAAAATTTTACACCTGAGAAAAAAAATGGAGGGAAAAATTTCAGTGCTGAGCAATTTTTATGTTTTATGTCACAGAATAGCCTAAGCTGCTGATTGTGACGTTAATTAATCAGATACAAGTACAATAAATTTTATTCTAAATAAAAATATTGTAGACCTGAGAAGAAAATTGAAGGGAAAAATTTCAGTGCTGAAAAAAATTTTATTCGAAGGAAAAAAATGTTAGACCAGAGAAAAAAATTGGGAGGGGGAAATTTCGTAGTTTAGAAAAAAATTCAAAAAAGTTTATTTGAAATAAAGAAATTAGGATTGAAAAATATTTGAAAACGATATGGACTTAAAACAAAATCGCGTTGCTTAGTGATTTTGATGGATCGCATGAGTCAGTTAAAGTCAAGCAGGAAAGATTCAGCCGTTTTACATGAAAAAACGTCGAAAAAAAATTATGCCTCTTCCATTTCCTCATCGGTGCTCACAAACTGAACTGTCGAAAAATAACGTGTTTTCTTTTTTTATTAAATTTGAAAATTTGAATTTCGATTTTACATTAATCTGTGATATAGGCGTGTGATTGTTTATTAATTAATTAATCAGAGAGATGGAAGTTACAATTGTAAATAATTCGTTTATAATTTTAAAAAAAAATTATTCGAAAAATGATCTGAAAAAAATTATTTGAAAAATGATTCAAATCATCAATCAGTGATTTGTGATTCGGGATTCGGGATTCGAATCATTTTCGCGCACATCAAGTTTCGAGATTAAAAAAAACGATTCGACTACGTGGAATTATTTCTCCAAGTATGATTCGTGATCATGATTCAAATCTCTAATTCCGTAATTCTGCCCATTTCTGCTGATAGTTGGTAGATTGGTCTCTTATGATATCCCCCTCCCCTCATCATCCGGTACATCCAAAATGACACCAGATTCTTGAAAATTCAACTTTTCCTAATTATGAAAAGTTTTTAGGATCGATTGATCCAAAATTGGAAGAACTGGAAAGGAAATAAAAAAAAAATCGCACGAGTTTCACTTCAAGTTTTTTTTTTGAAAAATTCATTTAAAAAATACGCAATTCAATTTTGTTTTTTTTGCAAAAAAAAAATGATAATTGGAACTGCTAAAAATCCCTAAAAAATAAAAAACACTGTTCAGGATATCGCTTTTAATTTTTTATTTTTTAGAAGCACAAAGTCTGAAATTTTGAGTCATTTTTTGATGAGACCTCCACCAATCCTGCTCAGCCTTAAATTTTAATCAAAATTTTAAAAACGCACTGAAATACCACGTGATCCAGGGATATTTTTTTTCAGGTTTCTTTCGAAAGTTTGAAAAAAATGTCAATGGCTTTAATATGGTTGTTTTTACCCAACAGTATCACTGGTATCCATTTTTCAATGGTGTTTTAATTTTTTTTTCAGTATTCATTGCTGGTGAAAAAAAAAGGGGGAAATGTTGATGTGAATATTTTGACTAATAAACATCATTGGCAGTCATTTTTCACAATTTTTTTTCGGAATATTTAAAAAATATATAAAAAGTGATATTTTTCAAGTATCCACTCCTGAAAAATTGAGTAAAAATGAAAAATGAAAAATGTACACAAACAGTACACTGGACCCAGTTTTTTAAAAAATCCGTTTTTTCAGTTATGTGAACAAAAATGAATGATAAAATTAAAACATTTTTCAATTACGACACGAATTTATACTTCGGCTATTATTTTTTTCAGCAATATCGTAAATTATCCAAATTTTTGACAATGATATAGAAATAAAGCTCTAGAGAATATAAATCAAATAAATTTTAGACGTACCTATCTGAGTAATAAACCATTTCAAATTTCAAATGTGGAAATTTTTTTGAGAACCACGGAAACGTATAAATACGCGGAAAATACCTACATTGGGTATAGTCTCATAATTATAAAAAAATTTGTGTTCCTCGCGTTTATACTGAATCGTTGTAATCAAATCGAAAAAAGCAAAAATGGAATTCGGTTATTTGATCAATGTTGCGGTAATGGCAGTGATTGCGGTTTGCCAGTTGGCCATGTATGCCGAAGCTAACCCTGGGCACGTGAACTTTAGATTTTTAAATTATGGGATGCGTTCAGATTGGGAGTTGAAATTACGTTTGTGCAATTGTGTGTAAACATTCGTTTTTGAAAGATTCGAATCGATCATTTTGCCAGCTTACTAAAATTAAATACCAATTTTAAAATAAATTGTGACCCGTGCAGGGAAAAGGTACCTAAAGTCGGAATTTTCAAAAATGATTTTTTGAGCTAAAATGATGAAGGAAACCAAGAGGAACATTTTGAGACCTTGATGAGCATCCAATGTCCATTTTTCCCCGAGATAGAGACATTTGAAGTTAAGAAAATAAGAATTCAATAAAAACAAAATTCTGAGAAAAACGCGTTTTAAGTTTTTACTCTTGTTTCTCATGTATCAATCATCAAAAAAGTTGCCAAAACTACTTTCCAGTACTGAAATTTCGCGAGGAATTCGTTTCTGACGTCAAAAATTACTTTAAGAGGAGAGAAAACTGAAAAATTCACTATTATAATGGAGTTTAATTTGAAAAAATCTGCATTACAAAAAAAATCCTGTTTTTCATACTGTATAAATTATCAAAAAAGCTCTCAGAACTTCTTTTTTGTACTGAAATTTCACAAGGAATTCGTTTTTAACGTCGAAAATCACCTTAGGAGAATAAGAAATCGTTTACATCCTTTTTCGATCATTTATATCTCAATATTCTCCAACAAAGCAATATTTCAGTAATTATGTATTTCTCAGTAGGTACAGCTGAATTTCACACACAAATTTATGGGTATTTTACTTTATTTTTCTAGTCTGGAAGAATCCCGAGGCTCCCCTTACCTTCAACAGACCGCATTTTGCAGCACATGCTCATTTTTTTACGTTCCGACTTTAGGTACCTTTTCCTCAGTCGGTTTGAATGTCATTTAGACGTGTTGTAGTAGGTTTTCCGAAGTGAAATTTTGGTAACAGCTGCGTAAAGGTCTGAACCACTTAAAAACGCAAAAAAAAAAAATTTTGAAAAAAAATTGCCCATTTTTCGTTTTTTGGCTCTAGCGCAAAATTCCGTTTTTCCGACTTTAGGTACCTTTGTCCCTGCACGGGTCACAATTGTTAATCAGCAATTTCTGAATATTTATATGAACGAATTTGCACATGATAAAAGTTACAATTTCAAATTGCTAATTAATTTTAATAATTTGCAGATTCGTTCATTTAAATTCATAAGCTGTCGGTTTAGCATTTCCCTTGTCATTTGATTTATTGTAAAATAGCCATTAAATTGGTTAGGTGACAAAATGATCGATTCGAATCTTTTAAGATCATTAATACATCAATTTTCGAATTGTGTATACGGTGTAATTTCAAACTCCGAGGTGGAACGTTGCACAGTAAGAAATTATTTGAAATAATACACAGCGTAAATACCCATCCATCAGGAAACAAAAATAGATCCAAAATTTTTAGAAAATTGTAAAAAACGAGAAAAAATTGTTGAAATACTCGTCGCGTTGTCAAAAATGTTTTTTTCGTAGAACTTATCTGTGTGCCTCAAGGACAAAAAAAACTCGGGGAAAATTTGCAATCACTACAAAACGGCGTTTATTTTCTGGGCACGTGAACTTTAGATTTTTAAATTATGGGATGCGTTCAGATTGGGAGTTGAAATTACGTTTGTGCAATTGTGTGTAAACATTCGTTTTTGAAAGATTCGAATCGATCATTTTGCCAGCTTACTAAAATTAAATACCAATTTTAAAATAAATTGTGACCCGTGCAGGGAAAAGGTACCTAAAGTCGGAATTTTCAAAAATGATTTTTTGAGCTAAAATGATGAAGGAAACCAAGAGGAACATTTTGAGACCTTGATGAGCATCCAATGTCCATTTTTCCCCGAGATAGAGACATTTGAAGTTAAGAAAATAAGAATTCAATAAAAACAAAATTCTGAGAAAAACGCGTTTTAAGTTTTTACTCTTGTTTCTCATGTATCAATCATCAAAAAAGTTGCCAAAACTACTTTCCAGTACTGAAATTTCGCGAGGAATTCGTTTCTGACGTCAAAAATTACTTTAAGAGGAGAGAAAACTGAAAAATTCACTATTATAATGAGTTTAATTTTGAAAAAATCTGCATTACAAAAAAAAATCCTGTTTTTCATACTGTATAAATTATCAAAAAAGCTCTCAGAACTTCTTTTTTGTACTGAAATTTCACAAGGAATTCGTTTTTAACGTCGAAAATCACCTTAGGAGAATAAGAAATCGTTTACATCCTTTTTCGATCATTTATATCTCAATATTCTCCAACAAAGCAATATTTCAGTAATTATGTATTTCTCAGTAGGTACAGCTGAATTTTCACACACAAATTTATGGGTATTTTACTTTATTTTTCTAGTCTGGAAGAATCCCGAGGCTCCCCTTACCTTCAACAGACCGCATTTTGCAGCACATGCTCATTTTTTTACGTTCCGACTTTAGGTACCTTTTCCTCAGTCGGTTTGAATGTCATTTAGACGTGTTGTAGTAGGTTTTCCGAAGTGAAATTTTGGTAACAGCTGCGTAAAGGTCTGAACCACTTAAAAACGCAAAAAAAAAAATTTTGAAAAAAATTGCCCATTTTTCGTTTTTTGGCTCTAGCGCAAAATTCCGTTTTCCGACTTTAGGTACCTTGTCCCTGCACGGGTCACAATTGTTAATCAGCAATTTCTGAATATTTATATGAACGAATTTGCACATGATAAAAGTTACAATTTCAAATTGCTAATTAATTTTAATAATTTGCAGATTCGTTCATTTAAATTCATAAGCTGTCGGTTAGCATTTCCCTTGTCATTTGATTTATTGTAAAATAGCCATTAAATTGGTTAGGTGACAAAATGATCGATTCGAATCTTTTAAGATCATTAATACATCAATTTCGAATTGTGTATACGTGTAATTTCAAACTCCGAGGTGAACGTTGCACAGTAAGAAATTATTTTGAAATAATACACAGCGTAAATACCCATCCATCAGGAAACAAAAATAGATCCAAAATTTTTAGAAATTGTAAAAACGAGAAAAATTGTTGAAATACCTCGTCGCGTTGTCAAAAATGTTTTTTTCGTAGAACTTATCTGTGTGCCTCAAGGACAAAAAAACTCGGGGAAAATTTGCAATCACTACAAAACGGGCGTTATTTTTCAATAAAAATTGAAATATAAAAGTATTGTTCGAGTAAAGTAATACGTAGCAGAATTTTTTTTTTAATTCCACATTAAATGAGAAAATATATCTTTCTATATCAGTTTCGTTTGGGTGCTCCAAATCCTGAAAAAAGATGTGAAAATTCCGAAATATTCAAGTGCTATCCATACCAAAATAGACCAAAAATGAAGTTGGGTCTTCCAATTTCGCTCAATTTTTTTTACGAGTTTCTCTAGGTCCTGTGGCATATCGATTCTAACTAATTTGAGGGCGTAGAATTCGAATATCGACCTACTTTTTGATTCTGCCTATATCCCGTAATTTCTTGAAATATTCAATTCCGTAGGTATTGATCACCGAAAACTGGAGGAAGGGGTCAGTTGGAGCACGGGGAGGGAGTCGGATCAAAAAGTGAGTCGATATTCGAATTCTACGCCCTCAAATTAGTTAGAATCGATATGCCACAGGATATTTTCGTTTCTCAACATGGTTTTTTCCAAAAATGGAGGGGCTAGAGAGGCACAAAAGGGTCAAATCCAAAAAATAAACAAATTTTTGAACTCGGCGATCTCAAAAACCTAACAAACAACAGGTCACACGTGATTTTTCATTTTTTTGAATTTTGACCCTATCAAGGAGGCTGATAGTGAAGTTCAGAGGGGTCGAATGAAAAAACTGACTACATATTAGAAATCAGCACCTTCGAATTAGTAATAATCGATTTTTTTGAATTTTGGTCAAAATTGTGGACACCTGTACTCCCCAGGGGTCTAAAGATCCCATCTTGAAATTTTGTTGGTTGAAAAAAAGGTAAAAAGGGAAAAAGGGCTACTCACTGTAATTTTTTCAAACTTTTAAATGGTAGCTTTTATCTTTTATTCTTATTATAAAAGTTGAGCTTTCACCACTGAAGTTCAACTTTGAGCTTTTCAAAATATGATTACCGTTTTTGAATCTCCTATTGATTATCTTTCAGACCTCGCAAACAGTTTTTTCCCAAGTACAACCTATGTATCTCGAGATATGAGCCTTCAAAGTTGGGTAATTTGGCTAGAAATCGCAATTGCATAAAAATTTCGAGACCCGCCTCCCCGCCCCCTTGAGGATTAGAAAAGAAATTATCGTCGTTTTGTGAATAGACCACCGAGGGGAACTCGTAAAAAAAAATTGAGCGAAAACGGAAGACCCAACTTCATTTTTGATCTGTTTTAGTACATGGAATAGCCCTCAACAATCACTTGTGCAATTTTCAGATATTGTTCGCTACTTTAGCTAAAAAATCTGCAAAATGCTCAAGTACCCAAGAAACGACTAACAATACTTAACTGAAACCCACACGAACGACTATATGGAAAATTTCGGAATTTTATACCTTTTTTTCACAATTTAGAGCGCTCAAACAAACCTATTTCTAATTGGTACGGTACCTACGTGAGAAAATTTTTCCAAATCAACCCAAAATGAAAATTGATTGAAAGGTATGACTAAACTACTTGCCAAGCATTTGGAATTTTATCAAATTATTTCCAAAATTTCAGAATGATTGCATAATCGTAATTTTTTTGCAAATTGTTTATTGTTTCGTCTGAAGTTTTGAAAAATTTTTCAATAAATTCGAAAATTTCTATATTTTTTAAACAATTTGCCGATTTTTTAGGAAATCTCAACTGTTTTGTCTCTAATCTCTTGTTTTTTTCTATCCTTTTTTGGTATTTCTCTTAAATCACTCGTGGGTCGTGGTACATATTAACGAGGATAATAATTTAGTACCTACAGTAATCGGTTTTCGTACTTAGGTAATTTTACTCAATCGAATGTTACAGAGTTTCTGATATACCTCCTAGCGGAAACAGCGGAGGTTTCGAAAAGTGAAAGACAGAAACGTTGAAAAAAAAAAGGTATGTAATCAAAAATTCATGAATCGGACTGGAACAGCAATAATAACTTGAGGATATTTATTCTTATATGCTCGAGTCTTCGCTGTTCAAATATAAATCCCAATTAATTAAAATAATTATCCATAGAAATGTAATCTGCACCAATAAAATATAATAAATTCACCGCAAATTAATAACTGACTTTTAATTTTTATATCTTTCACGTTTATATGTACGATAGTCAATTGACAATAAGTGTCATGCCATAATATTGCGATATTCCGAACCTTCTTACGGCAGTAAACAAAAATCGTAAGATGGATCACCGACTTTTCTTTCAAATTTTTCATTCAATTCAAGTAGGTAAGGTTATCAAACGATGGCGAATGGCACGAACCAGCCGGAGGTCTCACAGTTTTTTTTGTTTTTTTTGGCGAAGTTACGAGATTTTGAAAAATATCAAAAAGACAGATAAGTAGATGAAAATTTCAAATCAGAATAACCAGAGCCTTAAATTTTCTTAGAACCTTAATTTTTTTTCATTTTATTCTACATTGAAAGTAAAAATGACCCATGATTACGAAACATTGTCGCCACCTTTGTTGGTACAATTATAGTGCCCCTCTAGCCCCTCCAATTTTGGGGAAAACTATGTTGAGAAACGAAAATATTCGGAGGCATATCGATTCTAACTAATTTGAGGCTAGAATTCTAATAACGACTTACTTTTTGATCCGACCCCCTCTCCGTGCTCTAATCAACTCCCTCCTCCAGTTATAAGTGATCAACACGGAATTAATTTTTTCAAAAAATTACGGTTCAGAAGAAATTGAAGTAAAAGCAGTCTAATTTTTTGGGTATACTTATTTTCAATCAAATTTGGAAATTTTCAGATTTTTTGATCTTCACTATTAAAATTGATCTTATTCGATTCTATTTTGAAATTCCTCGTTTTATTAACGAGGATGACCCCCTGGTAATTTGTATTTGTAGTGTTACTCTGCGAAGTATAAGTCATGTAAAGCAACTCAACAAAATTAGACTATCAACAATGGGAGATAAGGGTCATTCCACGTCAGTTCGTACGCAAAGTGGTAAGGGGGGTCGGCGATTTTTTTCATTTTTTTTATGTGGGTATACCTCGATGAGAGATGACGAATGCCGCAAACCGCAGCTCTCAAAGTCTTTTTGGAGGACTGCCACGAGCATTTAAAGTTTTGAGGTAAAGTTGGATATGGTAAATTTCGAGCGTGGATACCTCGAAAACGGTGATGGGTTGAAAGTTGAAACTTGTTCTAATGTGTAGGGCCTTTGAAGGGCTTTTTGAGGATTTTTTTAAAATCAGTGTTGCCACTTTTTTTAACGCCAAAAATTAGCTGTAAAAGTTGAAGAATGACATTTCTCTATCAAGTCGGTCGTCAAAAATTCTGAAAAAATTCAGTAAAGTACAACTTTACATGCTAATTAACATATTAAAAAATTGAGTTGCACATATTTTGTATTTTCGAGAAAAAAAATCTCAAAGATTGGAAGAAAATACCATTTTTTTTTCTTCAATGGTCGAAATTCTGTAAATTGATTTATTTTCATCAATTTCACACCATATTCAAAGAAAATGTCGCTAAAAGCATTTTAAATGTATTCAACACCCGTCGCATCCCGATGTGAAGATATGTTTTCAAACCATACTTTTTTCGATTGGGAGAAAAAATTGGTCCAATTACTTGATGAAAAAAAAATGCATTCGAGTTCGTAATATTAGAATATCACAATTAGCTACTGGCTGCACTGACGTAAAAATTTTCAACAAATAATTTTTAAATTTTCATTTCTGATGACTGAAAACAAAATTATTGTGAATTTTTCAAACAATAAAAAAATTAATTCGAAATTAACGTAAATTTCATAGTGTAGAATTTATAACTAGCTACACTGGTATACAAAATTTTCCGAAAAATTTCCGAAATTCACTTCTAGTGAGTGAAAAAAATTCATAATATTTTCAAGCGAAAAAGCAATCAATTCAAAGTTGGCATAAATTCTGTATTTTGGAATTTTACGATTCGCTGTTGGCTGGACTGGTGCACAAAATTTTCATAATTGTTTTTTCAAAATTTACTTTTAGTGATCGAAAAAAAAAATTTTGCTCAATTACTTGATGAAAAAAATCATTCCAGCTTAGTGAAAAATTCATATTATTGAAATATTGCAATCTGCAACACTTTTGGACCCCCTGGTAGCAGTCTGAATTTTGATCGGAGGAGGATGGCGATGGTTCAGGGAGTTGTAGAAACTCGAATCGCAACTTTTGAGTGCTGTGACGGCTTCTTGCACGATTTTGATTTTCTAAAAAACACAAAAAACTGCGCTTTTTTCAAAAAGAGGTGCACTTTGAGCACCCCCTGCTCCCCTCCCCTTACGCCTGGGGGGCTCAATTTTTTTTTGGGTAGTCTCCCACTCAAAGTAAACCACTCCACCAAATTTGGTCGAAATCCAAGATATGTTTTTTTTTTTTTCACTCCACCCTATTATGCATATGTGTACATACCTTAAAAACTTGTTTATTCATGGCTTTATGAATTTTTTCAACTTTTTGGTTTCTGTACTTTTTCGAACGTAGTTTTTTATTGATGACCGGTGAGTGGCGAATACATTTTAGTGACTCATTCAGATGTTGTAAAGCTTCTTTACGTTCTTGAGTCCCAATTAAACTCTGTGATGAATCAGACGGGGTTTGTTGTGTCTGGGGCATTTTCAAACATATTAACGGGTGTTGAATACAGTTAAAATGCTTTTAGCGACATTTTCTTTGAATATGGTGTGAAATTGATGAAAATAAATCAATTTACAGAATTTCGACCATTGAAGAAAAAAAATTGTATTTTCTTCCAATCTTTGAGATTTTTTTTCTCGAATATACAAAATATGTGCAACTCAATTTTTTAATATGTTAATTAGCATGTAAAGTTGTACTTTACTGAATTTTTTCAGAATTTTTGACGACCGACTTGATAGAGAAATGTCATTCTTCAACTTTCACAGCTAATTTTTGGCGTTAAAAAAAGTGGCAACACTGATTTTAAAAAAATCCTCAAAAAGCTCTTCAAAGGCCCTACAGATTAGAACAAGTTTCAACTTTCAACCCATCACCGTTTTCGAGGTATCCACGCTCGAAATTTACCATATCCAACTTTACCTCAAAACTTTAAATGCTCGTGGCAGTCCTCCAAAAAGACTTTGAGAGCTGCGGTTTGCGGCATTCGTCATCTCTCATCGAGGTATACCCACATAAAAAAAATGAAAAAAATCGCCGACCCCCCTTACCACTTTGCGTACGAACTGACGTGGAATGACCCATAATTCAGAAGATCTTCAACTATAGTTTTACAAAACAAATTCTTTATCAGAGAAAAATCCTCATTCCAAATTTTGAGCACTTAGTTCATAAACGATTTTAATTTTTCATCGTTATTTGTATTTGTACTTACTACAGACCCATTATCATTAACATAATTATTCATTCTGATACATTAAGGCAACAAATACACATACATGTCGGTGCAATCAATGAACGTTTCAATTTTTTCCCTTCCTTTATCGAATTTTCTCTACATAGACATAGAGTTAAAAGTACCCACCACGTGCATTACGCTTCCTCGTATTTTCGGCTCGGCTTTTATCATTTATTCGTTCCTATGAAATAAAATTAAACTACGGAAGGTAGCAGGTGTTTACAAGCACATATGCTTCCCCTTTGAGTTTTACGACGACTACTTAATGCTACGCTCGGAAACTCTTCAAGTTCGTCTTTTTCCATTCTAAAGGTATCGAAGGTGGATTGTGTGTGAGGTGATAAAGGTCGTCATCGTGGATGGAGGTGAAATTCAGCTAATTACGTTAACAATGAAATGAAATGAAATTTTTTTTGATTGGTATACCCACATTTTTTTCTCCGATAAAATTAAATGAATACCAATTTTTTTAAATATTTCCATAGAAAAAAAATATTAAATTTTGAAAGAATGCCAATTTCTCCAATAAAGTTGGAAAATCCGTATCCAAGGATCCACCGAGCTCAAACTAACTGTAGTACGATGAAGTGAGAATTTTACCATTGAAGGAAAATAAAAGGTTCTATATTTCTCCGACTAAGCCGCAGGGTTTTTCCAAATGCAATGCAATGCACTAAGTAATCTTTTCAAATAAAATCATTTGAGCATATTTCAGTGCTGTTTTCTTATTTTCATGCATACAGTTTTAGATTGAAAAAAAACTTCATTTGAATCAACAAGGTACTTGACATCAATTTTCTTTTTAAAATTAAAGTTATGAAATTGCAACGAAACTAATTTCTTTGAATTTATGTAATTTTCTCCAAACTCAAGAAGGAAAGATGAAAATTTATTCGAAAAAAAGATTTTCGTTGTAGAAAATCCAATATTTTGGAAAGAAAATTTTATCAATATTAATTCTTAGTGATCAAATAATTTTCTGACTCGATTTAAAAGCAACTGGAAGATCAATTTGAATTTAAATAAATTTTTAAAAAATTCAAATTACTACGAAAAAACACAAATTGCATTTTTTTTTTAGTGGGACGACTGAGGTAAGTACGAAATAGGTGGCAAAAATTGAAATTTTCTCATTTAGTTCCCAAAAGTTATACCTAACACAAAAAATTGATGAAGAGGACTAAAGATCGGGGGATGTAGAAGTCGAATTTGTAAGATTTGTTTAATGTGGGTCCCGAACTACCGTTAGGGAAATTTTTAAATATTTTGGTTTCGATTTTTAGGGTACTCAATCTCAGACTAACGTTAGAATGAATTGCATAAAGTGGGTGCAAAACTCAAATTTTGGCATAAATATCCAAAATTATTCAGATTTGCATTTCTATGATGCTGGAATCCTGAATTTGAGGTTGAATAATCCCGAAAATTGAAATCAGTGTTCTCGAAGACAATAATATTCGCCAATATCAAATTCCTTTTTGAATGATGAATATAACACATTTTATTTACGGCAAACTGGTTATGCAATTTTATTAACGGCAATGAAAGAAATCATCCAGTCATATGCAGGGGTTGAAAAATTCAATTCCAAAACTGCTTTCTTGATAAATGACCATACTAATAATAATATATCTGCACTCTAATTGGCTATAGCATTTGTTCGCGCGGATCTATTTATACCCACGGGAAGGACGATTTTGTTTCATGAGGTGCACTTTTCCTTTTTTTATGTTTTTTGTTTTTCTCAAAATTATTAACATTTTTTCAAAGGATTTAAAATGTTTTATAATTTTACGTTTTAAAATTCTTTCCCAAGCACTCGAACTTTCACACTTCTTCCAAAAAATTTTCTAGGTTCAACGTTTTTCCAAATTTTTTAGTTCAAATTTCTTACGAATTATACGCATTTTTTCAAGTTCTTTTAGCTTCAAAATAGTTTCGAACATGACTATCACTCTCGTTCCAAGTTCCATCCAAAATTTCTAGTAATTAAGTTCATTTCTTGAATTTTGGCAATTTTTTTTCTTTCAAAATTACTTTATCGCCGACGCGACGTGCAAAATATTAAAATTCGATCTATTCAAAAAAAATCTAAATTTGGTATACACCCCCATTTTCGACCTCCCAAATCGGTTGGAAATTGTTTCAAAACGTTTCGAAGTCGGCAGAAAATTTTGAAATTCTGCAGAACTGGAGAAAAGTCCATAAAAATATTCCATATGGACAGGGTGTTCACTCTATGTCAGAAATGATTTTCCTTGACTTTTCCAGGTTTTCCAGATCAAGTTTTCGAATTTTTTCAGACCTTTTAAATAGGTATGATGTTCGTAAATCAAGAGGAGGGGAAGGGGCGAGTTTTTGCGTAATGTACTTACATCTCGAAATTTTGCATGAGAATGATATAAAATACCTGAGTCTAACAGATTTTTTTTCAAAATCACTGGGTACTTTTTACAAGATTTTTAAATGTTCTTCTTCGGGTCAAAAAAAGATTCAAATTCAATTCTAAAATTTTTTGAACCCAGCCAACTCCCCCCTCACCGAAAAAATTTTAAAATCTGAAAAAATTTCAAACAAAAAGGAAAAACTAAGCATTTAAAGCAAAATTATAAAGTTTTGAAAAATGAAACAAATTATGCCAGGGTGTCTACCAAATCAAACGAATACAAATTCGGATTTCTCCGGGCTGAAAGTTCAAAAAAAAAAACGTATTTCATTGCCCCCCCCCCCCAAATGAAAAAACATGCTTCAAATTTATAAATTTATTTTTATATGTGACGAGCCCGAGCGAAGGGAGGGCAAAAATTGTGGAAAAAAATATCATCGAAAGATGAAAATTTCTCACTTTTCCCTCATTCGAGTTTTCCAAAACATGATCAATGTGGTCAAGGGCATCTCACAGCTCATTAAAAAATGAGTTTCCAAAAAACTTGTATTTTAAATAAATTCTGCAGAAAGAGTGTAATTTACCCCGAGCATAGGGAACAAATTTTTTTTTGGATAATTCATTATTTAATACATAAAGAATTTTATTGAACATTACGGTCAACAAAAAATTATGAATAAAAAAATCCGATAAAAGATGAAATAATTTGTCCCGAACGGAGCGAGGGCGAAATTTTTTGAAAAATTTAAAATAAAATAAGCCAAGAAACACTTTTCTAAATGATTAAAGTATCCTTTTTTTGGATTCACAAAAATATAAAGAGAAAATTCCAAAATTCCCCGACTTTTCCAAACCACCAAAATTCCCTGACTTTTCCTGCTTTTCCAAGTTTTCCATAAAATGAACACCCTGCATGGACTTCAAAATTTTCTACAGGCTTCGAAACATTTCGAAACTGCTTTCAATCGATTTGGTAGGTTGAAAATGAGGTATCTACCAATTTTCAATTTTTCACCTCAATGCGTACGCGGTTGACATATTTTAAAATTTTTTCTAAGAAAATTTTCCTCCAAAAATATGAATTTGAACTCGAAGTTACGAATTTTGAAAAATTGTACTTTAATCAATAAAATATGTAGATCGACAATATGGGTAATCCGCGCTGATGGGTGGTGAAGTTCATATAGATCATTTTTAAAAGCTTTTCTCTGGTGCTGAAAAATTACAAAATTTTCTGGAAGCTCCGAAACGTCTCGAAACCGCTTCCAATCAGTTCGGGAGGTCGAAAATAGGGTTTATACCAAATTTCAGATTTTTTCATTGATTAGATAAAATTTTCATATTTTGGGAAGCGATGAAGTAATTTTGAAATTTCAAAAATTCGTCCAAATTCGAGAAATAAACTTCAGCACCCGAAATTCTGGATATGAGGTACTTTTATGTCGCACTTTCAATTTATTTTTGTTTCAGCTCAAAATTTTACTCCGAGTTGGGATACCTTCCTTGTAAATAAAGAATCCAAATACGCTCTGGAGGACATATTTGAACTTGGTCTCACTCTTTTGAAATTGACTGGGCATAATTTTGACCTAGTCTCAAGTTTTTTTTATTGCAATCTAACACGAAAATGTGTTGAGAAAGAGAGAAAATGTACCTAATTTAAAACACAATATTCCAACATTCGAACAAGTGCGGAAAACGACGACATTAAAATCTCTATTTAATCCGCTCTTTTATTATAAAAATCAGCGAAGATTTGCCAAGCTTAAAAACACATTTTTCGAGTAAATTCCGCCAGCATCGTTCCAGCAGGAGAACAGCGGTCGCCGCGATCAACTGTAAATCTGAGGCGAAACGAGAGACGCAGACAGCAAGAAAGCTAATATAATATTCGAGTTTATCGCGGAAAATCTAGATTTCTTCCCAAAGGGGGAAAAAAATTACGATTCGTAACAATAGCGGAACCATTCCGAGACCATAAATCGGATCGGATGAAGTACGCTGGCGGGTGAGAAAAAAACCCAAAGAGGAAAAAATTGCGAAATGGTTGTTGGTCATTTGGTATTTTGGGGGGGTTCTTTTAAAATATACAAAGCAGTTGGGAAGAAAGTATCGGCGAATGGGTACGATAAAGGAGGGGAGGGGAGGAAGCGTTTGGGAAAATGGGGACGCATATTGCATCGTGCAGAGAGGTTCATTAGCGAGACAACGGCTTTGCGGAACAACAGCTGTGGACAATAGCCTTTTCTGACATCTTTTCTTGCATATCGTAACCTCGTATTCTTCGCTTTTTCCTTTCCACCTCGTCTGCCATATTCGTATCGTATTTTTGAACGAACAGTATGTTGCGAAAATTACGTTACATGTGCATTATGAAACTATTACGATGAGAAAGTCGACGTCGCGATTGGTGGGTGAGCTGTGCATTGTGCAAACTGCACAGGCGAAAAAATAAACGTCTATGGGATTAAAGGAGATTCGATTCTAATTAAAATTGCATTTAGCGAATTTTCCATTCGTATTGAAGTGGGAAGTAGGAGATGGAAACGAGAAAGGAAAAAGAAGTGCTTTTTTCCAGCACACCTACGAAACGCGAACTGCGCTCTCTGTTCTGTAAGAATAATTTATAAGTGTAAAATTTATCTGATTCAAAGTTTCTTTTTTTTTTATTGGATACGAGTCCGGTGCACAACCCACGCGTTGTTGGTACAGTTCGGTATTACGTATGTAGAATGACTTTTTGCATCGAAATTGACAGCAAAGCGTAAAAACAAAGAAAGGGTCACATCAGCATTTGTTTATACCGTACAAATATAAAGTGAAGAGCTCTTCTCGAATCATTTATTATTCACGTTTCACGTATTTTTTGTGCCGCTATTAGAGAGCGTACCGAATACCATCCGACGTCCGTTTGGTCATCTGTAGTCCTCCTTTGCCCATTACCATCAGATATAAGCTTTTGTCGAATTCCGGAATTATTTCACGTTTAGTGTTTTTGTTATGTTTTTCCGTTTCCCTTCTCCGTGTGTTCGACGATATTGTAATTTACCGACTACAAAATGAGACCGACTCTGTGTGAAATTATTTTTCGCCGGAGATTTTAATATATCTGCGATATAGATTATCTCGCCAAAGGTTGCATGGGCTTTTTCCAGTGTTTTTTGTCATCCTATATTTGGCCTCTTTCGATCTCCGCCTACGCCTCTTGACGGCGCGGTGCGTTTTGTATACTTGGACAAAAGCTCAGAAGTAATTAAGCGTCTGAAAACTCGAATAGGTTTCGATCCACGTTAATTTCTCGGTCTGCAGATTTTTGCATAATTCAGTAGTTTAAAAGTTTTATATCGGCGTGGGACTCGAGTGAATTTAACGACAATGCTTCCAGTGATGGAATTTCGTCTGCTTATAGGGTTTCCTTCCTGGTGCGTTTAAGTCGAGATGAGATAAGAGTTTTGGATACTTTTTGGATGCCATCAAATTAGCTCCTAATGCAGCTATCCCTTCGTATGATTTATTAACATAATGCGTCTTCGGAATAGTTACAAATTTTCAAGATGTATTCCTTTTTTTAACTTCGTGTAAAGGGAAATTAGATATCAACAAGAAACCCATATTTTGTTGTTTTTGGAGGGAATTTGAATGCGTGGGAAGAGAGAAGAGCGTATTTTGAGATATTTCTTTCAGCACTAATACCTAATCAAAAATAGTGTTGAGGAGTCGCACAGTGGGCCAGGAGACCCCAAAAACGTTCGTTTTGCTCAAAAACCCCGAAAGAACATTCAAAAAATGTTTACCTCATGTTTTTGGGGTCGTAGATTTCAATTTTTGAAGAAAAAAAATTTTCGAGTGAGGGGTGGGGCAGGAGAGAGGGGTCTAAATTGAAATTTCATAATAATATCGTGTAATATGTCTAAATATACGTTTTCGAGGTCGTAGATTACGAATTTCGCACTCAAAAAAATTTTGGAGTGAGAAGAGGGGCACGAGGGGGGTAAAAATTGAAATTTCACAATAATATCGTGCAACTTGTCAAAATATATGTTTTTGAGGTCGTAGATTACGAATTTCGTACTCAAAAAATTTTTGGAGTGAGGGAGGGATCGAAATTGAAATTTCACAATGATAATGCACATATAATATGTCAAATTATATACATTCAAAAGGTTGTAGATTACAAATTTTGTACTCAAAAAATTGTACGAGTGAGGATATAGCGAAATTTAAATTTAAACCCCACCTACTGCCTTCCTTCTACAATTTTTTGAGTACAAAATTCGTAATCTACGACTTCGAAAACATATATTTTGACATATTACATGATAGTATTGTAAAATTTCATTTTTTTACCCCCCCCCCTCCTTTTACCCTCCTCCAACTCCAAAATTTTTTGGAGAATGAAATTCGTAATCTACGATCTCGAAAACATATATTTTGACATATTACACGATAGTATTGTGTAATTTCATTTTTACCCCTCCCTCCTGCCCCCTCCTACTCAAAAATTTTTCTGAGTACGAAATTCGTAATCTACGACCTCGAAAACGTATATGGTGATATATTATACGACACGATAGCATACCATACCGAATTTGTAATTTGAACCCCTCGCAAAAAAACGTGGATTTTTTTACTTATTTTTGTCAGAAAATTGCCCGTGTAGACAAATCGTGCAACTTTGTGCAAAAAATAACACCGGATTCGGTTTCAGGACACTAAAATCTATAATTTAAACCATAAACGGACACTGACGCCGACTGAGAAAGTATAGTTTTATTCCAAAAACCATTTAAAATCTTGCGAAAATATGGACATCTTTCGAGAGTTATGATTGAATTATCATTTCTCAAATCGAAAAACCAAATACATGGCTGAATAGCCCTTACTTTTCTGATCATTTTGCACTAATTGACATCTCAAAAATATTAACATGAACCAGAGAAATATTGCTTTGTAAACACTCCATAAACAAGATAAAACTAGTTGACTGTACATCGTCAAGTTTGGGCGGGTGCTGGAAGGGAGGGAGGGACGAAAATCAAAATTGCGCTACTCGTTTCGTGCTACCCTGATATCTAACAACAGATTAGCAGTGTTGCCAACTTGATCCATGACAATTTTTTTTCGCAGAAAACGAACGTTTTTGAGGGTCTCCTGGCCCACTGTGAGTCGGTTCCTTAAAAAAATTTGTGTTTTGATTGATTTTCTTTGAATATTAGGACTGTTTGTTTCACTCTTATTTTTTTGAAAGCTGGATGGGAGAAAGAAGTTGTGTCTAAACTTCAAAATGACCCAGTAAAAATTTCAATCATTACCCCTTGCTCAACTTCTATCTCTACCCATTTAATTATCCACTCTTAAAATAAGACAATATTCAAAAATTTTTGAAAAATTGAAAAAAAAAAGTCAAAAATGACATTTTAAAACTCAGCTGTAATAATAAGTACCATTTCTAGGATATTTTTTCAATGTTTCAAAATTTTCAAAAAAAAACAAATTTTAAGGGTAATTAGGTAAAACTAAGGGTTGATTTAGTGGAGAAAAATTTATACCAGGTGTTTTTGAGTTCTAGTTAAAATTTTCTGACAACGCTTTTTCCCACTCAACTTCCAAAAAAAGAAGTAAAGTGATCCTCCCCCGGTAAAAATTAGGTTCCCATTAATTTTTAGCCAATTAAAATTTCCCTTGAGATTTTAAGTAGGTACCTACACCTGGAGAAAAATTGAGTTATTTTTTTAGGGGAAATTTCTAAATTTTACTTTAAAATGCCAACTTCAATACGTCTCTCATTCGGTTCGTTGCAGTACACTAGCTTCTAAATATTTTTTTCCAAAAATGGAATTTCGACGATTAAGGTCCAAATCTATTCTATGTTCAAAAATTTTAAATTTCTCTAATTCTATTTTTTTTTTCAAAATTGTACCCATTTTAAAATTTTTTCAACAGTAGGTACTTACTTAACTTTTTAATTTAAATTTTTCCAACTTTGGGTTTTTCAATTTTTTTTTTCAATTTCATATTTTTATTATTTTTTGAAACGATTTCTTCTAATTGCAGCAAAGTACCATTTGTGGATTAGGGGTTTCCGATCACCCAAAAGATTCTGAAATTTTGAGTTTCAGGTAAAATTTAATGCGGCATCTGAAAGAGCCAAGTTTATACTAAATACCAAAATACCTAGGAATCAGATTTTTGCCATGAATCCTTTACTTAAGGAAAATTTTTCCCCGAACTCCCATTTTTTCGAATTTTTTAAGAGGTTCTTTTTGCGGATCACAATCTGGTGATTCATGCACACGTCTAATTTTTTTACCCAACTCTTTGTTATGTGGCTTGATCCACAATCCGGCCCTGATCCACATTCGGTTCTTTGCTATATTCATTGAGTGAAAAAAAATTCAAAAAACGTAATTGTTTAAGAAAATCCAAAACTGAAAGAAATTATAAAAAATTTTCAATTGAAAACATTTTCAAGTTGAAAAAAATTGCATGAAAAAATTTAAAATAAATTGGAAAACATTTTTTAGGTGGAAGAAATTTCAAAAGTATGAGGTCTAGAAAAATTTGAAGAAATCGAGGAACATTTTTTCCAACAGTAATTTATTCTAACTAAAATTTTCTCAGAAGTTTTTCAACTTTGATTTTTAAAAATTTCTTCCAACTTAGAAATTTTTTCTAATATATAATTTCAAAACTTTTCCTCATTTCTATTTCACTTTGAATTTCTAAAAAAAAAACAATTTGAACGTCATGTTTTTCAAAAATTTCTTCCGTTATGATAATTGAAAAAAATAAAAAAAAATATTAAGTTGATTTAAAGAAAAATTAAAAATCAAAATTGGAAAAATTTTGAAAAAAATGAATTTAAAAAATTTACTTTTGGAAAAATTTTAAAATTGGATACAATTTCGAAAAAAAATTGAAAAAATTCGAACCTTGAATAAATTTGTAATTAGATCGTCGAAAGAAGTATCATTTTGGCAAAAATAATTAGGACCTAGTTTGAAAAATAACAAGTTTTCTGGAACTGGAATTTCAAGTATTTTTCATCTCAACTTTAAAAACTTTCAAGGTGATAGAAGAAATTGTATTACCTATACTTAGTATTTTTATTAATTTTTGAGTTCTGTGCTTAAAAAAATTTTGATACTTTTTCTAAAAAAAACTAGGAATTTGAAAAATCTTGACCATTTTTTGTAAAATTTTCAGCTTTTTCAAAATTTTACAAGTTTTTATTATATTTTGGACAATTTTAGCGTAATTTTAAAACGTTTGAAATTGAAAGAATCATCAACATTTTTGCTGGAATTTCAGGTATGGTACCTACGGTAAAAACAACAGTGCATGATTTCAGATCACATCATTGATTCAGAGATGAACATTGATACAAATAATCAGAGTCAGACTAAACAGGAAGAAATCAAGACAACTTGTTCCCTGACCTCCTCAATAGTGAAAAAAATCACGTTTTTTGGCTGAAAAACTGGGTCGGAGAAGGCAAATTTTTGACTTATTGCTCCCATAATAAGTCAACTTCGGTTCATCTATAGAAGTTTGAGAAAAAAAAATCGTCAAAAATTTTCAAAATTCAAGTTTTAAAATTAAAACCACATTTATGGCAATTGGAGGACAGGAGGGGATTAATAGAACCATGCTGGATTAAAATTGCTAAAAATGTTATCACGCAGAATTTTCAAACCATAAAAACCAACCTTTGACAATTAATCCGAAAATCCGAGCAGCGTTTCAATTAATTTTTCGTCAATATTTCAATTAAAGTAAGAATATATGCCATTGATTTAAAAGGTTAAAATTTTCTGCAGTATGACTTGAATCTTTCATGCATATGATAGTCACAAATTGCGCCAGGAGCCAAGATAATAAGGTATTAATAAGAGAAAACGCTGCGCTGGTCGGAAGAGAAAAGGTCGATGCTGTCAATCGAACGTGTGGTTAAAATTGAATCGCAAGATTCGACGAATACACGAATGTAGGTACCTACGCCGATAATTCGATGCCAAATTATAATATAAAATCTGGTAATTCACTCGAGCGTAGAATACACTCGAATGAACAATATTCAGATTACGGGCCGGGTGATTTAAAATTGTATCGTCTTTTAATTCGATTAATAAACGAGATCGTTTGGTAAATAGGTATACCTTAGGTCTTCGATGTGTGGGTGTTTCCGCCATTATTTGTGGTTCGGGTGTTGGATTAAATACCGATGAACGAATTGATTCCAAATGATGTAGTTATCAGCTAAAATACAATACTGGAGTATTATACCCGGAATCGTAGGTACATTTGAAACGAACCTGTGGATGTTTTTTTTTTTTACTCCAAAAGATACGTAATAGTTACCTAGGTCTCAATCGTACAAAAAAAGGCTCTCGCGCGATATTCCTGTTAAAATTGATTTCATGATTGATTCTTGTTCTGGACAAGAAAACAAAGAAATTAAGCCCGTATTTCAATTTTTCCCCTCCCCCTTTCCCAAGGGTCCATCTCCAACATTTCAGACGCGTGTATCGCCTTATCTATGGGTCGTCATGAAAAAATTTTCAAACAAAAGTTATTCCTCAGCACCTAATGTACATTTTCATTTCTCATCAAATTCCATTTTGAAGCAACTCCTGTTCCCCAAATTTGAAAATGTTTGTTTTGAAAAAACTTCAAAATCACATTTTCTTCATTTTCAACGAAAAGTTTCGGAGATACAGAAAAATCTGTAACTGCTAAAAGTATTCATAATTGAATTTCTTTTCCAATGACTTTTATCGCGACTATTTTCACCGAATTTTCCCGGCAGGGTGGACCTCTCCCCCTCCTCTTTATCATAAAAGTTGAACCCACGAAAAAAAATTGGAACGATTTTTGTTCTTCGATATCTAATGCATAATTTAATTTTTTATCGGAATTCATTTTGGAGCAAATTTTGTTAGCAAGTTCAACTTTTATGATAACGAGGAAGGGGGAGAGGTCCACTTTGTCGGGAAAATTTGGTGAAAATGGTCATCATAAAGCTCATTGGAAAGGAAATTCAATTCTGAATACTTTTGGTGATTACAAATTTTTCCGTATCTCCGAAACTTTTCGTTGAAAATGAAGAAAACGTGATTTTGAAGTTTTCTCAATACAAAAATTTCCAAATTTGGGGGACAGGAGTTGCTCCAAAATGGATTTTGATGAGAAATAAAAATGTACATTATATGCTGAGGAACAACTTTTGTTTGAAATTTTTTTCATTACGACCCATAGATAAGGCGGTACACGTGTTTGAAAGGTCGGGGTGGTGGACTCTGGGAAAAGGGGTAGGGGGAAAAATTGAAATACGGGCTTAATTTCTTTGTTTCAGTGTCCAGAACAGGAATCAATCATAAAATCAATTTTAACAGGAATATCGCGAGGATGTACGATTGAGACCTGACTATAAGCAAGAAGCAACCTCTTGGTGTGAAAAGAACGTCGAATTTCTCGGTCCATATATTTCGTCGAGGAATTCGGCCCCGGTATTATTAAAATTCGCATCGAATAAATGCGAAAAATTTCAAATTAATTGTCGAGTTGTTGATCAAACCACAGTAATGACCTTTTTTTCCCTATAATTTCGCAGCGTCGTTATTATCGTTCGGATGCGATAAAATCGTCGAAACGTGGTCTAGCGGGTGGCCGTTAATGGCGCAACGCAGGCAGTTCGAGGCTGTTTTTCAGCTCTCTACTTTACGCTATAATGTCGGCCGTTCAATTTGAACGCGGCTTTTTCTTACCTTGCCACGTTCGAAAAATATAGGAGGAAAAAATCCGGCAGCAGGGGATCGCGGAATGGAGCGCTTCTCAACCCTCGTCCCATATCCGTGTACATTCCGGCGTTTTTCTAACGACTTTTCTCATCATTCACTAGGTATACCCCGGATCCGAGTTAATCTTGCTTCTCATTTTTTATACGGTTGTAGTTTTTGTTCTGAAGAGCGCCGAATTGAATGTTTTATGATGAGTATGTCAAGTATTTTATAAGAATCTACGTGAGGTTTTTTCCCCTCGACCCCGCCAGATCGTCTGAATTTTTTTCTGCCGGATTGGCTGCGCCGGGCGCGAGCGGCGTTCTTGATTTAATGAAATACGACTGTTCGCCGAACAGAAGCGGCTAATGGGATGTAAATTGCTTTCCTGATACGTGCGAATAATATTTGCTTTTTAGAAAGCGAATACGAACCGGGGTGTTGGGAAATTGAAAAATCACACCTGTAGAGTCTCGAGTACCTATGCCTTGTGAAATGGATTTTCAATGGTGTTTTTTTCCTTATCCGAGACTACGAATTGATTTGATGGAATTTTTTTCAGTATGTTTGCAGCTTTGCATATAGGGTTCTTTTTTCGACTGTTGAAATTTTCTTTGTCAGTGTTGAAAAAAATTTTTTGGAAGAATTACGACGTGGTTATTAAGATTGCTCGAGATGTGTAAATCGAGAAGCATTTTTATTCTAATCGAATCGTCTCGAATATAAAAGTCTTAACAGGGGTTTTCTTCTCTTTCAAATTAAATATTAAGTATCATATTTTACACAGCGATGTTTTAAAGCCAGCTACAACACGCTAATGTACCAACACCAGATGCTCCTCGGTAATAAATATTATTAAGCATTCTCGTCGGCGGCGGTGGCAGCGTGGAGGTTTTCTTTATCTAGACTGTGTTTCACAATTTTGGTGGAATTTTTTACCACTTTTCTTTTTTCATTCCGGAACAATGTGGTTTTAATGTAAAATGTTTTTGTGGCAATAAGTACCTAGTGGTACACGCAGAGATACTATAAGAATGCAAAAGTTGGAATAATTTTTACGAGGTTTTGATTCTTCGAATCAGTGTCATACTTGATGCAATCACGATGTAAAATCGTTTCAAAATCTAATTTGAGCCGAACTTCAATACAGATGGAACAAAACAAAATATATAATTTAAAAATATTGTTTCTATCTCTGCCAAACACTGACTCTGTCTAGAGCCACATCGAACAAAGGGCAGAGGGAACAGCTCTTTCCCTAATAATGACAAAATTGTTTTTTTAGTAGGTAAGAAAAAAAAATTCAAGTCAGAGAATATCTGAAAATGATTTTTTTTTGAATTATCATTTCGAGTCGAAACAGAAAAACAAAAAATTTCATTTTAGTCAGAAATTGGAGATTTTCAAGTACATCATGAAAAAACTTCATATCGAAAATTTTAAGTGCTAAAATTCATTTCTCGAATTTTGACACCCTGAAAAAATGAAAAATTGGTCTAATCAACGAAAACAGCTGGAAGGGTGTACTTAGCCAGGTAAGAGATTTCGCGAGAATATTACATACATTTGCGAACCACAATAGGGGACTTTGACAGGTGAAAAGTAACCTTTTTGCAAACCATAATAGAAATAAATTACAGAAAGTAAAGAATCATTCTACTCATACACTTCAATTCAAAACTAACCCTTTTGCGAACTAACCTGTTATCTACATTCGATACCAGCCATTTTTTTTATTTTAATCAAGTGCAAATTCAGCAAAATTTAACCAATATTCAATGCTTGAATTTTGTTGAATTAGCTTTTGATGAAATTTCCATAAAATAAAAATGTTGACTGCTGGTGTTTATAATATTTTTAAAAACCAAGGAAAAAGTCAATCAAAATCGATGGGAGCACAAAATTTTCTGTTTTGAAACTAAAAAACCCACGACTAAATTTACACAGAATATGTATCAATACGTGTCTTAGATTACCATGCAACTTGATTTTTTTCAACTCCGTATTATTTTCAAAATTTTTCCAACTCCAATGAAATTACCTCTCAACTCAAAAATGTTTTCTTCAAAAATTTCACTCAAATTTTTTTCAACTCTGAAATTTTTTCTTGTAGTATTTTTCTACTTTGTTGTAAAATTTTATCTCAAAAATTGTTTTCAACTTAGAAAGTTTTTTCACATTTTTTTTTCAAATTTAAACTCTAATTCAGATCAAAAATTTTCTCCAACTCTACAATTTCTTCTCGTTTTTTTTCAACCTTGGTATTTCGTTTCTTCAGCTCTAAATTTTTTCATTTTTCCTAGAAATATTTTTCAATTCTAAAATTTTCAAGATAAAAAATTTGAGAAATTTGAATTTTAAGATACCAAAGACGAAAAATTTTCAAGAGGAGTTGAGATTTTTAAGAATTTTAAAATCGAAAAATTGAATTTTGAGATCGATAATAAGTGAGGAAATTTTCAGTAAGTATAAATAAAAAAGTATGTATTAGAACTGAAAAAAATTACGGTAAATGAAAAAATGTTTAAAAAAAGCTTGGGGCTGAAAAATTTTTAAGAAAGAAATTTTCAAATTGAAAAAAATGTTGAAGTTGGAAAATTAAAATTTTTAGGAAAAACTTCAAGGGTTGAAAAAAATCGAAAATTCGATCCAATATCGGTTTAAATTGGTAGGGACAACTTCACTATGAAAAAAACATTTGAGACAATTTTTCTGCATTCGCCTACTCTCCTTTTTTAACAGAGTAGGTATCTCTACCAATATTAATTTTTTTTTTGGGGGGGGGGGAATTCTACACGTGTATGTAGTTTGACTACAGGGTGACCAGGAAATAAATTTAAAAAATAAAATACCAAAGTGCAATAAAATATTAAAAAGTAGAAATTCAAAAGTCAGAAAATAAATTCTTACAAGTTTTGTGAAGTGTGGCAAAACAACAAAAATTTGTTGCAATATGGGAAAATGTTTCGAAGAAAACGTCATGAAATATTGAAAAGTAAATATTACACACTCTAAGTAGGATTGATTTAAAAAGTACACTACACCTCGACACTTCTTGAACAATCAATCAAAAAATTCAATGATCATAATAAAAAAAATACGCTGAAGAACATCTCGCGAAATTTGAGAATCATTTCAAAAAAACTTATTCGTTCTCACAGAAGTGACGTTACTTACCAGACAAAAAATTAGTTCAAATTGGGATTTTTAAAATAAAATTTGGGAAAAATTGCATTCTGAGCCGCGAAAAAAGGATAAACTGAATTTCAGTCAAAAAAAGCCATCTGGGTAAGAAATTTTCAATTTCCAGTCCTATAATGATGGTAATTTTAGCCCTCCCCTGATGCGGATATTGCAATAAAAAATAAAGTAAGTATCTGATCTTTTTCACCATAATCGTCACGAAACCCTCCACCTTCCCCAAACTAAAAACATCGATGAGATCAGCCATTTGACATTAGGGTGTAAAATTACCTATCTTAATAATGTTTTTTTGGGGGGGGGGCGGTCATATTTTCAAGTTCTTGGAAAATCTCTCAATGAAACATGAAATATTGTTTAAATAAATGTTAAATCTGATCAAGATATTTCCGAATTTTGTAAGATGGGTTTTCAGAATCCCGAAAGGTCATTCAATTCAAGTTCAAAAGTCAATTTGAAATTCAAAAAATTCACTAAACCGCTTGATTAAGTTTAATAGATACGCGAATAGAAAGTCATATGAAGGAACTCATGTTTCATTCGAATCTTCAAAGAATTCGAATATTTCTTCGAATAGCAATGCGAAAGTATTTTACTCTTTCGAATGAAAATTAAACAAAAAAAGTTATAAAAATATCGAGTAAACCATATTTTTTTTTAAAAAAAAACTTACCTGTTGGTGTCATTTTGAACGTGGAATCCGGATCCGTCCGCATGCATTCGTTTGTATCTGAAAAAAATTACATATCATTAAAAATCGAATCAAAATTGAATAAAACTTAACTTATCCCATGGCTTTATATTCTGGCAAGGGGTTCAAAAAACCTTACCTATTAGAAAAAAATTTAAAAAACATCTCTTGTTTGCTGTCGTCATATATTTTTGAAAGTCGTTTTCGACAAATTTCGCTTAAAAACTGTCAACTCGATGACCAATTTCGAAAAATAAATGGCTCATAAATGTATCCAATCAAAAACAATCCACTCAAAAGAAAACATCTGTTTATCAACTCAATTACTTTTCTGATCACCGACAAAACATAAAATGTAAAATTAAACTTGAAAAAAATTTACGATTTCCAAATCTTCAACATAAAAGCATCAGTAGTAAAAATTTATGGAAAAATTTCCAACTGGCGAACTTCCTCATCGGTGAATTTGATAAAAAAAACTTTTCTCGTCGGTGACGTTTGGCTGGAGAGAGTGAGGCGGAAAAAAGGTACGTAAATTCATTCATGACCTAAATAAATACTATTAAAACATCACCGAGAAAGTGGAATATTTCACAGTTAATGGTAATAAGTAAAAATAAAAGAAAATCTAAAATATATTCAAGTTGGCAATCGTTACGACGTATCTCTGATGGGAATTAAAAAAAAAAAAAAACGAATATTTTAAAACTTCATCTCCCCATTCTACCCTGCTATGGTTTTTTTTACTCTGTTCGCAACATAAACGATAATATAAAAAAGTCAGATATAAAATGTTCCATTTTTAAAAATTGTAACTGTAAAATAAAAACGGTAATTTTTTTCCACAGCGAAAGTTTCAGCATCGAAAAACCATTATACGTGTCAGAGGAGTATTAATATTAAAAACTCGTAAAATATGAATCAATCAATCGGAGCCAATTCATTTGAAAAAAGTTTGCTCGAAAAATGTACAGATGGTTGGCAACAAGAATCCGCTAATGAATTATGGAAAGGTACGAAAACTAATTAATGTTCATATACGCGCGTCTCTCTTTTAGTGGCATATAAGGTTCGTATATTGAACCAGCCTTTCGTAATACACATTTGCGGCGAATAATCAATTAAGTATTTCGCGTTTAATTCCTAAACGAACGAGGGTTCTTCCCACAGGTAGTTTTTCTTCGGTTTGTTCTCAAAATGGTGCCCAAAATACAAATCAAGTTTATGAAAATTTATTACGTATTTGCGAAGACATCGACACCGCTTTGCCGGAAATTCGATCGACGGTTAATAAAAGTTAATGTTTTTATATTTTAAAGGAATTTTACACATTTTTTTCGAAATTTTTCCCAAAAAATTAGATCAAATTTTTTATTAAAGTGGAAAATAATTTTTAGATGCAGATTTGCTCATCAATGAGCAGAATAATTTACTGGAAGAGAACGCAATTGAAGATGTTTTTGACCATAATGTAGCCTTTGGTGATATTGGAACCAGTCTCGAGGATATTGAAATTTACGAGGATATTTTAAGTACGTGATTTGATAAATTTTTCAATGAATTCTTCTCTAAGGAAAAAATTTTTAAAATTTACAGATGCTTCGGCCATGATGGATAACGACGATTGTATTTACAATCAAAATTTCGATATTATGAAAACCAATCAATTTTTACAGAGTGATACGTTCAATGATTTTTTGACATTGCCACTTCCAAATTCCATGCAGATAGTTCAAGGCAGAAATAAAAGTCAGCAAAGGCTCAATACAGCTTCGATTTTTGGTAGGTAATTAAAATTTTCAAACCATAATTCCTAAAAAAATTCCAAAATTTGATCAAAATTCTCTCAAAATTACCAGATCGAGCACCAATTTTCGGCGAAGACGAAATCGACCAATACATGGCTACGAAAAATTTCACTTTCAACGAACCTTTCGGCATACCTGGCAATAAATCAGCTCGAGACGACGATTCGGTAGATCCCCTACAATTCTGGCATAAGCTAAATTGCGGTAAACTGCCCGACCTAGGACCTTCGAAAATCCCAACGAAAGTTCCAGTCGAACTAGACGACTCCGACGAATCGAAAAAATCAACGAAAAGTGTTCTAGCCATATTCGATTTCACGCTGCCTTCGCTTTCATCTTCAGCTTCTTCTTGCACACTGTCGTCGCCAGGTTTGCGTTTCATTAATTATAAAAAGAAAAGTTTCTTTTTAAACGAGTCACTTCTTGTCGAACGAATAGAAACAGAAGTTTTTTTAAAAAGTGGGCGCCTTGAAATTTTTTTATAAAGTTTTCGTGTACAAACAGATGCGAAGGGGGCTGTCAGATCAGCGAACTGTAAAATAATGAAAATAAATGGTAAAGCTTTTCCTAGCATGTAGTTCTTTTTAAAAACTGTAGTATCTTGATCTCAACCCTGCTACCCGTTTTTATGTCTGTTTATTTCCATGTCTTGGGTAATTTTTCAAAATACTCGTAACTTCTTGTATATACCTAGACTTACGACTTTTGCAGAACAAAAAGATATCGAAGTTGAATCGAAGACTTTGGAAAGTTTGCAAACTCCGGAGTCGAGTTTGAATAATGGGTCGGGAGAAAATTCTCAGCCAGGGCTTCCAGTTTTGATCGCTGAGCCTGATGGTGATGCAGACTCGACGAAGACACAGGTCAAGAAAAAGAAAAAAAAGAAGTCCAAACGAAATAAAAACACTTTGGAATTATTGCAGCAGGATTTGGTTTTATCTTCGTCCAGTGAATCTTCGTGGGTTTCGGTTACAGGTATTTATTTTTCCTGACGACGTCATAAAAAATAATTAAATTTGTATCTCTTTTTTTGTCAATTTTTTCAGATATTAAACCATTGAAAAAAAGAAAACTTAATTCCGAACCACTCCCAAATCAAAAATCACCCTCTCTCAGACAACCGAAACACCCAGCTACCAAACCATCGCCCAAGACCAAATCTACTCCACAATCAACTCCAAAACTTACTTCTCCTACATTAAAAGCTGGTGCCATTTACATCGAACAACAACTCGGCACCCCTCGTACCCAAAACAATCACCAAAAAGCATCAAAATCCGAATCAACTCGTACACCAGAAAAACGTCAGAAAAATTTCGCCAAAGAAATCGCATCAAAAAAACCAGAAACTCCATCAAAATCAAAACAAAGCTCGAAACCAAACACCCCATCGACACCGAAATCAGACAAGTCCAAGAATAAATCATCCGAAAATAAAAAAAGACAACGTTCTTCGTTGCCATCTCCTGCATCGATGCCACAGCTAATAACAGAATCGCCACCGTCGATTTTACTCACTCGAATTAAAAAAGACGAAAATAACAATAAAATTAAACCGTCCGAAAGATGTCCTCCAGACGCCAAACCCATCAAAGTGAAAAATAAATCGAGAAATCGTAAGTAAATCGGCACCTGCCTATCAAAGATCTAGTCAGGGTTGCAAAAATTCAACAAGGTCATCGACAAAGTAAATTAAAATTTATTCAAAGTGAAACGCAGAAAAAAGGAATCATTGGAAAATTTTAAATGAAATTCCGTTTTCGAGAATAAGAAAAAAAGTCGTAAAGTATTTCCTTTGTCATTCGTTTTCAATATTAAAAATAAGAAGCGGAAATTTCGCCGGTAAAATGTAAAGCTTAAAAAAGCAATTTAGCTTTAAAATCTACATCTCCCTTTATCATCGATGAAATCCCAGTTATTCGTGTTTTTTTTACTCAAAAATACAATTGAGTGGGGGTATAATTAACGTGACATAGAAACTAGAACGAGATTTTAATTTTCACGATTTATTTTTTTGTTAAATTAACCATAAAAATACGAGATGAAAAATGCACTTGAAATTTTATGATATTATTTTTAATGAAAATAGTTGGTAATTTAATTTGTACATAAAATTATTTAGTTCTTTTTCTTTGAATTATTAATTTCAGTTTCAGTTGTTTGACTAATTAGTGCTGTTAAGATAAAATTTAATGTAACTTTATATTAAAGTTAGAAGTATTCCAATTAATTTATAATTCATTTGTTCGTATTTACCATGTTTTGAATAAATTTATTCTTTAGTTGGAATTCGGTGCATTGAAGATTTTACACAGCAAATGAATGGCGGTTGATTTTTTATTATACACAGTTTCGTAAACCAAAAAGGTTTAAAAATATACGTATTTTAAAAGATACTCATGAAGATACTATTACCCAGGGTTACCCAATATGCTGATTCCAATTTTTTTTTAACCAGGGTCGCATCAAAGAGGAGCTGGGGCTATCCCACAAATGACAAAATTAGGTATATTTCGAGCTGGGAATTTTACTTTGTGTCTTTTTACACAAAAAATTTACGAAAGCAATGATCTCTTTTTTTTAGAAAATTTGATTTTCTAAAAGATTTAATTTCTATTGTCATAATTATTATTTGGACCCAGCCTCTGAATCTAGATCAGGTTTTAGATGAATAAAACCTAAAATATAAAATAATTCATTGAGAATATCAAAAAATGAACTTGAAAATGCTTTTGAATTTAATTTTTATAATTACATTCTCATCTTTCAAATCCAAAAACGAAGGATCAATACCAAAATTTTCAAAAATTCAAAATAATAGTTTACATTTAAACCTAGCCCCAAAATAAGCCTTAGAAAAAGAGAAAAAGAGGTCCAAAATTTTTATTTTCAAAAATCCAAAATGAGATCAAAATACATAGATATGTAGGAATATATTTTTGAGTAATTTATATAGCTTCAATTTTTACAATTATTCAAACCTGAACTTGAAATGAACCTCCAAGAAGAGGTCCAAGAACCCAAAATTTTGAGCCAAAAATTTTAAGGATTCAAGTAAGTATACATTTTCAAATGATCTAGATTCCATTTTTGTATTAATTTTACTCCAAACCAAAAATAATTCTCAGAAAAAAAATCCATCAAAATAAAATCGATCCCATGAAGAGCAACTTCGATTTTTTGGATCTGAAATAGATCTTTGAAAGAGATGTTCTAGTCCCAAAATTTTGAAAAATGGAAGATAAAGATTGGAATACAATTTTTGATTTACTATCTATTTAGCCTCCAAAATCCAAAATTGAAACGAGAATTGAAAAAAAAGATACAAGATTTATGTGAACTATTTGAAATTCAAATCAATACCGTAGATTAAATTATTCAAGAGCCAAAATTTATTTTAAAAAAACAGCTCTATCGAATTTAATTATTTTAGAAAGCACAGCCTCTTGAAATTTATGCTGGAGCATTTGATAAAATTTTCTTTAAAAATCCATAACTTCAATGGCTTTTTAAATGAAGTTTTCTAGGTCTTTGGCAGATTGGCACATAAATAATTCTCTTTCCCGGGGATATAGCGAAGTTGAGTCATCAGAGAAACAAAAAATCTAAACTTTTAATTGTAATTATTTTTTACAGATTTTTCCGACTCGAAATACGTTTTTTTTCATTTTTTTCAACTCGAAATAAAAATTTCCAAAAAAAGGTTAAACACTACCTACTTTCTCAGAAAGTTTTTCGAGCGGAAACCAAATTTTTTCCAACTAAAAATGTAATTCTGATATTATTGGGTGAGCAATCTACCTTCTCTGCGTCCCATGTGGTCTTCCACACATCTTTTCTTTTTTTTTCAAATAATACTTTATCGAATGCAAATTAACTACTACCTACTGCATGCATCCTAACAAAAAAAAAATTGAAATAGGTAGGTACCCAATGAAAAAAATGTGTTCGAAGAAAATAATTCGAAATTGTTCAATTTTGTGAATTTTTAAACATATCGTGATTTCTGAACGTTAATTTTAAGCTGCTTTTATGACTTTTTCATGACTTTAATTTTTAATTTTCTCTTAGAAGGGAACCGACAAAATTAATTGAAGGTAGGTACATTTTATAAAAGAACAGCATATCCGAAATTTCAGGTGTTAAAGTTCATTTCTAAAATTTTGGTGAATTTTTGAAAATTCAAAATGACCTTATCACCCTGTAAAATATGAAAATTTGATCTAATCAACGAAAAAAGCTGAAATTTAGTAAATACCCTATTTCCATCCTCCCGAATCATTGAAAGCGGTTTCAAGATATTTTGAAGCCTCCATAAAATTTTGGAATTTCCCAGCACTGGAGAACATTCCATAAAAATAGTCCATAATGAACTTTAGCACCTGTAATCGATCGCTTCCAATCAGTTCCCACCTGTTTTCCTGACGCAAAATTCACGAACGAACATTTTTCCGAATAAGATATTTTCCGAAAATTTTCACCCCGAAGGTAAAAATCACGAATGCAATTTAAACCCTCTCGCTACAGTTGTTTCTTTTATGGGTTGATCAACCGAGAAATGAAACCGAAATTGACACTATAGATGGGGTTAAAATGGATATTTTGAAGCCAAATGGAATTTTTTTCTATTTTTTTTTTTTTTTGCTCAAATACAATTTTCTTAATTTTTACCAAATCAAACTGCAATTAATTTTCTTTTAAGGATCGTCACTTTTTCTTATTTTTTATGTCGTTCTTGGCCAAAAATGCAATTGATAATGTCATCACTGGAAAGTGGAATGAAAATTATTTTCCTGCTTTGAACCAATTTCTCAAAGTGGCCAATTATCGAAGTATCCAACAACTCAAGTCATAGAAATGTGTTCCAAGGAATCTAACTAGATTTTCTGAAGCAAATTCATGACCTTTTCAAAACGTTTCTTAAGCACTTTCTCTTCCCTCTCAAAAAAATAACATTTTTTCAAAACATTTGAAGAAAGCTGTATCTATACGACGCCACGTCCAAATGAGAATACAGGAGAAATTTAAAACCAACAAAATTAACCTTAGGAGGAAGTACAACAGAAATTAAAAATTTACTAAATTCTGACTCGATGAGAGGGGAAGGGATAACAAAAAAATTTTAAATTACCAAAATTTAGCCTGAAGGAGGGTCGAGGTACAGGAAACATTTCTGCCAAAAAATATAGATTTGAACTGGCAGTTACGAATTTTGAAAAATTGTGCACTAATCGATAAAATTGATCACAAATTTGGATAATCCACGATTATAGGTGCTAAAGATCATATGGAACCCCTTTTATGGAAATTTCTTCCGTGCTGAAAAATTCTAAAATTTTTCTGAAGGCTCCAAAACGTTTCGAAACCGCTTCCAATCAATTCGGAAGGACAAAAATAGGGTATCTACCAACTTTCAGTTTTTTTCGTTGATTAAATCAAATTTTCTTAATTTTGCAGAGCGATGGGGTAATTTTGAAATTTCAAAAATTCGTCAAAATTCTAGAAATGAACTTCAGCACCTGAAATTCTGGATATGGGGTCCCCTTATGATGTACTTTCGATTTATTTTTGTTTCAGTCAAAATTTTACTGCCACTTGGTATACCTCCCTTGTTAAACACTATGACAAAATCCGAATAACATTCAGAAAATTTTTTCATTCAACGTCATAAAAATTACCTCTGTTTGGAAAAAAAATCCACCCACATCCTCATCTACACAGATACCAACATTAATCAATATTCAAATTTAATAATCAAAGCACCGTCGAACTGCCACGCCACGTTCAGCTTCACCCATGCTTACATAATTTGGTAAATTTAGCACAAAAGGCACGCTCGCACCCGGTGAAAATGTAAACGACCTTATTTACTCCCCCGAAATACAATAATTGCCAACGTTAAAATTTAACTAACCGTATTATTTATTCTCCATTCGCATATCAATACGGAAAGGCGATCATGTGTATTTGTCTAGGTAACTTTACGATAATCGCTTACAATTGCGGAAGTGCATCTAGGTACGTAGCATGTAGTACGATGGGTGCTCGAAATCGTGTAAGTAAGTACCTAAGTACGTGTATGTATCGTTATATCTTCGTTGAACCAATTACGTATTAAAGAGGAAAAAAATTCTCAAAATCAGGAAGCGTTACAGCGAAGTAAAAAAAAGGTTGCTACGGATAAACATATTACAAATTCTATACGTTATACTTTTCTACGATGAAGAAATTTTTTACGAATCAAAAGCTGGTAAAATTCCGAGTACCTCGACGTACATAATTGTGAAAATTTTCAGCAAAATACCATAGCTCGGTACAAAAAAAAGACACCACATAAAATATGCGATTGAGTTCGTAATGAAATACCCAAGTTGTTGAGTACCTATCCATAGAGCAAAGCTCATAAATTAGCACCAGGTGAGATCATTTGAACCAGTCATTTACAAAATAACGTAACGCCCATTTTAGGCAATTTTGCCAAGGTTTGGAAAACTTTATAAAAACGAAACACGAAAACAAAAAAAAAATATTTTTTCAATATTTTGCAAAAACGTAAAAACGAAAACAAAATTTTGCAAAATAACGTTAAACGAAAAAAAAAGTTTTTTTTCGTATTTAATTTTCTGTTACATTCGAATGCACTGTAAGAAAATCGCAATTTGCTGCATGTTTTAAAAATTATGAGGGTGCTCTACGTATTGTGGGAATTAATTTTGGCCTATCTATAATCTACAACTTATTATAAGGTGCAACGTGAATTTGCGGGGTTTTTTTGTTGTTTTTTTTAGATTACCCATAAAGGTATAAAATGATGAAGCAATGAACGAATATGATTTTAGTAGGTACGTAAAAAGAAGAAAATAAAAGTAGGTATCTAATGAAAAGTTTCAATTTCCACTATAATTATTTTAAAAAAATTATCGATGACGGTTTTTGCAAGCCTTTTATGAAACTACTGAATCAAATCTGTTGAAATTTGGATATGTTATGTAAAAAAGCATTCCTGGCAGGCTGAGAGAATCCTTTTTTCCAATTTTTGAATTATTTTAATTTTTTTTTTTTTTTTTTTTGAAATCAAAAAAGAACTTTGTCATTTTGTCAGGAATGGTTTTTTACATAACATATCCAAATTTCAACAAATTTGATTCAGTTAGTCTCAGAGAATTCTCGCAAAAACTATCATCAAATATTACAGTTCTTCAAAGTTTAATTAAAATAATTATAGTGGCAAATTGGCAATTGAAACTTTTCAATAGGTACTTACTTTTATTATTATTTTTTTTACGTTCTAAAATCACTTCTTTGACGAAAATCATACTCTGATTGTTGTACGTAATCATTTGGTTGACGAATTTTGATGTTCAAATTGAACGTGTCACAGCAAAAACGACATATAGAAAAAATGGCGTTTTTGGGAAATCGCGATTGAAGTTTGAGTTTATTTTTTTCAATACTGAATTAAGAAAATGAGCTGGGGAAACATTTTCACCTTAAAATTTCATCTTTTTGCTACAAGAAAACAGCTCACCCATCACTTCATATCTTTTCTATTTTTTTCTATATTGAAAACAAAAGGTTGAGTTATATGTCCTTTTTGCTGTGACAAAATTTTATTTCGACCCTTCTACGTTTGATGACGTATAATTTTTCCGGAAGTGAAAATTAAAAAAAAATCTTCATACAAAAGTTGAAGAGAATGAAAAAAGGAACATTTTCGTGAAAAAATTTCAAATTATCTCTTCAGGGAGCGGATATATCGCACTTTGAAAAATGACAACTTTTTTTTCATTTTCTAGGTTACAAAAAAAATGCTAAAAATACATTTTGGACGAATTTTGTTATTTTTTCAAATTTATGACGAAAAATTAACTAAAAAAAACACTTCATTAAAATTTTACAATTTTACAATCATCTGCACAGTGAAAAAATTAAACATACGCAAATTCTCGAAAATCAAACATGTAATGTAGGTACCGAAATTGCGAACTTCGCATTTTAAAAACGCCGTAACTCTTCGAGGAAAACATATTGGAAGGTGGGAGGGGGCTCATTGGATAGAGAAAACTTCAGAGAATACGAATCGCTTGTCGCATCAAAAAGGACATGCTGAGTTATGCCCTTTTCGTTGTGACACATTCAATTCGTAATGAATTAATGACTGTTCATTTTTCATTCATTCTGCTCATTTTTTCGCACTTCCAATCGATTTTTCGACTTTTTGACATTGACTACGTATTCACATTTCAACTTTCAGTAAAAAAAATCAAAAACGAAAAAAAAAAGTTTTTAAAAACGAAAACTTTGTAATTTTATTAAAAACGAAAAAAGCAAAACTGAAAACGAAAACCGAAAATTTTTCGTTTTTCCAAACCCTGAACAGCACTAAAAAATTCTAAAAAAATTTTGTGGTTCCGAAACGTCCTAAAACCGCTTCCAATCAATTCAGGAGGTCGAAAATAGGGTGTCTACACTGAAAAAACACTCAAAGAAATAAAAAATAGAACGTGTTACAAAAAATAATATTTTATCCAAAAATAATAATAACGGGGCACCATTTACAAAATTGGTAAAATTTATTCTAAAATATATATATATATTTATCGCAAACTTTGGTAAAATCTATTGCATAAAAATAAATTTCACCCAATTTCGCGATAAATATTATTTTTTCAGAATAAATTTCACCATATTTTGTAAATGATGCCCTATTATTATTTTTTTGGATAAAATTTATTATTATTTTTTGGATAAAATTTATTATTATTTTTTTATATAATTTTTTTTTAGTGTAAGTACCAATTTTCAGGGTTTTTTTACCTCAATGTGGACGAATTTTACAGATTTTAAATTTTTTTCCAAGTTCGGGACTCGTGGAGATTTAGAAATACATTTTGCGCTTTAAATCGAACTTTTTACAGAGCTTTTGTCGAATTTCATCACTCTAAATATTTTTCCAACTTTAGAAACCCTTCTGGTGAAATTTTAAACAACTTTTATGGTCGAAAATGACGAATCAATCATGTGGACACTGAAAATGAAAATTTGACCCAAAAGGTATATTTTTGCGTCCTGTTTCCATTTCTGACATTGATTTCTACCATAATGTAAGCCATTTTGCTTGAAAATGTTTTTTGTTGCTCCTGAAAAATTTACTTCTTTGGCGTTACGTTGTTTTGCAAATGACTGGTTCATTTAATAGTATTCGAAATTACATACAGATGTGTATTTTTCCCAGACAGCAGACAAACAACGTAGCTCCGTCGAAACCCCTGTCAATAAGGTAATCTTAGTCGAGAAAAAATAGCAACGAAATTCTCTACCCAAATGAGCTCATTGGAAATGCTGTTTTTTTAAAACTCCAAGTAGGAATAGCTCTACAATCGCATATTAGATTTCCCGACGGTCCTGATTCTTTTTTTTTGGTTGCGAGTTCGAAAATTTGCAATTTTAAGAGATATTCTTTTTGAGCTGAGAGAAAAAGAAAGGTTACCTATTTGGAGATTTTATTCTATATACCTATTACACCTGTTCGTATATAAACGCTAGGTACCTAAACCTACATATGTATTGACATTTGCTATACATATGTACAGTGGAATATCTTGCATACATTATGAAGAAACTTTATTCAATCTCGTTTCGCTATCGTCGCGGCGAAATACTAAAGTAATCACTTTTATCTTTTGTATGCAAACGTATTTCGCAAATTTGTTAGTTTAAATTGGTTTTTTGCAAAAAGCGCGTTCTTTGACGACAACCAACTACAAAGTTTCCGGCAGCTTTTAACTTTGTAGGTTTCTAATTAGTGAGGTATCGTAACGCGCGTACTTTTTCGTATATTTCTGCTCGTCGCCCGCCATGCCCCCTTTCGTCCTTGGGTACATTGCCTCTCGACGGATGGAAATTGTTTCGAAGGTATACCTGTATAGTGTTGATACTTGAAAGTTAAAATTTTTCAAATTGTGTCAAAGCCCCCGCGTATCGCCGTTTATTACCCATTGAAATTCCCAAGTTTACAAAGAAAACAGAATTTTTGTTGTTGAACGTCTTGTAAGAGTTGTAATTACCGATCACGTTCTTTCCAAAAAGCCCATTGCGACGAGCGAGACGAGAATTCGGCGTGCTTTTGTGTTCGAGATATTTGAAAACTTCATTAAAGCGATGAAGCGTGCATTACAATGGGTATTTCTTTTTTTTTACGTTGAATCTTCGGTGGAGAAGATGAGGAAGTGGGGGGAAAGAGGTTTTATGAACCGTTCGAGTTTATTTAACGTAGTTAATGAAGATGGTAAAATGTGGAGGAAAGATGGTTATATTATTGGATTGAAGGTTTGAAAATATTTCGGATAAAAATTGCTAAAATAGAGGAGAAATCCAAGCTGAAAAAGTACTTTGAGGAAAAATTTAATTTTCGAGAAATTCGTCAAAAATAAAAATCATCAACACATTTTATTTTTGGAAAAATGAATCTTCAGGTAAAATTAACCATAAATGTAATTTTTCAAACACATAAATGTGGCGTTCTATAGGAAAAGGTACAACATTGCCGCAAAGTTGATTTCGAGAAAAACGCAAAAATGTGAATTAGGGTCAAAAATATCGATTTTTTGTTTTTGATGGATTTTGGTACTTTCATCCTTCTACTTTCATATGAGATACCCCACAACACGTGAAACAACTTTTAAGTAGTGTAAAATGACCGTTGAAGTGGTGGAGTGAGTTGAATAAAGTGTAAATTTTTTCATATTTGTGTTCACTTAGGTCATTTTTATCGTTGTTTTGGCAACACTGGTGGCCTCGTAGGGTTCTGAAACCCACTTTTTCGGATTCTACACAAAATTTCCTACCAGTTTAAAAAAAAAATTAACATTTTTCGACCATAAATACGTTTTTTCACGAAAAAAATCGTTCAAAAACTTTAAACGCGTTTTTCTCAAAACTATGTTTTTTCAACTTCACTTTTCAAAACGTCATAACTCCGCGAATTTTTCACGAAAAAGGCTCGCTAATAGCTCATTCGAAAGGTAATTTTATCTAGTTTCAGAATATGGCAATAACTCAATTTTGACATTTGCGGCAATGTTGTACCTTTTCCTATAGAACGCCACAAATACAAAAGTACCCCGAAAATGATCAAAAATTAATCAAAAATTGGTATATGTAAAGATGTGGGTATCCAAATAGTCAGTTCGACCCCTTCAATTACAGTGAGATGCAACTTCTTTAACAGCATGCAAAATAATTTCTTCTTTCAAACTATTATGACATTATGAGAGTTTATTAACCTAATGTAAGACTGGAAAGAAAGGAATTTTCCCCACCGTTTAGAATGGGGACCAAAAAAAGGGGGTGTTACAAATTTTTGGAAAAAGAAAACGTAACCCCAGGATTTTAACAAAAAATCTGAAGTTTGGTATGAAATTACTTTTCAATTTATTAAAATTGCTAACAAAGGAAATATCCCGACCAGCAGAAAAATTTTGGGCCGAAAATAAATCGAAAGTATTTTATAAAATAACCCCATATCCAAAATTCAGTACCTACACAAGTTCATTTCTCAAATTATGGTGAATTTTTGAAATTTTAAAATTATCCAATCACCCCACAAAATATAAAAATATGATCTAAAAAACAAAAAAAGCTAGAAAATTTTGGAATTTTCCAGCACTGAAAAGAAGTCCATAAAAATGGTTCATATTAACTATAGCACCTAAAAACTCAGATTGAACATATTGGTGACCTAAATGATCGATTAAAGATCAATTTTCCGAAATTCGTAACTGCCTAGGCAAATCCATATTTTTCTCTAAAAATATTTGGAAAAAATTAGGATAGTTATCTACCAACTTTCAGATTTTTATCTCGATTTTCAGTAAAATTAAAAAATAGAAAAAAAATATTTTTTTAAATTTTTCTCAAAATGATCTCAATATGAATATCTACTCAAGTATTTCTGCTCAAAAATATCATCGACAGTAATTTGTTTATAGTCTCCTCTCCTCTCTCGTTATGGCTACTTTAAAAAACTAAAATTATTGTGCTTACTTCTCTTCAGAAATGGAGTCAACATAAAAAATTTGCTGAGATCATTTAAAAAATATTTCTCAGAAAAAATCGTCAATGTGCAAAGTGTTTATGTTTTTGAATCATGAAAAAAATGATTATACAAATAAAATGAGGTAAAAATACCTATGAAAAATGGGAGGTAAACATATTTTTCATAAAAAAGGGAGTAAAACGCTACTTCACTCCCTCTCGCAAATCGCTTGAGTGTTGAAAATCGCGCTTTTCTCCCACAAAAAAGAAAATTATCGTTCAAAACTCTCGAAGAAAAAACAATTTTTCCCTTTGTTGTGAAATATGCTTACTATTTTGGTAAAAAATCTTTAGTAAGATAATGTTTGGTTTATTTTTTCTAAAAATATATAAAATTTACAAACATTTTTGGCCAGATTTTTGGGAGTTGGCGAGTTTATTCCCTAAATTCAGAAACTTGTGAATTGATTTCTACCTTTTTGGAGGATAGATGTACGAATTAATTCCCATTTGGAGAGGAGGAAATGTACGAGCTGATTCCGAACCTCTTTCAGCCTACTAGCGTTACCCAGGAGATAAGTACCACGAGGGGTTGGTTATTTTTTTTTTTTTCAAAAATTGTTTCAGTGGATATAGATGTTTTTTCGTTAGTTATACTTACCCAAAAATACCACTGGCAGCTAATTTTTATCATAATCTTATTTTCAGGGGTCCTTAAAAAATATAAATTTTTTCACGTTTTTTCAATATTCAGCAAAAAATTGAAAAAAAATATTTAAAATTTCCTCGAATTTATGAGGGTTTGAATAAGTGGGTATTTTAATTTAACCCATTAAGGAAAAAGCGTAGAAAATTGACGCTAATATTGAAATATTTGTTCAATATCATTTGAGGATTGAAAATCCATTCCAATGATAATTCATTCCAATGATCATTCCGGCCTTAAAAAGTAGAAAAATGCGCGTGATTGCATAATTAATCGCAGCCCAAAAATGCTCGGAAAAATCGTGGATTGATTTTTTTGGGATGAAAATCCAATCTAATGATCACTCCGGCCTCGAAAACTAGAAAAATTCGTGCGATTAACGCAGAATTAATCACAGCCAAAAAATGCTCGAAAAGATCGTGGATTGATTTTTTTTGAGATGAAAATCCAATCCAATGATCATTCCGGCCTCAAACACAAAAAAATACATGCGATTAATTCTGTGATGAGAAAATTTTGAAATTTTATGAAGCTCACTTATTTTGAATGACCCGTAGCCCCTTCATTTTTCGATGTTAGGCAAAAAGTCTTTAGGACAAAATTTGCTCAGTTTTTATAATACTATCCATTTCCTTGGTTCATTTGTTTTTTTAGAATTTTTTATGAACAATTTTCTTGTAGCCCCCTCAATTTCAAAGTTGAGAAAAAAGTCATGAGATGAAAATTTGTTCAGTTTTTACAGTACTATTCATTCCCATAGTTGAAAAAAAATTCAAATCAATTTTTTTAGAAGCTACATTTGCCCTAGTACCATACAAGAGTTTTTCTCCATTTGGAAATGGTGTTTCGAGGGTAGGTTATGTTGAAAATTAATTTTTGAAATTTGAAGTCAAAAATAGCTTGGGGGAGTTAAGGTATTTTGTAATTCTGTAGACTAATAAAATTACAATTTTTGCCTCACAAGCCCTGGAAAAGCCCTAGAAAGCCCGAAAATTTCATTCAAGCCCCGAACAGTAAGCCCTGAAACCCAGTTCCAAAATTCTCAAGCCCAATACTCAATGAATTTTTTAATTGAAAGCACAAGACTCGAAACCTGAAACCCGAAAACAAAATCGTTCGGGGCCGCACCCCTGTTTGAGGGAAAATGTTTTCAATTTTTTTTTTTTTAGATTTTTATCTAAATGTTGAAAAAACATAAAACATGAAAAATTGATACATATTCTTTAAGGACCCTGAATAAAAAATTGATGCTAATAGAATTTTTTGGTAAAGACATCCATAGGTACTAAATTTTCGAACCTGGTCAGATTTAAGAGCTAAGTTTAAGAGTCCGGTAGGGAAGAGTAATGTGGAGTCAGGGAGGTTGGAATTTTTACCTCGTCATTTTGAGGTCCGGGATCGAGTCAACTTTCGAAAAGGAAGTGTAAAACTATCACCCTGAATTCCAACCTATTTAATTTTTGATATTTGATATCAGATGTTCAAATTTCGATTTTTAATGCTCGATTTACTAATTTTAGATTTCCATTTTTGTTTTCTGATTTTTAATATTCACTCGTACATATCTCGGAAAAAAATGGGAATCAATTCGCCTATCTTTTCACATGAATACTTCGTTGAGAATCAACTCACCCACAGCCTTATTTTTAAGGGCTGGGGGGGGGGTTTAGCTCAGAGGAATAAATGTTCAAGGTACCTATTTTTTCTACTCCAAAACTTTAAATTTTCATTTCTATCTCGTCCCAGACACGCCATCTCTGTTCCTGAGACAAAAGAAACCGGGTTTGAATCACCGCATCGACCTTTCTTCTCTTTCATTCGCCTAGAACCCCATCACAAGTCACATTATACTTCATCAGATAAACAGATAGGAAGATGAACTCTTCAAATATCTCATCTTCAGCTGATTTGTTTTCAATTTTTCCCATCTTTTCGACAGTCTTTCTCATTAAAACGTTTTTTCCATCTATGCGAAAATTTGAGACAGAAAAAAACCACCACTTCAAAGGACACCTCTTTCGGTTGCTCGACAAGCGACGACGACGAATATGAATTTTAAAAACAGTTCGTGACTTTTTAATGCAATCGTATCATCTGAAAACCACTTTATGAATGAGGTTACAGTCAAGCAACTAATTGCAACATCCCTTTTTCTCTGTTCCAGTTAAATTTTCGGTACAGGGAGTAAAGAAGCACTTAACTTTTTTTTTCATACCGACTCCAAACCCCATCTGTGACCTATCTATAGATGATTATATTTCGGTGGTGAAAAGTATTACGAAAAGAATCCTTGGGTAATGGCGTCGGTGGAGCAGGCAAAATACACTTATAACTTTCCAAACATCTCTCATTTTTGCTTTCTCGTTTGTACGAGCCATCGAGTGAGAGTTACCTATTGAAAATGCTTTCAGTGTAATCGGTTTGGTTGTCTTGTTATGCATTCAATGCATCGATATACGAATAAGGCGAAAAGCATCGCTTTTTATTTAACCACACACCTTGGAAATAACGCGGACGTATTTTCTGGTAATTGAACAATTTATACCCTTCAATAAATCGTCTGAGAGAGGTCGGCGGCGATCGCTCTTTGGTACGAAATCATATAGGCGCTTTTGCGGCCAAACGGTTAGTAAGGTAAAATTTCATTAATTTTTCACGCTATTCAGCGGCATAATACAAATATCCAGCGCCAACAGCATCGTATATCTTTGCCAAATAAGTTACAAGTCGAAATAAATATATATTTTGTCGGGAAAATACCAACGTCGAGTAGGTGGAGGAAAAAAAACTCTATACCGAGGAATAACCGTGTACACAATGAAGGATGAGCGTTTAAATATTTTTCATTTGAAGCGTAGGCAGGTACGAAGGGATTCGAAAGAAGAAAATTTTTATATGCTTTTTTTCCTGCGTGGAGGGCGGTATGCGGCATCGGGAGTTATTAGAAAAAAAGGAATCTTTTTCCCCTTCGGTTGTTTACTTGATTATATTACATCATTTGCCAAATACTTTCGACATTAAAAAAGTATGTTTTCATCAAAATAACGTAAACGGGTAGTTTTTTGATGTTCGGTGCGTGCAAAATGGCCGATATAACATGAATGACGAAACTTAATAAGAATCTTTTGCTTTAGCCCGGAAACGTGTTGCCGCCTTTTTACATTAATCGAGTACTGTTAAACAGAGATTACATTTTAACGCTATTACTTCGCAGAGCATTAAGATGCAAATCTTCTCTGCATACACTGCCACGCCAGCGAACCTAAATCTAAAACTCTTTTAACGTACACTCGTGTCAGACGAGACACAAATTCGCTTTAACGGTCGCGCGAGAGAGTAAAAAAAAAATTTCAAGGGGTTAATGATCTAATGAAGCGATGTGTTATTTTCGTTTTAATTGAAAATTAGAAGTAAAAAGTGTAATTTTTTCGCATTGATGTTGGTCAGTTTGATTTGTGGTAGTTTTTTTGTTCCTTACAGTTGACCAATTTGCAAGAAAATCGTCGACCTTTTAATCATGTGAACTTTTTGAAAAAAAAATAGTTAGGTAAAGGTGAAATATTGACATCAAAGGTATTTTTGGATTAAACCAGCTCCATTAAGACCGTTTTTAGCAGAATTTATTCAATTTTTTTGTTGAGTAAATTGAAAAAAAGTGTAGATAAATTTTTAAAATAGAAAAATTTTAATACTTTCAATTTTTGATGATTAAAAAAATTGCACCATCAGATTTCAAGAGCGATTGGGAAGGGGAAGGCTTGAGTCAGAAGAGTGAAATTTTCACCAGAGTGTTTTGAACTTGAGGTCTATAACATACAACTTTTATGACAACCCTAATTTGAAAAAAAAAAAAAAGTAAAATGTTCACCCCTTACTGCTTATCTGTCAAACATTCAGTCAGAATTTTATTGAAATAAAAAAATCGGAAAGTCAGGGATTTGTTTCATTTCAAGATCCACATTTGTGAAAATGGTAGAAAATTGTAGAAAAGGTCAGAAGAAAGTTATTCAGCCTAATTCATTCGTATCTGGGTATTAATCATAAGATAAACATCATTTTAGAACTCAGGGCACTCAAAAACCTTGAAATCGATAGGTATATATTAGGTATATTATTTTTTGAATTCCTCCCTCCCTGCTAAAAAGTGACTTTAAATGATTAAAATGAGCAGAGAACAGTAATTTTTCAATAATCAAAAAATGTAAAAATATAGCTACATTTTTATTACGAATATGAGCTGGAATTTTAATAAGAAAATTTAAAGTGGGGAAATTTCTGGTTATAAAAAGTTAACTCTGAAAAATAGTAATACGTTAATTATTGTCATGTACATCAGTTTTTATGATGCTGCTTTAAGATCTGATATTCATTCTAAACTAGAATAACATTTTCTAAAAAAAAAAAAAAACATAATTATCCTGGATTCTGATAGAAATTGATGAGGTAGTTTACTTTGAGTGGGAGACCTCAAAAAAAAGTTACCCCCCCCCCCCAGCTCCTAAGGGGACGGACTGTTTTTGCCACTATTAGATGGTGTAACCTGCTGAAAACCTTGGTCATTCCCTAAAAAAGTGCGATTTAAGTTTCCATGCCTTTCTGAATCATTAGGTAAACTCGAAATTGAATCCTACTTTTTGCTCTCTGTGCGGATTTAAAAGTTGCAAATTCCAAATTAGATGAATTTTTTATTTTTACCAAACTCAAATCACTCACTCCATCCAGATATTATTTAAGAAAGGGGCTGAGAATTCTGGCTCATTCCATGTCAACTAGACCAGGTTTTGACCTTGGGTCTTCTGATTTCGCTCATTTTTTTTAAGAGTTCCCCTCGATGGTCTAATGAAGGAATCGGCGTCATTCCGATCCTAATCCTTCAGGGGTGGAAGGTGCCCCTTGTAATTTTCGAATAATTGGGATTTTTTACGAAATGGCTCAACTTTGAAGGCTCATATCTCGAGATTGGTTTAGTCAAAAATGAATCTGTTGGAGCAGTTTTGTAGAGAATTGAAAGGAGATTCAAAATTAATAATCATATTTTGAAAAGTTCAAAGTTGAACTTTTGTAATGAAAGCTCAACTTTCATGATAAGTACAGAACATGAAGGGCCCCATTTAAAAATCTGAAAAAATTACTATCAAGAGAACTTTTTATGTATTTTTAAACTAATTACTTTTCAAGATGGGATCTCAATACCCCTGGGGGGCACAGGGGTTCTCAATTTTGGTCAAAATTCAAAAAAATTTAAAAAGGGAAGTCATACATTGATTTCTAATACTTCAAAAGCGCTGAGTTCGAATTGCTCAGTTTTTTCATCCGACCCCTCTGAACCTCCCTATCAGCCCCCCTGATGGGGTCAAAATTCAAAAAAAATGAAAAATTACGTGTGACGTGTCGTTTGTTGGGTTTTTGAGGGCGCTGAGTTCGAATATTTGCTTATTTTTGGAATTCAACCCCTTAGTATCCCCATAGCCCCCAATTTTGAGAAAACACATGCAAAAAAATGGAAATAGCATAATGTATCATATCGATTTCTACTAACTCGAGGGTGCTGAGCTTGATTATCAATTTACTTTCTCGATCCGCCACCCCTGTGCCCCACATTGACTCCCAAATTACTAAAAAATTAAAAAAATCAATGTTTCTTTCAAAAATGTGGACTAGGGGAGCACCCAAGGGTCGAATCCCAAAAATAAGCAAATCCGTGATTGTTCACTGATCTTTCAGTAAAAATTACTGCATTTTTCTGACGAATTGGAAATTGATTGAGAAATCAGTGATTTTTGAATGAAATATAAGTGAAAAATCATTCAATTTTCAATGAAAATCATTTCACTGATTCTCAAAGGCAGAATTTAATCAAAGACTGATTCCGATTTGTGTTTATTTCAGTAATAAAACTGAAATACTGCCCGAGCGAAGCGAGAGAGAAATTTTTTGGAAAATCATGTTTGAAGAGCAAAAAAATGCACTTCATCTCCATTTTGAGCTTAAGAGGGGAGGTTGACCCCCCCCCCCGGTGCGCTGCTGCACTCCATCACCTCAAAATCAAGCCAAAAATTGTTTTGGTCACCTAGGATAATTCTTGATTGAATTTTTCAAAAAAAATCAGAGCAGTGCTGCCAACTGTATTTCGATTCGTGAAATTTTCATAAAATTAAAATTATTCATTCAGTAATTCGAAAACGTAAGCCAAAAAAAAGTTTGGCCATCAAAATAAAATTCGATTAATTTTTGGAAAATTTTTGTAGCAGTGTTGCCAAATGAAATTTTAAAAAAAGGTTGGCAACACTGCCATGAACTTTTTTAAAAAATGAGGGTGTGTTTTCACTTTGAAAATAATTTTTTCATTTTGAAGGAGGGTAGCATTGATTTCAAAATTTTGTAAAGCACATAAGAAATATGCATATTGCCCTGACAATATATTTTTCAAATTTTAACATCCTCTTCCTTTTTTTAAAAAAAAATTAAATTGAAAATATGATTCAAAAAAGGGTAAAAAATCGGCAAACCAATCAAGTCAAATACGTAAAAAAAAACAAAAGTTCAGAAATAAAAACTTTATTCGTTTTTTCATAATTTCTAAAACTGCTAGCTATTTTCAATGAAATAGAAAAAATCACATCTTTTTTTGAAGAAATTAAATTTGACTTTTTTATTTTTTAATATTTTATCAGACTTTAAAGGACAAAAAAGTCATCCAAATAATTTTTCAAAATAATATCATCAAGTTAGATGATCTTAAAATTTTGGTCTCCAATTTTTGACCTCAAAATTTTATGGATTAGCCCACATAGCACTACATCATTTCTATGTTGAAACACCTCAACTTCAGTACCTCACAGAATCTCCACCCAGACGAAATCTTCCCTTCATCAAACCATTCACCCTTACGGAACCTCCATCTGCCCTCACCAAATTAAAACCCTCAGAAAACCTTCACCCTGACGAAACATCCACTTCAAGAAAAACTTCACCACCAACATTAAACTTTCACTCTCATTACACTTTTACCATTACGAAATCTCAAATTAGTATTTTAAGGGTGCCCATTTTTCGTCTCCAGATATTGGTCTCACCTTTTATGGATTGGTCCTCAGCACTATTTCAACAGGGACGAAACTTGGCTGGCCTATTGGAAGGGTAAAAAAGTCAAACATTTCCGACTCAAGGGGAAATTTTTCGGATTTTTGACCCAGTTCAATTTTTGCCATTTTTTTCCAACTCAAAACTGCATTTTCCATAAAAGTCATCAATTTTGAAAATTTTCGACCAAAATTCAATCCTGCCCTTATTGAAGAGCAAACATCCCTCTACCCTTCGTTCGCTCCAGTCCTGGATTTGAACCTAAGGAAATTCAATTCTACGACAAATATTTGAGAAAAATGTACGAATCGAATCGAATTCAATAAAATAACATTTAAACTAAAAAAATCAATAAAGTTGAAAAATATATTAAAATTATAATTTAATTCATATAGAAAAACACTTCTTTACCTTTCCGCATCCCTCGATTACCGCATCTTGGAAAAATATCCCAATATCGATATAATTTCTTAATTAAGTCTATACGAAGTCGCCATCGCCCTCGAAAATCATTCAAAAACACTCACTTAAACGCTCATTCGAAATAATTAAAAATTTTATTACCGAAATTAAAATGAAAGCGAAACCCCGCGAACGTCCTCGATTCCTTGCGCGAACAAGCCAGCTACAGTAATTTACCAGTACGAGGCGAGTTTCACGTTCGAACACTCTGGTAACACTGACACGAATGCCGGTACCTAAGACCGAAAGCGAGGAAAATGGATAAAGCACAGTAAGTCTTCGAGTTACAACCACCGAGTATCGTTCTTATTCTAGTGTTGTTAAAGTGGCGATGTCGTAAATGAAATTTTTTTCGATACCTAATCAAATAAATGTACGAAATAAGGTGTGCCCATCGTTGATGTATTCGCGACTTTGTTTTAAATTTTTTCACCAATTTTCGTTTTTAAATATATAAATTTTCATTTTTTTTTCTTCAAATGAGTTACATGTGTTGAACAAGGATTGCTTAGGAAACCAGTTGTAATAAAAATTACATTATTGTTTTGATTTGGTAAGTAAAATTGGGAAAAAGAACCCATAATTCGTATCACGTGGCGATTCGTTTTTCGTATTATGACCGAGTTTATATTTAATTATACGAGTTGTGTTTTTCCCACTGTTATTCGCGTGTTCATATCGATTCGATTTATTTTAATTATGTTAACGATGCATTTTTCGATTTTTTTTTCGCGAAATATAAACCAAGCCAGAATATTTAGCTAACGAATGACTAATCGTCTCCTAGAATACCAAATTAAGCAACCCAACAAAACGATTTTTCAACCGAAAAAAAAAACAAGGAAAAAAATCAAACCAATAAAACATCTCGGAAGGGGAAAAAAATAACTTAATCCGAAAAAAAGCCTTCTACATTACCAGTAATAAGCCTGTTTTACAGTCTCGAACATTGAAACCGGAGCCGGCAATTAAAAAAGCCCATAACAATCTATTAAAAAACCTTGACAATGGCCCACTAGCGTAAAATAACTCAAGACAGCTTTTCTTATCTAATTGGACATTTTAAAACCGAGAACGTTGACTTGAGGAAAGTGGGCGTACTACTTAAGCACACTATCAGCTTTCAGAAAACCGAAAAAAATCCATTATAAAGGCGAGAAAAGAAATTCACCTTATTTTTCGAGCTGACACCAAGCACCTGATTTCTGGGGGAAAATTCTAGCGAAAATTGTTTAATCGATAATGAGACCACCGAAAATGGCAAAATTTTTACAAAACAGTGATAAATCACCGGATACATTTTTACCTGTACTAATTCGATGAAATTTATTTTAGCTTTTTCGAAGAGCCTTTCACGTGGGGTAATTTTTCAAGCCTCAAAAAAAAAAAGAAAATACCCGAATGAATAAATTATTTTAAATTAAAGTACACCGCGTCGCCTTAATACAAAAGAGCTTAATGCATTTTTGGCCCTTTTTATTTTTTCCAAATTGCCAAATGTGAAAGAGAAAAAATTACGTACCTTTATTCTCGTTTATTTGCAAAAAACTTACCTAAAGAAAAGCCATTTCGGGAAATCCGAAGAAAAACATAAAACGAAACGTTAAATTAAGCGAAATACGATTAAATTAAAACGAGTCGGTACGAAAAAAAATCTCCAACTGAAAAATTTTTCAAAAGCGAGCAAAAGTCGAAATTTATTGTACGATGTTCGTTTGGCGAAGGAAAAATACCGAAAAAGGATGGAAATACTAAGGAAATGATAAATAACGAGTGAAAATTAATGGCACGAAAAAATCTAATGATTTTTTCCATGTATAAGTTTATCAATAATGGATTCGTTTTCATTTATGCTTTTTGGCGGAAAAAAAAGTAATTCGGTCGTTTTTTTCTGCGTTCTTGATTTCGACAAGTTTCTGTTACATCGTAATTCAGAAATAATTAGTTTAATATCAATTAAAACTACAAATAGGGGAAACAGGTAAATTTAATGAAACGAATCTCGTACCGATGAAGAGCTTTCAACATTATACCGGTACCTAAATCATTTAGTTGGCGTGGCAGCTTATTTGCATAATGCATACTCTTTCTATTTTATATACTGTAACGAGGAAGTATAGCGTTGAATTTTAACTACAAATTATATTCGAAATAATTTTAGAGATGAGGGTGGAAGGGGGAGTCAGTTTCAATCAACTTTGATTCCAGTAATCAAAACTTTCAGAAATTGGTATTCAACGGTTTTTTTTTGAAAAAAAGATGGAAGAAAGGGGAGAGTTTTTGAAATAGGTATATGAGGAAAAATTTGATGTACCAAGTCGATGTGTTTTATTTCGTATGAAAAATGAGATGAAATGAAAAATGAGATGAAAATGATATTACATTGGAATTTTATTTTTATAAAAATATGGAAATTGATACCACGATGTCACGATGTATTTTTGTTACCCTGAAAAATATTCTCTGCTTTCCCTCCGGCCATATTTTCCTACGTCATATTATTTCTACAAACACGAATTTCCAACTTCTGATTTTTTTAATTGATACTTATTTACGGAATAATATTGATGAGAAGGAGGAGGGGAGCCATGTAAAATCAATCCAATGATTTTTGATTAGGTTTGTTTTTAAGACCAAGTGTATAAAATATCTATTTGAATATGGGAGAAGGACGAAGGGAAAAGGAAGGGTAGAAAAATGAGTAATGAAAAGAAAATCAGGTTAGATTTTTAAATTCTACACCTCGAAAAACCATTGTGTATCTAATCAATAATTGTTATCAGCTTAAGATATCACCCTTCCCCCTATTTACATTTTCAAGTTTCAAAAAGTTTATGAAAGTAAAAAATAGAACAGGACCCACAAACCAAAAATTAAAAAATCTTTAAATTGTCTACAATTATTATTATTCAAAAAAATTTCATGCTTTTTTGTCAAATTTTATTTAGTTTTTATCGAAAATTTAGGGGAAAAATTAAAATAAGCTGATTTTTTAATACATACCCAAGTACCTCTATTTTATTCATAGAAAAAATGGTCACAAATACATTTCTTTTATAAGAAAATTTTTTTAGAAATGTGAGAGGGACAATTTTTCCAAAAATTGAAAATTTTAGGCTTAAATATAGTCATTTTTACCAAACTTCGTGGATTTTTTCAAAAAAGAACACCGAAATGCTCAGATTTTTTTGTCAAAACTCCTCAACAGAGTTGAATTAGTTTATTTTTACGAAAAAAATGTACGCATTCGTACGCAGAAGTGATGAGATGTAAAAACTAAAAATCTAAAAATGTTTAGAATTTTGTATAGTAAGGTATGAGGGGGGGGGGGGTCTGAAAATTATCGTCGTCGTCGCAGGTCGCATATCTTATTATAATCTTTATCAATACTTAATCATGAAAACATTTTTCAACTAGTGAAATAAAAATTTTGTTCAATATTTTGAAGTTTTATATTTTCACAAAAAAACATTCCTGTTGAAGATTATGAGTAAGGAAATCTGAAATTTTAATTTTACAATGTTAAGTACAGGGCCGAACCGAACTGGAAAGGATTCGCCAGGCCAAATTTCCTTTTGAATCAAACAATTAGATTTGACGTTTGAGGCAAGAAATTTTTGAAATTTGAGTTTAGAAAAATGAAAAAATATCATTTAGTTTGGAAAATTAAAATTTTTTGTTCCCTCCCCTCGTCCTTCCTCCTTTCCAAATAAGCCAATTCCGATTCGTCATTAATTAAACAATGGGAATTTTTTAAGGTGAAATAGGTACCTACTGAATATTTCAAAATCCAAAGATTTAATAAAACGTTAATAAAAGATTTCTATACTTAAACTACAAAAATGTAAAAAAATATCTTAAAACGAGATAATTTTAACATAAAGTCAAAATTTTGACATAAAGAATAGAAAGCCAAATGAAGTTTCTATAAAAAGTCAATTGTTGAAAAAGTCAATAAAGAGTGATTTAAAAACAGAAAAATCATTAAAAAGTTAAAAATATATCGCAATATTTCAATAAAAATTTTCAAAATTTGACATTTTAATCAAAAGTCAATAAAGAAATCTAAGTAAATCTGGGAAATTTTGGAAAATATCTTAGATATCTAAATTAATATTCAATTTTTGGGGGAATTTAATCAGTAAGTAAGTATTTCAAAATTGGGCACATCAATTTAAAAGTCGGTGAGCATCTTGAACAATAAAAAGTCAATTAATGAAAAATTCAATAGAAATTAATAAAAAGTCACTGATATGTTAAAATGATACATTTTAACTTTCTTCAATGTCCAAAATTTCAAAAAAAAAAAATCCACACATACCTACAACTGATAATTTTTTCAATATTTTCATTGACTATGTTTTTTTACATGGATTTTACATTTTCCAGATTAGGATTCTGAAAATCTGTTCAAAATCCTGTTTTATTTACATAATTCAAAATCAGTTTTTGATAAACTAAGTACCTACCGTTCGTTTTACCAGATTTTGAACAGATTAAGTCCAGTTTATTGAAAATCCATAATCTACTGGGGCAATAACTTCTGGGAATGGATTTTAGATTTTAACAACCACGGAACTAACTTTCTTTTTTTCAACTTTCGATAAAGTTATGTTTTTTTTTCGAAAATAAATGAACTATTTTAAATTAAAATTCACCTCCGCCTTATCAAATTACTTTGTCATTATTTATGTAGAATAAAACATCCAAAATCTGAAAAAAATGCATGGATTTTATTTTTTTAGATTTTCCAACTAAAAATCCAGCTAAAATCTTGGCACAATCCAAAATCAGATTCTGGTAAAATCTGTATAAAAAAACATAGCTATTGTGATTTTTTTTTCATTTTTGTTGTCATTTTTTAATAATTTTCATAGCAATTTTGGAAGACAATTACCAAAAAATCCTAATTTTTTCCCAACTCAGTTCTAAAATCCCTACTCTAAAATCCCCCCCCCCCACGCCTCTAACCTTAGTTGCTGTATAAGGCATTGAAATAATTTTTTTTCAATGTTGAAGAATATCTATAGGTATTCAAAATTTAACATTGATTTTGACATAAAAAGTTATAAAATATTGAAAAAAAATTCTGTTACTCAAATTTTTTCGTCAAAATTATAAACCTCCAGGTCAAAAAATTATTCATATTAATCCTCCCCCTCCCTCTTCAAAAATTAAGAAAATCAACAAAACGAAAAATTTTAATATCTTTCCTTTAAAAATTTTATCACAAAAATCTTCATAATTCGTAAAACCGATAAAATAAAAAAGCTCGTCAACGATACGGGTTTGACCCTTGCTGGAATGGAGGAGGGGGGGGAGGCTGGCGATAAACCCAAGTCATGTATATCGAATCCAAACATCTCGACGACGCTGGAACCAAATCTAAGGTTATTTTTCAATTTCACGACTCGTTCGGGGGGGAGGGGGGCAGATTCTACACGGTGCTTCGTTTAATCAACGACTTCGCTCATTTCACGGACAATATACCAGTAATCAATTATCCAAGATAGGAACTTGTTGCCCAGGGACGATTTTTTTTTCTAAAAATCGACCATCCAAACTCATTCTCGTCAGTTAATGCGAGTTCGTTATTACATTTATTATCGTCTCGTACACGAAACAAAAGACGAAAACCTAAACCGAAAATACCCATATCGTATATCATTCGAGCGTAAATTAAATATGACATTTTGGGTAGCAATTTTTCCGAGATGATATCGGTATAGCGGAATAGCGGAAATAAAAGTTAAACTTTTGTGCAAAAAGTTGGCTGCAGTATGAGTTTAGTTTAGATTTAGGCTTACTTTTTACGTCAAATGGGGCTGTCAACGTTCAGTACACAAGCACGTTACGAGTTTGCGGTTTGAAATTAATTTCTTAATTTTTTTTTCTCGGTAAAGTTTTTCTCGTACAATAGTCGGCGAAAGAATTCGCTTATATAAAGTTTACTCTGGATGGAAAAAAAGAGAAAAGGGACTGGAGGGTAAATCTAAATCGTCGAGTTTTGTTTACACATTTTTCTAAATGATGATGAGTCCTAACGCCAGAGAAACGTTCCAGACTGGGGTTGAGATAATCGTGCCACACGCGCCATCGGTCGAGGAAATAAAAGAAATGGAAAAATATATAAGAGAAAAATCTAAAACGTGCAATAGGGGCCAATTGAATTCGCACGGAAACTGGCAGCAGTCGAGTCGTCGCGAACGTGCAATATTTCCAACGTATTGAGCGAAAAGGGCCATTAATGTCGGAAAAGATTAGCCACAATGGCCGCGCCAACAAACCCTGCGCGATATTTACGTTTCATAACAGATTAAAGTTGCCCATGAGGTTCTCCAGTCGTATCGGCCAGAAAGCAATATAAACCGGATTTGGTAAATTTGATTAGGCAATAAAAGCAGAAAAGAATAAATTTTCCGCCCATAAAATCATAAATTAATAGTTTTTCGATTATGTGGCGTTGGGGTAAATTTTCGCACCCGATTCGAATCCCAAGCCTGGGTAGAGTTTCGTGCGTAAATTAAGCCATCGCGTTAAGGTTTTCTTTCGTTGGCCTTTTTTTTTTCCCCGCTCGATTCCTGTACACGCCATAACCCCGAATTGAGCACTCTGCTGAGGTTAAATTATCTCTATTTTAAGGGTACTCGTCCTCGTCGCCTTATATTTTCTATTTGCAGAGTAATTTCGCCAACAGTTGAAAGGGTCGTTTAAAGAATTCTCAAATCTGCATATCCGCTCTGTTCGTGTGTAGCGTTCAACGTGCCACCATAAACTGAATAGTAATTTAACGCTTGTCGTAGTTTTACTTAAATGCTATACCGAGCTTGTAAACGACAGCGCATTTTTACCGAATTAGTTTTCTTGGTTTCGTTTCCAACTGATGTTATTCTCCTATATAAACCCCCGAAGCTTTAAAACCTATATACCAGCTCTACGTACTCTGTGTGACGTGCCCTCCGGTTACTCTCTGTCTATCTCGTCGCCGTTGAAATCTGACGAATTGTTTGTTCGCGTACTGCCGGCGACGCGACGAATTTACAACATAACGATTTGAATAGAAATCTTCAACGAGGAAATAATATGAAATAAAAAAAATAAAAAATAAAAAGGCAACTCTGGCTCATACCGAAGCTTTAAACATCGCGGTAAATGTCCGAAGAGCATTCGCCTTTTTTAAATTATTCCATCAGCGTTTTTTCTTTCTCATTTTATACCTCGAACGGAGCGGAGGCGACAAAAACGAGACGAAAAATCAAATTTATCATTTTCAATGGAAAGAAAATTAATTTACAACACCGACGCTGGCGTTAAATTAAATTTAAAATAATTTCTACCGAATAATAAAATCAAAATGAAACTGCGAATTTTAATATTACATCGACTTAGCACCTACTCGAAGGAATATCCCCCGCCCTCGACCTAAAGGGTAAAAATAGTTACTCGGGGGTTTTTTGGGGAGAAAAAAATAGTCGAAGAATTTCGCGAAAGTATTTTTGAAAAATGTATTAAAATTTAATTTCGTCGTGTCATATTGTTTCGTTCTTTCGAATTTTTATTCGGTGGGGGTTTAATCAAGGTGTAACTTCTTTAAAGAATTGAAATTTCGAGCCGAATGACCTTCTGGTAGCATTGAAATAAAAACGAGTAACTCGAAACGTGCCGAATTTCGAAACACTTACGAATCAAAAATTTTAATATTTAATCGAATCGGTGTAAAGGTTTTCAATTTTATGGTGTTGTGTAGTACATTGGAGCGTAGGAGAATCAGCGTGGAAAGTTTTGACACTTTTTTGACATTAGCAAAATGGAATGGAATGGAGGAGTGAGGAGTTGGATGAGACGAAGGTGACATTTGGATGGGCTCGAAATGCTGTATTGCCTTCGAGTTGCCAAATAGGCAAGATCTATTTGCGATTTTTAACGGAGAGTTCATTCGGGTGATGAAAGTGCCTTGTGCAAATCGTTTCGAGTTTTACAATCGAAAAGGTATATTGAACGAGTAATTATTATTGACGTTTATGTCGAAGTGATGTAACGCTTTTGATACGTGAAAAAGGCAAATCTTACGTGCAGTGGAAATTACTCGACGGTTTTATGAAAAACTCTTTTTTTCATACTTCTCCACCAAGACGTCTTCTTTTTTCACAATTACTTTGCATTTTTCCTATTTTAGTTACAGGCTACCTATCTAGATAGGGAATAGGAATTTTACCACAAATAGAAGTTAATATTTGAATTCACCGTTCCAAAAAAACATTACAAACGTAGGTATGCCACATGATAATTTTAAAGCTAAAAAATTCAATTATTGTAGACAGGGGATAAGGAGTGACAGAGGGTCAGAATCAAAAAATAATTCAATTTTTGCTTATCAGAAACAGGTACAATTGCACCAGATCCGGATTTTTAAAAAAACCGGCTGACGACTTCTAAAGGGCTCATAAAAAATTGGGATACTTAAAAAATTAGATATGTATTTTTAAAATATGCTTTCATCAACGCCAAAAAGTCCCCCCCCCCCCTCAACAAAAACCTTATAAAATATTCTAAAAATACAATTCAAAAAACAGTAAATTATTGATGTTTTGTAAAATTTTTAATATTTTGGTGATTGTGATAATTTTTTTTTTAAAATTCGCCAAAATTCAGGGATGGAAAACTGGGACTGGAACTAGAACTGAAAATTGAAAAAAACTGGAACTAAAATTGAAAAACTGGAACTGGAACTAGAATTGAAATGATGAGAATTGAAAACTAAAAATTGGAACTAGAACTAAAATGAATTTCAGTTTTATACCAGTTCCAGCAGTTGTAATTTTTGTATTTAAAACATGACTTGGAAAAGTCAAAATTTTAATGTTGAAATTTACCAAACCACATTTTATTTTTTGTTGAAAAATTCAGGGGTTATGTAGTCACTACATTTTCGAAAATATTACTAATGACTTTTTTTCTAGAATTCTTTTGTTTTGAGCTTGAAAGAGGAAAAATTGTACTTTGAATCAAAAAAGAAAAACAAAGTTCAAATTTAGCAGAAAATTTTGCATTTTTTGTCCTTCAAAATTTAAAAAACTGAAATTTTGGAACTGGTATTTGGAACTGAAACTGGAACTAAAAAATTTTGAGAACTGAAACTGAAACTGGAACTAATATCATTTCAGTTTTTCATCACTGCCGAAATTGAAAATTTTCAAAATTTTTGAATAAAAAATTGAGTAGGATTTTTGATGTTTTGAATAAGACGTGGGAAATAGAAGTGCTGATGGTTGAAACAATGTTTTGAATTTTTTTAGAGGAAAATGTGAGCCAAAAATTTTTACAATGGGGCCCATATTCGCTCTCACCAGCTCTGAAAACATGACACAATGCAAGAGAGAAATTATTTAAAATTTAGACCAAAATTGTGTACATTAATAATGAAAATATTTCATGATAATTGACCACGTAAGATATCAATTTTTTACAACCCTAAAAGTTTTTTTAAAAGTATGTGAGCTTTTCATAAGAAACCTTGAATTTTATGAATGATTCTAAATCTACTTCGAATTTTCAACGATGCAAACAGATTGACCTTCTGCCAAGCATGAGATATAATACTTAGGTACTCCAAAGTAGAGAAGCTGGGCAGGACATTGAGTAAATTTTGCAAACTATAGAATGATCAAAACCTGTAAAATTTATTTGAGTGAAATCGAAAGACCAATGGTGGAACTCCATTAAATGGCGACCAGATGATTTTTTCAACACCTGGTTATGGAAATTAGGTATCATTGGAAACATTTTTTTGAGTAAATAACAACGTTATTGAGTCGAAAAGTATAGAATTTTTTCAAAAAACTGGCAACCCATAAAAAAAATTAAGAAAAAATTGCCAAAATCGTCAATCTTATTCATTTATACGAAAAAACACGATTTCGTGAATTAATTTATGTGAAATTTTTCTGGTTTTTTTCACGGTTTTACCATTTTTACTGAAAAAATTTCTTTAAAAAATGAAAATTTAACCACATTTAGTCAAAAAATGTTTAAATATGCAGAAAATCAAGATAAACGATCAGAAAATTACAAAAATACTCGTAAAGTTATAAAAACATACAGAAATATGCATAATGCACAATATCAAATTGGATTAGATCAACAGGAAATTTTATGAATCGCAAAAATTAAAGCAACGTGTCCAATAACTTTAAGCGTAGAAAATAAGAATCATTTCATAAAATTTGGGCACAACTTGTAACATATTTTTATTTTTAAATTCGAGAGTTATTCATTCAGAATATGGTTTTAATTTGTACAAAACATACAAATTTTTAGCATTTTTGAAAATTGAAGGAATGAAAACTATTCGAGAGTTCAATTTTGTCCCATTTTATTTTAGCTTCTGCAAAAAAAATGCCTAGAAATATGCATAAGATCATTTTTAATTTCAATTAAATATTCTATTCTCACAAGTGAATTTATCATTAGTTGAGATTTAGAGCCGCAGTTGCATAGCCATACAAAATACAAAAAATAGAAGTAATTGGCCATCAGAGGAAATTTACAGTAAATAACATCACTTTTCATAATTTTTTGATGGCCAACTACTTTTTATTTTCTAAAATTCGTAGTAAAAAAAAAATTGAAAGATTAAGTACCCTCAATTTTGAAGGAAATTAAATTTTATCGTGGAACTTCAACCTTGAAAAATTTACAGAAAATTTTTCCTGTGATTTCAAAAATACCTCTCTCTTGGATAATATAAAAGATGTTTTTTTACCTTTTTACCTGTCATTAAAATTGAAGGGAATGAAAAACATTTTAAAAGAAGTAAATTTCAAAAATTCAGATAATTTTTATGACGGATAAAAAAATGTTATGACCAATTTGTTTACTTTTTGAATCACCTATTAGTAATTTTCTCACATGATTTTTTTTTAAATGAAGTTTAAAGGATTGTAGTTTCATTAATTTCAAGAAAAATTAATTTTGACGTGGTACTTTGTCTATTAATTAAAAAAAATTATCCAAAGTTTTTATTTCAATTTTCAAAACTTCTTTCCCTTCAAATTTGTAACATTTTGAAGTACCAATGTCAACTTCAAAAACTCCAGATGTTGAATAAAAAATTATCGAGTGAATATGACAAAATTTTTCAATTTTTAAAATATAATTTATAAATATTTCTGATTGAATTTTCTTTAGAATTTTTGTTTCAAGATACGTTTGGTTCCTTCAATTTTAAAATTGGTCCAAAAAATCATTATAATGTGAGATTTGTTTAGCCTTGAAGGTGCTAAAAATTTTCTCAACTAAGCAGAATTTTTTTTTAAATGAAACCTTTTTAAAAATTTTGACATGTATAAGCAACAAGTTTATCTGAATTTTTCTCCGAATGATGTCTGGTTGTAATCTCCCTCAAGTATGAGGGTCTTACTTATCAAACAACTTTTTTTTTTGAGGGCCACCTAGTCCCCAGTTAACAGAATTCCACTACCTCCTTCCTCTCTCCACTTCCAACCTCCTCAATAATTTCTCTTCACCAACGAACCAACATTTCCAATACGAATAAAACACACGAAAATATTCGTAAAAATGAAAACTTTGCAAACCACTCTTCGGATATTTTTGATTTACCTATATCCAGGAAAGAAAATAAGAAATTTTTATATTTATGCTCGGAAAAAGGGAACGTAATAACGTACACGTGTAAGTAGCTCTAAAATTCGAATAGAAAATTTAATCCCCCGACATAAAAAATTTATAGGTTACGGTATCAGTGAAAAGTTGATTTCGAGTAGACTCATTGAGAGACGAAGCTTAAAATAAACACGTAATATCGTCATAAAGATAAATATTGTACACGATTAGGTTTTTTTTCGCTAGTCAGGAGTCAGCTGATAAAATAAACGTAGGTATATGTGTACGTAGACGTATTAGACGAATAATGGTACACATATTGCGAATTATTCAATTAGACCAGAGACTGTAAACGAGGTTTTATTTGTATTACGTGGTTAATTTCCGGTGAGATAAAACTAAATCTTATCTACATGTATCGGTTTTCGTAAATTGCTTAATCATCGAGTAGGTATATGAATATTTCGTCCTAAATTCCTACTCGAATCATTCGTCGATGAATTTTTTTCTAATTTTAAAATAGAAATAGCCACGAAGAAAAATCAAACAACAATACGTCGTCGTGAGAAAAATATTTATACATTTTATCCGCGAGGAAAAAAGTATCCAAAAGGTAGATCGATGCAATAAGCGTAATATACGTAATATTTCGACGAAGAAATAAATTGAATAATTTCACGCGTTGTTGGATGAAAATCATCGAAGCAAAAATAAAATTATTGAACACCGTTGGTTTTCTTATACGATTTAGAATATTGTGACACAGATATTGTCGCATATCGCGAGAGTTTCTTTTTCCTAGGTATATATTTTTTCTGGACTATTTTTCAAATTCCTTCTGATACGAGTATACAAAAGGTACGAGTAGAAATAAAAGCATAGAAAAATATTTCCCAAAACCGTAATGTGCTTTTTACTATCGCCCGATGATTTTATGAATTCAAAATATTCTTTTTACCGAGTTTAATTTTTACCATCATTTTAACCAAAAATATGTACTCTGTGTTGCGTTGCGTCGGTTTTCTAGGAAATATACAAAATCTTCACCCGCTGTTTCATTCTTATTCAAATTTAGTCGTACTTATGGCTACGTAATTACGGTGTTTTTCATATTGGTATGTGGTTAGTTAATCTGTTTGTATTTTATGTACGTCGTAAAAATACCCTTTTTACGTACTCATTCCTACGTAGCCAGTTGAAGAAATGGTGAATTATGTATTCAGCTTATTGTTGGCGGCTTGCACGTTGTGAAAATCTTTCTCATTGATCAAGTCCTACCTCTTTCTCTAGATATACGAATACATAATATTAAATATTATCCTTACACTTCTCAGCTGTAGTATACTTTCACAAGGTGAATATTCGATTTAGTTATTTTTTTGTAAGCAGGTATAGATTTTCTCTGTCTCGTAAATAATTTTTTAACGAGGTTTAAGGCGAATATTTTTTAGTCTTTTGTTTACTTGTTTCGAATGAAGAAAAAATATTTATTTATTTAGATTTTTTTTTCTACCTTCGTGTTCGTCTCGAGTATTTTAAAATGCTGCGAAGGTGAAAGCCTAGAATGGAAAATAAGTTGGAGATTTTAATTAAAGCGAATTTTCGATATTTTTATAAAGTGATTTTTAAGCCTTTGAAAAATAAATAATTGAAAATTTTCGAAATGGAACTTTGATCGAATTATGTTCGGAAATTACCTTGATAGGTTTTCATTTTGGTGATTTTTAGCAGCTAAAGAGAAGTATTTTCGGGTAACCTGAGTTCTTCATTCAATTTGTGATTTTCTTTGGCGAATTTGAAAGTAGGCTATGCTTTGACACTTCGTCGAATTCGCGTCTTAAAAATATTACCGAACGACTTGTTTTTCAATCGATGTTTACGTTTTCCAAATTGAAAAAATGGGTCGTTTTTTAATGAGTTTTTCAAACAACAACTCCTTTGATAAAACACTTTCTTAAATTGAAATAAAATGATAAGTACACCGAAATATAAAGATAAGCTTCCGATAATTAATCATAGTATGAATTTGAAAATTAAAAGCAAGAAAAGTGTTTTCGAGTATCTTGGATCAAAAAATGTCGAAAAATTGACATTTTCAAATTTCAGATGCTTAAATTAAAAATTCGGTTGATGATTTTTTTTTCAATTTTTGGGGAAGCTAAAAATTTTACGAAGAATAATTTTTGGTGAGTAATTGAATAGGTAATAAAATAGCCCAATAATCGATTGATATCAAATTCGATAATTTCATAACACAATTGAAAATTGAATAGTGAAAATTGGCGGTCGAACACTAAAATAAATATCAAAACTGCAATAATCGAATGATGAACAGAAACTCGGTACCTACCTAAAAGAATCGATAATCTAAAATTAAAAATTGGCTGTCGAATATTGAATTCGATATCTAAACTAACAATGGGATAATACATTGGAAATCGAATATTTGAAAATCGAATGTTGAAATCAATATATCCTAGTGTTGGGCGATTATTAATCGATTATCAAAAAAAAATCGATTAATCGACGTAAAAAATAATCGAAAATCGATTAATCGATTATTCAGCAAAAATAATCGCATATTCGATCATTTTATTTCTGCCCAATTTTGGCCCAAAAAACGGAAAAATTCTCTAAAAATTTCTAAAATTCAAGTTATGCTCATCTTCCATCCCAAATGGCGCTCAAAATTTGTAAGGATCTCTGAGAAACGTGTAATTTAAAATAAAAATAGTTCAATTTTTACGTTTTTATTTCATTTTTTTTCAGAATTGTAAAAAGAAAAGTCAAGGATTTTTGACCAAAAGCATTTTAGCCATTTTGAGGAATTTTTGAAATTTTTGTGGCAGCGCTGACGCTAAAATAAAGGAAAAGTTGTACGAATTATCCACTGCGATTATAATCGATTAATCGATTATTTTTTCTTCGATTAATCGATTTTCGATTATTTTCAAATAATCGATTTTGCACAACACAAATATATCGATATTTGAATCGATAATCGAATAAAAATCCGTATTTAATGAATCAATTGAAGCACAAGTTTTGATGATGTAAATTTCACAGACAATCGATCGACGAATTCGATTAATCGATAATCAAAAATAATTGTTCGATATATCTACAGTCGAATAATCGATCGATATATCGATAGCTAAATAAAAATCGATGGCTGAATAATCAATCGATATATCGATGACTGAATAATAATCGATATTTTGATGATCGAACAATCGATCGATGTATCGATGGCCGAGTAATCGATGTATATCGATAATTAAAACAAATTATCGATATTTCGGTTGTCGAAGTAATGATCAATTTGAAATACGATCGATAGTCAAATAAGTCATCGATATATAGATTGTTGAATTATCGTGAATGTTAGATCATTATATCCACATATAATCGAATATTGATTGACATATCGATGATAGAATAATCGATTGATACATCAATAATCGAACCTTCGATCAATGAAATAATTATAATAAATGAATCGATTAATTCACTGAATTACAATCGATTAATCAGTCGATAAAGTTGAGAATAATTTACATTTTTTACATTAAAAATTAGTATTTTTCATCCATTTATCCTTGAATTTTCAACTGTTTATTATCCCCACACGTTTTCCTTGCAATTCGCCAAAATTTTGTGTTTTTGTTTTTCAACAACAATTATTATGCCAAAAACATAAAAATCAAAGTTCTAAGAGGATAGAATCTCTGACCTGGTGTCAGGAAAAAGAGTTAATCTGCCAAAAATAATTTCTGTTTTTTTTTCAATTCTCATAAAAAATTGGCTGACAGTAAACACAATTGGCCATTCCGAAAAAAACCAGTTCAAACGCAAGAATTGCTCCCAAATGTCTCAAAAAATTTTCAAAATTCTTCTCGATACCAATTTTGGACGAAAATATTTCACCAAGAATTCGAGAAAGTTAGTTTGAGAGTTTGATGGCCATATCATGACCCCAAGAGCCTCAAAAAAGGTCCCAACTCCAAAACAACTCCAAAAATGTTGTAATTTTTTTAATATCTATTCCAATTTAAAAATTTTCAAAGAATTAAAAAAAATTAATTAGAAACCCATATCGTGCTCCCAAGTGCCTCAAAAAGTGATCCCAATCCTCAAATTTGGAAATTTTGAAAAAATAAATGTTTTTGAATTTTTAGAGCCGGTGCTTTTTTTTTTGAAGCACTTATGACTATGAGGATATTATACAGCTTTTAATCTGATTTTTTCGAAAATCTGGTAAAATTTCAAACAGAATACAATCAATATTTCTCAATATTTTGCAAAATCGTTTTTTTCGAACCTGGTTCTCTCAAAACAATTGAAATTTTTATAAAGGAGAATTTTTTTTAAACCGTTGAGCAAAAATCAACGTTATAATTACACGAAAAAAATCTTACACGTACGTACTTTCGCATAAAAACTTCCAAGCACCGTTCGTGATTCGGAATTCATTAAAACACCAACCTCACCTTAGGTACATTGCCCTTCATTATCTCATACTCGCCAAACAGCCACTAAAAAATAATAATCTGCGTCCTAAATCCAAAAATTACGATCTTTCAACCCTCCTTCAAGCACCTCGCTCGATAATCCAGTGAAATACGTAATTACCGCTCGAAGCGCCGGCCATCCAGACTGCCGGAATTAAACCTTCACGGAGGAAAAAATTGGAAAAGGGCTGAAAAAATCACGCGTTTAAAAATTTCGTCACGCAGCAACAATTTCCAAGTCATTTGTACAGTAAGAAAAATGTCCATCGGGGGCATAGGCGCGGGGCGACGACGGCGGCGTTACGACGTATAAAAAAAATATCAGGGAAAAAAAGCAAAGAGAGAATAAAACCGTCGCTATAAAATTTTTAAAACACCGCATTATAACTTTGATATGAACTGAATACGACAAAGCACCACCATAAACATTTCGCTCGGCACATAAGGCTCGTACACACACTAAAATACTCATGCGACGACAAAGCGAGAACCAAAGCTTTGCACAAAAAGGAGCTAAACTTGAGGATAAATTTCGAAAGTAATTCGTTGGTAATCGGAAAAGGTATGGTTATTTTTTTCACCCCTTTGGCCCCCCTCGGTCCACCACATACCACACGTTCGAATCGAAAAACCACACAGAGTAAGCTTTTTGTATATGGAAATGTTTTGTCGTTTGGTTTGCGACTGGCGATGGCGCTGGCGAGTAAAAAAGCAATGGCCAATATACCCTTTTCTCAGACATTAGAACGCCGGTGTGACCGATATTAATAATCTGAACCTTTTTATGGCTATACGTGGAAATTAGTATAGTTGAAAATTCAAAAACACCATGTTTCGGGTTATACAACTTTGAATAGTTTCATTTGCATAAACCGCCATCGTCATCCGCACACAAAGTGATTAAAACTTGGTCACGTTGAATAGCCTCGTGTATTGCGGTTAATATGAAAAACCTCGCGGATTCCAAGTCACCCCGAAACCTCACAAAACACCTCGCAAAGCAGCAAAACGTATAGAAAAATTATCAAAGGGTCGAATTAACCCTCCAGGAACTTGTTGAAACCGCTGGAAAAAAAATTTCCAATTTTTATCGCAGCCTTCCAATAAACATTTTTTAAATCTGACCAAATCTGTGAAATGTCCTAATCTAATTGGATCTGATCAGATCTGATTTTGCAGGTAGTTTGATAAAATGGTATGAAGTTGAACCCTTCATACCTGATCAGATCAGAGATAGATGTAATTTGCAGGGAATTTCGGGAGTTGATGAGTCGATTCCCTGAATTCAGAAATGTACGAATGTACGAGTTGATTCTGAACCTCTTTCAGCCTTTTAGCCTTTAGCGTTACCCAGGAGGTACCACAAGGAGGTATTTTCAATATTTTTTTCAAGTTAAAATTTTTCTCATTCCTAAGACTTCTTAGCAATTTTTCTTTGAACTCTGAATTTTTTGCTAGAAAGTTAACTTCAATCCCTTATAATGTATTTTCTAAAAAAAAAATTATTTTTTCAAGAAAATTTTCAATCTGAAATTTTTTCAAAATTGTTTTACCTTTACATTTTTTTCAAGATCATTTGTTTCAACTTTAAAATTGTTTCTCAAAAGGTTGAAATTTGTTTTAATTTGAATTTTTTTCTCAAAACATGTTTTAATTTTAACGCCAAAATTTTTTCAAACTAAAACATTCTTCGATTTTTTAAAATTTTATATATTTTATTTTTTAATTCCATGAAAATAATTTTAGAGCTGAAAGAAATTTATAAAAAAAACCTTGGGAGTTCAAAAAAAATACAAAGAAATTCAAATTAGAAAAAAATTAGAGAAAATTTTTTAGAGTTGTAAAAAACATTCAAGAATAAAAACAATTATGAGAAAAGATTCAAAAAAGGTATAACCATGAAAAATCTGAGAAAATTTTCGGTTGAAAAAATTCTGGTGTTGAAAATACTTGGAAAAAAATAATAAGTGTTGAAAATAATTCAAAAAAAATTAGAGTCAAAATTTGAAAAAAAATTCTTGAAAAAATTTTTAAGCTAAAAATTCAGAATTGAAAGAAATTTTTGAGAAAAAGTGAGAATCGACTCGTACATACCCCGAAAAAATGAAAATCAATTCGCCTAGGTACCTTTTCACGTGAATATTTTGTTGGGAATCAACTCACCTACAGCCAAATTTTCTTGATTTCTTACGCATTTACCATTGCATCCTTTTTGACATCTCGAAATCTTGGTTTAAATGGTGCACGTCGCGTCACCTTGTCAGGTTGACCAATAGAAAGTCAGTAAAATTATTTAAAATTTCGATTGAATCGGGAAAATTTTTCACTTTTTTAATATATTGTAATAAAATAAAATTTTAGAGCACATTTAACGAATTTCCATTTCTCCCCTCGAGGGTTGGAGCCTCAAAATTCACAATTTAAAAATAAAAAGGAAGTTAAACCTGGAAAAATTTTAATTCGATAATTTTTTGTGTGATATATCGAAATCCATGTTTTCGAGGGCGTAGAATTCGAATTTGACAAAATTTTTCTCTCAGGAAAGAAGGGGTTGGGTGAGGGGTAAGGGTAAGACTTGAGATAATTTGCATTTTGAAACTTTTCAAGTAATATATCGAAATCTATGTTTTCGAATTTGACAATATTTTTCTCTTAAAGAATAGATGAGGGATGGGGGGGGGGGAGGAAAGGGGGTAAAGCCTACAAAATTTCGAATTTTTCAATTTTCTTATGGGAAATATATCGAAATCTATATTTTTGAAAACGTAGAATTCAAATTTGGCAATATTTTTCTCATTGAGATGAAAAATTTAGGTAGGGGATGAGGGTAAAACTTGGAAAATTTTGAATTCTAAAATTTTTCGAGTAATATATCGAAATCTACGTTTTTAAGGGCGTATAGAATACGAATTTAGTAATATTTTTCTCTTCGAAATGAAGGGTTGAGTAAGAGAGGAGAGATCTCGGATCACATCTGGTTAAATTTATGGAAGAAAGTAAATTGCACACAAACGAGTGTAATTTGCACACATATGTAATCTGCACACACTAAGAAGAAGTGTGATTTGCACACATATGTAATTAGCACACAAAAAATAAATGAACGAAATGGCACATACAAAAAATGATACTCTTAAAATTACTTAAATTACTTTTCGCCAGTAACGTTTGATTGGCTCGTTGTGCTTCTTTTCGCAACATCAGGGCTTAAAAAAAAAAAAAAATTAATTCGTTTTTGTAGTTTTAAAGGTCGACGTTGATGGTAGCGAATATCAAATTTTCCAATTTGCATGAATTTCGGATAGGTAATGGCTGCTGGTTTGGGATTTCACGATCTCGCGATGTTTCAGACGAAATTTCAACAATTCTTTTAACAGCATTTGAACAATTTTTATCACTAGTTCATTGTTTTTTTTTAATCAGCAAAGCGTCCATTTTTTCCAGAAATGACTCTCCTTTATTTTTCAATGACAGGCCGATTTTCTCGAAAATTTTCAGATTCCTGTCAAAGTGTAGCAACAAAATCCTAAAATCAAAACGCAGGATTAGACCCCATCCCCCCCCCCCCAACAAGTTTATCAAAAATTCTACCGGAGTAGGGAATTTTCCTCAAGAACAAACTTCCAAAAATATTACTGATTTCAGTTTTGGGTGGAGAGGGAGGATGAGAGGGAAATTAATTTTTCTGCAGAGCAAATTTTACAAAAATAAGGCGACTTGAGTTCTAGGTATTTTTAATTCAAGATGAAAAATGAAATGAAAAAGGTACATTCCCAAATTATTAATTGTTCAGCTCCCCCTCCCCCACTCAAAAGAAGTAGAAAGCTCTACATTGCCCAAGGATGAGACAAAGTAAAAATGGAAGAAAATTTACAATATGAGTAGCTAAGGAGGCATAACAAGTCATGAACGATTCAATCGTTCATTCAAACCAACGGTGTGCAGAATACCTTATCGCTGTGAGTGTGCAATTTACATATGTGTGCAGTTTACATACACCGTTTCGTTGTTTACTCCAACGTGTGTGCAGTTTACATGCGCCCAATTTATCTACCAATAAATTTTTATAAATAATCAGATAAAATCAGATTTGATCAGATGTAAACAGATGTAAAATTTTTCATAAGGCTGGCAAGACACGTAGGTAATTCACACCTTGGCATTATCTTGTCTAACTTCTCGCAAAGATTTCTTTTCAAATACAGACTTTAAAAACTCGAACACGACGCGAGAGAAATTTACGTTTGTAAGTTTCGCCCCCTCCTTCGCCTCGGCTGGCTTTTGCGACGAGCTAAACGAGCGTAAAAGCATTTCGAATAAGGCAAATCTCGGACGCGAAAACGTCTCCGCGCGCAACGAGACCTTTTTTCTGTTTTTCTTTGTTAAAAACGCGAAAAAAATCATTTTCCAAAAAAATACGCACAAAGATTGCGAATACAAAGTTTAAATATCTTTTGTTAGCGTAATAATGAAGTTTAAAGTTTTTAAACTTTAATAAACACAACGAGACGAGTACGGGAAAAAAATAAGAGAAAAGAATTTCCCAAAAAATGAAGCCTAAAGTGTTAAAGAAGAAAAAAAAACTGAATATTTTATTGATTAATGATTCGAGCAAAGTTGCTGCTAAAATGAATGATTAATCCTGAGGGGCGCTTTAATTATTTTCGCTATTTAAACTTTCCCGCTTGTCTTTTAACAGCGACATCATTAGGTAGTAAAAATATAAGAAAAAAATCTCTCGCGAGGTCTTTCTAACGCACCGCCGACCGAACCATTCGACGTCACATGGCAATCTGCGAAAGCACAAGCGTGTGTTATGAAAACAGAAAAAAAATCACCATAAAATATATTTATTACCGCGCTTTTTAATTGATTTGTGACATATTTCGCCGATTCGCCACCATAACGACCATTTTACCATTAGAACGCTGGTGCTAAAATCTAGAAACTCATATTGGCAAGTGTTGATTTCAACTACGCAAATAACCTCGTCGTAATGACCAACCAATTAAGTCTATTTCAGTTTCGTTGCCATAACATTCGGCTATTAATCTCATATCGAGGAAATTTTTTCCTTTCCGAGTCGAAAAAGTTACACGATTTTCGACTTCTACGAAGGAAAAAAATCCGCAACTTCGTTTTAAACTCGAACCCGAACACCGGTGTCTAAATGAACGAGTATTTCGAACAATTTATTCGATTGAAAATACCAGTTTTTTTCTCTCTTTTGAAGTCATCTGGCGGCGGAGGAAAAAAAGTAATAAAAAAGGCTTTTAGAATTAATTCACGAACAGCTGAACAAATTTTACGAAAGTCGCTTTAAAATTTAAAATTTCATAGACTTTCATTTTCGCATTCATTAGTTTTGTTTAAGTTATACGTAAAAAAAAAAGTAAAAAAAAAAACATCGCTATGATTGCACGTTTATAAAGGGTCGAACGAGCTGTAACGAAGTTTTTTTTCATCTCTCTCTATTTACTTATTTATTTTACTCGGTAAGAACAAAGATAAACACATCTTTAAGCATTATTTCGAGATAAAATCGACTCACGTGTTTACTCGCGATGAATAAGAACAGAATGAGGAAAAATTACTGCAGTTTGAAATTAATAATTTTTTAGTGCTCGACATTGTTAGCATTGGGAAATGGATCGAGGGTATTTTATCCGACCAGAGCATTGATAATTTACTCGTTGTGGGGTATGAAATATGAGCGAATTTGGTAAGTTGGATGATTTTTTGGGGGAGGGGGTGAGAGGTTTTTTGGATGTTGAAGTGTTTTTTACTTTTTTATTTTGTAAATTAATCATACTTATGCTTGGGTTGTTGCGGTCGAAAACTCAAATGAAAATGTTACTTTGATGAATAATTTAATACCTACTGAGCTCGTGAAAGTACGAAAGATTAATTGAGAATTTTTGTGGGAGACATTGAAAAAGCAAAAGGTTTTAAATTTTAAGGATTTTCAAAGAATTTTTTAAATAGAATTTTACCAATTTTTGTATTTTTGAATGCGTAGATTCTCAGAATCGATAAATTTTTTATGACTAATTTCAATGAAAATTGTGCGAAAAAAAGTAAAAAATGATAAAACTTGATGTAATTTTTTTGGAAAGTTAATCAAAATAGATGCAAGTAACTATGACGAAATTATAAGAAATATTATTGAATTTTCATAGAAAATGGATGAAAACGACGTGAAAAGTGGATTTTTTTTGTAATTACTTACAGAGAATTTTTGAAATCGGAAGTAGGTATATGTCGACTTTTCACCTAATTTTTTTGGGAAAACTGAAAAAACACGAATCAAGGTCTTTTATAAAAATAAACTAGAAAAGTGAGACCAAAGTTTCTAAATTGTAAGACTTTCAAAAAAATTCAACACTTCAAGCGTATAAAAAAATATATAAATTTTTGATGACTTTTACACAAAATTTTCCAATTTTTTTACTTCCTTCTCTGCTTCTAGCACTGAAAACATTAAAGCCGCAACTAATCTTCAACTTTCTCGATCGATAGACTTAGACACGAAACACATACCCACCCCATCTCTCCTTCTCACAAAAATGAATGTGACAATAATTATTTTTGACTTTTTTGATTTTTTCAATCAAATAAGTATTTAAGATTTTTTGGTTTAAAAATAGTATTATTTTTATTTGCTTACTCATAAATTTTAAAATGTTTCAAAAGTTACAAAAAAAATTAAAATTTTCACAAATTGATGATTTTTAGACCTATATTTTCTCACCAAAATTGTGTAACATTTGATGGATTTATACAATGTTGCTTCAAACAAAATTTCAAAATTTCTCAGGATCATTGAAATTGCAAATTTAAACAAAATTGTATTTGTAATGCTTCATTTGTGAGTCTGGATATAGAAACCACCCTCAGGTGACAAAATTTGTTTTTTGAGTTGAGGTTCCCCCTTGATTCTACTCATTCTGAGAAGTCCAAAATCAACGTCAACTCAAAAACCAATTTTTGGCACCTAAGGGTTGTTTCTATATTCAGGCTCACATTTTATTTGATTGAGTAGTAACTTCAGCCATTTTTATCGTACCTACTCTCATGAACGTCAATTTTTCTCAATTTCGACATTATTATTGTTTTTTTTTCAAAATTTAATGGAGGTCTATTAATTTTTGTATTTTTACCAATTTCAAGCTCATCATTTTGAAACAAATTTTAGAATTTTGAAAAATTATTCAATTTGAAAAAAGTCGTTCATTTTGCACAATTTTATCAGTTCAAAATTTTTAATGATTTGACTTCACTCCCCCCCCCCTTCAAATGAAAATAAAATATATACTGAAAACTCACAATGGCAGGCATCATACCGAAATTTTTGAAGAAGAAAAGTAACTTTCAGTAACTTTTTTTGACCAAAAAGCAACCAAAAAGTAACCAAAAGTAATCAAAAATTCAATTTTTCTCGGGGACAAATTTTTTTACAGTTTTTTTTTGGGGAGGGGGTAATTTTTTGTGGTTTTCTGCAAACATTTCAAAGATAAATCAACTGAAAAGCCGTGAATAATTTCATTTATTAAATTCCTTCGTCAAAACAACAAATAAACCAGCAAAAATTAATTTTTTCAATTTTTTCTTGAGGAACTTTGAAAAATAGTAATTTCTACTCGAAAATTTGAATTTTTGCCTGGAAAAGTGAAGAAAAAGTGACTTTTGAGGGGAAAAAAGTAACCAAAGTGACCTTTTAGACGTGAAAAGTAACCAAAAGTGACTGAAGTCGAAAAAAGTGACAAACACCCTAAAAAAGTGATTCGCTATGATGCCTGCAATGGACAGTAGAAATAAAAATTTGACTTTCCTCCAATGTTTCCCATCATTTTCAAAAAATTTTGCATTCACGTCTTCCAAAAAAAAAAAAAAACAATAATTGAATAAGTTTTCATTTCACATCAAGATTATCATATTTTAAATTGTTACCTAATCAGAAAAAGTGAGTTTGAGTTGGAAAATTTTCGAAAGCCATAATTTTTTTGGAAAACATTGAATTTTTAATCAGAAAAATTAGATTTGTGTTGAAAGTGATGAATTTTTTTCCAAAACATTTAAAATCAGAAAAAATCGAAACACGTAGGTATTTTACGTTGAAACAGTAGAAAAAAATCCTATTTCGCTCCCTCCAATATTTTAACTTCGGTACATTCCAGTATTGAAGGTTGAAAATTGAAATTTGTCGATATTAAACTTCAATTTTCCCAATTGAGACGTGGTATTCCATATTTTGCCATTTAAAAAACTTGAAAATCGATTTTGTTCCATCTCCCTCGCCCCCTCTTCCATAAAAAAATAATTCATAATATTTTTTCAATGAAATATCAAACTCGAGTCACATTATTTTCCGAACTGAATAAAATTTGACAAAAAATGTTGAGAAAACTACCCCCTTCCCTCCACCTTTACAACCGAGTACGTCACAGCTCCGCTTTCAAATCTCTCACATACATAAATGTGTGTAGATCTAAATATTACACGATGAAAATCACAAACGAAAATTTTCACTCTTTAAATAATTCTCGCATCATGACATCATCTACCTAATTCGCGACACTCGAATCTTATCTCGAAGCATTGTTGACGAACAATACAACAACACGTAACAGATTACTCGATCAGCGTATCGAATTGACCGACGAAAAGCGAATAATAACCTAAACCTAACTCAGCTTCATTCGCCAGTCCAAATAAAAAGTGGAAGTGACTCAACAGTCGTATCGAGAGTGAAAATTTTCACCAATTCGTGGAAATTAATTACAGTATTATTATTTTTTATGACGAAACATCGAATCATTCTGAATCGACCAATCACATTGAAACAAATAAAAAAACCTCATCGAGAAACTATAACGCAATTTGGGACAATTTTTTTATTACCTAGCGGCCATTTTCTAGTTTATGTCCTTGAAAGGGAAAACTACACTACAATAAGCGAGAAAACCCCGAGTGCCCCAACTTTTTCACCGCAAAATAAGGCAGAACAAATCGACGTTGTGATAGAAACAGCAGCACGTATTCGCGGCAGATTATTATCTGCTAAATGAAAAGCTCACGGTCGTTGGAGTTTTTCCTGTTCGAATTTCGCCAGGCAGAAAACTTATTTAGGAAAACCAGTTGTAGGCTGGAAAGAAAGCGAAATTTTTGGCCACGAAGGTGAATTTTTTACTCGACAACTTGGCCAAACTCGGTATACTTATACGTCTCCACATAATATAAAACGCTCCGCCTTATTTTAATTTAGAGAAGCTTCTTTTGCTTAATTTACATGAAGCTTAAAAAGTACATCGCTTTAATGAAAAAGCTCCAGCAATTAAAACAGAAATCGTGCGATCATAGCGAGAACAAAAGGGACTCGTTTCTAAACTTTACGCTTGGCCTTTAACGTAAAACAATGAAGCATACTTTAAATGGATTTAACGAAATATTCTAAAGATAACGAGCTACCAACATTTTTAAATTACCGGAATTATAAATTTCAATTTGTAAAAAGAAAAAGAGCCTTTAAATTTAGTCGCATTTTAAATAACCAGAAATGAAGGTATAATCAAGTATAATTTCTAAGCGAGAATATTTTAAATCCGCCATCACTTCGCCGTTTTCCGCAAGTGCAAGTTTTTATCTTCAAATCGACTCGCTCGCTGAACAGAATAAGCCTTTTTCTGTGTACTCGAACGATTCTTGAATATACCTGCGTTGCTTTTTATAATAGAACGAAAATGACTATTTTTTCTGCGAACTTGGCGTCGCGTCGCCTTTGAAAATGGATTAGGATAGAATTTTATCGCCAGTCGATTCGCTAAGCCTTTAGCTTTGGAAACAATTTCGAAAATATGCGCAAATTCGAGATGCCATTTTGTCTACACGGTTTTTACCAGAGATGCGGAGGCGAGGTATCGAGATGTATCGGGTTCATCCTTTTAAATGGTATTTGTATTTTACCTGAAGAAGGTAATTTTCTGTTTTTCCCGCTTCGGCTCGGTTTTCGACGTAAGTGGAAAATATTTATTTACAATTCGATATACCTATGGAGGATGCTTGAAAACTACTTGCAAGATGACCCTGAACTTTTGACAAAAGCAATGGGAAAAGTGATGCGGGAATTTTCATAATTTGGGGAAATTCGAAAATGTCAAAGAAAAGTTGGCCTTGTTGATTTAAAAAAAAAAATGGTTCAACTTTTGCTTTTCCCCAATTTTATTAATTTCTACGTTTTTTCTCATTATTTTTTTTTCGTCTAAAGTGCGTCCATTACTCACTTTCAGCAAACATTTTTTTAAAGTTCGCTTTCTTTCAAAAAAAAATTATTAATGTTTTTTTCAAAATTATTTTCAACTTCAAATTTCAATTTTTTTTCAAGTCCAAACTTTTCTCTCAACATTGTTTTTAATTCAATTTTCTCTCAAATTCTTTTGACCCTGAATTTTTTCAAAATTTTGACATAGATATTGGTTAGACTTCACACGGGGTGTCTAGTGGATTTATTTTTTCTAAAAAATCACTACATTTTTACTAGGTACCTTTTTTTAATACTTTTTACAAAATTTTCAGAAACTTCCTCTCCGACTCACAAAATTACCTCAAATTCAATTTTTAAAATGTCAAGATCCCTTTCTCTATCCCTAACACAATTTTAAATTATTACAGAAAAAATTCTTAATAAAAGGGAAACGTATTTTTTTTGAGTTTGAAAACGGAACAAATAATGTCAGAGTATCCACCAAAAATTAAGACTTTTTCGGACTGAAAATTTTAAATTTTTTCGCAATTCATTGCCAAGTTCTCTCCTCCTCCACAAAAACACGCTTCAAATTGATAAATTTCACGTAATTACGTACTTGCAATTTCTTCAGCCCGTGGACCTAAATAGAAAATTGATGAGGGATTTTTCACGTTTTAGTTTTGAATAAGTCAATCGTTTTATCGAGATATTTCATTATCAATTTATGAGCCCGAGCGAAGCGAGAGTAACAATTTTTGCGTAAAAATACCTCGAAAATAAACTAAAATTTCATCATTTTTTCCATCAATCAATTTAATCATCAGAAAAAGTAATTCATCGTGAATTCGTATTTTTTTCATTACTTTTTATTGAAATTTTGCCCAAAATTACAACTTTTTCACTTCTTTTACTACTTTCACATCCTGTTAGGTAGTAGACATCTTGTTAGAAAACATAAATTTAATGAGGAATTACTTTTCGTTAATGTTTTCGAAAGTTTTCGAAAGTTCAATAAAAATCCACGGTTTCTCAAAATTTATTTCAACTTAAATTTTTTTTTCAACATCAATTTTTTTTAATTTTCCCCTCTTTGAATTTTCTCAAAAGTTTTTTCATACCACATTTTTTTCAACTTGACATCCTTTATTTCAAAATTTCTTCAACTTGAGTATATAAAATTTCTTCCAATGTACAGGGTGTTCGGTAAGTGGTCTGCCATACTTCATTTTTGGGATAACCGGATACCACTAAAAAAAAGTTAGATGGACAAGTTGCATATCTTGAAAATTGAAGGGGCAAATTATGTTTTTTAAAAAATAACGTAAATTTTTTTCAACCATGGGAATGAATAGTACTTTAAAAACTGAATAAATTTTCATTATATGAATTTTTGCATAACTTAAAAATTGAAGGGCTACAAAAAAATTGTTCAAAAAAGGTTCTAAAAAAATTTACTGATCAAGGAAATGGATAGTATGTTGAAAAATGAACAAATTTTGTTCTACAGACTTTTTGCCTAACATGAAAAATGAAGGGGCTAAGGGTCATCCAACATGGAGAAAATTTTTAAAAAATTTGAAGCCCACTTATTTTGAATGACTCGTAGACCCTTCATTTTTGATGTTGGGCAAAAAGTCTGTAGAACAAAATTTGATCATTTTTCAGCATACTATCCATCCCCTTGATCAGTTAATTTTTTTAGAACTTTTTTTGAACATAATTTTTTGTAGCCCCTTCAATTTTCAAGTTATGCAAAAATTCATGAAAATTTATTCAGTTTTCAAAGAACTATCCATTCCCATGGTTGAAAAAAAAAATCACGTGATTTAAAAAAAAAACAACATATTTGCCCCTTCAATTTTCAAGATATGCCACTTGTCCATCTAACGTGTTTTTTTTAGTGCATCCAAAAATGAAGTATGGCAGACCACTTACCGAATTTTTTTTAAATTTTTACCAATTTTGAATTTTTTTTAAAGATATTTTTCAACTTTAATTTCATAAATTCTCTTTCAATTTTAAAACGTTTTCCAACTTCAAATTTCCTTAAAATGATTTTCAAATCCAAAATTTTTCCAACGTAAAATTTTCAAATCCAAAATTTATTTAACATAAATTACGTATCTTGAGATCTTTTCAAATCCCTTTGATTTTATTCATCTTCAAATTTTTTTCACGTTTGAATTTTTTTATTTCATAAATGCCACACTATCAAAAAGTTGTATTCTCTTGTACTGTAGATAGCATATGACTGCGTAATAATTTAAAAATTGACAACTTTTTGGCATCATTTTCTTTTGCTTTATTGTTCTTGATGATTTTGAAAAAAAATCAAGTTGAAACCACATTTTGAGAAGATTTGAAGCTTAAAAACAATTTAAAATTTAAAAAAATCTCAAAAAAACGAGAATTTGGTCGAGACAAGGAAAAAATATCGGAATGAAAAACAACTTTTGAAAATTCTAAATTGGTAAAGATTTGAAAAAAATCAAGTTGGAAAGTATTTTCGAGATGGAAGAAATTTTAGAAAAATAATTTTAGAGTCCGAAAAAATTTGAAAAAATTAGTTTCATTTAAATAAACTCTGAAAAAATGTTTCGCACTAGAAAAAAATTTGGAAAATATTTTAGAGTTGAAAAAATTAAAAAAATTTTAGTGTTGAAAGAAATTGAGAAAATTTTAAAGTTGGAAAAAATGAAAAGAATTTTAAAATTGGAAAAAATTGAGAAAAATTTGAGAGCTGGAAAAAATGAGAATTTCAGAATTGATAAAAATTTTTGAAAACATGCCAATTTCGTGAATCATGATTTTTTTCTACGTTTGACTGTTTTTTCTACATGTCAGATGGTTCTTTGTGAGACATAATATGAAAATTATGTGTCATTTGGACTTTTCGACCTCTTTTGAAAACATAAATGACGTTTTTTTAAAACTCAACGAAAAACATCAATAATATAAAATTTTTATTTAAAAAAAAATCAAATGTTTCTATTTTCATTTTTTCACTTCAATTTCAAATTCACTCACTCAATTTTTCGACCAAAAATCTACCAAAATTTTACCCCTTTCATACCACTCCTCCCCACCTGCAGCCATAATTCAAGCAGCAAAAATAAACCAATGCCACTTTTCGCATCAAAATTACCTACTACACGAAAAGTGTAAACGAGCCTAGAAGAGCGTATAGTAAAACTACGCCAGCTAGTTTTCCGTTATCTTGAACAACGTTCGCATATGTCCTTTGTATTTTAAAGTAATTAAATGAAAACACAATCCTTATAATCCGGCCTTTCTAATTCACGCGTCAAACGATTTAATTTGCGCTCGTCATTTTAAAAGTTAGCCAATTCACCTTAATACCGGGTCCGGATTTCGGACGAAATTCAAATCGTAAGGGTGGCTCAAAATAGCACCACGTCGAGCCGTTGTGCTGGGAAATAAACAGCATCGGTGTCAATGTACATAGAATAGGTCCAGGCAGGTATACCCGAATAAAACAAAATTAGATCAAAAACAAACGCTTTTGATTTAATGTTTACTTAAAAACTCATTGATTGAGTTAACCTATAGCTTGGGCGTGTTTGGAATAGTATTTTGTAAAAAGGACAGTACAAGCGAGGTATAGGTTGAAACAGCACCCTTTTAAGGTTCGAATCGATCGAGCTATGTAAATCGAATCCGTTTTAATTATGATTAATTAAAGGATAAGCGTGAAAAATTTTGCAACGCGGTTTGACTTCGGTATTGGATGAAATTAAACATTTATATTGGAATTAAGACGTTGAAAGTTGACCTGCAGAACCCAAACCACGTGGTTAACTTTTGTGCGGTTATGTGTTGAATATAGGTTCGCGTCTTAAGCCAAACAACGCGCTTCGAATAAATTTCACGTTACAGTTTTAGGCCTAGCTTAGCGCCAGTTCGAGTATAAAAGGGCTTTAGACGCGAATTTCAAATTTAATATTTCACAAAGTTTCAGCGGCCCGCAAAGTCCGCACGTTTTGTTAAATCGTCTGTTTATTTGCAAATGCGTTCAGCTCGTACATGGCGATCAATTGTTCGTTGTTTATGGCACCGTGTAGAAAGATCGAGTAAACAAAATGGTCGATTTCGGTATTGTATCGTATCGATGTATAATTTGGGAAACGAACGCAATATGTATAGATTTTTTTACCACGTTCTACGGTATTCCAGCGTGTAACGTAATTACGTAATTAATACGCCGTGAAAGGTCGAAGTGTTTTCTGTCGGCCGTGTAAGGACACACGTTTTCTTTTATTTTTGCCTCGGTCGCGCGGTCCCGAGTACTCGTACATTGTAAATTTATATGATTCAAAATGAGAATTCTATCGAGGTAGTTAATGGCTTTCCCGAATCAACAGATGTTCGCTGCGTAGTATACACAAATTGTATACCACATGAATAGAACGCCGCAGTGAATTAGGATTTTTGGATTAAAACCAGTGCTATGCGTATACGTAGCTAATCTTTCACGTTTTAATTAATTTCTTGCTTTGGCTGACCCGTAAGGTGGGTAAATTTTTAATCGGATGAGAGGTTTTGTACGTACATGGTCTTGCAACAATACGCCGCCGTCAAAGAGGTAGGATTTTCGAGGTTTTGCAGCCGGCCGAAATATGTTGCCAAATTATAGCAGACCTATTCCATATCAACTCGGATCAAAAGTGAAGTCGAGTGGTTCAATTTAGCTCAAATTTTTTTACGAGTTCGCCTTGACGGTTGAATTAAATTACCGTCGTTATTTCCATCCTGGCCCTCGAAGAGGATGGATGGTGGAGTTCGTAAATTTGAGGAATTGCAGGGTTTTGCCAAACTGAGGTCACAGAGTTCGAAAATCGACTTGATTTTTCGATCTGACCCCCTCCCACCGGGCTCTAATCGACCCCATTTTCAAATTACAAAATCAAAATTGGGAGAAGGTGGGATTAAAGCGTGGGGATGGGGGTCAGGTCGAAAAATTGAGTCGATATTCGATCTCGGTGATCTCAAATTAGAAAGAATCGATGAGCCACATGTTTTTTTTATTGACATGGATATGTCTTTAGGCCTGGGGGGTAAAATTTTGAAATTGTTACGCTAGAAAATTCTTACGCTAGAAAATTCTTACGCTAGAAAATTCTTACGCCTGAAAATGGTTACGCTTGAAAATGGTTACGGTTACGGTGGATCAAGACATTATGACATTATGTTGGACTTAAAAAAACTTATAAATAAAATTAAATATTATATTTGAACATAATAATTTGCTGATATCCTGTTAGACTTGGACGAGTTACGGGTTATGTGTAATGATCACAGTGGATCAAGACATAATGACATTATGTTAGGCTTGAAAAAACTTATAAATATAATTAAATATCATATTTGAACATGATAATTTGCTGATAACATGTTGGACTTGGAGAGACTAAATTCGGTCAAAAAGTCGGTCAAAAAGATGGTCAAAAAGTCAGTCGAAAAGTCGGTCGAAAAGTCGGTTGAAAAGTCGGTTGAAAAGATAGTTGGAAATCAGAAAGATGGTTGGAAATTTGATCGGAAAGTCGGTCGGAAAGCCCGGTCAGAAAGCCGGTCGGAAAGCCGATCGGAAAGTCGGTCGGAAAGTCGGTCGGAAAGTCGGTCGGAAAGTCGGTCGGAAAGTCGGTCGGAAAGTCGGTCGGAAAGTCGGTCGGAAAGTCGATCGGAAATAGACCGATTATTATATGGAAAGTTAGAAGGAGCGTTATATGGAGTTTTAAACAGTTACATTTTTAGATTATGACATAATGACAATATGTTAGACTGGAAGAAGTTAGATGGAACGTTAGATGGAAAGTTAGATGGAGCATTATATGGAGCGTTAGACAGTAACATTTTTAAATTAAGACATAATGACATTATGTTAGACTCAAAGAAGTTAGATGGAGCGTAAGATGGAATGTTGGATGGAAAGTTAGACAGAAAGTCGGGAAAGATTGCCGGAAAATGATTGTCTGAGAGATAGTAGTTGGGAAGATATGTGCTAGTTTAGTAGAGGCACAGCACTAGAAGCTGAGTAAATGGTGCATCCCTCTCCTTGATGGTAATCAGAAGTGTCTTTTGACCTGTGTAATAGCAGTAACACAGTAACTAAATGAAGCTGTCATACCTTAAGGGCATTGAAAGAATATAACCCGACTGACAAAATTTGAAAAAAAAATTGAAAAAAACGTCAACGAATCGCTTACTAACGCTGGCGTCTTTTTGGGAAAAATCGCTGACGAAACGCTAACGTTTTCGCGACGAATTCGTCATAATATTAGTTAGAAATTCGTTAGTTGTTACCTTATTACTCATAAAAAATTAGAAAAATTTATGTCTCGTTAGGGATTCGAACCCGAGACCCTCGGCATAATAGGCGACCTCTCTAACCATTGAGCTACCAGTGCTATTTATCAATTTGCATTTGACAACGGTATTTTGGATTTTTTTTATTCTTTCTCGAGAATAGTTTACAATTTTGTTTACAATTCCTTGTCAATTGAAACAAATTCAAACTAACGAATTTCCAACTATAACACTGGCGAATTCGTCACGAAAACCTTAGCGTTTCGTGAACGATTTTTCCCAAATAAACGCCAGCTGTAGTTAACGATTCGTCAACTAAAAATCGTTTACTCGACTAGAAATCGCGAGTCAGCTACATTTTCGCTAGTCTCGCTAACGAATCGTCAGCAAATTTGTCAGTCGGGAAGTTGATGAACATTCTGAAGAATTATATTAAATTTGAGAGTATGGTATATCTTACTGACATATCCATGTTCTAAGATTTTTGCTTTAAAGCAAAAAACGCGTTCATTTTTTTTTTGAGCGCGTTTTTTTAAAAAATTGGGGTCTAGGGGGGCTCTGAAGACTCAAATCCAAAAAATAAGCTAATATTCGAACTCAGTGCCCTCAAAAACCTAACAAACGACATGTCACACGTTATTTTTGATTTTTTTGAATTTTGACCTTATCAAGGTGGCTGATAGGGAGGCTCATAAAGGCCAGATGAAAAAACTGAGTTCATATTCGAAATTGACGCCTTTGAATAAGTAGAAATCGATATATCACTTCACGTTTTATATTTTTTTGAGTTTTGGTCATAATTGAGGACCCCTGTGTCTCTCCAGGAGCATCAAAATCCCATTTTTAAAACCGTTTGTTTCAAAAAGAGTAAAAAGAACTTTTTATTGTAATTTTTTCAGATTTTTAAATGGTAATCTTCATATTCGGTTCTTATCATGAAAGTTGAGCTTTCACCACAAAAGTTCAACTTTGAACTTTTCACAATATGATTATCGTTTTCAAGTTTACTATTGTTTCTCATTCAAATCCCGCAAACAGTGTTTCCCCAAGTACAACCGATCTCGAGATATGACCCTTCAAAGTTGGGTAATTTGGCAAAAAATCGCAATTGCATGAAATTTACGAGGCCCATCTCTCAGCCCCATTGAGGGTTAGAAGAGAAATAATGGTGGTTATGTGAATAGACCATAAAGGGGAACTCGTAAAAAATTTTAGAAAAATCGGAAGACCCGATTTCATTTTTGGTTCGAGTTCATATGGAATGAATCGAGGTATTTTTGACGCAAAAATTTAGCCAATCCAAAGAATAGAATACCATTCCTTATCTTACAAAAAATCTAAAACAAAATCATAATCTCAAAATTCGTTTTTAAAAACGAATTAAATTTTTTTAAACTACCCAAAATTTCAAGTTTTGAATAATTTCAATTTTTCTGTCCCCTCCTTCTAAATCAGATTCCTCATCGCTCGAAATTTCTTAAACAACAACCTTTGACCTTTTGAGTCTACCTACCCACAATCAACCATAAAAACTTATTTTTCTATTTGAATTTTCTTAATGGATAAAAACTTGATCAAATATTTTTACGATCAAACGGGTAGATATCGAAACAGCATGACAAAATCAAAATCGTAATGCTCAAATTTACAGATTTTCAAAAGAAATATTCAGTTTTTAATAAATTCAGAACAAATTACGTAGGTAATCAAATTTTACTTACGAATCGAAGAAAATAGTGAAAGTTTACAGCAACTTACCTGTAAGCAGAAAAACAAACGATTTTAATTTCAATGAAAACATAATAAAAATATTAAGAATGTACATAATTATCTATACTTTATAATAATTGCTAAAAATATGGAAATTCTTGCTCAAAATGATATTTATTATGTTCATTTTTATTTAATCTGAAGAAACATAAAAATTGAAAAATTTGTAGCAATTTTTTTGAAAAATCTCAAAATCTGCAATCTTTTGGAAAGCTTCTAAAACCATTACTTTGAGCGAAAAAATTAGAAATGCGAGATGCTGGGGAATTTTTTTCAGAATTTCATGCAAAATTTTTCAAAAAAAAAAAAAAAAAAAAAAATATCATAACGTTCAAGAATTCTCAAACTGAACCAAATTTTTTTTCAATAAAATACTATTTTGTTATGACTGTGGGAAGACTGGAGAAAGCTGGTCCATTTACCCCTCCCCCTCCCCCATTCGGTTTGACCCTACATAAAACTTTGATCAAAATATTTGAGGAAAAAAATATGAAATTGAAAACTGCATTTTTTTCAACTTTTCAGCCTAATTTCACTAATTTTATTCGTTTCAATCAATTTTAAGCTTATTTTCCATCTATACAGGGTGTGTAGGGAGGGGACGATGATACTTCATTTTTGAGATGAGCATGTTGCCTATCTTGATAATTGAAGGAGCAAAAATGCTGATTCCAAAAAAATTACGTAAAAAAAATTTTTTATCATGGGAATGGATATTACATTGAAATGACGTTTTGCCCAACTTTACAATTGAAGGGGCTATAAAAATATTTGTTCAGAAAAAATTCTTAAAAAATAATTTAATCAAAAAAATGAATAGTACGTTGAAAACTGAAAAAAATTTGTTCTAATGACTTTTTGCCTAACATCAAAAATAAATGGGCTACGGGTCATTCAAAATAAATGGGGTTCAAAAAAATTTCAAATTTTTTCAATTTTGAATGACCCGTAGCCCCTTTATTTTTGATATTAGGAAAAGAAGTCTTCAAAACAAAATTTGTTCAGTTTTCAACGTATTATTCATTCACTTTGTTGATTCATTTTTAAAAAAATTTTAAATCATTTTTTGTAGCCCCTTCACTTTTAAAGTTATGCAAAAAGGGTTTATATTCGAAAATGAAGTATCATCCTCGACTCTCACGACACATGTTAGGTTAGGTTGGTTTTGACAGGGGCACTTTTTACATGGTAATCCCCTATTTTTCTAAAAAGGGGATTTCTTGACTTCTTCAGATTTTTTAGGCTAATTTTTTCAAAATTTCCAGAACATCTTTTGTAAATTACTCGTACTCACACAAAAACGAAAGTACAATTCTATTTTAACCGGAATTAAGCCCTTGACAAAATGGGGGGGTATCATTTTTTTTCTGCTTCAAAATAATTCTAACTATCTGGAACTTTGGAAGGGATTTTTCATAATTTCAATTTTTTTATTGAAAATTCATTTTACTCGTTTTGATTGATGAAGTCGATTTTCTGGGCAAAGAAAGGGTCCTACGAAAAAAATTAATAGAACATAAATTGAAGAAGGTAAAATTTCCTTTCTCTAAAATTCAATCTGTTTTTTTCTTAGGAAGCTTGGTTTTCGATATATTTCAGCCGAAAGTTTAAATTTCAACTTTTATATTTTATTTAAAAAATCTCGAAAGATAAGCTTCCTAGAAAAAAACTAATTTAACCAAATAGAAAGGAAATTTCACGCTCTATAATTCATGTTCTATACATTTTTTTCGCAGGACTCTTTCTTTGCCAAGAAAATCGACTTCAAGTATCAAAAATCATAAAAATATGTAAAATAAATTTTCAGCAAAAAATTAAAATTATAAAAAATCCGGACCCGATGGAGAAAATCTTAAATCATATTCGAACTCAGCACTAAAAAATAGGACAGAACCACTTATCAGCGTTGATTTCGTGGAAAAAATATGAAAAAATGCAGTCCAGTGTAATTTGACGAATTCCTATCGAAATATCCCCCCCCCCTCCATCCAATGTCAAAGCCATTCTTAATCACAAACCGATGTCACCCACAGAAAAACAAATCATTCGATTTAAACTAATCTCCCTGCCATCATTTTTGTTACAGGTACAACCGAACCAAAGCAGATATCAATCGCCTAATAGCCAATTTATCTCGAAACAAAATGATGAGCCTAGAACGCTTGTTCGTCCGAATTCTTACATCGATCGGCGTGAAATAATGCACATTAGCACCGGTTGACATTTGACCGATACGATGCTAATTATCAAACCCACACCACCATGGTGTGATATGTACAATATACTGTTAACTTTGATGGCATTTTGGTGGTTTTGCCGGCTGTGCTTAGCAATGAAAACACTTTGCGACTCAGATGCCTGTCAATGTGATAATGTCGCTGGAAAGATATCGTGTATATGCAAGTACCCTAATCAGGTTGGTATTTTTACGTGACAGCCGACATCGAGTATGGCATTAATTTTTAAATATAACCTCGCACTTACGGTATGTTCTCGAGAATAACAAAACCTGCGAAATTCCCAGCGTAATATCATGAAAAATGCATAAAAAATACAAATAAATAGAGCCTTTGCGATGGGTATTCGAAAACGTTACTTTTTCACATTTCGCCAACGTAGAAAAGGTATTAAAATTTCACAAATATCTCATACTTGCCTTTTGAATACATAGACATATTCTAAGTTTAAATCAAGCATTAGTATTTTTTCGATATTCGGATTACAAAGTATACGTAGAAGTATCTCTATCTTTCTGTACAATATGCTTATCGTGTAAAAAAATACGATCGAATTTCATCGTCGAATGTTATTCTTCTTTCTGTGTGGTTTTTTCTCTCTTTTTTTTTTCGCCTCGAACTGTGCACGTACTTATACACGTGTAATATTAAATGAAGTTCGCGAGCTTACACCGAAATGCAAAGTACCTATAGAGGAGACAAGCTAAAATGTCGTAATTTATCACCTTGGCTGGGAAGCTGGCTGGGGCCAGTGTTAGAGCAGTCTGTAGAAAATGCAAAGTATCCTCGCATGTTTATATTTTACATTTATACGGTAATACCGAGGGAGTTATGCCTTCATTAAGAGACCCATTATTGTTTACATTTCGCTACCGCGTGTGTTGTTGAACGCGACACCCTTATAAATTCGCCAAGGTGTTATCAAAACAGGACGACTCAAAAAGTATAATATTCCAGTCGGTGTGAATATTTCGACGTTATTGTAATTAAACGTGAATTCTTTTCTAGTTACGATTTACAAAAGCTGGCGGAATTCTTTTTATGTAACGGAGCACAGAACTGTGTACGCGTGAATTTCAATTATTTTTCTATCCGGTTCCCTCGATAATTCCACAAACGTAGGTAGAGGTACGAGTAATTTCGTTAAAAGCCGGATTAAAATTAAGGTTTTTACGTCTAGTTTTCATTTTCAAATTGAGGTTTTGATTAATGCATACCGGCGAAATTAAATTTACCGCCTAGCTTTTCTCTTTTTTCTTGATGAATTTCGGCCAAAAACACCATTTGCGATGTTTGAAAAAAAAAGAACGCGAAATTCGTTTTGAAAAAGTGTTCTAACGTGTTTCATTATTTACAAAAGAGTAGACGCTGGTAGGGATATAATTTGGAGTAGGATCGCTTTTCATAATCATGCGAGGGTATAAAATGAGAATTATGGAATGTTATCATTTTTTAAGTATCATTGTACAAATTTCAATGAAATATTTGTATGTTGGGCATGCAGGGTAGTAACGATTAACAGGTTGTTTTTGAGGTCGTTAACGAGGGAGGTATTCCAACCGGCAGAAAATTTTTGGGACGAAATTAAAATAAATCGAAAGTACATCATAAAAGAACCCCAATCGAAATTTTCAGGTGCTGCAGTGCAATTCTGGAATTTTGAAGAATTTTTGAAATTTCAGAATTAGGTACTTCATCGCACTCCAAAATATGAAAATTTGATCTAATCGACGAAAAAATCGGAAATTTGGTATTATACCCTACTTTTTACCTCCCGAATCGATTGGAAGCAGTTTTGAGACATTTTGGAGCCTACAAAATTTTTTGATTTTCCAGCACCAAAGAAAAGCCTATAAAAGTGGTCCATACGAACTTTAGCATCCATAATCGAAAATTATCCATATTGGTGATATATTTGATCGGAAAAATCATAATTTTCCAAAATTCGTAACTGTCGGGTCATTTCTATATTTTTGGGCAGAAAATTTTCCAGAAAAATAATTATTGAAAAATACACCTATACGCGTGCCATCGGGATAAAAGGCTGAAAGTTGGTGGATACCCTATTTTGAACCTTCGGAACTGATTGGAACCGGTATCAAGACGTTTTGTAGCCTCCAGAAAATTTTGAAAATTTCCAGTGCAGAAACAATTTTTTCCAGAAAAATTTTCAGACACAAAGTGAGGATTTGACCCGACCCCGACAGATACGAATTTTGGAAAATTGGTTTTTAATCGATCAAATAGGTTACCAACATGGATAATTCGCGATTATAGATGCTAAAGTTCATATGGATCATTTTTATGAGCTTTTTTCAGTGCTGGAAAATCCTAAAATTTTCTCAAAACTCCTTCCAATCGATTCGGGAGGTCGAAAATCGGGTATATACCAAATTTCAGCTTTTTTCGTTGATTGGGTCAAATTTTAATATTTTTCAGGGCGATGGAGTAATTTTGAAATTTTTCAAATTCTTCAAAATTCCAGAAATGAACTTCCATGCCTGAAATTTCTGATATGAGGTTTTTTTATGATATACTTTCTATTTATTTTTGTTTGGGCCCAAAATTTTCCTGCCGGTTGGAATACTTCCTTTGTAAGTAAATTTGAAACGAGGAATAAAGTCAAATTTTGAAATAAAATCTAGAATATTAATTATTGAGAAAACTAAGATTTTTCTGAATTACTGCTTCATAGAGAGGGAGAGAGAGAGCAAAAAGGTGGATGATTCAAATTACAATCACTTACACTTATTAAATATTTTCACAGATGCATGGAAATGATTCGCGTTTGAGTTTTGGACCAATCATTTAAAAAAAAGAGCAAACTTAATTTTTTTAGAATATGGCCTCAATTTATTTTCTATAGATACATTCATTGAGAATTATGAAGAAATTGTCGAAGAAAAAATAGATTTTTTGCCTATAATTTGGTTTTAATGGAGGAAAGCAAGAACATTTTCTATTTTTTATAATTTTTGATGTTTCGTTAAAATTCACGGAATGGCCATTTTTAGAAACAAAGCCCAGATTTTATTATAAAGTACAGCTTATTCCCCTCTATTCCCCTCTGAAAAAACACAATAGAATGAATCTAACGAGAAGAATAAGGGAAATCGATTAATTAGGTAGTCATTTTTCAGGAGATTTTTTTGTGCTGGGAAATCGCAGAATTCTCTATCTTTCAAAAAAACTTAAAATATTTGAAAAAACATTTTTTTTTCATCAGAAATATCGAATTTTATTTTACTGATCTTTAATAAACAGAAAATTTTACTATTTTGGCTGTTTTCGACTCTCACAAGTTTTGTAATATTGTTGGATCAGAAAAGTATGAAGCTCTCAAATCCCCCCCCCCAACATCACCTGGGAAGAGGTTTCAGATTATCAAAACCCTGATAGACTTCATGAGTAACAATGAATTGCGAACTATTCCATTTTCAAAATTTTTGGTCAAAAGAAGAAGCCTCATAAAAGTCTGAGTTTTTGCAGGACCAGGGTTTATCCAGAAACTGAAAATCAAAAATTCGTTTTTTTATACCTTCTTCGCACTTTTTTCGTAGTTTACTGAAATTAATAATCTCTCAATGGCTCTGCTCATTGATCAGAATGACAACTTTTTTCAAAAATGATTTCTTCTGAGTTTTCCAGGTTTTTTGTACCAATTTTTTGAAGTTTTCTTGACTGTTTACATAAAATTTTTCAAATCGGGGACAAAATTCAGTGATGATAGGGGAAGTGATTTTGTTCTCTTCTCTCCCAAAAAAATTTGTAAATTTAGGATGGTTAGGAAATAATTAGATATTTTTGTTGATCAAATTTTATCAAAATTTCAAACCTATACTTTTCAAGTTTTTTTTTACAAAAATTCTCATTTTTCAGCAATTTTTGTATTTTTGTTACTCTTTGTAGGTACTTTACGGAAATGTACGTAGGTATTGCCACCCCCCTCAGTTCTCCCAAAAATTTAAATAATTTAGATTTTTGAATTCTTTAAGAAATTTAAAAAATTCAAAGAATTACATATTAATTCTAAAAAAATTTCATTGAAACAATACGAAATTAACGAAAAATGCACGTCCTTTTCAGTATTTTTTTTTTTAAATTTTCAGCACCAAACTTTGTCAATTGGAGATTTTTTTCATTCCCATCGGTTGGGGGGGGGGGCTGCAGCCGCAGAACCTGTCAGACATCTTGGTAAACATTTTTTAACAGATTTAGGCATCTGCTCTGATAAAATGTTTGTGTCTGGTGTCTACTTGATCTGGAAAATGAAAATTCTTGCCATTTTCTGGATTTTTATTACCATTTTCATTCCATTTTTCTCGCTTTAAATTTGCCCTAAAAAGAGCACATTTTTTATCCTTCAATTAAAAAATTTAAGGAAAGAGTAAAATGAAGAATAAATTTTACCCTCACAAAATCCTCACAATTTGAGAAAATCGCCCATACTCGGCCAAAAATTGAGAAAAATAGAAAAATAAAATCTACCCTCACAATATCCTAACAATTCAGAACTTCACTCGCTACCCTCACAAAATCCTCACTATTTGAGGAAATCAACTGCTATTAGGTATTAATTGAGAAAAATTGAAGAATAAATTCTACCCTCATAAAATGTAAAATGTCAAAAATTCTCGCTTTTCGCAGGTTTGAGGTCTTTTTTGGGGCAATTGAGACTTAACATTACGGGGCAGTCTTTGAACTAATATTTTAGAATTCCTGGCGAAATTTCTATCAAGATAGGACCAATGTTTCTCAAGTTAATTAAAAAATATGCAATGGGCATTTTTAAAACATTTTTCTCTCGAAAAGTTGACTTGAGATTCTTGTTTTTTTTTTCAGTAGGCGCCATCTTGTGAATCATGCCTAATTAACTGGTGTAGGATCAATTCATTTAAAATTGAGTCTTATTGTGATGAAAATTTTCATAAATAATTCATGATGAGACGATTGCCGCCCACATTTCAACGAAATCTTATATTTTGGAATAAGTATTTATGCCATTTTCGTGATTCATTCTATCACAGAATCGTTATCATCATTGCTGAGGGTTTCAAATTGGTACCACAATGTAATAATGCATCATAAAGAATCACATCTTTAATCAATTGAATCAACTTTCTGTCAACAAATCTACCCTCGAGTACGTCACTTACAATAAAAATTTGACGAAATTCACCACCGACGTGATATTTTAATCCGCCTAAATCAAAACCATTGCCCACACGATGACTTTCGAAACCACTGACAAAAAAAGCAAAAACCAGCCCGCATTCCAACCCAACGTGAAATTATTATTCTTCCCCTCGTTCTCGGTTCAAACGCTCTGAAAAAATCACACAACCGATACCATTGGTCAAAATTCTCTAAATAAAAGTACGAAAAGGATTCCGGCACCGGGCCAATTTCGAATTACGACATCACCGTCTCACCTCGGCAGCTCGAGTACGCGAAAACGAAACAAACCCTCAGTTGAATGTGGAATTAACCAGCGAGGAAACTTTTATCGCGCATAAAATATGTACGGAGCTGTGAGCGAAAAAAAAAAGCTCAACTTTTTCAGCAACCTATATATTCCAAGAATAAGGTAATTTTCGATGGCATTGTACCGGGCTTGGGTAATATTCATAATAATGGAAGTTGCACGCAACGTCGGGGTAATATGTACCAAAAGCGTTATGTCATTTGTATAGTAATTTACTACGTGTGATACCTTGTAAATCATACCTTTATAGAAGTATTTAACCAGGGGAGAAAAAACTTTCGCCTTTCAGACGACATCCGAGTTCATGGCGATTAATCAACGCCATGCAGCCGCGTTCATTATGGTGGAAAACCGAAAACAGAACGGGACCCTCGGTCAGCGGTTTTGTTAGCACTAATCATAAACCATGAAAATGTAAATACCTCAATCTGATTAATATCGCACAGTCCAGCAGCACTATTGCTTGGGTCAATAGTTCATTTTAAAAAAATTCCAATCCTGGTTCCTCCCCCTAAAAAACTTGCTCGTTTTGGGGGATAAATATTAACAAAGTGGTTCGTTTGGGTAAAAAAATTGCGTATTTCCTTTCGGAATTAATTTCACATGGTGTTTTTTTCCCAACTCTGTGGCATTAAGGCTAATAACTTGAAAAACTCTGTATGAAGAGAGAGAAAAAAAGGAAAAGCGACCGCGAATTGTTGATTACCGCGGTTACGTCTACCCACCCATTTCGTGTCAACCGTTAATTGCACGTGTTTAACTTTCTCATTTATTATCGGCTGTATTTTAAACTGTCACAGGGGTAACTCTGTGTAACAAAACAAACCCCCGGAATATTATACGCTCGTTATTAATCAAAGCAACTGCGCGTCATTATAAAGCGCAAAAAATATCATGTTTTCCAAGGAATACCGCATTCGAAGCGAAGAGGTGTACTACATTTTGCCCCAAAAAACACACACGTAGTTATACGTATTATCTTACGTTTTGTAGCGATTTTCCGCATACAAGTCGAACCTCCGGATACCATATCATTTTAAATGGCAAACGCATACCGGGTGATTAATGCGAAGATAATGTCCTCCCGAATCGTCTTTTGTAACTAACGTTTCGCTTAGGCGTGATTTTTCCAATGCAATTGTTATACACAGCGAGGCGAAAGGGTTCAAGGGAGGAAATTTCACTAGCTGGGTGAGATAATGGATAGAATACGAGTACCAACTGAACCCAATTCGCCGGCTGAAATATGAATTTTCCTAGGCCTTTTTGTTACCGGTGTTTTATAATTTTACGATTAATGATTTTATCGTGTGGTGTCAAAATTGTGTGGTTGTAGAAGGTAATTTGAAATTGGATTTTTCGAGTGTGGGCTCACAAGAAATTAATTGTTTGCAAAAATTTTAGATGTAAATTCTAATTTTTTTCGAAAATAAAAAATCTTACTTTTGAATTTCAGGATATCGAATACAAAAAAAAAATGAACATAAAAACAACTTCCATAAAAATTGATTTTTTCGTGATCTTTGGGTTGGAACAACATCCCTGCGACTTTTTAATTACTGGTTTGATCAAAATAGTGCTCTTTTTAAATTCACACAAGTCTAAATATACTCCAGCGAAGGACCATTTGGACCATTTCTTTTCGTGTGGCAGTAAAATTTTTTCTCAAAATTTTTGTCAACCAAAATTTTTCTTTCATTATTTTCCAATCCTAGAATTTTTTCAACCCATGAATTTTTTGCTGGGAAATTTTCCAACCCCAAATTTTTATTTAAATTTTATTCACTTTCAAAAATATGTTCCCAAAATTTTTTCGAACGATGAAATTCGTTTTCAACTACCTACGGAAATTTTTTAACTCAGATTTTTACAAAATTTTCTTCCAAAATGTTTCCAATTCCAATAAAATTTTTCTCAATATTTTTAAAATAAAATTTTTTCTCAAACTATTTGCCAACTAAAATTTTTCTTTCATTATTTTTCAGTCCTAAATTTTTTCGAACTATGAAATTTTTTTCCTGAAAATTTTCCACACCAATTTTTTTCAAGTTCTTTCACATCTCAAGATGTTTTCCCAACAAATTTTCGAACAATGAATTTTTTCTAGGAGAATTTTCCAAACTGAAATTATCTTTTACATTTCATTCACTTTCAAAGATATGTTCCAAAATTTTTTTCGGACAATGAAATTTTTTTCCAACCACCTATGAATAATTTTAAACTCATCGATTTTTTCAGAATATTTCTCAAAATTTTTGCCAACTCTAACACCTAAAAATTTTCTCACTGTTTTTCAACTAAAAATTTTTCTTAAAATTTTTACGAACTAAAATTTACCTTTTATCAAGTATTTTCCAATCCTAAAATTTTTACAAAGCATGAGATTATTTCCTGAAAATTTTCTAAACTAAATTTTTTTACCAAGTTCTTTCACATCTCAAGATATTTCCTCAGAAATTTTTCGAACAATGAATTTTTTTCCTAAAAAATTTTCCAAAAAGATATAGAATTTTTCTCCAAATTTTTTCCAACTCGAATAAAAAATGTTTTCAATGTTTTTCAATCCTCAAATTTCTTCTAACAGCGAAAATTTTTCAAACGCTGAAATTTTTCTCAAAATTTAATCCAACTAAGTGTTTCAAAACTTCTTCCGGTCCTAAAATTTTTTTTATAACTTTATTTTTGGAATGGTGTACTTTTCTTACTTGCATGTAAAATCATCAACCGTGTTCAGGGCTGGAAAAAAAATTTAAAGACTGAAAAGTTTTGAGGACAAAAAAGAGAAAATATCAAAATAAGAAAAAATGTTGGGAAAACATGTCACTATAGTCTGTTCACTTTGAGAAGAGAATCTCTGTAAAACGTCAAATTTCTCTTTGTTAACCACTTAAATTTATTTTCAATGAGTTTTTCTCCCAAAATTCAAGGTACTTTCACACCACAGACAATCATAGCGTTTCCAAATTTTATTCTAAAATTTCATTTCATATGAGAAATATTATCCAACTTTTAAAATTCAAATCAAAATGAAGAAAGGTTGAGCTGAAGTACATCTATACATAATATGTTCACTATTCTTTAAGATCTTCATCTAATAAAAATATATAATTGTCACGATTGTTATCTTAAGTGCAGGGATATCTTTAGTTTAGAAAGAAAAATTTACTGAAAATATAATATGCATGTAGTTGGTTCACAAAGAGAAATTTGACGCAGTAAGAAGGTTCCCTTCACAAAGTGAACAAATTACATATAGGTTAGGAAAGAAGCGGAGAAAAGTTTCAAAATTTCAAAAAATGTTGAAAAAAACTTCCAGAGCTGAAAAAAAATTGAAAAAATTTCGCCTTAAAAATTAGAGAAAATTTTCAGTTTGAGTAAATTGTATTGAAAAATTTGATAAAATAATTGTTTTTCCAAAAAAAATCAAAACAATAAATTTTATTTGAGGGGAACATTATGAAAGTTTTACCTTCCTCAATCATATTTTCCCTTCAAATAGAGTCAACTTCAAGCTGTTTATTATCACCGGATCAATTTTTCAAAATTCTACCATAAAACTGGATAATTTTTCAGTTAAAAAAATTACTTACTGCTTTTAGGGTTTAAAAAAAAAAATAATAACTTTTATCTACGACTTCAGAGTCCAGGGAAATAATTCAAGCCAAAATTATCTTAATTTAAATTTTTTGGCTGAATTATCACCCTTCTGCCAAATTTTTATCAAATTTCACTTCTTTCAGAAATCTCATCAATTCTCAACAAAATAAATACTTATCCATTTTTTTTCAACACTAAAAATCAATATCACATCTCGAGTTACATTTTAATCAAAGTTATACTACATAATACGAAACTACCAGAAAAGGGATCCGAGCCCCCCAGCTTAACGAAATTTCTTTCATTAAAAGTCAAACCTCAAACTCTAAGCTGTGAGATTTATAATTCGAAGATTAACATTTAACGATATTAGTAACTGTTTAACATAAAATACGAGAAATTAGTTTTAATACGAAATTTTCAAATTGACATACCTACTCCGCTTTCAAAAAGTTACACGATAGAAGTTGGTATTAATAAGTATAATACAACCCAACATTATAAACTTTTCAAGTGACTAATATCGTTTATTTACTTATCCAAAGAGCACACCTCCTCAATCCTCAGCTCAGCTGTCCTCACTCCTCACATATCGAATCAATACTGGAAAATTTTATCCATCGAGCCAATGACCTTTTAGTATTAGCTACTCGAGTCGTACATACGTAAACATGACATTCTTAAATTCCAAGCGAGAAAAATACTTTAGTCGCGAATTTTGTGTAAATTGTACGTACATGTTCTCTCGAGGGACCCTTCAAAGGACCTGATGCTTATTTTTCGCAAATGTGCTGTATTCCGAAGTCAAGACGGAGTAACAAGCAACAAACGAACTTGGAATTTATAAGAAATAACACGAGCTCCTAATTATTCTTACCGAAAATGGGATTTCGACGATCCAAGTCCAAATTTATTGCGAGTTCAAATTTTTTCAACTCTGAATTCTTTCAATTTTTTTAAGTTCATTTTTTTCAAAATTGTATCCGATTTAAAAAATTTTTCAACATTGTAAATTTTTTAAAATTTGAATTATGAAGCTGAAATTTTTTTTAATTTAAAGTTGAAAGAATTGAAAATTATTAGAAAAAATTTTGGAAGAAATTTTTAAAAATATCAAGCTGAAAAAAATTTAGGAATCGAAGTGAAAAATTTCAAAGAAAATTTCAATTTAAAACAATTTTACGGTTAGAAAAAATTTTAAATTGGAAAAAAACTTGGTTTTAAAAATTTTTTCAACTTCTTCAATTTTTTTCAATTTCATATTTTTTAAATTTTCTTTCAACTCAAAATTTTTTTCCAAAAAAATTAAAAAAATTTCTTCAATTTTTTTTTAACAAATTCAAACTTTATGTTTTTAAGATCTTTTAACTCAATAATTGAAAGAAAATTTTGAAAATACATAATAAAAAATCAAAGTTGGAAAATTTTTGAGAAAATACAAATTAAAAAATTTTATTGTAAGAAAATGTTAAAATTTTGAAAAATTTTGGATCAAAAAAATTAAAAAAAATTGAACTTAGAATAAATTTGGACTTGGATCGCTGAAATCTTATTTTTGGAGAAAATGGTTACGAGCTAGTGAAATATATAAGAACGTTATTAACGAAGAGCACAACCATGGGTGTTATGGTAATTGCTCAAATCGGTCTTTTTTCTAATGACATCGTCATCGAATGGAATAGAATTCTTCATGAGGTGAATTTTTTTCCTATGTGCTTTGGTCGTTTATCACAGTTGAGCAATATTTTTCGTCGAATAGCTCGATAACAGGTATTTGATAATGTCACGTGCTTCTGGCGTAGATACGTTTTAGATACGATAGAATGAGACAGAGGAGGAGTAAAAAACCTACGTTCGGAGGTAATTTTCAACATAGGAAAAATATTCGCTGAAGGGGTTTAAATGTTTACTTAGCACTTAGCACTTATTCTACTCCGGTGTATGTTCGCATTAGTGGTATATTTGGTTTCGTATTCGTGTGACATACTCGACTCTTAATGCCCTACAGTGAGAGAGAGAGAAAAAAAAGCACCGTGTATTTACCTTCGTCGTCGTAGTGCAGAGAAACGTACCGGTAGAGATAATTATCCGGTGCCTTGGTCTTTTATATCTACTAATGAACTATAGCACGAGTGTATAAGAAAATGACGACGACACGTGTAAAAATACACCTTAAAAATACCACGTATCCATTGTTTTGAACAATAACACGGTGCAAAATTTTGATAAGGAGGAAAATTTTCGCTCGATGGTTGTGTTTTAAGGAAGTAATCAAAAGTAACGTTTTTTCGAGTTCCCTTAGCCCTTTTTCCTTGTTCAGAGACAAGGAAAGAAACGAACGTTTACGTAATATACAAATGAACTCGTATACCAAATTATATTCGTTTACACTGGCAAATAAAATTCGATCGCATTTACAAGGGTTCACTTTAACGATACATCAAAGGAATTCCTTACAAACGCCGCGTAAACAAATACGAGAGTCGATCTGGTGAAAGTATAAAACCTCTAGTGCCTGTTTCTTTTATTTTTTTCGTTGCATTAATTTTTTCTTCTCCCCTAGCTACTTTTCGGCTGCGTCGAGTTATACGTGAAAAATTTCACAAACATGTTGGAGGCGAGAATAGGTAAACAGTTAATTTAACATGAAATATTCGACTAAAATGAGCAAAAGCGCATCTTTTTTCGCCCCGTTCCAAATCGTTGATTTCTTTTTACGAAGCCTACTCCTTCGTTGGCGAAGTATTAAAAAAAGACAGAAACGCCGACTGAATTTATATTCCAAGTCGTTCTCAAACGTTCGTTTTATTTTCAATTTATATCATCTCGTTCTTTAATATGACTTTTTTGCGTCAATTTTTTTCTGTCTTTTGGGGAAAAATTATGAATTTTTCAAAGACAGTTTAATTTCGTCGGTAGGATTTATTAATGATTTTTTTCGTCGGTTTCGATAACGGAGTCGGTTTCTGGAGGGTGAATTTTTATTTCGAATGCTGGCTCGGAAAGAAAGAAATTTTTGGTTTGTTTGGAAATTTTTTGATCCGGATTTTAGCATCGAAATTCTGACAACAACGTGACATTTCGTTAATTTTTTATCGTTTGCAAATTGGCGAAATATTTTTTCTAGTGCTTTAGTGCCCGAGTCTTCGTCGTAAATGTAAATTATTCGACTTGGAAAAATTTTCGCTATCTCGAAGTTATTAAATTTTTTAGTTCGGTCATTTTAGATGAATTTTTGGACAGGTCTTTGAAAGACACGAGAAACTTTATAATTTTACGATGGCAGAGTATTAAATTTGGTTATTTTTTCTGATTCTGCGAGAAATTTTGTAAAAGATTATTTTCGTTTCTCATTAAATATTTTTTTTACGAAACAATGTTGCCATATTGAGGGATAAAAAAGTTCAGTTTTCATAAAATTGGAATTTTTCACAGAATTTCTAGAAATTGAAGGCCAAAAATTATAATTTTGGAAATATTGATCCAAAATGGCGAAATTAAACAGAGTTTCAAAAATATGTACCAAATCCATTATTCATATTTTGTAAAAATCAGGTATACATTTATTGAGCTTGAGCGAAATGAGGAGAAAAATTTTCACAAAAAAGTACATCCGAAGGCCAAAATTTCATCATTTTTTTCAAATTCTTGAGCGGTCAAAAAATTTTAAACATCCCCTCCCTCCCACGCAAATACGGTTTTGTTTCTTTTATTCACGAGAAAAGATTTTCTAAATCGAAATTTTTTCTCGAAAAAGAAGCATTTCGAAAATCAATTTTTCTCTTGAGAATTGCTAGAGATGAAATTATCTAGTCCATAATGAGGCGTTTTACACCTGATATGCTTTTTTAAACTTTGAAACAGGCAACTCATTCTGAGTCTAATTTAGTCTAATTCCACGTTTCAAATGTTTGAATTCTTTGCAGGAATCAAAATAATTTTTCACCAAAAGTTGAGTTTTGTTCTACAGAAAGAAAAAAACAGTTTTTTTACTAAAAATATGTTCATAATTGAGGTAATCAAAGTTTTCAACAAAATTTTCAAATTCAAATCGAAATGCAACACTTTTGTAAAACTTGCAACTTTTTTAAAAAAAATTGCCAGATTTTTGGCAAGATCACCCCACCCCTCCCCCTCGCAAATCATTCTCGCAAAAAATTGAATAATCTTGTCGTTTCGCATAAATCCTCAAATTAAAAAAAAAAAACATCAAAACACAAAACAATGAAAAATGAACGGACAATAGACCAGGTGGAAAAAATCAAAATTTAATTGCTTCATGATTCGAAAAAAAAATAGAGAAAAATTCATTTATAATTAAAAAATGCAGGAATTTAAAGCCAAATAGAATACTTTGTTAGCTGCATGTGAAACTTTTTTCCCCAGAAAATCTATTAAACATCTTGGCATTTCAAACAAAAATTATAAAAATTGAGGAATTTTGTCACCTTTTGCGCATAAAATTGAGAGAAAAAAATCTACCAGGACACCTTACAGATGCTGCAAACCACAACTCTTGATTCAATGAAAAAATTCCAAATAGAAATTTTTAAGAGCCTTCAATTCGAAAATAGGCAAATATACAAACTTGTACTCAAAAATTGGCTGCCTGCTACCGAATTAAAGGAAGTCATATTTTTAGAGACCAAGATTTACATATTTTTTTATTGAAATATTCAGTCATTCGTCCAAAAAAAAAAAAAAAACCATTCACAACTTTAAAGAAATGAGGAGAAAAATTGCTCCAAGAACGTCAAATTTTCAAAAAAAAATTCAATCCTATAGATGGAAATTTGGTCAATAATTGCTCAAAATTCTTCATCCACCCATCGATCAACTCTAACCACCTGAAAAAATTTTCAACTGAAAATTTTCTCCATTTTTCAACCATTTCAAATATTTTACCCATATTTTGCCAAGTAGGTACATTTACATCTTAGACCCGTCATAATGAAGAATGATCACCACGAGGATTCTTTCAACAAGAAAGAGGCTGTATCTTTCAGCCTAGAAAACCCATAAAACAAAACTTAGATATTTTCGACGAAAGAAAGAAAGAAAAAAATATATGAATATTTATATCCGGTATGAAATCACCACCGGTGACATAAAGAGCTACAGCGAAAATTCATTTTAAAAAAACTCGTGACATGGAAACTTTCGTATATTGGAGAAATTTTTAATGACGAGTTCGCACAAAAAAGCAAAGTTATGCAAAAAGTATACCTATGACACAGTAAATCAATAAAATTACTTGCATGATTTCAAAAAAATATATATAACTTTTTCATAAAATAAGTATCCTAAATTTCATCTTTGACCTTGAACAATAATGTACCAGATGATTGATAAATTAATGGAACACGTTGACAAAGGCTCGAACCAAATTAACACAGATGCTTTTACGCGCCAAAAAAGATGGCGTTTGGATAAAAGGATACGCGAACGAAAGAGATAGAGAGGAGGAAAAAAAGAGGAGGCAACGTATCGTAAATTTTCAATTAAAAACGAAACGTGTAACTCGGAAAAGTTGTAGAAAGAATTTTGTAAGACAAACCTCGAACAAGGATAATTGAATTAGCGCCCAGACACGAACACAGTCCGATAAAATCCTTTCAATTCGGCAATTAGGTTAGCTATAGTTGGATCTGTTCATACGTAAACACTTTTTTTTGTAACATTTAAAAATTAACCCGAGAAAGGTATCGTATATGTTCGATATATTCCCTCGTGTAAAGGTAATCTTTCAATTCGGCGTACGCGTACGAGCGAGTCGAGGTTTTTAGACGAATTTTCTCTTTCTTGTCATTATTTGGAATGGAAAACAAATCAATGTGGGTAATTTCAGCGTACGGAGGTATCGATACATCTGTGGATAATTTATTAGGTACTTCTGAGCGCATTTTGCTACTCGTAAGTACGACCCAAATCATCCAAATGAGATCGAAGTTGAAAAATAGGTTGATTTTGAAAGCAAGGTAATGTTATCGATTGGGAAATGGATTTTATATGAAATTTGGGTGCGAAAAAAAATTACATGGAGAAAGAAGAGTAAGGGAATCAAAATTGTAAAAATTTTTTAAATTTTATCATAATCGAGTTCATTTAATTCGAAGAAAATCCATATGAATGTGAAGTCTATATTCTAAAGGTGAAAGGACAAAATGACAATTGAAGAATCACATCGAGAAAATATAATCATAGATATGGATGGTACTCGAAAAACTGGATAAATTTTATTTTGATGATTTTTTTGCCTGTAGAATCAAGACAAAATTACATTTCTGGATGATTATTCACCTTTTTTCAAATTATTATGTTATGTGAAGTCAGGGACGCGACCTTCTATTACGAAACGAGACAAAAAGTCCAAGAATGGAATTCGTTCATGATGATTTTTCATTCTTGATAAAAAGTTTATGACCTTTTCAATTTTGATGGCAGCCAAAAAATCAAGCAAAGTTGTAGGTATAAAATTGATGAACATTTTGAGTATTTCGGGTGAGGAGGTGAGGAGGGGGAGGTGTGTAAAGTCCGCATTAATTTATATGGCTTTTTAAATTGTTTTTACGTCTTCAGCACATAAATAGCACCCCCTCACTTCGTCTCATTTCATTTCACCTCACCTCATCACACCACATCCAAAAAATGTTTACGATTAGGTATTCAAATAATCAGAGTTAAATTAATAGGAAAATATGAAAATACGTAAAAAATTATGGTTTTTAATTTTTATGGCCTGTTGAACACCCCTTTTTGCTTTCCGTTTTCAATTTACAATCCGTTTGTGAATTTGAGAAGCTGAAATGTCAGTCGTGAAAGAGAAAACGTCCTAAAAGAAAATTCGTCGTAAATTTTCACTCATTAAAATTTTTTCCAATCGAAAGACTCAGTTTCTCTTGAAATTCTAAAACCACATTCATTTAGATCTCCACCAAATAAGCAATTTAAAATAATTTTAAAATCTACACATACGAACGCAGGCCTTGAAAATCTACCAAAGTTACATTTCATCAATAACGAAAATTAATGAAGAAAAGTTTGAAATTTCTTTGAATTTCTTTTTTAAAAAATACATTTTTTGAGTTACAATTAATAAAATTTGTTCCTATTTTCGAGTTTTGGAAAATTGTAAATTTTTTAAATGACATTAGAAGAGATAATATAAAAACGATTCAAGTTGATAAATTTTCAAAAAATGAGAAGAAATAAATCATCAAATAGGTGCTTAATACTGAAATTTTTCAAAATTTTCAAAATAATCCCTCAGTTTGGTGCTTATCACTTATACAAATAGAAAATGTTTTCTACCTCCTCTCTGAGGGGAAAAATATCGAAATCCAAAGTTCTTTATTTTGTTAATGAAGTAAAAAAAATTATGCTCTTGCCTCAAAAATTCCACAAGTCCAAATTTTCCAATTTTCAACAATTTTTTTCAATTTTCAAAGTTTTTAAATTTTTTTTAGAAATTTAAACCATTTTTGTGAACAAGTTGAAAATTTTTTATGTGTATTATTTTCTCTTAAGAAAGAGTATTTTGAAAGGCTGGGAAACAATTAAAACTGGTTCATAACTCAATGACAATTGAATTAGGGAAAAAATGTCAAGAGACAAAAAATACTTCTTTTTTCAAGATTTACAAATTTGGTTCTACGAAATTTTTTTGTAGATGGAAAATGTAAGTTTTGATTCTAACAAGGGAGCTACCCGAAGTCGGACACGCGAAATGAACAATTTTTTTCACAGGCTTGTAGAGCATCACCAAATACTTCCACAACCAAAATTTCAGCCCCTAAAGTTGAAATGGGAGGGAGCTATGAGAGTTTGAATTTCAAGAATTCGCCTAATACACCGAAAAATTACAAAGATCTAAATAACTCGCGTTCTTATGGCGTTTAGGAGATGGATTTTATACCACGAACTGCCCTCGGTATAGACCATCTGAACTTGAAGACGGGATATTCGCCTAGGTTCGCGTGTAACATCAGGGGGTGGGGGGATTTTCACTCATACATTGGTCGTTATTACAATTTTTCTACATCACGCATAAAAGGTATGAGTGAAAATCCCCCCCCCCCACCCCACTGATGTTAAACTCGAATCTAGGCGACTACCCCATCTTCAGATGGCCTTCCTGGTATAAAATCCATCTCCTAAACGCCAAAAGAACGCGAGTTACATATTTAGATTTTTGTAATTTTTCGGTGTATTAGGCGATTTTTCGAAATTCAACCCCCCATAGCTCCCCTCTATATCAACTTTAGGGGCTGAAATTTTGGTTGTGGAAGTATTTGGTGATATTCTACAAGTCTGTGAAAAAAATTTTCATTCCGCTTGTCCGACTTCGGGTAGCTCCCTTGTAAGCCATGTTTTTGACGGTGATTTCAGCCTTGAAAACGCGAGGTAAGGAAAAAATCGTTCATGCCACGTTGTAGAACGCTGAATTATACAGGGTGTTACATAAATCGTCTACCAAACTTATATTTTTTGAATATAACCGGATACCACTAAAAAAAACCTTGAGATGAACATGTTGCCTATTTTGAAAATTGAAGGGGCAAAATGCTGGTTATAAAAAAAATCACGTCAACATTTTTTTTTCAACCATGGGAATGGATAGTACTTTGAAAATTGAATAAATTTTCTTCTTATGACTTTTTGCCTAATTTTGAAATTGAAGGGGCTACAAAAACAATTGTCCAAAAAAATGAACTAATCAAGGGAATGGATAGTGCGTCGAAAACTGAAAAAACTTTGTTATAAAGACTTTTTGCCTAACTTCAAAAATGAAGGGCTATGGGTCACTCAAAATAATTGGGCTTCAAAAATTTTTTTAATTTTCTCAATTTTGAATGACCTATAGCCTCTTCATTTTTGATGTTAGGCAAAAAGTCTTTATAACAAATTTTTTTCAGTTTTCGACGTACTATCCATTCCCTTGATTAGTTCATTTTTTTAGAATTTTTTTTGGACAATTTTTTTTGAAGCCCCTTCAATTTTAAAATTAGGCCAAAAGTCATAAGAAGAAAATTTGTTCAATTTTCAAAGTACTATCCATTCCCATGGTTAAAAAAAAATGTCAGCGAATTTTTTTATAACCAGGATTTGCCCCTTAAATTTTCAAAATAGGCAACATGTTCAATTAAAGTTTTTTTTTTTAGTGGTACCTGGTTATATTCAAAAAATTACGTTTGCCAGACGATTCATGAAACACCCTGTATATCAGAATCAGTCATAAAATCAATATCGATTTTTGTGGGAAGTGTGATGCATTTTTTTTCATGGTAGCATTTTTTTTTTTCAAAAGTACCTAAATTTCTTCTTTTTTTTGAAAAAAAATTGTGAAAATAGTAACCTGCCCTTTCTGCCTCCCATGCTCCTTTCAACCCTGCTCAGATTAATCTGACATTTCTGCAACTAAAACTATCCAAATTCAAGTAAAAATCTGAAATTCGTCGATATTTGCGAGAAAATTCGCCCAAAAACGCACCCGAGCTCGGTCTCGGATTCGTTTAACACATCTATCAATTATTCGTTAATTAATACCCCCTAGAATACGTAATTCATTAGCACGCGCGATTCGGTAATATTGACACACCATTTGTATACTTTTGTATTTACAGAACTTGGAAATTTCGAGAAACGGCGTCAATCAACTCCTACCAATAACAACTTCGGTATTCGTAAAAGACTGCGACGTGCTGTTGATCAGACGAAAATCATTCGAAGATATACGAAGTCTGCTGCGTATCAACATCGTAAACATACGTAATATATCATTAGAAGAAAACTCTTTCAGTTGGAACGACAGTGCCATATACGATTCTTACCCTTACAACGGTATCGAAATAAATATCGAAAATTCGACTTTGGAACTACCCAATTACACGTTTCGGGGTCGAATAGATAAAATGGTATTTACCCAGGTACGTTTCGAGAACATAAAATCGTACGCTTTTTCTAGTCTGGCCGGCAGTAAATCGATCACGTTTCGAAATTGCGATTTCATTAACGTCGAGAACCAAGCTTTCAAGAAATTCACCTTGGATAGGATGAATATCATTGGGGGCCGGGTAAACGCAATTTTACCCAGTCGAACCCTGACCGATATCTCGATCAAGTCGGAATTTCTAATGAACGGGGTGGTATTTAATCGCATACGAAGCTCTGCGTTTCGAATCAACGGTCCACAAACGTTCCACATACAAAACTGCTACATATCGCATTTGGAAGGCGAAGCTTTCGTGGCTCGGTTACGAGGTCCGGCTTTTATAGATGATAATATTTTCCACTCGGTCGAGCAAGGAGCCTTTATAGGAATCACGGTCGAAAGAGAGATATCCGATATAAGCGGCAGGCAAGAATTTATATTCGAAAACAATACGATTTCGGATGTGCAAAAGTCCAGCCTGTTGTTCGATATTGGAAGCTTTACGCCGAAACTAGATTGGATCTATTTTAACCGATTATGCGACTGCGAATCGGTCGATCATTGGAGTTCCGACGTCGTAATGTACTCGCAAAATTACCCAATCGATAAGGTCAGGCCTAATATACTCCTGGACGAAATCATGTCCTGTAAAGCTGACACCCAATACATGCGTTTAAAAGATTTCAGAACCGGATATTGCGAAGAACAGGCTCACGCAGCTTTCATATTAATTAGCTTCGGGATGGTGGTCGTAGCCATCATGATACTTTTCCTATTCTTTTACGCGTACTGGTTCCGGGAACGTCGATCCAGATGGATCAACGTATCCCAATCGTCGCCTCTGCACGAACCAGTCGATCAAACTTTCCAGCAAAGATCGCCGTGTTACGAAGAACCATCGACCAGTCGTCAAAGATCCATAGTCACCCCGGATCGCAGACTCTACAAAGAAACCGAACTCCAAGTCATTGTCGAATGTACCGAACCTCTTCAAGAGTGCACTAGTCGAATAGCCACCGAACGTGTGACCACCAGGTATGAACCAGTTGAATACAGAAGTCGCAGCAGACATGCTGGGTATCGTCGCAATCTGCTCACCAGCGATTTATAATTTTTTTTGATTTTTTTTATTCTATAATTTCGTATTGGAAATTTAGAATCGATAAATTAAAGCGTGAATTTTATTATCGAAATGCCCCTTTGAGCGAGTGGTATCGATTTGAAGGATGAGTACCGACGAAAATAACAAGCTAAGAGAACGAGTTACCTTTCAGCATAGACTGGTCCCCCTGATCCTCCCTTACTCGAATTTGGCGTATTGAAAATTGCATACGTGTGCAATTTAGGGAATTTATTGATGAGATGGTTGCATACTTTGGGTCTGAACGGTTTAGAAATTTTTTTACAATTTTTTCGGTAATTTGAGAAGAGCTGAATTTTGGGAATTTTTAATTATAATTTTTTCCTGAAAGGATATGGAAAAAATTTTAGTTGGAAAGAAATTTGGAGTTGATAAAGATTTTTAAAAAATTCAACATTGGTGAAAATTTTGAAAAAATATAAGTTGAAAAAAATCAAGAAAAAAAGGTTAAAAATTTTAACTCGGAAAGTAGAATGAGCTTTCCAATCATTTAGGTATATTAAGTATACTTTCTCATTTAAACATTAGTGAAAATTATCGAAAATCACTGGAAAATAGTCATAACTACAGCACTGTAATAAATCAGAGAAAAAATTTCACCAAAAGCAAAAAGTGAAAAAAATTGCTGAAAAATCAGTGAAAATTCACTGGAAATTCACTGGCAAGTCAGTAAAATCTCTGAAATCCTTTGAAAAATCATTGAAATTCTTTGAATAATCACTGAATTTTTTTTTAAAATCAGTGAATTTTTTTGAAAAATTAGTGAAATTTTTTGAGAAATTGGTGACATTTTTTTAAAAATCAGTGATTTTTTTGAAAAATAGGTGAAATTTTTTGAAAAAGTAAGTAGTGAATTTTTTTGAAAAATTAGTGATTTTTTTTGAAAAATTAGTGATTTGTTTTTGAAAAATTAGTGAATTTTTTTGAAAAATTAGTGAATTTTTTTTGAAAAATTAGTGATTTTTTTTGAAAAATCAGTGAATTTTTTTGAAAAATTGATGAAATTTTTTAAAAAGTCAGTGAATTTTTTTGAAAAATTAATGAATTTTTTTGAAAAATCAGTGAAAATAAAATCCGCTGAAAATCAAAGAATTTTGCTGATTTTTCCTGTGCTGCGATTCTGACTATTTATCTGCGATTTTTCACTGATTCAAAATGAAAAAGTAGATACTTTTTTCAAAATTTCTTCATTTGTAACATCATCGTGTCATTTTTTAAAGAAAAAATAAACAAATTCAAAAAGTAAGTAATTATATATTATTTGAAGTCAAATTTTATCCTTTTTTAAAAAGATTATTTTGAAAAATGGCCAAAAATTGTTTGCTTTTCGAGAATAATATTTTTTAAAGAAATTTTCAAACTGCGAGGTATTGAGTAAGTGACCATTATAACGCCAATAAATACCCTATCGTGTAAAAAAAAATGCAATTCCGGTGAAATTTTTACTTTCGTTCACCATGTCACGTTCCTTATACCAAATGATCTCTCTGGTCTAAATATTTATAAATATAGGTAATTTTAATGAACAAGTTTTTATTATTGATATTGTATATTCGTCTAAGTTTTTGTTTTTATTTTCCAAAAATCAGTTTTGTCTCGTTTCGCTTTGGAATTTCATTTGTTTTCCCCAATTTTCGGTTTTTTATACCGTGTGTTACGGTGTGTGGTATATTTTTACATTTGTTTATTTTAAATGATGCTTTTCGAGAACGTTCGTTGTATACAAATTTATGGCGTTATTTGTTTGCTTTATTTCTCAACTATAAGATAATGGTTTTGAATAAAATAGCGTTGCTTCGTCGTCATTGTTTATTACCTACGTATATTATAAAATTTATACAAATATACGGATTTCCGATTGGTGTATTTTTATTCGACAGTCTTACGAGATTGTCGAAATAGACGTTCGCGACAACGAAAAATATTTTTTTGTTGAGTAGGTTATTGGGAACTCGACCGTATTTGGGATATTGACGAATAAGCTTTTAATCGAGGTAGCCTCTGTTTATGATTGCTAACGAGATGGATTTTACGCGTGGAATAATTTTTTTAGTTGGAATTTTGAATAAATATATTTTTTAATTATTTTTTCTCAACGGTGAATTATACGAGTGGATGGGCAAAAGGAATCGTAAATTGTTAATTGTACTTTCGACCTAATTTTTAAATTAGGACGAAAAAAATATAAGTTGAATAAAATTTGAAAAATATGGCGCGAAGTATTCGAAGCGAAGAATTTATTTTTAGAAATGTTCAATTTTTTCCTCAATAACAATTAAAATTGAAAATTTTTGGCTTCTTGGAGTTTTAAATTAGGTATGGTAGAATTTTTCGCCACATGAAACGAATAAATAAAATTTGGTAAATAAATAAAATCCTTTGAAAAATGTTGTTGGCTCAGAATTTTTATCATTTTCGTGGGTGGTCGGACCAGCCGGATTGTTCGCGAAGAGAAAATTAGTCCTAATTTTTTTCGAAAAGCAGAAAAAATTACAAATTTACAGTCATTGTTAGAATTTACTCATTTTTATCAGGGGTGCGGAGAAACCTGAATCCCTGAGGGTAATTTCTCAAAAAAAATTGGGGGGAAACGTCACTTAGGAAATCACAATCAAACTCTAAAATTACCCCCCCCCCCAACCTGTCAATTCATCAAATAAATTATCCCCAAATCGAAACTTATCAAAAACTTTGGCCTCGCTGGGTTCGGCCTTATTTTATTTCTCCTTACGTGATTTTAAAATAATCCAAATCCTACAAAAGTGATTTTTTTCTTATTTTTCTTCAAAATTATTCTAACTAATTTACGTTATGTTTTTTTCTCCTTAAAAATCATTTTCGATGTTTTTAAAAGTTGTGGCCTCGCTGTGCTCGGATATTTATTGAGAGCAGTAAAATATGGGGGGGGGGGGTACGCGAGAAAATTAGGGGGTAATTCCTCAAAAGCGTAGGGGATCTCGGCACTTCTAATTTTTATGCTCAAATATTACAAAAACTATGAGAAGAATGAAGGGAATGGGTATATTAAGGTAGCAAATCACAAAGTTACAGGTAATAGTTCTGATTTTTGATGAAAAAAATTTGGAAACTGTTATACTTAAATAGGTAGGCATGGAAAAAAAATCAAATGTAACTTCACCTCGAGCAAAAATCGATGTACTTATTTTAAAAAATTAGGTATAGGTGAGGATTTTATAGGAACAGTGTTAGATCAGGATTACTGGGAAAGGGGGGAAGGGGGACAAAAATCAAAAAAATTCTGGTATGGAATTTTTTTCCAATGTTCTCAATTTAAGGTGTAATTTTTGCCATTTTTTTCAAAAAAGGTCGAAAATTTTCTTATTTAGTCCAAATTTCTTCGAAAAAAATGCAATTTGCGATCAAGCTTATTTGAGCAAAATATTTTTCATCGATAATTCACCGATTGACAGAAAATGAAAAATCTAAAAATTTGAGTTTAAAATTTTGAGAGCCGCATCAGAGTAGGAATTAAAAAGTACCTATCCTAAATTTTATCCGAAAAGTTTTAAATTTTGTGTAAAAAAATACAAAAACCGTGTGAAACTGTTGAAAAAATTATTCAAAATTTCGTTGAAATTATTTTAAAAATTCATAAAAATTGGATGAAGCATGAAAAATTCTTTGAAATAGAAAATAATCGTTAAAAACATGAAAACGTAATAGATTCTATGAAAATCCATAAAAATTATATTGTAAAAAATAATAAAAACATCACTAAAATTGCTCACATAAACATTTGAAAAAACTGTTTATTTTGTAAAATTTATTAAGATGACAAAATTTGATGTAAGTAGGTAAATGCCAAAACCTAAACTACTAAAATTATGCAAAATTTTGAAAAAAAAAAATCGTTTCAAATTTCATTAAATCATAAAAATAACCTACTTATGTAAAATTTCAATTTTTTTAAAATTTCGTAAAATTGTTTGAAAATGAGAAAAGTAAACACAACTTTATGTAAAAATCAATAAAACGTTATAATTGTATAAAATATAGGAAAATGTTGTTCAAAACGACGCGCGTCGTATTAAAAAATTGAAAAAATTATTAAAAATGTTTCAAGATTTCGAAAATCTCGACATAAAGTTGAATTTTTACAATAATTATATTCTAACAAGTTTCAAGATACGTCTTTTAAATTAATTTTCATCAATTTTTGAATTTTTGTGGACATTTTTTACGACATTTTCATCACTTTTATTAAGTTTTTATTCAGTAGTTTCGAGTCTTTTCAAGGTTTTTGAAAACATTTTACATCATTGTTGAAAACATCCATGAGATTTTTGAGCTCAATTCAAGATTTTTCAGCAACTATTACAATATTTTTGATAATTTTATGAGATTTCAAGGTAATTTAATTCAGGTTTTTTTTCAATTACGTTTGCAATTTATTTGACAATTTTTATACTTTGATGACTTTTATGAAATACATTTTTCAAATAAATTTTGTAAAAAATGTTTGCACTTTCTATAATATTTTAGAAAATTTTTACAACAATTTTATAATTTTTTTCATATTTTTTATAATTTTTATTTTTGTTCGATACTATTTTAAAAAAGTAAATTTTGTCATTTTTTCAAAACATTTTACGATATTTGAGATTTTTTTAGCCATTTTCATAACATTTTCGACGATTTCTTGCAGTAGGATGATATGTAATAAAAGGTGAGAAAGGGTGATATTTTTCAGGAGAAAATTTTAGGTTGATCTTTCTAACGTTCACAACCTCTCGATAATTTTACAGGAAAAAAACAGAAATAAATTTTTTAGCAGGATACAACTGAATAAATTTTATATTTTTCGGTTCATTAAATCGAAAATATTTTAGGAGGATTTTTATGCATGGATGAAAAATTGTTAGTTTATCGTGCGATTTCAGAAGAGAGGGAGCAAAGAGACAGGAAAAATTTTCACGTAGGTTGTTCATCAAATATCCATTACTGGGTGGGTGGATAGCTAAGATACTCGCTTCAATACAAAATTGTTAAAAGTTAAGTATAAAATCATTGATATTTCTTAAAATTTTTCCAAACAGAGAAAAATATCCCTCCCTTTCTATTTTATTCTTCCACGAAACAATTCAAAAATTCACAAATTAAAAAACACAAATTCAGAAGGGATGCAAGGCAAAAATAAAGTAAGAATAGCTCACACTGTCACACATCCCCTTTGATAATAAAATAACATCATTCATAAAAAAAATCATAAAAATTCAAGTTTTCTCGAAGTAATGTGCAGGCATTGACGATAGAAAATTCTTAGTATACGTTTTACGCCTTTTGGCACATCATTTTAAATAACAAAGAATAATAAAATCTCGAGCAATCATTATTTTGGCAAAATGCTCCCAAAACAGTAATAATACGTAATTTAATTCCTACATTGAACTAAACGCCAGTTGAAAATAAATTAAAAGCGGGTAAAAATACGAATATTTGCAATGCGGAGGAGGCAGGGGTAATAAAATATAAGGATTGATATGAAAAACGAGAAAAATTTTAATAAACGCTTCGTATTCCCGTTCGACTTTTTCGTTTACACAGAAAAAAAATGCAAAAAATCTTGGCGATGGCGAATTCGCCTCCGTCAATTTCATCTTCGCTGCTGGATTTATATACGAACAAAAAAAGAAACACGGTAGCGAGATAGGAATAAAAATTCAACTCGCGGATAATACAAACATACGTCGCCGTCGAGAAATATTATAAACGTTATATATTCATCAATGATAATCCATTCGTTAAAAAGAACTTCCACATGATGAAACAACAATACTTGGGAAATTTGCTTTTCTGTCGGACGATTTTTTCGCAATAAATTGAATAGCATTTTTTACGAGCGCAGAATACCCATTTCCATAATTATTTTAATCGTTAAAAATAGACTCGAATCGATATTTTACGTACGATTTTATTTTACTTTTCACTTAGAACGGGCGAGGTTACAATATTAATCTGTTACATTGCGAGGAGTGTACAAGATACGAGTACTAAAAATATACAATCGATTTGATCGTATAAATGGAAACAATACCCTTTGGAAATCTGTCTAAATTTCGTACGATAGACATTAAAACGAGGCTTACTATTCTTACTGAACGCCGATGGAGGTTCGAATGTAATTATTTTTCAATCAGTTACACGCCAGTACAATTAAACAACTAGGATTTCGATTTGAAACTTGGAAATTTTGACGTTTGAATTTTTAAAGGAATATTTATGAATAGGGTCGTAGAATTTCGAGATTGATTTTTATCAAGAGTGAATTGAACACCTCGATGAATAATTTTTAGACAAAGGGTTTAGCCGGAGAGGAAATGAAATGGCCCTAGCTCTGGTTTTTTTCATTCTAAACCCATCAGATGGAATCCCTTAAGGTAAAGAATTCTGGAAAAAATGTTGATCTCCGCCCCCCCTTCGGAATTATGGCCATTTTATTGCATTATTTTCAATAATTTTTAATTTTAACAGGAGTTGAGAAAATTTTCTGTTCTTTGGCACAAAGTTACATCTCGTGGAGATGTATTTACGATAATTTTTCTATGAATTTTGGTGCACTTCTTCGCGTTTTTTCGGCCATTTGAAGTTTTTAAACGTGAAAAACGCAATATAAGCGAAAAACGACCACTCTGGAAAAATTCCTTTGAAAAATCGTTTTTTCATGTAGAATTTCCTTGTGTATTTGGTTTTGGCAGTTTCTCTGAACAAAAAGCCGAAAATCACGAAAAACTGTTCAGAAATGTTATTTTAGCAAGTTTTTCTAATTTTAGCGTTTCATATGGAAAGCAAGGGTTGGGAACGGAACGAAAGGAACGGAACGGAACGAACAGAACAAAACGATTTTGATAAGATTTGAACAGAACAGAACGAATCAACAATGAATCAAACGAAAAGATGCGAACGGATGAGAACGTAAACACAGAAAAAAATTTTTCTTTCCTCTAATGCTCTGTGATCTGCATCGGATGTGCCATACTTTTCCCAGATTTTTCAATTTTTTTGGTAAAATTCGCTAGTGTGTCCTTGTGACAGTATCCTTTTTTCAAGAAAATTTTCAGTACCCACTGAAAACTATTTTGAGAAAAATTTCAGAAAAGTACATTTTTTAAACATGGAAAAATCTGAGAAAATTTTAGGTTGAAAAAAATTCTGGTGTTGGAAAGACTTGAAAAAAAATTAAGAGTTGAGTAAAGGTAATTTTTAAAAAAAATGGGAGTTAGAATTTTAATAAAAATCAGAGTTGAAAGAAATTTTTGAGAAAAAGTGAGATTCAACTCGTACCTACTCTGAAAAAAATGGGAATCTATTCGTCCATTCTTTCACATGGGTATTTCGTCGGGAATAAACTCATCTACAGCCCAATTTCTTGAGAATTTTTTTTTTTGGGAAACCTTAAAATTTTTATGATGTTATGGAAATTTAATAAAATTTTCTGGTTTGCAAAGAATCTCTCATTTTAAGAAAATTGTCCAAGTTTTAGGAGATTCTTCAATTTTTGGAAAATCGTTCAGGCTGTGAAAAAAAGTCGCTCTACTTTTGGAAAATTATGCGAAGTTTTGAATAATTTCCCAGTTTTTGCAAAGTCATCGCAAGTTATGGAAAAATCATTCAAACTCGAATACACAATCTCGGAAAATTTAAATAACGCTGAATCCACTAATTTACCTTCATTCTTCTAATGGTATATTTTTTATCACGTTGTAAAAAGGTCCTCAAATCATATTTTTCGATGAAGAGTCACTTGCGCTGAATTTTTATTTCAAAAATTCGCCAAAATTTGAAAAAATGAGCTTCACCATCTGAAATTTTGCATATGATGTTCTTTCATGATGTACTTTCGATTTATTTTTGTTTGGGCTCAAAATTTTACTTTAAGTTGGAATAGGTATCTATAAAATTTCTGGAGCTAAAGTTCATTTCTCGAGTTTTGGATAATTTTTAAAATTTCAAAATTACCTCACCGCCCATCAAAAGATGAAAATTCTATTCATTCAATGAAAAAAAATTAATTTTAATTCCGATTTTGATTCAATATTATTTATAATTTTGATTTTAATATAAAATTTTTTGGACATAGGTATAGACATTTTTTTTTTATTTCGTTGGAGGACTTCAAAGTTTTGGCACACCTCACTCAGAAAGTCCAATCACGCTTATGGTGCTCTGTAACACGTGACATTTTTCTTTTATTTTATTCGCATGGTTGGTCCATTCGTGTTCGCGCTTTTCATAGTTATGTAAATAAAATAATACAGAAGATGGGAACGGAACAGAACAAAACAGAACAGATGGGAACGATACCGAATTTGATTTGAAGATAGGAACAGAGAGAGAAACATCGGTTCTATAAAACTAAGGATCGGATTGGAACGGAACAAAACAATCGTTTTGCTCCCCATCCTTGATGGAAAGAAATGACCAAATGAAGAAAGTAACGTCGGATTCGTGTTCAGCAGGTCAAAATACCACAATAAACACCCTTTTTGCGATCAGTTTTCTCAAAGTTTCAAAATTCACTTTTTTACTGATTTTTCATGACGAAGTATGAGATTTCAAGAACGATCGCGAATTGAATGTTTATCGGGGTATTTTGACCTGCTAAACATGAATAAGAGATTGGTTTTTTCATTTGGTTATTTCTTTCCTGACAATTCGTAATTTTCAAGTTTGAATCGGGTCTCTCGAGCAAGGAAATTACGATAGACAATAAATTGCCAAGGAGTTACAATATTACGTGACTAGAACTCGAACATGAATTTTTCAAAAAAAAATTACAAGCATCATAATGGGCCAGGGTTGTGCAGGATTTAACTCCTTCTGGATTCAAAATCCAAAAAATCTCAAAATCAGGATTTTGGATTTAAACCCACTCTCATAACAAATGTCGGAATTCAGATTTGAAATCCTATTTTTTTAAAATGCCTGAATTTAAAATCAAAAAATTTTCGTGTCAAGTGATGCGATGATCAGTGTTCAGGCTTCAGGTTCAAGCATCACAGAATTTCGTTTCGTAGTCCTGTCCTCGGTGTCGTCAATGTGTCCGCTGACCGAAAAATGCTAGCCCTCCTCCCTCCTAGTTTCAACAGTTTGACAGAACGAGAAACAACATTTTTTATTGTTTTAATGTTTATGAAAGTATAAATTTGCTCTATATAAAGCAAAATTATACCTAGATACATAATTTCAAACATTAATTTTTTATTCATCATCATTACCTAGATTTTGGATTTAAAATCCTATTATACGGATAATTTTGGATTTAAAATCAATTTTTACCGAAACTTTCGGATTTCAAATTTGAAACCATTTTGTACCGGATTTTGCCCAGCCCTAATAATGGCAGATCGAGATCAGAGAAAGTTTTACGTGAACGAGAACGGTATCGCACTCGCAGATACTCGATTTTTTTTCAAATTTTTCGATTAATTTTCATTTTGGCACCTCGTTGTTTGGCTCTTCAAAATTAATTCACAGGCATCAAATCATACAGGCATGCCACATAGATTTTGGGGGAAAATAGTGACTTTAGTGACTTTTTATGAGGCAAAAAGTGACCTATTTTTCGAAAAAAGTGACCAATTTTTCAATTTTTTTTCATAAAGAAATACCCCCCTCTCCCAAAAAAAAAATCATAACTCAAACTGTATTTCTCTCTGCAATCGTGCTCAAAATACTTTTTTTCTGAAAAATTTTTTATCAAGGGTAAGAGTGCCATATTTCGACCACTTTTTTTCAAACTTCCACCAATCAAAGACTTATTGAGGTATAGAAACGTCAGAAATGACTTAAAAAATACATTGATCCTTCCTCCACCACCCCCAAAAAATCTGTGCCAATACGATCATTTTTTGTATTTTTTGGGGTATTGGGTCCCAAAAGAGGGGGTTCAAAATTCGGGACAAAATTGTTCGTTTTTCAATGCTCTACAACTTTTGTCTCAACTATTTTTTCGTTAGTGCGTAATTTCCAAAATTATAGAAAAACCAAAATTTGAACCCCCTGGGCTAAATTATGCATCAATTTTAGGGGAGTTCGGGAATCTTAAAATACATGCCCTATTGAGCTTATATACGAAACTTCCCCTATCTGCTAATTTTTTTTGGGTCAAAACCTAAAATGTCTGTACTACTAGGCGATTTCGTTTTTTTAAATTTTCTCCGCTAATTTTGCCTGTATTGTTGTCATTTTGGTCTCTAATTGTTTATCTGTGAAAAAGGAGCATGAAAATTTTTTCCCCGGGAGATTGCGTCTATAGCGGCCAAAATCGGCCGGTGGTCGAAATTAGGAAGCGGCCGAGATTAGGGCATTTTACCCTTAATAAATCTTTACTTGAAGCTACGAGTTTAAAAATATGCTTCAAATAACTGAAAAAAAGAATAAACTTTTTTAATTATTAAAAGTTCCGTCTAAAATAAGTTTTTACTGAAAAAAATCGTAATATTCTGCATCTAAAAATTACGAGTTCTAAAAAATAAGCTAGTATTTTTTCAACTTTATATAAGAGCGGAAGGCCATTTGAATGAAAAAAGTGACTTCAGAGTGAAATAGGGACTAATAGTGACTTTTGGCCAAAAAAGGGACTTTTAGTGACCAACCCTGAAAATAGGGGACAAGCCACTAAAAAAAGTGACTCTGTGGCATGCCTGAATCATAGCGAAATTTTTGAAGGAAAAAGTAACTTTCAGTATTTTTTTTTGAGCAAAAAGTGACCAAAAAATTATCAAAAAGTAAGTAACCAAAAATGACCAAAAATTCAATTTTTTCGGGGCAATTTTTTTACGGGTTTCTTTTTTTTTTGTAGTTTTCAGCAAACATTTCAAAGTTAAATCAACTGAAAAGACGTGAATAATTTCATCTATTAAATTCCTTCGTCAAAACAACAAACAAACTAGCAGAAATCAGTTTTTTTAGAATTTTGAAAAATAGCAATTTCTACGTAAAAATTTGAATTTTTGCCTGGAAGTGCGAAGATAAAGTAACCAAAGTGACCTTTTAGACGTGAAAAATAACCAAAAGTGACTGAAGTCGAAAAAAGTAACCAACACCCTAAAAAAGTGACCTGCCATGATGCCTGAATTCATTAATGATTTTCTACTAGGGGAGGGGAGAATTGAAGGTCGAAAAAACAAAAGCCCCTTTTTTTCCAAAATAGTCCTAGGAGGTTGAAAATTTTTATGGGAGAATTTCAAAGACTACCATACAACGTATAAATGGGAGTAAAATGGTTTGTGTGGGGACTAGGAGGGGAAAGAGCTAAGTACAAATGAAGATATCACCTGTAACTTTGTGCCAAAAAACAGAAAATTGTTTTCACTTCCGTTGAAATTTAAATTTTTTGAAAATAATGCAATAAAATGCCCATAATTCCGAAAGGGAGAGGGTTGGGGATGAAAAATTTTTCCAAAATTTTTTCACATCAAAGCATACCATCTGGAGGCGCTGGAATAAAAAAAATCTAAGCTGTGGCCAATTTCACCTTTTACCCGACTAGACTTTTTAAATTCGTTTAAAGGGCAAAAAATTACAGCCACAATTGAAACTCCGCAACAAACAAAATAATCCGATGTAATGTTAGCTAACAATTACTTTTCCATGTACTTGAGCGATTAATTCGAGATTACATACTGGCAACGTTGAACATATTTGAACGAACCGATAAAAAATTCATAATGTGTCATGCACCTCTCGCAACGTCGACAATTTACAACGTCGCTGGTTAAATAAAACCAACAATTCGACACGTACCTACGTCTGCGTCACTATTCGCGAAGAATTATCGCGAAACTTTTGTTACAAAATAACATGATATTCTAGATAGGTACGAATTTTTCACAAATCCGCGTTTCAAGTTAAACCGTATGAACTCATTTGGAAAAATATGCTCGATATAAAATGTATACTATTTTACCTTCTTCGTATTCGAGGGGGAAAAAACATTAAAATTCATAATCACGGTACGTAAAACCAGCGTAACGAAAAATTCGCCGTTATTTCAGTGGAAAAAGAAGCTCTATCTAGGAATGAAAAAAAGGACACGGACAGAATGTCTAAAGTATTCGTAAAAATATCAAACCTTTGGTAACCTGTTCTATCATATTTTAATCTCACCCTCGACTTTCATTTCCACAACAGAATCTCATTTAAAAAATTTTCGGTTTAGAAAAATAAAATATAAAGTTGAAATGATAAAAAAAAAAATATATAAATAAAATCTGGCGAGGAAAAAAAATATAGGGACCACGTTGAAGAAATATTTTTGTAAACCAGGTATCTACCTCAAATCGTATTTTTTTCGAATAGATACAAAAAATGTGCAATTTTCATAAATATACGCCTACGTAGATTTTTTTGTGGATATGTACCTAATTGATGGAAAATTTTCCCGAAATGTCTAGAAAAAAAGATATTTCATCAATCAGCTCATTTTTCAGCGACTGTCTGTCTTTCATAGAGGAAGGGGGGGGAGGGTAAGCTAAAATTATGTGTTTTTTTTCAAATTTAATTCTTGTAAGAAATTGATTGAAAAAACTGTCTGGAGGCCGAATCTCACCCCTGGCCTGCTCATTTCAAGTCAATTCAACTACATGTGTGCAATTTTTAAACTTGGATCCACAGATTTCTCTTTAAAAAAGGAGAACGAGGATCTGGTATCTGAGAAAATCACTGCTGTTACGGTTCCAGTCCCTTTGGGACTCCGAATGATTAAGATTTGGAACCAAACAGTAACTAATTTTGAGTTCAAAATCATCGAAAACATAGGGAACGGTATGCCACTCAAAATTTTTCATTTTTTAAAACCAAACCCTGGCCCTTGTGGAGGGGGGGGGGGTCAAGGGAAAGAGGTCAAATCCAAAAAATTAATTGATTTTTGAATTCAGCGTCTCAAAACATATAATAAATAATAAGCCACATAAAATTTCCAATTTTTAAAAAATTTTCCTAGAATTTGAGGTCTAGAACTTCCTAAAGGGACAATTTTCATCACGAAAATTACCATGCTCGAATATTATCACGAAAACATTTTCATAGGATTTTTTAAATTGTGTCCTCGAACTTTGGCGTACGTGTGGAAATTGAGCATTCTGCCTAAGAACTCAACTTTGAACTTTAAAACAAAAACAACAAAGTTTTTCCAACTTTTGAAATGAAAGAATCCCGTAAAAAATTGAGCAAAATTTGAAGACTCGAGTTCGAAAAATGGTTGAATTGACATGAAATAACCCCAATACAACAATAGGACAAAAATTGCTCCCAAAATTTTCCCCGGAAATATTTTTAAAAAAAATTTGTGATTTTGATTTTAGTCTAAGATTTTACACAGAATTTACAAAATTTGGTCGGAATTGGAAAATTCTATCGTCTCAGAAACGCCAAAAAGCGACTTCACCATAAAAAAATTTTTAATGTTAAAAAAGGAACCAAAATGTTCACATTTTTAGAGTTTGGACTCTTTTTAGGACACTTGAAGACATTTTTAAAAAAAATTTCGAACTTCTGGAAAAACTTCCTATTACAATAGGTAAGATTTACAAAAGAGTGAGTATTTCTTCAAACGATTTTTTTTCGAAAAAATTGATTTACAGCATAACCCTTTTCTTGAAACCACGTCATGTAGTAAAATTTTTGGAATTTATACGACAAATTAATATTCTGAAATAGGTAAAAGGTATGTCAAAATGAATGATTATAAAATTTGGAAAATAATTTTCAATTGGCTCTAAATTTTGAGTTCATCTTCTCTCCACCTCTTCTCACCTCACAGGCCAGAGGGAAAAAAATGAAAAAATCGAAATCGATGTTAAAATAATTCCAGATCTTTGAAAGGTTCGATTGAAATTTTTTTAATCAATTTTCGGAACGATTTTCGAAAATTCGATTCGAAATCAAGATCCAAAAAAATAGAATTATTCCAAATCCTACCGAAAATTTTCAAAACGTCGATCAAATATTGGAAATGAAACATCTTAAAATTGAAAATAAAATCATAATAATCCTTTTAAGGTAAAAAGCAAACATAAAAATGAAAAAATAAAAAACTAATACAGTACGATTCGCAAATAAAAATAAAACAAAAATAGAAACTCGAAACAAAAAAATAAGGAAATAAAAAAAATAATAAAATAATAATAAAATAAAAACAAAAACAAAACTCAATAACTCGACGTCGATTTCCTTTCGATAAAAAAATTCGTTGGTTTCCGATCCCTCATAATTTCACAATCTTCATACAACGATAGTCGAAATAAAACGAAATTACTGTTGCAATATCCATTCATGAATCATGTAGAATTTTGGATCACAAAATATTGTAATAACCTTGATCATTGGTGGCTACAAAAAAAAATATGAAGGGGATTAATACGAAGAATTCACTGATGAGATTGACATTTAACACCTCCACCAAGTCAGAGTCGATTAATACAGAAATTAGATCGCGAACCGAAAATCAATACGAGACGATAGGATATCCGAGTAAGTATAATTAGGTTATAGAGAAAATCAGCATAAGAGCATAAGTAGGTAAGTTTGTTAACTTATGCAATTGATGTCGAAGACGTACTTTCGACTTTATTTCATCGAATAATAGAAGCTTTCTGCTTTGAACAAGAATATAAAGTAGTTATAAGCGTATATTTTAGACAATTAGAAAGTTCAAAGTTCTTTGTAGAATATTCGCTATTAGGTAAAATGACAATCATACCCATTCAACTATAAATGATAATACGCCAGAATATACAGCAGATTTGTCTTTGAAAGAAAGCAAGTGTATTATGTATAAACTACAAGGTATGTAGACTATGGAAAATGAATGCTTATTTACCTGGTAAATAACGATGACTTATCGTACTCGAAGATACCTTTTCTGTATAAGTCGATGCCACGATTCAGTACGCTACAATGAGCACCGTATTCGGCTTCGGCTAATTCTAGATTAATGGCGTCTGCGTTATCGTCTGCGAAAATAAATGTCACAAATAAGCTACTTTTTTGTGGGAAAGAGTTTCGATTCGAATGTATTTTTCGTACCGGTACATATAAAATTTTTCTTTATCAGGTACGATGCACATCGACACGCCAAACTTGTAAGTTCCAATTCGAGACGAGGTATACCGTCGATATTCACCATTTCGAAGCCGATTACTGAACATCTAAATCCGAATGTTGTGCCTCGATCGCGAGATAAATACTTGGAGGCACTTTCCAGCGAAAATATTACTTCGTTTCCTGGATAAAAATAAAATTTAGAAATTTTTCAGCAATTATTTCGATACTCAATGGGTTGAGTTGGTCTGACGTAAGTACCTGGTAGGATGATAGCTGTGCCAGGCCAGGCGTGTTTATCGTTGCCATAGGTTCGAGGCAACGGGCGGTATACTTTTCGAGTTTTATTGTGGTGATCTTTCGATGAGAAATCAGGTACGTAGATTTTCAATACGTCTTCTTCTTGAGCAGTACCGCAACGTGGATCGAATTCTAAACTGAGCCAGAGAACGCTTTCGGGGAACTTGACACTGAAATATGAATTAAGAGGTAAGAAATATTCCACGGTTGATTTAAAATTTAAAAATAATGGCCGAATTTTCCTCCATCGATGAAAAAAAAAAAGGAAAATAATCCAGATAAATTTCAATTGAGAAAAAATCTATCAATTTGGAAACCCAATTTTTTAATTTTTTTACAGCAAATTTTTGTAAGATTTGCTCTTTGAAAAAAATCACTCATAAAAACTACCACAATAGCAGTTCGTTTTGGGGAAAATTCGACCGAACTGAAAACCTCGGCTAATATTCAAATTACATGTATTTGCTGACGGTAGCTCGTTTATACGGATGATCGCTTTCAACCAACGAATAATGAGGCGAGGTGGTAACGAAATTCGACGCGAAATTAATAGTCGACGAGCTTTCTGCACCTGACGTCGATTCTTTCGTATTAGCGATAATTTTTTTATTAATTTGGCAAACCAACGGTAACAATTCTTCGATCAGCTTCAACACGTGGCAGGCAATCTGCAAGAAAAAAAATCGATCGATGAAATATTCGCAACGGTTGACGTCAGATTACGCCTTACCTTGGCATTCGTGGCCACTAAAGGAGAAAGATGAGTAACTAGAAGGGGTAATAAAGCTGTAACGATGGGAGCATCGACTAGAATATCGACTACTTCTTTGTAATCCGGCGATTCGTTGGCTAATGTGAGAATACCGGTGATTTCGGAAAAAATTCGATTCGAGATGGTTACAATTGCTTCGTAGGCTTGGTTTTCGACGAATTTTTTTTGACGTAGTTCTTGGGTGGTTCTTTGAGGGTATCTGTGAAATATATGAAAATTAGGACCAAATTGAAAAATAGTTCCATTTTTAAGTTTTATTAGGATAGTTGACCTGTAATATATTATATATGGAAGTTGGCCCCTTGAAACTGACGTCCCGTTGAAGCTAATTTCAGTACTGATGAAATTAAAAACAGTGTCATCTGGTCCAGTGACGACAGCTTGGCCCAGTTCTCCGTTATTGGTTCGATTTCCTCTTAATCTCAGTTTAATAATATATTTCGTGTTTTCCTAAACAAATGAAAATTATAATTATATTCTCATTTCAACTTTAAATGTGAGAAATTACAATTTCGATTTTTTTACCTGAATAGCGGTTGGGTACTCGAAATTTAACTCTACGATATCCTTGCCACTATAATCTGATGAGCCGAATGATCCGCGTGATAAAGCAATACATCTCCAATTGGCATGAGGATTACTTAGATTATAATCTGAATTATTTTTGCCCTTGGCTGCAACCTGAGGAATAAAAATCATTCATTCAATAATTTATTTAGCTCGATTTTTTCTTTCTTTACTAATAAAAAATTCTTCAAGGTTCGTCCAAGCCAATTCAGCCCAAATTTGGCTCACTAAAAGAGTACGTCCTATACTCAGAACCAAATTTTAAAATGTTGGAGTTTATTTTTTAATTTTCAGCGAATTTTTGAAAATGGCCGAAAGGTCTTGTTACGTAGAATTTTCATAAAAATAGTAAATCACGAGCTAAAAATTCTACAATTGGTTTATGTTTTAAAATCGAATTTTCGAATCGATTTCTACCATTTTCAAGTCAATCTGGAGCCTCCAGCCATAGTTGACTTTTCCACAGCGCACCGGAATGACTCCAGAACACGCTGTAATCGATTTCAGCAGTTGAAAATTTGGTTCTGAGATGCCAGTGTCATACTTATTCAGTGATCCAAATTTCAGCTCAATTTCCGAAGACGAAATGTCAAGGTTCCATTGAGTACGTACTTCGTCTAATAATTCGATTTCATAATCGTAATTTCCACTGCCACCGAAAGCTGCAATACCAACAATAACTACTCCTGGCTTATCAACAGTAAAACAGATCGCATCTGGAGATCCATTTCCAGTATTCCATGATCGATTAGCGTTTACTCTTCGGAAACGTAACGGAGTCGTATGGAGCATTTGATCTTTACGTCTTTGAACTTCATCCTGAGATTATAAAAAGCATAGGGGATGTTTCAAATCATTTATAGCTGTTTTTGGCTTCAAAAAACTAGTCGTATAACTTACCAGAATACTTACATTGATACCCATCGCATCAGCCGATAATTCGGCGACTAGTTTTGAAAGAATTTGGCAACTGTTTAGGGCTATTTTCGAATCGTGGTAATTTTTGACTCCATGAAGAGCTTCTTCGACCGGTTTTGAGGCCATCTCCAATAATTTACCCATTACGTACAACCAGGACGACATACTGATTATAATTTCACCCTGAAGGAAAAATAAATAATGAGCAAAATTGAACAGATTTTTCGTTTGGAAAAGTTATCTCCTTACTTCGGTTCGATTCATCATCACTTCTGCCAAAATTGGATTGTAATTGTAAAAATTTGACGCTAAAGTGGTATTTTTATTCTCTTGGAATAGCTGATTAGGATCAAATCCTCCGAGTAATATGGGAAATATTAATTTCAAACATATATTCGATGCACATAAAGCTGATAGCGTTGCTGTGATTAGGAAATCATTTTCAAATTTATTTTCCTGCGGAACATAAAATTAACAATTAAGAAAAATATTCAAAATTGAATATTATTACGAAAATAATATACCAACCGGTTCAAAACTAAGTAAATAACTAAGATAAATCCATTTCTGAGTCGGTGTAGGGTAAAATACGTAAAAACAGGCGACAAAAGTACTGCTACATTCTTTAATAATATGCTTCACTAATTTATAAAAAATATTACAGCTTCCATCTGAAAAAATATAAAAATTTGGTAAATTTAAATTATCTTCAATGGTAAATTTCATTTTCAAGATAAATATTTTACCTTCGATTTTTTTCGGTATAAAATGTTCAAATAGGAAAGGATCCGATAAAATATTCTGCAATAATTCTCTAACATCCCCGATCAACTCAGCCATAACATAACTCATTCGAGATCTTCGTTCCTTAACTCGACCTACGTAAAATATTTGGTATTAATATCTCGAATTTACAGTTCGACTACTCGAATTACAACCAAAATACGTACAACCATCCGGATACATTTCGAATATAAATGCTCTAATTAGATGCTGACAAGCTTGATTTATATAAACCAACTTATCAAATTGTCTGATTACTTCCAGCAACGAAGGCGAATATCTCAGATTTGAAATTTCCGAATATTTCATCTTGAATTCTTCCCAACACCAGGATAATAAATTAATCAACGATTTAAAACCATCCTGCGAAGAAAAAAAAATACATTGAAATATTTTCTCGGAGCAGAAGAGAAGGTCATGGTCGAGAACTAACCTCGGTCACAGTATGAGAAAATTTTCGCGAAAGGATATGAATCACAGCGGGTGGTGGATTCTCTAAATTCGTTACGACGTAAAATTCTGGTAATAAAACTTTGTAAAATAGTTGTGGGATTTGTCCGGATGCTACGTTGGTCCCGTTGTTTGATAAAAGGCTCGATTTGAAGTGGAAAACCACTCTAAATAAGTAAAAAAAATAAGCAATAAGAGAATTAAATAAGAAAAAATATAAATATTGAAAATTAATATTGAATAAATTAATTTATTACTCGTCATCAGTCACTAGGTAGGGTAATCCAGAGCTGCCACAATCGCTAGGGGAGCCTTTGATTTGGGCCCATATGATGTACCACCGATTAGCCTGCAAAAAGGATCATTTTTCGTAATTACAGTAAATTTACTTTGACATTTTTTACGATTACAGATCAAATAAAAATTCAATTTACTTGTAATAGAACAGGTTCTTCGAACATAAATGGGTAGGTTTGTTTAAGCGAACATTCGTACACGATTTCATCGGTGCTGATTAAAATTTGACCATCTTTCGGTTCAGGATCACTTTCGTAGCCAATATCAAGCAACTAGGGAGAAATGACAATTTTCAACAACGTGAATTAATAATTTTATTTCTACGAAAAAAAAAACTATCGACGATTGATTCAGGGGATTTAATATTTTCGAAATTGCTCAGAATCCAAAGTCTGACTTCCGCATACCTTCAATCTCGCGTGATAATGTCCTCTACCTCCATATAACCCGATACCTCCCAAAAGAACATCGGTATCACAAGAAAATCGAATAGCTTCCACAGCATTATGAGCATTATACGTCCAGGAATTTCCAAGACCTGTCAAAAACAAAAATATAATCACTGAAGCCTTCGAAATTCGATTTTCCAATCTGAGAAATAAAATCACTCACCTTGAAATCTATTTACTGCAATGAAATCTTCTTTCCGTAACGATTTCGTATTAATAACTCGTTTTTGCTCCATAAATAACGATTTGAACGAATCTTTTCGAGATCTCGCCTGAGCTAACATATCTAAACACGCCAGCACGTGAATGGCAGCTTGATAGCAAGGAATCGTATGCATGGTGATCACCGGTACGGCCAATTCGCAATCTAAAATATTGGGAGAGCAAAATTCTTCGTGGACGTCGCTGGCTACGACGTTGTAGCATTTCGCAATTGGACCCTTTTCAACGTTGGATGGTTCGTTATCGTGAATACTATAAATATTTCATATTATTAATTGCTGATCTCAATTATACGAGTATTTCGATAAAATAAGTACCCACCACCATAGCACATTATAAAGCGAATCGTAACAAACCGCTGCGTTGTTAAAATTCACTTGATCGGAGCTGGTGAAATTTCTAAAATTGCCACTTTTCTTTTCGATTACCACACATTCGAATGTTTTTTGTTCATCGCTTTCGATATCGACAGGTAACATAACTGCGAATAAAAATTATACAATGAATCTCTATCCAAAGATAGTTTTTTAGCTCAAAATTTGACCAGAACGAAAGGACACTAACGAATATTATTTCTATCGGCTACAAATTTCGAATTATTCAACGTCGACCGACTGAGTAAACTTTCGCTAATCTTCAAATACGTCAAATCTCCCGAGGCACCGATTCCGGTAACTTTTTGAGCATATTGAGATCCAATATTTGGGATGAGCTGAGGTGTACTATGCCACAGTAATCCTTCAGTTTGAATAAACGTAACGCAATTCCGCCCCAGTTGATTTTTCTGGAAAATTTCTCATAATTAGGATGACGTCAATGACTCAAATTTCAAAATACCAGATTAACTTACGGAATTATTGCCAAACGTGTAAACTTCTCCGGTGGCAGTCAGGGCTACGGTATGGTTCGAACCGGCTGCGACTTCTGTTACGACTGGAGGTAGATTTGTTTTCACAGGACCAATGTGGTTCTCGTCGTTGATACCTAACTGACCCGAGGTATTACTTCCGAACGTGTATACTTCGCCATTTTCCATCAAAACGACTGGAAAAAATTAATTTGAGGATAAAAAATAGCAAATTACAGAATTTGAAAATTATTCGGATACGTACCAGTGTGATATAATCCAGCTGCGATTTGTACAGCTGGAGCAGTGGTTCGGAAATGAACTTTGGCAGGTAGAAGGTAAACCATGCTCATTGAATCTTTACCACCATTTGAATTATTTATCATTTCGACACCTGTAGAATAATCGAAAGATAATTTTCAATTAATTTTTTTAGTGAAAATGCTTCTGTTGTATTAATTTGATTTACTTTTGATACGACCTTCGCCGGAAGGCCCAGCAATAGGTTCTTCTTCCTTTTTGAACAACTCAGCTCGAACTTTTCGATCATTTCGTTCTGAAATAAATTTAACCAATTAAAAATAGTGTTCTTCTGATGAAAATCTACTTTACATAGAACCGGAAAAAATTACCATAAACAGCTCCAAATAAATTAATCCTAATAATATCATCGGGTTCATTTTCGTCATCGAGCTCTTGATCAGGATCCTCTTCGAAAGCACAAATTTTACAAATGCAGCACTTCGCACAACCGGAATCTCCATCGCCGCAGCCACATTCCCTAAACACGAACAGGAAATTAAAACTAGGTTCGAGGGGGAAATTCGAGCAATTGGTACTTACTCTCCGGGTTCTCGGTCTCCTTCGTTACTGGCCAAGCATCCGGCGCCATAACCGGTGCATTGGTGACAGATGGGACATATCATGCATTTATCTTGCTTGAAAATATGAGTTCCTTTGAGACAAATAACGTCGGAGTAGGTATCATCGGATGAGGCGCTGTTTTCGTCGTCCTCTACGTAAACTTCCATGTATGCTTCGCTGCGACCTGGGCCTACAAATGAAAATTGATCAAATTAATCGATATTGTGAAATAATATTAGAAATATAAATCAAATAATATCTTCGATTTAAAAATAAAAATATTTCGATTTGAAATCTCATCATGATAAATAAAATCGTTGAAAAAATATTTATTCACCTTCAGACGAAGAAAATCTTCCACACTGTCCTCTTCCATTATACCCAAACGTATAAACTTGCCCTTTATCGGTCAACACGACAACATGCACCTTTCCCAAGGCGACAGATCGAACCCGTACGTGTTTCAAATCAGATACATATCCTGAAAAAAGGCGTCAAAACAACATCACCTTCATTCCACCATATTCTTCACAATGCAAGCTACAAGATAATTACCCGTTCCAGGGTCACAATGAATTGCGTCTTTTCCGAACATAAAAAGCTCTCCTTTATCGGTAACCAAAGCCGTTGAACCGTGATTGCACGCAGCATACACAACGCTCTTCCCATCCATACGTGTCATTTTACGAGGTTTTATTTGATTACATTGTCTGCGTACAGCGCCTTTTCAAAACACCACAATTTTCACATCGATTAACGTGTTGTTTTTAAAGCAAAATATAATTTTAACTCGGTTTACCATTTTCTCCATCTTCGCCTCGTCTAGCGAACCCGATGAAATAGACAGATCCGTCGTTATAAACTAATAACCCGATCGAGCCGTCGTTACCAATTACGCACTGCTTGACGGTTGACATTTTCGGACAGATTAATTCAACCCAGCATTGATTACTACGCGTACCAGGCGCTCGTAAATTCTGATTGCCCAATTTACTATTGTATAACACCTGAGAAAACAATGAAACGGTTATTTCTGGAGGAATTTCCATCGAGAATGGAAAATCAACTCGGTACCTTTCCATCGGATGTCTGAAGTAGTGAAAATTCTTTGCCAGAAGCGAACGAAATCAATTCTTCGTTTACTCCGACGCAACGACTAGATAATAATTTTTCTTCACTCCCACACGATGAACCGAACAATTTGAAATATTTTTCGGATAATTGAAATCGTAATTCTTCCGGTAGAAGGGATAAGTTGTTTTCGACTATTTCCATCGATCGTATTACTAATTCGTCCTGTAAAAATAAAAATAGCGTTTTTTAATATAATGCGTTTGTCCTGTTCGAAATATTAATATTCAAAACATAACGTAAAATTTTCCTCGTAAAACGTTTCAATTTTTTTAATGGGGTTATAATTTTTGTGGAGTTCAATTTAGACAGATTTTCCTGCTTCGAAGGATTATTTTTAGGGGAATTTTTTACGATGAAAATAAATTGATTGGAATTTTTCAAGTTATTTTTTCCATCCAGGACACGTCGAAAGGTTATCAAACTATTTTTCAATTCTTTTTTCGATATCGAGTTGAAAGCTTTTTGTTATTTTTTATAAAGACAAAAAATTGAGTAAATGGTTGAAAAATGGACCGAAACGTTCACTTTTCTTCCTTCGATTTTTTCTCACGTGAGAATGTTACAAATCGATTTTGAAAAAATTAATATAATTTTTTTTACTTGATAGTGAAGTTGAGAATGATGTTTCCTCATAAGGGGATTTTTTACAACCTGTCCAAGTTGATTGAGCCGAAATTTGGTTCACTGAAAAAGTCATGTCGCCCACACTTGAGAATTTAATTTTGAGCTATCAACGTAGATTTTTAGATTTTTAGCGACTCTTAAAAGTAGCTGAACTGGCCAATTGACATGTTGGTTTTCCAAATAAATAGTAACTCATGAGATGAAATTCTAAAATCGACTGCGACAATTTTCGAGTCAATCTGGAGCCTCCAGCCAAAGTTGGCTTTTCTCAAGGGTAATGAAATTGCTCCAGGAAACGTCATAATCAACTTGGGCAGCTCAAAATTTGGTTCTGAGTTTTCGGTGACATGCTATAATGTTGAGCTAAATTTCGACTCAATTGACGAGCACGAGACACATTCCCACCATCCATTAATCATCACCGAAAATCCAATTCACGACTAATCTGAATATTCACCTCTTTGGGAGAAGACAAGGAGCACAAATAATCTCCATCGACGAACACCAATCCTTTGGTAAAAATGGAAACATTCGAATCGATACGAATCATCTGCTGTAACTCGAGATTATTTTCATTTACCAAATACAACTCGTTACTTCCTTTCTGTTTCATCAGCATGAAATACAACGAATTCTAGAAAAAATATCAAATATGAAGAATTCTCTCAACATCGAGCATTTCAATCCTTCGAATATGATTTACTTTCATGTAGAAAATCCATCCGCTTTCTTGACCGAAGAATGCCGGATTATGAGCATAAACATTCCTAGGAATAGTGCCATTATAACCGGTGCCAATTTTATACAGACCATAGGACGTATATATGTACAAATAGTAACCATCGCAGGCCAGATTTTTAACCACTAACGATAATTTCGAGTCATCTGCGAAGCAGAAATATCAAAAAATGAATCTCCATAGCGTAATAATGATTTTACGAACATAAATTGATACTAACCAGCAGTAAATAATAAAAGGAACGAAGAAATACAGGAAGATTTCAATACTCCATGAGTGAACCAATTCGGATGTTTCAGTTTACCAGTGATAACACTTTGGACACTTTTTTGTAATTCGATAACGGCATTTGGAAGCTATACAAAAACACAATTATTACGTAAGATTCTAGAAGTCTCGAATAATACGCAAATTATTACTAAAATGTTGAACTTACAACCATTGAATGAGATAGTGAATATTTGGATATCAATATGGCACTTATGGCTCTGAGCATTTTGCCAGTATCGCCTCGGATTATAGCAAAGCTTAGAAGACATGCTGATGATATTTCGATTAAACGTTTTACGTCAGGACTACGTTCGACTATTTCTTCATTAAGGCACTCGTCCACCACGTTCAATAATACGTTGAATATATCACCTGGAAAAAATCACAGGACGCGATTACGAATCACTATCACGATGTAATGTAATGATAACGATACGTACCAACGATATCAGATGGTTCGTCGCATAGGGCTTCCAAACGTAACCCTTCTAAAATGGTAAACAAAGAGGTAACAGCTCTGACGCATAAATCCGGATATTCGGTTTTACTGCCTTTGATCAATTCGAAAATACTCCTTATGCCAATTTTTACAACCTACGTCACATTTTTAGTTCAGTATGGTAATATATCAATGCTAATATACGTAGAAATGTATTATTTACCTTGGATAATTCAGAAACGTCCGATTGTTCGGTTCTATGTTGTAAATCTTCCGATACCAGAGAAGTTTCAGCACTCGAATCAGCTATACATTGTAGATGTAAATGAAGGTAACTAACTCGACGTAATAATTTTTCAAACACAGCCAGACGAGATATTTCGAACATTCCAAACGTCGATATTGTACTAAATATTTCGAAATCCAGCGGTTTGTAAATTAGCCCTTCTTCGTCGGCGAACTGGAAAAATTACATACGTTTGAGTTTCGATGATTGTTCGATTGAAATCAACACTGAGTTAAATATGCCCAAAATCGTTTACCTTTTTTCTCCTCTTGGTCGGATTCACTACTAATATCGAACCACTTCTCCTGAAAAAATATACGTAAATTTGATCATAACAATTTAATAAAGATCACTTTCACTTTCACTTTTAAACACCGTAACACAGACCGGTAATCGAATTGAAAAAATTAATCAAAATTGTGATCTCAGATGGTAAAAATTTCTAACGGTCTGTTATACGATCACATTCGAATTTCAAACTAACGGAAATTTTTCAAAACAGACAAATTTTAGAATTCAAATTTCGATGCAATTTTTAACGGTAACGTGTTATCAAACCTACCTGTATTCGTCCCATCGAAAACGAAACATTTCATGAAAATATTTGCCTACTTCGGCGAAGTCTGGAAACATGTTCAGACCGTTTGAGTACCGGCGAGGTTTGAAAATTTAAATTATTACGGTCCGAAAATTATATAGATTTTGATGGTAATTAAAGAATTTTTATTAGCGGTAGGCATTTTTCTGATCGTCGACGAAAAACAATACGTACGAAGTAAACTTTTACAATAAACTGCGAAGGGATGATAGAAAAAAGGGGTTTGTTGTGAAAGTTTTCCGTCGAAGCGCATGTCAGAAAGTGCACGATGGACACCTAAATTAGCAGTGAGGCCAGGTTTGATACAAGAAAGTGTGGACAGAGTAGTTTACTAAAAAATCTGTAAGAGCGCTTTCGTTTGTAAATTTTTTTATTTTTTAGAATTTTAAATTTTTTTCGTTTTAATTTTAATTTTAAATTTAATTTTATTATTTCTCATGCTATCCATTGAATAAAATTATTTTTAATATTTTTTGGGTATCAGTCTTACGAAAAGAAAACAAAAAGCGACATTTTCTGAAAAAAGAAAAAAACTAAAATCAAAACTGAAAACACTTTTTAGGAGGTTTTTAATTTTTTTTTTAAATATTCTAAAATTCCAATTTGTCTATTATTGGCTTGGTGTTTACTTCTAGTTCTAAAAGAATATTGTCATTCTTAATGAAAACGAAATTAGTCGCCTAGTCGGGTTGGTTATTCTTTTTAAATAAGTACAAACCATATTTTTATGAGGAATGGTGATAAATTCACGTGTAAAAATGCATGCTTCCTTAATAAAGCATGGTGATTTATCCTCCTCCCCTTCAGAAAAATGACCTTCACTTCGAGGTAGAAATTACATAAAGCAATTATGTTGAAAATTCGATCTTAAAAATTTGATCTTCATTTCATAGAATAAATTGGCCCCTCAAGTATGGGTACCTATAACATATTCACGTAAAAATTGGAATGAGTTTCAAATTATTTAAAGCAATAAAAATTATCGGAAGAAAAATTATGAAAAGAGCAAGTTCCGATGAGCTAGGGGTTAAAACCTCGAAGCGGGCCGGAGGGTCTAGTTTTTCATTATTTATTGCGAAAATTTGCACAAGCAAGTCTATAAGTTTTGACAGCCATAATAGTTTAATGAGTTTTTTACCACATAATAAGAATAAAAACAATTACGTAGTAATAATTAAAAAAATTTTATTCGAGCTTCAGTTGTCTTTGCCTCTTTGCCATTATCTTTGTCAGGAGCTCTGGGATAAGGAAAAAACGGTTGAAAATTCAAAATATTTTATTTAATCTCTAATTGCCTTTATTATTTTCATTTGGCACCATCAGGACCCTTAGCATAAGGTGAATGATCGTTCGTGCGAATATGATAAGTCCCCGTTTCCCTAAATTGAAGAAGGTAATAACGAAAAAGTAAATTTAATTAGACCCAAACAATGAGATTTCGATTTAGTATGAAGTTTGACTCACTTCTCATTAGCTGGTGGTAAGCAATTTTCTCCTATTTCTATTCTTCTTTTTGAATGGCCATCGCATTTCCTGAACGTGATAAAAACCCAATTATGATCGCATTTTCTGGCAATGAATTTCGTTTGCGAGTTGATGGATTCAGCGAACATTTCAGTAGCTCGACGGTGATGGCAGGATACATCATCTAAAAAACAACGAAAATTGAGAGAGTCAATTTTATTGCAATGCAATGGCAATTTTTCGATTTCGAAGAATCTGAAATGACACGTGACTTACCCCAATCGCACCCATTTTGAAATGTCCCTTGATTGATATAAATATCATAATGGGCCTTTGAAAAATAAACTCCAAATGCACCCATATTCGAATGCCAGGCGTCGACGAATTTTGCATGGTTTCGATTCAGTATATTATGCGGCTTGGAGAAAGGCGGTTCGAATTTTGGAAATGCAGGATCCAAACCTGTACAATTTAAGGTATTACACTGTGTATGGTAGATACCTATTTAAATAAATCGATTGAAAAATCAATTTTTTTAGCAGATACCTACCAGTAATTCGATCTACAACTTTCGGCCGAAAATGGACCGCAAATCGAGCACTGACCTGAGCACCCATGCTCCAAGAGACAATATGAAATTGATCTTCTTTTATATCCGGTCTATATTGGAGAATAGAGTTTACCATTTCAGCGCAGCATCTTCCCACAAGTGAAATGCTAGGAAAAGATGTATCGAAGTAACATCCAGTGACAGCCAATGGACCCCAATCAACTACCAATATATTGAATTTCTTCAATTTCAAATGCTCTATATTCATCAAAATACAAATACATATTTAAGTCATAAATGAAGTTATATTTCTGGTCAGATGCATCTGATCTTCTAAAGGGATTTTTCTAATAAAAATTACCATTACGTATTGCTACCATGGCTGGTGGTTTATCTTTAGATCCGGTATAACCGTGGATTAAAAATTTAAATTTTGCTCCGGGTATAAACGTGGCATTTTTTATTGAATTTTCATCTCCTAAAATTATCTCTTCGTATGGTTCCAACAATCTAATGGTTTTAAACAAATTCAGCTGTGTGAATTGCGAATTAAAATTGGATGTCGTGAGACACCTAATTAAATAAAATATTACTTACTCTTTGAACAGATGAAAAGAAATTTTGCCCCTTTCGCAAGTATCAATTGGATGTGGGCATTTGAATTTGCCATCTGTGAATCGCGCAGTAAAAGTAATATTAATTTTTTGTAGCAAATACTTACGCTGAAAAATTTCAAATTTGAGGGGCTCCTCTCCCTCGAATCTTTTGAGTGATGATATTTTTAACTCAGCAACATTCAATCATATGGAAATAATATTTAAAAAGGGCCAAACTCTTTGAACTTTCCTATCCCTTTTGCCCCCTACCCATTTTCCCGCATGGGCTTTGGCGATAGTCTCTCGGGCTCAAAAAATTCGTTATGAAGTTTTATAATTTGCCGTTTATTTGCAGTTTGTCACTGGACTAGGAGGCGAATAGGCAGATGGGAAACCTTTAAAAATTCCAGCAGCAATGTAGAGCATTTGTGGCTTCTTGGCTTCGAAATATATTCCAAATGAAATATTATTTTTTTAAATTATTACCATTTTACCCATGGCTTTTTTGAGATATGATACTTATTAGGTATTACGAATTATATACCCATATGCGAAAAAATTTGATTCAAAAATATCTATTCGAATTTCTCGTAGGTAACTTTCAATGCTCAATGCCTATCTGAAATATCCATTAAATTAATGAAATTATCGAAAACTGTGGCTTACCATTCAACGAATTTGACCATTCGTTGCATTACGAAAAATCTACCTACCTAGTACATTACCTACTACCTTCTTCTTTGATAAAGCTTACCTAAATGAAGTAAAAATTCACTTTCGGCGTTTGTTTCCATTAATTAATAGAAAATAAATGATTTTTAATTCTACTCACCATTTTCAATAACCTGAAAAAATCAAAAATTCATTCTAAAAAAAGCTTCTAGATATTTTTGTTGAAAAATTCTAAAATTTCAATACTCACTAATACAGCGATCAATACAATGCGAATGATTTTGTACATTTCACCACAACAAACGTGTAGGTATCTCGTTTAAAAAATTATAAATCGTGATTCTGCAACCTACAAATGAAAATCGAAACTAGGTAAGTACTATTTTTTATTTTAGATATAAATTTGTACCTATTCATTCGTATTGTGTGCTTAGGTGGAGATCTACGTAAATTACGCGGTTTTTTCATTTACATAAGTATTGTACGCACGTATACACTTGGCAAGTACCTATTTTGCAGGTATTTCATGCACACAAAACGAAATTGACTGATTTTAATTTTCAATAATTCTATTAAGTATTTTTTTTCACAAAAAAAATTCTCCAAGTAAAAAAGAGGATTTTTGGACATTTTCCGAAACCAGTTACCCAGATGTGTCCTCGAATGACCATTTTCCCGAAAATGTTTTTCCAGAAGAAATCTTTCCCGAATCCATAACCCCGAATGTATTATTTTTTCGAATACCAATTTCTCAAATCATTGTTTTACAAATACAACGTTGAATTTTCCATGGTATTTAAATTTGGTTGATAACGATACAAATTTACCTACATATATTGATGATGGAACATACCTTGAAAATAGGTATGCTAAAATGAGATGGATCAACTCAGAAATTTTAAAAATTTGGATTTGATATCGAATTGAACTCTGAAATCCATATTTAAAGTAATTTTAGGCCAAAACTTCAAAGAAAGACTGGAAAAGTGAAAATGAAAAGGAGTGGGGGAACCAAAAATTATTTCAACTGTATTGACATTGAACGAAGTAGGTATCAAAATCTATTACGCTTAATTTCCTATGTTTCTAATATCACTAAATTCACAAAAATAAAAGTTCTTTCGGGCGAGGGGGTGGGGAGAATTAACTGTCGAATTAAACATGGACGCTACGCAAAGAAACTTTTTCTCGGGAACAAAAAGATTCGAGAAAATGGTACCACTTCGAGAAAAAATTCTTTTGGGAAAATGTTTTAGGAAAAATGGACAATCATTCCCAAGGTGACTTTCATTTATTTTAAACTTGAAAAAATATTTCGACCATGACATTTTTTTGTGTTTTTAAATCAAAAGTTTTCGAGCTTTTTATTTGAAAAATATGTTTAGATATTGAATTATATCGGACTTTATGAAAAACTCACCTCCTCGAAGTAATTGTATTCTGACGAACAGTGCGTCAATTAAACAATAAATCTCGGATATAATGTCCAATAAACGACGCATGAAACGATATTAATAATATACACCTATTGAAAACAATAAAACACGCGGTAATAACGCATACAACACGAATAAGTCGCATAAGGTAAGTACATAATGTATGTAGGTACCTATAAGTAATAATCGACTCTCGCTACCTGGCCCTGTTTTACGGATTCAGTGGATGGTAAGCGTTTTTTTTTTTCAAAGTCCGCTTGATTTTGCACTCGAAATTTTCAAACTCCAATTTTTTTCATGTATAATTATTTTTTAAACTACAAAAATTTTTCAACGCAAATTTTTCAAGTCCAAAATTTTTTACTCGAAATTTTTCAAACTTTCATATTTTTTCAAAGTAAATTTTCAAACTCTGATTTTTTCCTATAAATTTTTAAAACTTCTAAATTTTTTCAATGTAAATTTTTCAAGCCTAAAATTTTTCCTCGAATTTTTTTCAAACTTCAACATTTTTTCAACGTAAATTTTCAAATTCTGAATTTTTCTCCTGTAAGTAAATTTTTTCCTCAAAATTTTTCAAACTTCAACACTTCTACGTAAATCGGAGTCTTCTTCAAGAATATTCTGAAAAATACAATTGAAAATTATTTTTCACAAATACATTGAACATAATGAAATAAGGTAAGTACATATATACAATTTTTCATTTTCGATGTTGTTGTTAAAAATAATTTTCAATTGTACATACCTATTTTACAGAATATTCCCGATGAAGACTCCGATTTACGTTTCAGAAATTTTGAAGTTTAAAAAATTTACAGGAAAAAAATTCATACTTACTAAGAAAATTTACATTGAAAAAATGTAAAAGTTTAAAAAATTTTGAGGAAAAAATTTTAGACTTGAAAAATTTACTTACGTTCAAAACAACAAATTTTGAAGTTAAAAAAATTCAGAGTTTGAAAGTTAACGTTGAAAAAATGTAGAAGTAGAAGTTTGAAAAATTTCGAGGAAAAAATTTACATTGAAAAAAATTGGAATTTTGAAAAATTTACAGGAAAAAAATTCTGAGTTTGAAAATTTACGTTTAAAAAAAATGTAGAAGTTGAAAAAATTCTGAGTAAAAAATTTTGGACTTGAAAAATTTGCGTTGAAAAAATTTTGAAGTTTAAAAAATAATTAAGTACCAAAACAGGAAAAAAACTAGTTTGAAAATTCAGAGTGCAAAATCAAGCGTACTTTGAAAAAAAACCTGGATGAAACTCGTTGGGTAGGTAACACCTACCAAGTACTATTGCGACAATGAGATGAAACTGGAACACTTAACACTCATAAAGATCGTGATCCAAACAAAATAGCCATAATCTACAAGGTTGATTCTGATTGGTTGGTGCAAGTTAAAGACATAAGGTGAATGGTACTAAAAGAAGTGCAGTAAAGCAAAGTTCCTATGAAAACAACGTCATAAGAATAGGTACCTACCTAATAAATGGGCTATCATTGAATTCAGTGCCATGCCGAAAGGAGACAAGCTGAGGAGCAGCCCCCTTCCTGATAAATGATAAAATTGAATTTTTATAGTCGAAAATTTTTCGAAAGTAATGACCTTTTTTTAGGGAAACTTACATTACGAGTTAAAAATTTTTTTTTTAATATTATTTCGAATCAGAAAAATCAAAAAAAAATTATGCTAATCAAAAATTTTCAAATTCTTCTTTCCTAATTGGCCAGCAACAGTTCATCTCTATTGGATAAATTCAACGATAAATTGCGAATTATCCAATTTATTGGATTTTTTGCGGAATCTATGTAAGTAATGAAAAAAAAATATTGGTAAAATCTTAAAAACAATTGGTAGCATCTGAGCTTCTTTAATCTTTGTCAGGAGCTCTAGCATAAGGTGGATGATCATTCGTGCGAATATGATAAGTCCCCGTTTCCCTAAATTGAAGAAGGAAAAAACGAAAAAGTAATTTTAATCATAGAAGCAACGAGATTTCAATTTAGCATGAATTTTAACTCACTTTTCATTTGCTGGAGGTAAGCAATTTTCTCCTATTTCTATTCTTCTTTTTGAATGGCCATCGCATTTCCTGAACGTGACAAAAACCCAATTATGATCGCATTTTCTGGCGATAAATTTCGTTTGAGAGTTGATAGATTCAGCGAACATTTCAGTAGCTCGACGATGATGACACCGTACATCTTCTAAAAAACAACAAAAATTGAGAATTATTGCGATAAATTAGCAATTTTTCGATTTCGAAGAATCTAAAATGACACGTGACTAACTCCAATCACAGCCATTTTGAAATGTCCCTTGATTGATATAAATATCATAATGGGCTTTTGAAAAATAAACTCCAAATACGCCCATATTCGAATGCCAGGCGTCGACGAATTTTGCGTGGTTTCGATTCAGTATATTATGCGGCTTGGAGAAAAGAGGTTCGAATTTTGGGAATGCAGGATCCAAACCTGTACAATATGAGATATTAAACTGCGTATGATAGATGCCTACTTGAATAAATCATTTGAAAAATCATTTTTTTGACAAAATACATACCAGTAATTCTATCAATAACTTTCGGCCGAAAATGGACCCCAAATTGAGCACTGATCTGAGCTCCCATGCTCCAAGAAACGATATGAAACTGATCTTCCTTTATATCTGGTCTATATTGGAGAATAGAGTTTACCATTTCAGCGCAGCATCTTCCTACAAGTGAAATGCAAGGAAAAGCTGTACAGGAGAGTGGGGTACTATGGACCGGGAGGTACATTGAACCAGTCCTTCCAGTTTCCACCATACTTCATTATTTGAGCTGATTTTAATTTCAGGTGTAAAGTAACACTACTAGAAACGTTCTATCCAGTTTTTGTGAAGTTTTGACGATTTTAACACAGAAAACCAAAAATTTGACCAAAAAAAATCGAAAAGTGAAAATTTTTTTCCGAGTGGTTTTTTTTCTTGACCGCGTAAAAATTGGTCTAAAATTGTGAAAAAAATTTTAATATAAAGACCAGAATTTCCTCTTCAAGTTACCGCAAGAACGAACTGCCTAAGTACCAAACTTTTGGAGCAATTTTAATTTCAATTTTTTTTCGACCCTAGGGGTACAGTGAACCGGGAAATGGGGGTACTTTGAACCACAATTTTTTATACATGTAATTTATTCGTTTTTTGTTAATTTTTTAGGTGATAATGGTCCGCAATTACCAACGAAGTCCAATACACGGCCCCTTTTCTCCCCCCCTCCCGTCAATTCTCGATTCTGATAACGCCACTGGGATTTTGACAGTCCAAGTTCAAAATTCAAATTATTTCAAACTTAAATTTTTTTCAATTTCTTTAATTCAAATTTTTTTCAAAGCTGTATCTAATTTAAAAATTTTTCCATTACTTTGCAAAATTTTTTAATTCAAATTTTCTCAAAATTTATCTAACTCTGAATTTTTTAAATTTCATTTCGATTTCATATTTTCATAACTTTTAAAATTCATTTTACTCAATTACTTATTGAGTAGGAAGAACGTTTGAAAAACATGAAGTTAAAAATTTATTTGAAAATTCAAAGTTGGAAAAATTTTTTAAATTATTCGACGAAATGATTTTCGAGTTGGAATTTGATGTTGCAACAGTTCCGTTTAAGGATGTAAACAATAAAATTAAACCTTTGATTAGCTCAAATGGGCAGACAGTGCGACAGAAACGATTCGTATCCTTTGATTATGCGTTATAATTTTTTTTTTCCTTCTTCGATTACAAGGTATAAGTACATGTGTATCCTTTAGATAATAATAAACAATGTTTTTATGCGTATATTTGTACACTTTTTGGGTGGTTCAAAGTACCCACCCCCCTGGTTCAATGTACCCTGCCATCGAGGTACATTGAACCAAAATTTTGATTTTGGAAAAAAATTCATCAAAAATCGGGGTATGGTTCAAAAATTCTGAAAAAAATATATGTTGTAGAGGAAGGTTTGGGCTATCCAATGAGCTATTCAGAAAAATTCTAGGTGAAAAAATGTGGTTGCTACGAGCGAAAAACGAAAAATTGGACCAATGTACCCCACCCTCCTGTATTGAAGTAACATCCATCGACAGCCAATTGACCCCAATCAACGACCAATATATTGAATTTCTTCAGCTTCAAATATTCTATTCATCGAAACACAAATCCAAATCAAAGTTTTTCATGAAAATCGATTCCTGGTCAAATGAATCTGAATTTCTAAAGGGCTCATGTTGATAAAAATTACCATTACGTATTGCTACCATGGATCGTGGTTTATCCTTAGATCCGGTATAACCGTGGATTAATAATTTAAATCTTGCTCCAGGTATGAATGTGGCATTTTTTATTGAATTTTCATCTCCTAAAATTAACTCTTCATATGGTTCCAACAACCTGATAATTTTGAATAAAATTAACTGCGTGAATTGTGAATTAAAATTAAATATTGTGAAAATTGAAATATCGAATTAAATAAAATAAATATTAATTACTCTTTGTAGAAGTAAAAAGAAATTTTGCCTCTTTCGCAGGTATGAATTGAATGTGGGCATTTAAATTTTCCATCTGCGAATCAGTAGTAAAAATAATATTAATTTTTTGAAGCGAATACATTCGAATTAAGTCGGCCAAGCATTACAGGATTCGCATTTTCGGAATTTTGGCGTAACAACGACATAGGCTTCAAAAAATGCCTTTTTTAGTTTTTGGTCTCTTATACGTTGCAGGCCTTCTGACCATATGAATGATATTTTTTGAAAATTACATTTTTTGTCCATGAAAAAATCAATATTCAGTACTTTTTTTGACTCAAAATCGAAAAATATCAAAATTTCTTCATGGAATTTAATTGGGTCAATCGAATTACTCAATTATGTACTATTCAATTGCCTAGGCAAAAATTTGCCTGTTTTTTAAGTCAGATCTCACTTTATTTTTTTTTAATGTTTAATAAAAATTAGTGTAAAAGTGATTTATTTCTTGTTGATAAGTCTAATTTTCTACTCACCATTTTCAATAACCTGAAAAAAATCAAAAAATTCATTCCAAAAAAGCTTCCTTAATTTTTTTTTATTTCAAAAATTTCAATACTCACTAATACAGCGATCAATATAATGCAAACGAATTTGTACATTTCACCACAACGAACGTAGGTCTAGGTACTAGGTAGGTAATAGGTATCTCGTTTAAAAAACGAAAAAAAAAGTAATTCTGGAACCTATACGAATGGATATCAAAACTACTGGTTTTTGTGTGCATAGGTGAAGATCTGCGTGAATTATAGGTACGGTTTTTTAATTTACGTACTTATTTATTTGTACGCATTTATACCTACATACACTGAGGTGAATATTTTGCAATTATTTCACGCACACAAAACGGAATTGATCGTATTTAATTTTCACTAGCTCGATTTTTTAATTTTCAATAGTCCAATTTTTTTGCAAAAATTTCTCCGTCCAAATTAAAAAATTCAAGGTAACGTTCATTTATTTTGAACTTGAAAAAAGATTTCGACAGTGACACTTTTTTTGTGTTCTTAAGTGAAAAGTTTTCGAGTTTTTTATTTGAAAAATAGGTAACCATAATCTAGGTTATCTACGTAATATATTTGTATAAATCACAATACAATATTCAGTACCAGTGGCAGTTTTGGAGGGGAAAACGTGAGGAAGTCAGAAAGTTCAAAGAAGCTAAACCTTTTTTAAAAATTTTCTTATATGAATTTACCTAAACACCGTACAAAATAAGAATAGGTTCAAGTCTCTTGAATTTTTATTACTTTTAAACATTTTTTCTAATCACTCATGGAGTTGGGAAGAAAATTTGAAAAACATGAAATTGAAAACTATTTTTAGAAATCCAGTCATGTTCAAGTTGGAAGAAATTTTTAAAAATATGGGTTTGAAGAAAATTTGAAGAAATGCGGAGTGGAAAATGTTTCAAACAGATATTAAAATGTTTTCCAACCATATTCTATCTAATTCAAATTTTCTCAAAAATTTTTCAAATTCATATTTCTCGGATTTTTTAAACTCAAAATCAATTTTTTTTTAAATTTGAATTCAAAAAATTCAACTTTACGTTTTTAAAAGTTTCTTTTGACTGAATAATTGGAAGGAATTTTCAAGAACATGAAATTGAAAAAAAAGAAAAAGAATCAAAATTGGAAAAATGTTGAGAAAATGGCAGTTTGAAATCATTTTACTGCTGAAAGAATTTTAAAAGTGGAAATTGGATAGGTATGATTTTGAAAAAAAAAATTAAACTTATCTAAATAAGCAAATAAAATGATTTAATAAATTTAAAGTTGAAATAATTTGAACTCAGAAATTAGAATAAATTTAGACTTAGATCGTTGAAATCCCATTTTTGGCAAAAATAATTACGAGCCACTGAGAAATGAAAAATTTTGAAGTTCAAAAGTCGAAAGATTGACGTTGGAAAAAAATTTCCAAGTTCATGAATCGAAAGAACGAAACAAAAATCACGTGTGAGTCATCTCAGTTGACTGTTAGTTGGATGTGCTTTCAGTGAATCGCTGACGATAGAATTTAACTCAATTTATCCATTTTTCTACACACATTTTACCGAAAAATTAGTACTTGAAAAAATCTCAAGCTTTAAAAAAATCAATGGAAGTCTGACTTCCCTAAGTTCCCTTGGAAAATCGCCTCTGTTCAGTACATTATTATCGGCAGTGTAGCCACTATAGTACCGAAAAGAGACAAGCAGAGGAGCAGTTCCTTCCCCGATAATGGTAAAATTGAATTTTTAGAATTTTTTGAAAGTAATAATGAACCCTTTTTAGGGAAACTTACATTACGAGTTGAAAACAATTTTTAAATAGTATTTCTAATTAGTAATTACAAGAATCAAAAAAAAATCTATGCCAATCAAAAATTTACAAATTCTTATTCCCTAATTGGCCAGCATCAGTTCGCGTCTTGGGAGTCTCTATTCAATTCAATGGTAAATAGTTAAAAATATCCAATATAGGTATTTGAGTTTCTGCGGAAGTATGTTATTAAAATATAGTTAGTAAAATTTTAAAAACAATTGGTAGCATCCGAGCTTCTTTAATCTTTGTCCGGAGCTCTAGCATAAGGAGGATGATCATTCGTGCGAATATGATAAGTCCCCGTTTCCCTGAATTGAAGAAGATGAGTCAAAACAAAAAAGTAAATTTACATAAAGAAACACTGAGTTATAAATTTAGCTTGAATTTTCACTCACTTCTCATTTGCTGGTGGTAAGCAATTTTCTCCTATTTCTATTCTCCTTTTTGAATGACCATCGCATTTCCTAAACATGACAAAAACCCCATTATGTTCGCATTTTCTGGCGATAAATTTCGTTTGCGAGTTGATAGATTCAGCGAACATTTCAGGAGCTCGACTATGATGACATAATATATCTTCTAAGTATAAATAATAAAAATTGAATAAGTAATAAATCAATTTTATTCCAATGCAATGGTAATTTTTTACTGTGAAGAATGCAAAATGACACGGGACTTACTCCAATTGCACCCATTTTGAAATGTCCCTCGATTGATATAAATATCATAATGGGCGTTCGAAAAACAAACTCCGTATATTCCCATATTCGAATGCCAGGCGTCGACGAATTTTGCATGGTTTCTATTCAGTATATTATGCGGCTTGGTGAAAGGAGGTTCGAATTTTGGAAATGCAGGATCCAACCCTGTACAATATGAGGTATTACACTGGGTATGATAGATATCTATTTTAAGGCATTAATCTAGGTATTTGAATAAATCAATTGAAAAATATTTTTTTAGCAGATACCTACCAGTAATTCGGTCAATAACTTTCGGCCGAAAATGAACCGCAAATCGAGCACTAATGTGAGCTCCCATGCTCCAAGAAACGATATGAAACTGATCTTCCTTTATATCTGGTCTAAATTGAAGAATAGAGTTCACTAAATCCGCACAACATTTTCCTACAATTGGAATGCTAGGAAAAGCTGTATCCAAATAACATCCATCGACAGCCAATTGACCCCAGTCAACGACCAAAATATTGAATTTCTTCAGCTTCAAATATTCTATTCATCAAAATACAAATGCATCAAAGTCATGAATGAAATTCTATTTTTGGTTAAATGCATCTGATCTTCCAAAGGGCGTATGCTGATGAAAATTACCATTACGTATTGCTACCATGACCGGTGGATTGTCTTTATTTCCGCTATAACCGTGGATTAACAATTTGAATTTTGCTCTTGGTATAAAGGTGACATTTTTTATTGAATTTTCATCGCCTAATATTATCTCTTCATATGGTTCCAACAACCTGATAGTTTGGAACAAAATTTACTGCGTGAATTTTGAATTAAAATTAGGTAGGTAGGTATCATAAAACACCCAATTGAATAAATATTACTCTTTGTACAGATAAAAAGAAATTTTTCCTCTTTCGCAAGTATGAATTGTAGGTGGACATTTCCCATCTGCAAATCACACAGTTTTTAAAAAATTTTAAGTTTTTGAAGCAAATGCCCTTGAATTTAGTACCTAGGTTCAGGGCATTATAATTTGCACATTCGGAATTGTGGAGCAACAAGGACATAGGCCTTGAAAAATACGTTCTATTTTTTTAGTCTTTGGCTTCTTCACAAGTTCTTTTCTTTCCGACCATATGATATAATACCTATAGGTATTTTATAAATATCAATTTTTTCTCAAAAAAACTCAATCTGAAATTCACTTGATTCATAAATCAAAAAATATCAAAAATCTCTGAGATTTTATTAAAATTTTGTAAATTAAAATTCAGTTAGCAGCACTGCCATGAAATCTTTGTGAAAAATGTAGTCAGAAATTATTCTAGAAAGCAAAAAAAAATTTCATTAAAAAAAATTCGTAGGTATTGCTAGAGTTGGTCGTGATAGGTTTTAGGTTAGGTACCTACATTTTTGTACCTACTGTAAAAAGCATGTGATTTTTTTGAGACTCCTTCACATTTTACCCTTTTGAATTGATCTGTTTCGAAAAAATTTCAGTGAAAGGTTAAATTTTCGGAAAGGTGCCAATGTCGATTAGTCCCGTGTAGGTGAAATTTTTCCTTTTGTTTTATTGCTGATCAGGCAAAAAAAATGGTTCAAAAATAGCTATCCGAAATTCTCAAAAGTAACTTTCAAAGCTTAATATCTAGATATTATTTTAAAATATCCATTAAATTAATGAAATTATTGAAAACTGTGGCTTACCATTTAACGAACCTGATTATTCTTTGTATTACGAAAAATATACCTACTTGTAGGTAAATACCTATTACGCACTTCATCATTATACCTAAGGTCAATTCTACTCACCATTTTTAATAATCTAAAAAAAGTTCAAAAAAATTATTCCAAAAAACGTCTTGAAATTTTTCTTGAAAATTTCAAAAATCTCAATACCTACTTACCAATACAGCGATGAATGCAAGGTGGATGATTTTCAACATTTCAACACAACGAACGTATCATATTTAAAAAATTAAACGAATAAATTGTGATTTTGCAACAACCTATGGATGAATAATCTAAACTACCGTACTGTTTGCATTTCACGTACAAATCTTTACTTACTCGTACCTATATATTATGTGCTTATGTAGGTGGCGATCTACGTAAATTACACACTTTTTAATTTACATTTGTGTACACGAGTGTAGGTACGCTTAGGTGAGTATTTGAACTTTACGGTTTTCAATTTTCAATAATTTAATTTTTTTTCAAAGTGTGTTTTCTGAATCAAAACATGAGCTCAACGTGATGTTATCACGCCAGAATATTCATCAGAGGGGACGATTATTTTCCAAAATGGGAGAAAAAATTGATCTATTTACCAATTTTTGAGCCATCAAGCAGCAAAGACTTTCAAAGATGACATCTGAAAGCTCAAATTCATCAATTAATCCATTATTCGGCCCCTTCGAGTAATTTTACCCCCACCTACCAAAAAATCACATGAATACACCTATATGAAAAGAAAATTGCACAGGGTATTCGAAGCCCTTAAATTCATTTTCGAGGCAATACCTCAAACCAAATCCAAACCAAAATTCACGGTAACAAAATCCACGAATAAGTACGTATTTTTTCGAAGCCCAGAATCCATTTTCGAAATCAACACAATTTTCTTTGGCTGGTAAAAGCCATTATCTTTTTTGAGATTGGTATAGTTACCTAAATACCTACGACAAAGGCTCTGGTGTGATTTGGGGGTCATTTGGCCCTTGGTGGAACTTTGACAAAATTTTTATGCCATTCGACTTGCCTATGTAGAAGATGATTTTAGAGCGCAAAAACGAATTTTTACCACACCCCCCGGGGGCGGGGGCCTCAAAATACGTGATTTTCACTCTAAAAATTCTATCTCCGCGAGTTTTCAACCGATTTTTTTCAAATTTGGCATGTAGGCAGAGGTACTTGAGGGGAGTACCCTGAAATTTTTTCAAATTTTTTCGACCACTACAATGACCTTAAATTTGACCTTGAGGCACCGTTTTGGCGTGTGGTATAAAGAAAAAAATATTTTCATGTTTCTCACTCTATTTTACACTACTTAGAATTTTTTTCAATTTTTTTTGAGTGGTGGCCTATGCGTGACGTTCAAAAAACCGATAAATCGGTCGTTTTACCTAGTACTTGAGAAATACACTTTGAAAAAAGACAAACATGTTAATCGCAATTTTATAGCAGGAAAAGCTTCTATATGATGTCCAGCGTCTTTGATAAAGTCGCATCGCCCCAGCCCCTATTGCTTTTTGAGGGGGGGGGGCCTTATGAAAGAAAAAATAGTTTTGCACCGATTTCGCTCAAATTCACGTAAATGGTTCTGTAGGTGTAGAAGTACTCCCCAAAAATTTTTAGCCCCCCTCGACCTAGGGGGCTGAGCGATCGTTTCCCAAAGTTGGACATTTTTGGTTAAGATGACAAAAAAATCGAGTTTTTCGACTATAAAACCGCTCCAAAATTCTAATTTTGAAAAACTTGGTATTTTCTGTGCACATTTTGAGGTGACGAATCCGACTAGCCCATCAACTTTTTCATTCGAATGGTTTGCACCCCCCTCCTCATCACGGCCCGTTTGAAAGTGTACAGATCGAAGTTGACCAAAATCGATGCGAAAAAAAAACATTTTTTGAAACGGGCTCCCTCACTCCTCCCCCCCCCCCCCCCCCCCCCCCCCCCCCCAGCAAAAAGAACGAGGAGTAGGTGCGGTGCTTTTTTACCACACACTCGAGACATCATAATTAAACATTTTGAATCAAAAAATTTTCACTTTCTCGCGAAATGTCATTTTTGGGTCGCCTATGTAACAGAGTTATTTTTTTTTGAAAAACCCACGATCTGTACACTTTCAAACGGGCCGTGATGAGGAGGGGGGTGCAAACCATTCGAATGAAAAAGTTGATGGGCTAGTCGGATTCGTCACCTCAAAATGTGCACAGAAAATACCAAGTTTTTCAAAATTAGAATTTTGGAGCGGTTTTATAGTCGAAAAACTCGATTTTTTTGTCATCTTAACCAAAAATGTCCAACTTTGGGAAACGATCGCTCAGCCCCCTAGGTCGAGGGGGGCTAAAAATTTTTGGGGAGTACTTCTACACCTACAGAACCATTTACGTGAATTTGAGCGAAATCGGTGCAAAACTATTTTTTCTTTCATAAGGCCCCCCCCCCCCTCAAAAAGCAATAGGGGCTGGGGCGATGCGACTTTATCAAAGACTCTGGACATCATATAGAAGCTTTTCCTGCTATAAAATTGCGATTAACATGTTTGTCTTTTTTCAAAGTGTATTTCTCAAGTACTAGGTAAAACGACCGATTTATCGGTTTTTTGAACGTCACGCATAGGCCACCACTCAAAAAAAATTGAAAAAAATTCTAAGTAGTGTAAAATAGAGTGAGAAACATGAAAATATTTTTTTCTTTATACCACACGCCAAAACGGTGCCCCCAGGGCGATTTTAAACTTTCAAGGTCAAATTTAAGGTCATTGTAGTGGTCGAAAAAATCTGAAAAAATTTCAGGGTACTCCCCTCAAGTACCTCTGCCTACATGCCAAATTTGAAAAAAATCGGTTGAAAACTCGCGGAGATAGAATTTTTAGAGTGAAAATCACGTATTTTGAGGCCCCCGCCCCCGGGGGGTGTGGTAAAAATTCGTTTTTGCGCTCTAAAATCATCTTCTACATAGGCAAATCGAATGGCATAAAAATTTTGTCAAAGTTCCACCAAGGGCCAAATGACCCCCAAATCACACCAGAGCCTTTCGGATGACGAAAAACTTTATTGAAACTTACCATCTAACGAACCTGACCAGTCGTTGTAGATATTACAAAAAATAATAATGTAGGTACTTGTATGTACCTACTATTTCCTCATTCACTGATCAGGCTAATTCTACTCACCATTTTCAATAACCTGAAAAAAATTCAAAAAAATCTCCTTTAAGGTTTTCTTGAAACATTCGAAAATTTCAATATCTACTCACCAATAATACAGCAATCAATATAAAATTTATTATTTTGAACATTTCACCACAACGAACGTATCTCATAAAAAAAATAAAACGAATAGGTAAATTTTGATTTTTCTACCTATGAATGGATATCAAAAAACTAAGCACTGTTTGTATTTTACGTACAAATCTTTACTTAGGCGGAGATCTATGTAAATTACACGTTTTTTTAATTTGCATATTTGTACGCCTAGGCGAGCATTTGACATTTATGGTTCTCAATTTTCAATAATTTAATTTTTTTTCACAGTAGTTACTAAAAAAAAAAGGGAAATATTTTTTTGCACGCCAGAATAGGGTGTCATCACGACAAGCATTTGCACGCCCAAAAGAGTTGTCATCCCGACAAGCAATCACACAGTTTCACGCCAGATTACAGCACGACGGTAAAGTGTTTAGGAACGACGGGGGGACATGTATTACAAGATAAGCGGTCAACACGCCGAAATAATATTTTACACGACGAATCACTGAAAATTAGTGAGTTCCACTGATTTTTCCTGTGCTGCAATTCTGACTGTTTTCCAATGGATTTTCATTGATTCGGAATGACAGAGTATGAGCAGGGAAAAAGTCAGCTTTGGCTAAAATCTCCAGATCAACTCGAAATTGATAGCTGGGGGGGGGGGACGTTTTAGGGTACAAATTTTTTTAAAGATTTTCATTTAATAATTTTTTACCGTTTTTACTTTTTTTTTAAAAAATCAATGTACTATCTCATTCCGAATCAGTGGAAAATCACTGATAAACAGTCAGAATTGCAGCACAGGAAAAATCACTGAAATTCACTGACTTTCAGCGATTTTGACTGATTATTTAAAGAATTTCACAGACTTTTCAGTAAATTTCATAAATATCACTGAGGTTTCAGTGAATTTCATAAATATCACTGAGTTTACCAGCAGCGAAAAGTGTTCCACTAGGGCAAAAATGGAAGAGGGGTCGACCTTCAAAAGCCACGAAAGCATTGCTTGTACAGTAGAAATTAATTTAGTATTTTACTTTTTTTTTGTCACTAAAATTTTTTTTGTTGCTCAAACAGCATTTTTGGAGCTAAATAGTGATGTCGTGAATTTTATTTTATCGGTGTTCAAAGTAATAATTATCTCGTCGTTCAAAAAATGTGAATTCATTATGCAGTCGTGGTATACCTTTTCGTGCCGTGAAAAGTGTCTACACTCGTCGTGATGACACCCTTTTTCGTCGTTGCTTAAAATCATACCCAAAAAAAAAAGCTCAAGGTGATATTATGACGTCAGAATATTCGCCAAAGGGGACGACTGCTTTCGAAAATGGGAGAATTATTGATATGAGTCATCAAGCAGCAAAGAAAAAATACCACTCCAAAATTCGCGACACAATGAACAAACTATGGTAGATATTGAAAATTTAATGGCATATAGGTATGTATTTATGATATTTACTTATTTACAAAATACGGCATCTTCGATCTATTATACGAATGACGGAAAAACCTGGCATTTTTACCCGGCCATAGGGAGTATGGAACCGGGATTGGAGGCTAGTACCAACGTATAGCCTAGCGCGCGGAGAGTTTCTTGCACCTGATCTCAGACCCATTATGTGTTCATGATATGCAACCACTTGCAGATTTTTTTAAAAATTGAATAAAATCGTAAATCTAAGTATCAAGAATGGTAGAAAAAAAAATTTGCAAAAAAATTTGTGGTATACACGTTTTGCCTATCTTCATTTTTGAAGGGGCTACAGTGATTTTAAATTTTCTCAGAATTTTATTTTTTTTTAAATTTCACTGAAATTGTTAGTTTAAGTACCTGAGATTATAGAAAAAAAACTGCAAAAAAATTTGTGGTATACACTTTTTGCCTATCTTCACTTTTGAAGGGGCAGGCGTGATTTTAAATTTTCCCAAAGATTCATTTTTTCAAAGTTTGACTGAAATTGTTGTCACTGCCACCCCTTCAAAAGTAAAGATAGGCAAAAAGTGTATACCACAAATTTTTTGCAATTTTTTTTCTATAATCCTAGGTACTTAAACCAACAATTTCAGTGAATTTAAAAAAAAAATTAAATTTAGGGAAAATTTAAAATCACTAGCCCCTTCAAAAATGAAGATAGGCAAAAAGTGTATACCACAATTTTTTTTGTAAATGTTTTATTCAATCATATTTCATACTTGAATAAACGATTTTTTCAAAAAATTTCAAAATCTTATTCGTCGTATTTTCATGTCTAAGTGGTTGCATACAATGAACATATGAGGGGTGTGAGACCAGACGCAAGCAACTTCCCGCGCGCTAGGCTATACGTTGGTATCAGTCTCCAATCCCGGTTCCATACTACCTACAAATAACATTTTACTTTTGTCTTTGAAAATTATGTCATAAAATGTAGTTTATGTAATATTATGTACTCGAACTGAATAAAATTTAAGATTAAAACATCTAATAATAAACGACTAAAAATTTAAAATCGGTAGGTATTTCATTAAATCTTCAATTGTGTATAATTTTCAGCCAGCGCCATCAGGTCCCTTAGCATAAGGTGGGTGGTCATTGGTATGAATATGATAAGTCCCAGTTTCTCTAAATTGAAAAAGGTAAAAACGAAAAAAGAAATTTAATTAGAGAAACAACGAAATTGCAATTTAACATGAATTCGGACATACTCCTCCTTAGCTGGTGGTAAGCAATTTTCTCCTATTTCTATTTGTCTTTTTGAATGGCCATCGCATTTCCTAAATGTGACAAAAACCCAATTATGATCGCATTTTCTGGCGATGAATTTCGTTTGCGAGTTGATAGATTCAGCGAACATTTCAGTAGCTCGACGATGATGGCAGGACACATCTTCTATAAACGATAAAAATTGAAAAATAAATCAATTTTATTGCAATACGATCATAATTTTTCAATTTTCAACAAACAAAATGACAGGGGACTTACCCAAAGCGCACCCAGTTTGACTTGTCCCTTGATTGACATAAATATCGTAATGGGCGTTTGAAAAATAAACTCCACATGTACCCATATTCGAATGCCAGGCGTCGACGAATTTTGCATGGTTTCTATTCAGTATTTCATGCGGCTTAGTGAAAGGAGGTTCGAATTTGGGGAATGCAGGATCCAAACCTGTACAATATGAGATATTAAACAGCGTATGATAGATGCCTACTTGAATAAATCGATTGAAAAATAGTATTTCAGATAGATACCTACCAGTAATTCGATCTATAACTTTTGGCCGAAAATGAACCCCAAATCGAGCACTGACCTGAGCTCCCATGCTCCAAGAAACGATATGAAACTGATCCTCTTTTATATCTGGTCTAAACTGAAGAATGGAGTTCACCAAATCCGCACTACATTTTCCTACGAGTGAAATGGAAGGAAAAGCTGTATCGAAGTAACATTTATAGACAGCCAATGGACCCCAATCAACGACCAATATATTGAATTTCTTCTGCTTCAAATATTCTATTCATCAAAACACAAATACATATCAAAGTCATAAATAAATTTTTTTCAAGTAAAATGAATCCGAACTTCTGAGGGGCCTATATAAATAAAAATTACCATTACGTATTGCTACCATGGCTGGTGGATTGTCTTTAGTTCCGGTATAACCGTGGATTAACAATTTGAATCCTGCTCCTGGTATAAATTTGGCATTTTTTATTGAATTTTCATCGCCTAAAATTAACTCTTCATATGGTTCCAATAAGCTGATGGGTTTTAACAAAAATTTTCTTCGTTAATTTTGAATTAAATTAGATATCATGAATCACCGAATTAAAGAAGTATGGTTGGTATTACTCTTTATAGAAGTAAAACGAAATTTTTCCTCTATCGCAAGTATTAATTGTAGGTGGACATTTACCATCTGTAAGTCAAACAGGAAAAAAGTAGTATTCATTTTTTGAAGCGAATGTATTCAAAATTAGTAGGTACCTAGGTCAAGGGCAATATAATTCGAACATTCGAACTTCTGAAGTAAAGACATGTCCTCGAAAAATGGTTTTTTATTTAGTTAGGTATTTAGTTTTTGGTTTTTTCACAAGTTCCTTACTTTCCGACCACTAGATGGAAATTTTTATGAAAATTTCGAATTTTTCTTCAAAACAAAAAAAAAAGAAAAAAAGAAGGTAAGTAATGTTGTACGTAATATCTGCTTGACTCAAAATCGACAAATGTCAAAAATGCTTTAGGTAGTTATAGGTACGGTATTTAATAGTTAAGATACTTATATCTTTGAAATTCATCGTTTTACGGCGATATTGAGAGAGGTAGGTATCGAAATGTGTGTTTTTTGACTTCCCCAGCCTGTTTCTGATATTATTTCACTCAAGACACCGAACAGGACCCAAATTAGGAGAGGGCCCGGTCGACTCAAAATACTTGAGTATTGAAAAAAATTCAAAACGGATATCGAAGTGTATGATTTTTAAACTCTGAAATCTATTTCTAGAGGCATATCTAAGGGAACTGGGGAGACTGCACCTCCTCGACGACCAAACTGCTGGGAAAAATAAAAATCAACTTTTACTGAATAACATGTGTTCTAAAAAAAATTTCCGATCAGAAATTCGACAATTTTTCAATATATAAAACTTCCTTGACAACTTTTTTTTAGCTACAACGTCTATTTCTGAAGTGATTACAGGCCAAAAAGTCGACGAAGGTCAAAAAGGCATAGGAAGAAGACGAAGAACTAAAAATCAAAATTTTTGGCGTTATTCAATGAGCTATCAAAATCAGTTTATTTATAAGAATCGAAAAAAGGCATACTTATTCTGGAGTTCGACGAAAATTATTGCGGTAGTTTATTTCGAGCGGAAATCACCCTAAAATATTTTGAGACCCTTATCCCAAAAGAGGACAGAACTAGGAAACCTCAAAGTGGGATCAATATTCGAAATTAGCAGTTTTTTGCTACTTTTGGATAGTTCCATCGGTTAGAAACCTTGGACACCCCTAACAAAGTGCGATTTTAGTTTTCACACCTCCCTGCACCATTGACCTTGATTAAATACCACTTTTTGCCCCCTCTACAAGGAGACTGAAAGTTGCGGGTTGAAATTTTGAGGAATTTTTGAGTTCTGCTGAATTCAAATCGCTCACTTAAACGACTTAAAATCAATCCAAAAATATTTTGGTAACCTAAAAACTTTTTTTGACGGAATGTTTCAAAAAAATTCGATTGCAGTAGGTACCTACTAACCACATCATTTTGATTTTCGCAAATCATATATATTTTCATTAAATTCAAAGTGTTCATTCAGTCCTTTCAAAAATAAGTCGACAATTTTTCTAGCCACTTAAATTAATTTAAATTATTTTTTTGAAAATTTATCGTACCAGCTACAGCTTTGTTGAGATTTTATGAAATTTTAGTAGGTACCTAAATTAAAATGCAGTTGACAGCAATACCATGATTTTTTTTTGAAAAAATTAGTCAAAAATAATTCTAGATGGCCAAAAAATTTATTAGTTTAAAAAAAACTCGTAAAGGTACACGATCACCAATATAGGTAATCACGTGACTTTTTCAAAAAACCCTCCCCCTATCATAACCTTTTGGATTGATCTGCTCCAAAAAATTTCAAAGATAAGGTTTAATTTTCAGTAGTATCTAATGTCATTTGGTTCATTTGGTGGAGAAATTTTCTCATTTTCTTATCTAAGATGTGAGGAGCTGAGAATCAAAACTCACTTCTGTCACAATTTTTTTTTTTTCGTTTTTATGACGGATTCTGAAGAAGTTTTACCCTCTCTATCTCTATAACCTGGTACCTGGTATTTCTCCTTTTTTCCTTAACTGCTCTCTTCGGGCAGAAAATCGCAGTTGAAATCATGGTTTGGAATCAAAACTCACTTTTTCAATTCTTCTCGCTTCATTATAAGAAGAGTAAGTATGTGATCGAATTTTTTTCAGGGAATCCTATTTTCAGGTCCTACTTGACAATACACGACGATTTTAGCACACTCGATGGTCGGTAACTTTAATAAAACAGTTTTTTGCGTTTTTCTCAAAATCAAGTGAGTTTTGATTCTCAGCTCCTCATGTAATGTTATTGCGAATTATGCGAAAAAATTGGTTCGAAATTCTCAAAATTACTTTTCAAAGCTTAATACCAACCAATTTGAAATATCCATCAAATTAATGATACTTATTTTCGAAAACTGGAACTTACCATTTAATGAACCTGACCATTCGTTGTATTACGAAAAATATACCTATAGATACCTACTTCGCCCTTATTCATTGATAAGGCTATTTCTACTCACCATTTTCAAAAACCTGAAAAAAATCCGAAAAAATTATTCCAAAAAGGCTCCTTTAAATTTTTCTTGAAAAATTCGAAAATTTCAATACTCACTAATACAGCGATCAATGTAATGTAAATGATTGCGAACATTTCACCACAACGAGCGTATCTCAATTAAAAAATAAATTGTGATTTTACAACCTATGGATGGATATCAAAACCATTGTTTGTAATTTGCATACAAATCTTTACTTACTATGTATGTACTTAGGTGGAAACCTACGCAAATTACACGGTTTTTCAATTTACATATTTGTACGCTTAGGTGAGCATTTGACATTTATGGTTTTAAACAGATTTTCCTAAATTAAAAAAAAAACTCAAGGTGACGTTATGACGTCAGAATATTCGCCAAATGGGATGGTTGTTTTCGAAAACGGGAGAAAGAATGATCTTTTCACCAATTTTTGAGCCATCAAGCAGCAAAAACTTTCAAATATGACATCTGAAAGCTCAAATTCACAAATTAATCCATTATCTGATCCCTTCGATTAATTCTACCCCCTTCCCCACCGTTCAAAATCCCATCACACGACGACGCCCCACCAAAAAATCACAACACAATAAAAAACTATGGTATTGAAAATTTAATGACATGTATGATATTTACACACTTACAAAATACGACAAATTCGATCTTTTACACGAATGACGGAAAAAATCAACAGTTTTACAATTCGTCTGTCTCGACAGGTAAAAATTTCTCATCAATACGATCGAAAGTATCCACTTGTTGCCATGTACAATGTTCATTCACCGTACATACAAAAAAATAAAGGGAATGTACTAACATAACTCTACATGAGTACACTACTCAATAAATATACAATATCGTTTGAGAAAAAAAAAAATACACATCGTGATGTGAACATGCACATTTATAAGCTGCCTCATGATCATCAATAACAAAACAGGTAGAAAAAAATTGGTGTACTTGGGGCGTTTATAGGATAAAGATAAACACCTACACGACGTGTACCATTTGTATTAAAACTGACTAGAAAAGCCAAACAAATGTATAACTGGGGCTTCGGGAAAATATTCCAAAAAAAAAATTAAATAAATATCGCTAATTTTCTAAGGAAAAAAAACAAAAAAAATAGATCATATGAGGCCACACGATGCATAGATATTTATCCTTCGTACTATAGAGAAAGACGATAACACATAAGATACACGATACTGTTAGTAAAAGGTGCCACTTAAACTATTTTTTTTTTACTTTAAATTCATCTTTCGTGATCCATCCAAAATATAACTGGATTAATGGTATAACAATGAAAAAAAAAAACACATAGCTGATGCATTTGGAAGACAATCTTTCGAAACTACGTATATAAAATATGGATCGAAGCATACTACGATATAAAATTGCTGCAAAATTGTACGTACAGAAAGGTATGATTTTCAAAAAATATAAAATTTTTCGGATACGAATCGAAGCATTTTATACGTCACAATAAGCGTTCGTGTATTCAAGGTGGACTTTCATGTACAAAAATCGTGTAAAAATACAAAAAGGACGTTATTTTGATGACATTTAGAAAAGAAAAAAATAACTGAGAAAAATCAATGAAAAGTGCTTCCATAAATGCGAAATTAAAATTACCACGAGCGAACGACCTTTAAATTTACACCGTTTCGGTACAATGCCTCGTAAAGTTTCAAGCTCGACTCGCTCTCATCGAGGGGAAAAATCAAAGAATTGTGCGTAGGTTCGTATTTTTCTGCTTTGATAAAATAGGAAGAGTTGTTATTTTCCGTGACTGGGAAGAGGAGCGAACTGATCCTACACTCAAAACTTTACTTTCGTTTCAAAAAATCAAAAATCAGTTTCACAATTTTTCTATCAGCATTTGTTTTTCAATTTAAATTGCCTCAAAATCTTTACAACTTGATTTTTTTCATTTTTTAGTCAATTTCATATCAATTTTTTACGATTCAAAATTTTTTATATATAAATTTTCTGAAAATTTTTCCAAATTTTATTTTTTAAATTTTCATCAAACTTCATATTTAAAATTTTTTCAATTTGAAATTTTTTTCTTCATTTTTATTCAATTTTGAATTCTAAAAAATTTCAACTTCACGTTTTTCAAAATGTCTTCCATCTAAATAATTGGAAAAAATTTAAAAATTCAAATTTAAATTTAAAAAAAAAAGAAATCAAAATTGGAAAAAATTTTAGCAAAAAAATTTTTCTGTTGGAAAAATGTTAAAATTAGATACAATTTTGAAAAAGGTTGAAAAAATTATAATAAATTTTTACTTAGATCCTCGAAATTCCATCTGCGACAAAATTATCAGGAATTAATGAAAAAATGGAAAATTTTGAAGTTCAAAAGTTGAAAAAATGACACTGGAAAAAAATTTCACAAGTCCATAAATCGACAACAATCACTCAGGACGACCGCCTCTCCCAGATCGTGGAATACAACTCCCTAAACGGGATAATAGGTACTAATTGCCAACTATTTTCATTTTGCTTCCTTATAAAATCGACCAAAAAAAGCCAAATTGCCAAAAAAACGCTTAATTTTAATATTTTTAAGGCACGTCATACATAGTTTCGTCTCGATCAAGTCCATAAATCGATAGCATCTTTTCGTCAACCTCGAACTGCATCGTCTCATCTTCAACACATCGGCTACCACAACACACGAAATTCTTACTAATCACATACAAATCACACTTGTAACGCTGTATCCTACATTTTAACACATTGTAAAAATACACACGTTTATGTATTCTCGAGAAAAAAAAAACAGGGCGAATATTCGTACAAATTAATCCGTCGCGATAGAAAAAAAAATAAATATAAAATCAAATACAATAGAATACAAAAAAAAAATAGAAAACATTATGATACAATGATAAACCGAAATTTCGGTTGAAATCCTCTTTTGTGACATACGTAATCCGAAATAAAAATCCCCTCCTGAAAAAATTTACCATTTTCATTTATTCGTTCCAGGCAAAAAAAAATCAAATTTCCAATTCATTTATCGTCATAAGGCGAAAAAAATATACAACGTTTATTCTTTTTACAAATCGTATTTCTATTGTAGCAACGAAATAGAGAAAAGAGAGAAAAAGAAAAAAAATAATAAATAAATAATAAACACGCTCATTTACATATCACTCATATAGGAACTGCACCAAACAATTAAATTGTATCAGACTTACAAAACGAAAAACAAACTGAAAAAGAAAAAAAAAGAAGAAAGAAATAAAGAAGAAAACTATAAAGAGAAGAGAGAGAGAGAGGCGCTTATGGGTAGAATTTGCGAACCGCCATTGGCGTTATGAAAAAGATAAATAAAATGACACAGTATGGTAACGTATGTTCTTGTTATTAAATGAATACCCGATTTTGCAAACACAAACACACTCGCACACGCCGTAAAAATTGCTCGCTTAAATTAGGTTTTACGTAATTTATCCTTGAAAACAAATTTTTGTTCGTAATGAAAAATTTTTATAAAAAAAGAAACGTCGTCTGAAAACCTCCTCATGAAATTATTTTTCGTTTTCCATCTCGATATGATATCGCGTATAACAATACATAGCTATAAAGGTACAAGTTTTGGGTTTTTTTCGCTTATATGTATAATATTCACTGTACCACGCAACATTTTTTCGGTTTTTTCTTAATGACTACGTGTTCGACTTGCGTGCCATCGGTTGGCGTAGCGGTCGTAACGTGCTGCACTTCGACGCTGCCCACTACGGAATTTTCCAGCTTGGCTGAACCGTTGATTTTGGATCCTTTCGGACTGGAGGCTAGGTTTTGTTTGTCGGTAATGGTCGCGTTGCCGTCGTGATCGTCGTGTAGTAATTTGGACGATGGGTTATTTTGCGTCGGCGTTATGGGCTTGCCTTCTTTGATAAGTTCGACTATTTCGTCAGCTTCTTTGGATAAGTCTCCGTCCGGCCGGAATGGATTGTCCCAACCGCTATCGGTACTGTGGACAGAAAAATAAAAGAATTGATTAGAATTTTGTGGTACGAACATAGGTATAAATGCAATAAAATATATTAAAATTAGTAGCTTATGACTCTGAATTACCGATAAAACGACAATGTAATTCATTTACCCTTGATTTTGGAGTAATTTACCGTAATTACTCTCACATTGAAATAAATACGGTAATTACCCTCAAATTGAAATAAATACGCTGATTACTCTCACAGTGAAATAAATACGGTAATTACCCTCAAATTTGAATTATTCAAGATCATAACGCATAATCTTCAATAAATTATCGTAATTACCCACAAATTTGAGGGGTTCTAGTAAAATGAAATACTTCCAAATTGAAATAAAATGACGTAATTACCCTAAATTTTGGATAATTCGGTATATACCGTCAATTTCGAAGAAATTACGGTACTTACCTCCATTTCGGAGAAATTACGGTAATTACTCTCAATTTTGAAGAAATTGCTGTAATTACTCTCAATTTTGAAGAAATTACTGTAATTACTCTCAATTTTGAAGAATTTATGGTAATTGTGATAGATAAATACTAAATACCTTCAAATTCAACATTGGAAAAATTAAAATGATTACCCTCCATTTTTCCGAAATTCTGGGAATTACTCTCAATTTCGAAGAAATTACGGAATTTACCTCAACTTCGAAGCAATTAATGTGTTTACCTCAATTCCGTGGAAATTACGGTATTTATTACCTCAATTCTGGAAAAATTGCAGTATGTACCTCAATTCTGGAAAAATTACGGTATTTACCTCAATTTCGGAGAAATCACGATATATCTACATCAGTTTCAAAGAAATCAAGGTATTTACCTCAGTTTCGGAAAAATTACGAAATTTACCTCAATTTCGGAGAAATTACGGTATATTTATCTCAGTTTCAAAGAAATCTTGGTATTTACCTCAATTCCAGAGAAATTACGGTATTTATCTCAATTTCGGAGAAATTACGATATTTACCTCAACTTCGAAGCAGTTACGGTATTTACCTCAACTTCGAAGCAATTTATGTGTTTACCTCAATTCCGTGGAAATTATGGTATTTATTGCCTCAATTCTGGAAAAATTACAGTATGTACCTCAATTCTGGAAAAATTACGGTGTTTACCTCAATTTCGGAGAAATTACGATATATTTGCCTCAGTTTCAAAGAAATCACGGTATTCACCTCAGTTTCGGAGAAATTACAAAATTTACCTCAATTTCGGAGAAATTACAAAATTTACCTCAATTTCGGAAAAATTACGGTATTTACCTCAATTCCAGAGAAATTACGGTATTTACCTCAATTTCGGAGAAATTACGATATTTACCTCAACTTCGAAGCAGTTACGGTATTTACCTCAACTTCGAAGCAATTTTTGTGTTTACCTCAATTCCGTGGAAATTATGGTATTTATTGCCTCAATTCTGGAAAAATTACAGTATGTACCTCAATTCTGGAAAAATTACGGTATTTACCTCAATTTCGGAGAAATTACGATATATTTGCCTCAGTTTCAAAGAAATCACGGTATTCACCTCAGTTTCGGAGAAATTACAAAATTTACCTCAATTTCGGAGAAATTACAAAATTTACCGTAATTTCTCCGAAATTACGGTATTTACCTCAATTTCGGAGAAATTACGGTATTTACCTCAATTTTGGAGAAATTACGGTATTTACCTAAATTCCGTTTAAAATTACGGTATTTACCTCAATTTCAGAGAAATTACGGTATTTACCTAAATTTCAGAGAAATTACGGTATTTACCTCAATTTTGGAGAAATTACGGTATTTACCTAAATTCCGTTTAAAATTACGGTATTTACCTCAATTTCAGAGAAATTACGGTATTTACCTCAATTTCGGAGAAATTACGATATTTACCTCAACTTCGAAGCAGTTACGGTATTTACCTCAACTTCGAAGCAATTTTTGTGTTTACCTCAATTCCGTGGAAATTATGGTATTTATTGCCTCAATTCTGGAAAAATTACAGTATGTACCTCAATTCTGGAAAAATTACGGTATTTACCTCAATTTCGGAGAAATTACGATATATTTGCCTCAGTTTCAAAGAAATCACGGTATTCACCTCAGTTTCGGAGAAATTACAAAATTTACCTCAATTTCGGAGAAATTACAAAATTTACCGTAATTTCTCCGAAATTACGGTATTTACCTCAATTTCGGAGAAATTACGGTATTTACCTCAATTTTGGAGAAATTACGGTATTAACCTAAATTCCGTTTGAAATTACGGTATTTACCTCAATTTCGGAGAAATTACGGTATTTACCTCAATTTCGGAGAAATTACGGTATTTACCTAAATTCCGTTTGAAATTGTGGTATTTACCTCAATTTCGAAGAAATTACTGTATTTACCTAAATTCCGTTTAAAATTACGGTATTTACCTCAATTTCAGAGAAATTACGGTATTTACCTAAATTTCAGAGAAATTACGGTATTTACCTAAATTCCGGAGAAATTACGGTATTTACGTCAATTTTGAAGAAATTACGGCAATTATTCTCAATTTTGAAAAAATTATGGTAATTATGGAAAATATCTTCAAAATCCAAATTTTAAATGATGTAATTATCTTCAAATTCGAGTAACCTTCATTTTTGAAGAAATTATGGTTCTTACTCTCAATATTGGAAAAATTACAATAATTTTCCTCAATATTTGAAGAATTGTATTTACTCACAATGTTTAAGAAATTAAGTAATTACTCTGTCTCAATTTTGAAGAAATTACGGTACCGGGTGCTCGATTAATTCTGGCTCCCCCGATACTATTTATGTTAAAAATCGTAAGTTGGCAATACTTCGTTCCATTAAACAAATCGAACGAAGTATTTCCAACTTACGATTTTTAACATAAGAAGTATGGGGGGGGGGGAGCCAGAATTAATCGAGCACCCGTTATTTACTTCGATTTTGGAGAAATTACGGTTATTACAATTAATTTTGAGAAAAAACAGTAATTATAAAGATAATTCATTTTGAAGAAATTAAGGCAATTTCTCTTGATCTTGAAGAAATCATGGTGATTACTGATTATGGTAAATATCTTTGAATTATTCAAATAAAATACCGCTACCCTCAAATTTGAGTAATTCAAGCTATAGACTTTCAATATTTGAGAAATTACAGTATCTACCCGCAATATTTGAAAAATTACGGTAATTGATCTCAATTTTGCAAAAATTACGGTAATTGATCTCAATTTTGAAAAAATTACGGTAATTAATCCCAATTTTGAAGAAATTACGGTAATTATTCTCAATTTTGAAGAAATTACGGTAATTAATCTTAATTTAGAAGAAATTACGGTAATTAATCCCAATTTCGATTTCGAAGAAATTACGGTAATGAATCTTAATTTTGAACAAATTACGGTAATTATTCTCAATTTTGAAGAAATTACGCTAATTAATCTCAATTTTGAAGAAATTACGCTAATTAATCCCAATTTTGAAGAAATTATGGTAAGTAATTAATCTCAATTTCGAAGAAATAACGGTAATTAATCTCAATTTCGATGAAATTACGGTAATGAATCTCAATTTTGAAGAAATTACGGTAATAAATCTCAATTTTGAAGAAATTACGGTAATTAATCTCAATTTTGAAGAAATTACGGTAATTGTATTCAATTTTCAATAAAATACCTTATTTGTACTTATTTTCACAATCATCCCCCAACAAACCACGTTATCTTCGCGGTCTCTGGTAATTACTTTGAATTTCGGTAATTTGGGAAGTAATTACCCAAACTTTGGGTAATTTTAATTTAGAGCAATTGCGCAAAATTTTGGTATTTTAGGGAGGAATCACCTAAAATATAGGGCATTTTGGGGTGACCATACAAAATTCCAATAATTGAGGTTATTACCTAAAAAAAATAGGTACTGGTAATTTAAGTGCACTTAATTGTACAAAATTTTGGGTATTTTGGAATAATTATTCAAAATTTATATAATTTCAAAATGATTACTTGTAATTCTGGTAATTTCAAAATGATTACCCAAAATCTTGCGCATTCGGGGAGATAATTAACCAAAATTCGGGTAAATTGAAATCAAAAACGGCATTTCTGGTAATTAGATATTCAATACAACAGCAAAATCGCAAAAATGTTTCGTGATCGTCATTTTTGTAAAACTAAAATGATGAAGGGCTATTATCTCAACCTTTAATCATTTACAATTTTTTTTCATCTTTTAGTAATTCCCGGTAAATTCTTGAAAAAAAATCAAATAATTTTCGAATAATTACTGTAAATTTGAACTATATTCCATAAAATCATAATTTTATATTCCAAGAAAATTCAACGGTAAGTTATTACTTTTTTTTACAATATTGGTAATTACCTACAACAGAGTAATTTCATTTCATCATCCATAAAACCCTGTTATGGTACACTTCTCCCTCTTTCCACTCGAGCCAAATATACATTCACCAAGCACCCTCGATAATCCACAACAACCGCCATCGTCGACCCCCTACTCACCGGTAATCGATAATTATAGCAATTAATAATTTAAAAAAAGCGTTTTCAGCTTTTACATAAATCGTATAAAACATCTCGTTAATTCAAAGACTCGGCTTTTTCTTCCATTTCCTCCATTACGTTGGCCCGTACCCTTAAAGCTTTTTGGAAAATCGTGCTCAGCCACGATACCAATTTATTAACTGCGATAATAATTCATTTCCCGACGTTAATTATCGGAAGCTTTGAAGCTCTAAGAAGAAAATACGAGGCAATGCGGTGCGTCGCGGCGGAAACAACCAACTCTAACAGATGGCGACAGAGGGGTCGAGAAAATCAAGAAAAATCGCCACTCTAAGAATACCAGCCGCTCACAAACCACGTAATGCTGTAATTAAATTTAAGCCGATTTTGATTACTATAGCGAAAGACAAGAAAGTCCGGGAGAGGAATCCGCACCTCTACATACCTCACTTTCTTCTAAATCGTATTCTCATCGGGGTCGAGTTTCTCAATCCGCGTGAGTTTTCGAACTTTCGCAAAAAGCCTTTTTCTTTCGTGTTAGGTGAGAAAACGTATCTCGGAATCGAATTCTCTCAATCTTACCAACATCTACAGCAATTAACCAGTCAGCCAGGTAATTTAGCTCGCTGCTTCGTTCATTCTCGCGATCGGTGTAATAATAAAATCGTATATTGGATAAAGTTGGCTGCAGTATTCACAAACTCTCGGCGTATCGAAGCTTCTTTCACATACAATACCACATTCTTCATTATACCTCGCACATGAAAAGAAAATCGTGCACGACTAGGTACGTTTTACGGTAAATGTGCATCTAATAAACCGAGGTATCAATTCACCATTCGACTCGTATTCTCGTACCCGAAATAATTCGGAACAATAAACCGAGCACGGCGCAAACCCAGAATTCGACTCGACGAATCGTTTCAAAAAGATATAATCTACTTCGTTTCATTCAGGATATTCACTCTTGACTCTCGAACAAAAACTTCACGAACGTGGTTTTTCTCCTACGTTCATCCATTGAATTTTTTTTCATTACATCATTTTGTTTCTCATTTAGGCAGCTCCTGTGTGTTTTACGACCTACTTCAAGATCAATTTAATTTAGTTACTGTTACGTAATCGGATTACCCGCCTATACGAAAATCAATATTCGCATAAACCGGAAACGTACGTAAAACTACGTTACGTGAACGAAAAAAATTCCCTCTCGGCGTCAAAATTCGTACATGTGTTTAACCGTTACCGCGCTTTTTCGTGTGTACTTATCAAATTCAATTCTCGTTTTCTCGCATGAAAACCGCACGTAGCTTTTTAATTACATCGCAAACACCTGTTCTCGAGTCCGTTACACAAACACGTATATTCTCTTCTGCTGCATATACAAGTACGAGTGTTCAACACGAACAAAAACATAATTTTCTTTTCAACAATACCGCACATATTACCCCCTACTCGTTCGATAACCCGAATCTCGTATGTCAGTTACATTTCATCGTGGTTTTCCCGGTCGTGCTTCCTTTCACATCTTCCTTCCCACCAGAAACTTTCAACGTAAAAATATTCACTTGGAGGTTGGTAGGTAGAATTTTCCAAGCGATGGGTCAATTTTTTTCGTCGCAGATGAGGGTGGTTAGAAGGTCGAGTTTGGAAGGGCAAAAATTTAGCACCCCTGGCCCTTGCCCTCCAGCCGAGATAATATTTACTATCTTTTATGCATTCTATTTTCCGCTGGAAATGGACGTTTTTCTAAATTGAAAAAGTTTTCCAAGATAATTTGAACTTGAATGAACACGAGAATCTCTTCAAAAGACGTTTACCCCCTTTTTCAGGGGTTCTAAAACCGTCGAGAATTCTTTATGTGCCTATTTGTGTACGGAAAATGAAAGATGAAAATTTTGAAAAAGGTGTTACAGGTCAAGGGGTCAAATCGACCGTTTACTTTTCTTTAGAAAATCGACAAAAATTAACAATTTTTTCTTTAGGATAAAAACCGTAGATCATGGATATGTTCAAAAATAATGTAGAATAAAGAGATAAGCAGGGTGTCCACTATATTTTAGAAATGATTTTCCCTGACTTTTCCAGGTTTTCCAGCCAATTTTTTGAATTTTTTCAGACCTTTTAAATGTGATATTCGTAAACCAAGGGAGGGGCATAATTTTTCACATGATGTACTAACATCCCGAAATTTTTCATAAGAATTAGGTATATAAAATGCATGGGATCTGACGATTTTTTTTTTCAAAATCACTAGATACTATTTACGAGATCTTCAGATGCTCCTCTTCGACCCCAAAAAATATTCAAATTCAATTCTGAAAATTTTTGAGTCACCAACCTCCCCCTCCACACAAAAATTTTGAATTTTGAATTTATTACCTACAGGAAAAAATTGAATAAAAAGGAATTGGATTTTTCCGGCTGAAAATCCAAAAATTTCTTAAAATAAGGAAAGAAACACTTTTCTAAATGATTTATCCTTTTTTTGAATTTTCGAAAAATTTTAGAGAAAATTCCAAAATTTCCCAACTTTTCCAGACAACCAAAATTCCCTGACTTTTCCCGGTCTTCACGGGTTTTCAGAGAATGGACACCCTGATAAGCAATAGGTACTCTCTTTAAATTGTAATACGAGTATTAATGTAAAAATGTCAATAAAAAAAGAACATGGAAAAACAGGAAAAAAACTTTTTACTTAAATAAGAAAAAAATCGGGAAAAGTATTGAAAAATGTTGAAAAAAAGAAAAAAATTGAAGAGAACTCATTCGAAAATTGGAGTAGGTATGTTTTATTTTAACTTGATGATTTTCAATACAAATACAACTCAAATTTCACGTATAAAAATGCAAAAAATGGACACTATTTTCGCAGAAGAAAGGGCAACTATGAAAGATAGAATAAGTACATACTTATCACTTATCACATTTTTCAAGGCATGAGAATAGGTCACAAAACCTTTATAGATTGGGTACGCTCCCCGCCCGCACCAAACAAAAGACAAAATTTAATTTCAGTCCAAAAAAATGAATTATGAGTAAAAAAATTTGTAAATCAGCAAAATTTAAAAAAAAAGATATACCTAATAATTGAAAAAATTTGATGCACTTCAACCCAAAAATTTTTCAATTCAAAAAAAATGGTAAGCCTATATAGAAGCCACGCTTAAGTGTCAAAAATTGTTTTTTGTGTTGAGCCCTCCCCCCCCCTTGATTCTACTCCTTCTGAAAGGCCCGAAAACGGAATCAGCTCAAAAATCAATTTTCGACACCTAAGGGTGGTTTATACATAAATCTAAATTCACATATTTCAAATTTTTACCATTGTTAACTTTTTGTAATTTTTAAAAATTTGATAATTTTCAAGTTTTTTTTAATTACGTAATTTTTTTAAAAAAATCAACATTTAAAAAAGAATTGACAATTTTTAGAAACTGATGATTTTTAAAAACGTCAATTTTCAAAAATTATGCAGTTTTTAGACATAAGGTAATATGCGTTTTTAAATCCAAATTTAAAATTAAAGCAATTTAAAAAATTCGACAATTTTTTAATTTCTAAAAATATTTCGATTTTTGAAAAATAATTTGAAATTCTTTTTATTTAGAATTAGAAAAAGTTTCATATGCGAAAATTTTGTCAATTTTTCAACTCCTCATCCCTCATTCTTCATCAATTCAGGTTTGTCCAAAATCGGGATCATTTCCAAAATATCAAGCCAATGCAAAATTTTCAGTCCCAATTATTTTTACGTAATAAAAGCAGAAAACTAATTTCATCATATTTCATGTGAATTTTTTTGAATGTTTTCACAATTTTTTTCTGATTTTTTCCCAAATTTTTGTATAGTTAAGTACTGATTTCTTGGTCTATCTCAATCATTCACACTTCTGATAGTTTCTATGCAAAATTCGCTCAAAAAAATTTTCACTTATGTTGAATTGATTTTTTTTTTGTTATAGGTCCAATGAATACCTAATGCAAGAACGAGGGAAAAAGGAAGGGATGATTTTTTATGGAAATTCTGTTCTCCCCAGATCTCCAGAAAAAATTCGAATTGGCTCATTCAGGGTGTCTAACAAAATTTGTTGAGCAAAAAGCTTGACTTAGCTTGACTTTTTAGTTTTTGCATGACTTTCCCGAGCACCCCCCCCCCCCAGTTATGAGTCTGTACGACAGTACCTACTCCCCCTGCCCTCCCAAATCTATAAATATTTGTGTGCTTGTAGCTATTTATAGAAAATTAAAATTTTAACAACACATTTTTTTTTAAAAAACGTAATTTTTAATCACGCCATATTTTTGAAAAAAGCTTGACCTTTTGAGTCAATCAGGGTAAATTGGTCAAAAAGCTTGACTTTTCAGAATCGGCGTGACCTTTTTGAAAAAAGCTTGACTTATCAAGATAGCTTGACATGCTAGACACCATGTCATTGGTGGAGGGGGAGAGGAACTGAAAACCTAAAATTTTCAATTGAAATGAAATTTTTTCAGATTTTTTTGAATCAAAATTGCGATTTTTCATTTTTTCCAATTTGAAATGAAAACTTTCCTAAAAAAGGTCATCATTTTTGAAAAAATTTCAACTCAACTTCAACTTTTCCAACTATATAATGCAATATGGCCATTATTGAGAAGAGGCAAGTTACCTCTTCATGGTATCTACCGAATTTGAAAAATAAAAGTTTTTACTCCTTTCTGGATTTTTTTCACCATTTTCATACCATTTTTCTTGCTTCAAATTTGCTCAAAAAAGAACCTACCCTTTTCATCCTCCGACTAAAAAATTCAAGAAACAGCAAAATATTGAAAATGTTTGCTTTTCAATGTAAAATTATTAAAATTCTTGCTATTTTCTGGTTTTCTTGCTTCAAAGGTAAAATTATTGCTAATTTTTGATCTTTCTAGTTTTTCTTTCTCGCAGACACCTTGCTCTTCTCTCCCCTTCGCCGATAGAAACGTATCGATCAAGTTATTTCACTCTATCTTTAAAAAATTCCAACGCAACGTAGGTATTTTTTTTTTGAGGTATTTGAAATAGTAAAAACTCATCTTCGTATCGATGTATCTCGCAAATAACATCTCCATTTATCGCGACAGGTGTATTTTCCCACTCGCGACATTCAATTACATCGAAGAGAATGACGAATTTTCAACACGTACACCGCACATCAGCCAAATATCGTTTTTTTTCCTCTCGATATTCCACGTTCCTCGAATTATCCGTACATTACGACGACAAATTACACTCGTACGAACGTCCTTGCTAAACCCGCAGGGGTATCTTTGTAGCACTTCTTCGGTCATCGAGGAACAATTGGCAATTGGTGTACTACGTACGTAATTGTATAGACCAAAAGAGCCATTAAATACGCGTGGGTACCTCGGCTACCCGATCCGGTCCACGGTTCGATCGCACCAACTCACGTACACCTTTCGTAACGGTTGAAATGTGCGAAAATCTGCAGCCATCGTAGCTCAACCGAGGTATGCGGTTACGTGGAAAAAAAACGACGTTTCGTCGACGAGACTAATCGATTGAGCTGTATAATGGTCAAGGTGATAAAGGTAAAAAAAAAAAAAAAAAACTAATAAAACGACTCGTATCAGCTTCAACATGTTGAAGATCACGGTATACATTTTGGATAACTCCGGAGACGAGAATCACTCCGTTGGCCAGACAAATCGTTCCGAAGAGATGGTATAGGCAATAAAGAGACTGATTCGCGTACTAAAGTGTATTCCCATAGGTAGCCTGGTAGACCGTATTAAATATGGAAAATTGTTCGCGGTTGGCTAACTCTACCGTGATGATAGTAATCCATCTCTCAGGACGGATGTTGAATTCGCATCAGAGCAGTTTTCAACTTTTCGTATGCCCGTCCAACGGCGAGCAAGGTGAGAACTGAGAGGTGAAAGTACGAGGGGAATTTTTCACGCGATTGTTGGTCGTTATGGTTGATCCTGCGATATTTTCCTGCTGCTTCGATTGACGCCGCGACGACGTCGTTTACGAAGGGCGATGGTTATTTTTACGATTTTTAAACGATTTAATAATGGTAATAATCCCCTCGTTGGTAGGTATTTCAATAGCGTTGAAATTGACTGCAGCGAGTGTATAGACTCGCGTACCGATAATGGTGCCTCGAATAATGAAAGGGAACGCTTCATTCGAGAGCATACCGAAGTTCGAGTGCGAAAATCAACATCAGCGAGTTGCGAAATTAGCTTTATTGTTTTTCAAATGACAGATCAAGTGGTATAGAAAGCTTTTCTTTTTCATTTTTTCCCCGCTAAATGCGGCGAGATTCGTCGCTGATGAGGTTCTCCGCAAGAGCTCTTTTCTTATCGATTGTTATTCTATAGTCGGTTTTGCAGATAAAAAGGGGGTCAATGGGGAAATATTCCCCATCAAGACTGATTGCTTCGCTCTTGTAATAAAATTTATTTACGAGGCTCCTTTGCGGTTGCTATGCAATGCGAAACCATTTATACCGCGATTTTATAGTTTTCTCGAAGTAATTTTCACAATTTCGATATTGGAAAAAAAAAAGAAATTAAATGGAAGTTCTCAACAATTTTTTTCTGGTCTGAGAATCGTCACGCAAGAGAAGATTCTTCAATTTTCAACTCCCTTCTCCTTTCTCATTGACTCACTGACATTATTTCTTCAGTTGAAAATTATTCTTTTTCATTCAAATGAAAAGTAGTGTTCGTTAAATTTAATAGAATTGAAAATAAATTTATTTTTGAGTTAATTTTTAGCCAAAATTCAAAAAAAAAATCAATAGGGTGCAGTTGGAACCATTTTCAAAAATTGCTCGTCAATATTTATGTAGTAAAAATGATGACGTGACTTGATAAGAATTTTATCCGGACCGCGCGAATCATTTCAGTCGTTCAGCGTTCAACTCTTTTTTACGTCTTATCACCATCTGAAAGAGGGAAACTGGAGAGTGATGAAATAAACAATTTCTAATTTCGTTGTCGGTTGTATTCTAAACGGTCAAATTTGCACATGATTATGAATAATATTCAATAATTTGAGCAAATTCGACCGTTTAAATTACAACCGACAACGAAATTCAAAATTGTTTATTTCATCACTCTCCAGTTTCCCTCTTTCAGCTGGTGATAAGACGTAAAAAAGAGTTGAACGCTGAACGACTGAAATGATTCGCGCGGTCCGGATTGATAGAACCCCTCTCTCCCTAACTAACAAAAACTATTTTCTTTCAAATTGGCTTAAAAAACTATTTTTTCGGAATTTCTGTCTCTCAAGGCTAGTTTTTCGAAAAATGCTGCTTGAGCGAAAAGGAAGCAGTAATTTTTGACTTTTTTAGTCATATTCTATTGGATTTCTTACGAGTTACGAGTAAAAACTGGATGTTAAAACGATCCTCATCCTAAAAAGTTCATTCTGCATATTCCACTGCCCAGCGAAGTGTCAAAATGTAGTTTTTTGGCCTCCTCTTCAGGTTTGAAAATCACCTTACTATAAAAATGCCAAATTTTGAAGAATTGGCTCAAAATCAGCTCAGAAAATATTTCAGAGGTCAAGAAACTGATTTTTTCTCTCGTTAGAAAGATAAAAATACATGTATTGATGGATTTTTCATTTTTTTTTTTTTTTTTTACTTTTTTGGTACCAATTAATAATTTAATTCAGCTCACTCGTGCAATCAGAAAAATTCTGATCAAAAAATATTTTCGACTTATTTGGTAACTTTTTATTGATAGTTTTTCAATAAGATTTTCCCTCTATTTCAATTACTTTTTTTGGTTTATTATAAAGTACATATGACGTAAAACATTTTAAAGTATTCGAAATTTTGAAATAAAAGTGCCAAAATTTCAGAAGGAGAAGAATAGAATTTTACCCTGAAATTTTAACAAAAAGTCATAAAATTATGCATCAAGAGTAATTTTTATTTTTATTATCTCCCAAAATCTTATATTTAATGAAAAGAATAATGCATAAAATCATTTTGTGTCGACAATTTAAAATTTGGCAACAAAAATCCAATATTTTTCATCAAATTTGAAAAAAAAATCACGAATTTATAAATCGAAAGAAATCTAATTTTTCATATTTTTCTGAAATGACAACATTTTAATAGAAAAAAAAACATAAAGAAATGACTACATGATTATCATTTGGCTGAAATTTTACTGAAAATCCAAGTTCGCTACAAAAAACTCCAACAATTCATTCATAATTTAAAAATTTATTTACAAAAAAGCTGACTCCACAGCCAAACAAGCTCATCATCACCTCCCTATTGCTCACATCCCCATTCCACTTTCTGACATTAAACACCATGCAAAAAATTTAATGTATAAAGACTTTCAAAATTACTGGTCCCAAACCCCTAATACAAATAAACTAAAAAACATCAAAAACACCACTGAACAATGGAAAACCTCTGAACAATCCTCTCGACAATCCGAAACCCTTCTAATCCGACTAAGAACTGGCCACTCCCTCCTCACTCACCAACACCTCTTCCTGAAACAGCCCTCTCCATTATGCTCCAACTGCAATATCCCTACAAGCATCCTCCACCTCCTCACAGAATGCCCTTTGTACCATACAGCACGATCCACTTATCTAAAAGACTGTACTTTGAAAAATATTCTATCAGATGACCCAGCCAAAATTAAAACTCTTTTACTGTTTCTAAAAGAAATTAAGCTAATTCATTTATTTTAATCATAAGTTTACAACCTACCTTTCATTTCTCCATAGATCATAAGTAATATTTCATTTTATTTTACTCTATTTAGTTATTCTTTTCTCTCACCTTAATGTATACATAATCTATAATACTTTAGTGCCTCTAAGCTTAGCTCTTGTAAACGGCACTTAAAATAAAAAAAAAAAAAAAAAAAAAAAAAGTAGAAAGTTGTTTAAAAATTTCCTCAGTAAAATTGCCATAAACCAGACATCCCAGCTATAATTTGAAAAAAAAAGTATAACTTTAGGAACCTCTGGCAGTCGGAAAACGAACCAAAAGTCAAAAAAAGTAACTTTTTAAAAAATTTTAATTCATGATTTCACCTAGAAAATGTAAAAAAGTCATTCGAAATTTTACTAAAATTTTTTAAAACTATTTTTTAAAGCAAAAACCAAAAAATTGATTTTTTGCTGAAATTTTTGTAAAAAGTAACTTTTGCTGAATTAAAAGTAACCAATAATAACTTTTGAGTTCAAAAAGTAACCAATAGTGACTTTCCTTGAAAAAAGTAACAAGTTACTTTAAAAGTAACCTACTGAGATGCCTGGCCATAAACTCAAAATTTTCGAATCTGAAACAAATTTTTAAATTGTCTTTTGACATACAGTTACAAACAAATTTTCCAATTTTTTCAATTTCACAACTTTTAATTGCCTGAACCAGTTCGTTTTCTCCCACTATCTCTCGATTTTTGCAATCAATGAAACAATTTCCCATCGTTTCCTTTGACTTCCCTAACAAAACGTCGACATTTCGACACTTGAAAGATAAAAATAGACTTCAATCAACAAAACGTTTACAGAATTTTGTAAAATTGATGGGACGTTTCGTCAAAATAAATAAGAACTAAAAAGAACGATAAAATTAATTGTGAATGTTTTTTATTCAGGTAGGTATTTTTTGGTAAATTTTACAACCTTTATGAAATTTATTTCGAGAATGAAATAATTTCTGAGAATTTCCGGTCACCGGGGGGGGGGGGGGGGTACTTCAACTCCTAAGCTCGAAATCAACGAACATTTTCACATGAAAAAATTATACGTACAATCATGTGGACACAATCGAATAGACAAATGGCTAAAAAAAGATAAATAAATAAAAGTGACAACTTCTAAAATAAAATAGGGGTGAGAAAGGACCAAGGGAATTTCTTACTACACGAGATGAAAAATATTTGGCAAAATGGCCAAAAAATAGTCATTTTCTGTTTTTTAAAAATGATTTTTCAATTTTTTTTTTAATCTTTACATTTTTTTATGAAGCTGGTAAGTATTTCCATTTTAGAGAATTTTTATAAAAATCGTCCCATTTTTCGATTCTTTTGCTCAAATCTCGTTTTCATCATTTTCTCGTATTACCACTGTGGTCTCCTGAATCATGGTGTTAAATGTCTAGTGGATCTAAAAAATGAAAATTCATGCTATTTTCTGGATTTTTTTGCCATTTTTCAAGCTTTGAATTCATCCAAAAAAAAATTACTTTTTTATCCTTCGATTAAAAAATTCAAAGAAAAAGGAAAATATTGCTTTTTGCAATAAAATCATTATAATTCTTGCTATTTTCAGGCTTCTCTTGTTTTTCTCGCCAGTCGACACCATGTGAATGTTTCGCCCTCTTTTTGAGAAAACCCCTGGAAAAACTAATATCCCCTCCCTTTCAAAACTCACCAAAAGACAAATCGAAAAACAAATTACTACGAAATAATTTCTCATCAGCCATAACTCAAATTACGTATTCGAAATAATTTCGTCATTCCTCTAAAAAAAAAAACAGTTACCCCATAAACGAAAAATTCTTCGCTGCTCGAATCGAGACTACTTAATGACTTTCCGAGGCTTTTACGAGCACGTGTATGTAATTACGACCTTTTTTCCTGCACGAATTTAATAATTCAAATGACCGTTTCCAACACCGTATGAATTTTCAAACGAGAAAAATTGCATTTTGGCAACAACATTCATATCGGTTGGATTATATTTGGAAATTTTTACGACTAAACGGGATTAGTAAACTATACACTGGTACTTTACACAATCCACGCAACATTCAAGCAATATCCGAAGACTCCCACATATTCTTCTCATTTTCGCAACTCTAATCCCCAGTCATACTACTCAAAACCGAAAAAATTTCAATCTCGATATTCCTCTAGAGAAGTAAAAACAATGCAAACCACTCGACATACGATAAAGAAAGCCAAAAAAAAAACACGTCGCAAATTTTTCTATCCAACTGCTCTAATCACGTACATAGGTACCTACGTAAGTTACCTACGAACATACTTCATCATCAACAAACATAATTCTTTCGACGACATCGAGCTTCGAGCCATGACATTAACACACATCAAGGGAAAAAAATTTACAACGTACAACGAAAATATTTACTCGTTCGACGTAACAAAAATACCTTCCCAACAGCATACCATTCCTCGGTCGTATTCGTATTCGAACCCTTTAATTCGTTCATCACTTAGACGTTTACTTGGGGTGAAAAAAAAGCACCGAGGGAATGGGAATTCCTAACACTCTCGAGAATTATCATCGTGTTCTAATTAAAGCTCCTCTAAGAAGCATTTACAAGCAGAATGTTGGAAAGTTCGACGACTTTAGTTGCAGTAGAAATACCGCACCCAGAATATGGTCGCAGCTTCCTCTGTGCATCGTTTACGCCCCGTTATATCGGTCATTACGTATTTGGGTTGGTATTTTCCACATATACGTGTATTATACGAATACCAGCAATTGTAAAGAATGTAGAAATAAGGAAACCTCACAACAATTCTTAATATCAGATTACATCCTCGTTACAGGATAAAAGCCGGTATAGGCGAAGGTGGATATCAATGTACAAGATAAGACCAACTGGCCAAGGGGAGGGTAGAGGTAAAAGGATCATATCTCAACGTTACATAATCTCGAATTCTTGGCAAAATTGCACTTACTCGTCGAATTTTTGACACTGATAAGCGTTTATCGGCGTCGACGTGACCGCTTTTTCATCTAAGAATAAACTGGAAGGCGTACGGTCCGGACTGTATTGACGTTTTGGTACTTTAACGACGTAATATAAAACTCCGCCGTGAGACGTAGACATACTCGGCATTTTTTACCGCTTTCGCGATCGTTTCGAACCGCTTACGAAAAAATTCCTAGGGCGTTCGCCCCCGCACCACACTAAAAATCGTTCACACTCGAAATTTCACCAAAATTTCGCCATCGAGACCCAAAAAATCGGTATACCGGGTTACGACACACGACAGATAAAAAAAAAACGCAACCCAAACACACCTAAAACACCCCGACGACCGTACCGAACGTAAATATCGCCGACGTCGTGCTCAGCCCAAAGAATACGAGCGAACTTTTCAAACCGAGTCTTTCACACCGAGCGCTTTACTATCGATTTTGTTGGCCTACAATTTAAACCAGCGTAGTACCCGGCGTCCGTTTGTACCCCCCACTATCTCCGTCGTCAGCGTAAAATACCGGCAAACGAAGCCGCTTCTTCATTCAGGTCACAATCGTTCGTTTCGTTCGACGAGCGAATGACTCTCGCGTCTCTAAAAATACCTACGGAGGCGATTTGAAAATCAAATTCGCCCGCGAAACCGAGACCAAAATCCAATCACGTTTGGGTATGTGAAAAATCAGCATCTTGGTGTTTATTCCGAACGAAGGCACGTTTTCTCGTCATCGTCTGTAAACAAACTCTCGGACGATTGTATTTCCCAATCCCCCTAAAATAATCCCGTACTTGTAAGATAATCATGCCTATAATATGCTAATCCGTTGTATTAATGTATTCGTCGAATTCGAACCGTACTATAAAAGCACTAAATACAAAATGAACCCAAAAAAGGGTGATAATACGTTTATCTCTGTCGGCAAGACGACCACAGATGTCAAGAAATCTACTCCCAGCGTTACCCTCGTTCACTCCGAAACGACACCCAATCCGGTCCTTTTCTCGGTCTTAAATAAAATTCGAGAATACCGCAAGTAACCCATACAATATGCCATGTCCGAATAAACCATGGCGAAAAAAAAAAAGGACACTTTGTAAAGATTTAGGTGGATATTTCCAGTTTACATAACGTGTCTTACGCTTATTTCGTCGCCTCGCCTCGTGTATTAAAAGTATACAAAAACTTGCGAAATATAGCCCTGTTTTGGTGTCCCTTCACGTGTTCGTCGACCAATTGCCCATTAAAAAATATACCACCCAGCCGAGCATAGTTTTGTCGATAATATTGCGTTATAGGTACGAGTTGAGCAGTATTTTAGTGTGTACACCTTCGTGTGTGCGGTGTTCTTTTTTTTTCAAATAACCACCCACCCAGCTTTATGCTGTCGTAATAAAGGCCTCGACAATCACAACCTTTTATACCTTTTTTGTACAGCGTCGAGCTTTTAAACTGATTACAAAGCAGTATTTTGTTTGATAATTAATACTGGGCTCGTGTACGTGGATTTTTTCCCCGTTAAAGCGGTGGAATAATAATTAAGGGATAATTGATGCGAAGAGAGTGGCAGTTTCAAAGTGAGTGGCGTTGATTTACTGTATTAGAATTCAGATAAACGGTGGAATGTCGGATTTTGTTTGAAATTGTAAAAAAATGTAGAATGAGGGGAGGATGGGTCAAATTTTCGTAAAAAAAATTTAAATTGCGAAGGTTCTTTTTCTAGATTGCATTTTAGGCTTTAATTTAGTGAAAATCACATGAAATTGGAAAAATTACAAAAATTTTCATATGCTAGTTATTTTTAAAAAAAAAACAAAAATTTGTTTTGAAAATTTTAAAGCTTGAAAAAATGAGAATACCAAACGTGTATTTTTCTGAAATTGAAAGGAAGTCCCTAAAAAAAATTCAATGATATCTATCGGATCTAAAAAAATGAAAATTTTAGCTGTTTTCATACTATTTTTCTTGCTTTAAATTTTCCCCAAAAAGAAGCCATTTTTTATCCTTTAATTTAAAAATTCAGGAAAGAGGAAAATTTTGAAAATTCTTGCTCTTTTTGGTAAAATTATCAAAGTTCTTGCTATTTTCTGGGTTTCTTGCCATGGAGATGAAATTTTCGTTAATTTTTGGTTTTTGTTGTTTTTCTTGCCAGTAGACAGTTAGACACCAATGATCATCCATGATTTAAATTCGTTTGCTCTGTAGCAAAATTTGTGTAATTTTTTCAGCTACCCACTTCTTGGAAGTTGGAACTGTGGAAAATGTTCTCATTTATTTTGTTTTTCACATACCATGATCAAGATATCACTCCACCCTCCCCCCTCGCAAGGGAAAATGATCAGATCTGAAAATTGGCCATATCTGTACACATCTTATAAGATCTGGTCAGGTAAGAGCAGGTGTCAATCCAAGAGAAAAGTGGTGTGATGTGAACAGAGATCTGTGTTCATAGAGGAGTTCAGATCAAATTCAGGCAATTTTCTGACAGGATCAGTTTTCCTCAGATGTGATCATATATGAGCCCAGATCTGCTCTGATCTGGCTACTTTTCTTTGGACAATTTTCGCAAATCTTCTACTTGAAAAAAATTGGATCTGGGTTTTTTGAAAAATCAGGATATCAAAGTCACTGGATTTAGAAAATGAAAATTTTTGCAATTTTTTCACTTTTTCGTACCATTTTTAATGCTTTAAATTTTCCCAAAAAATATTTTCCCCCACGTGATTTATTCGTTTTCAATAAAATTTCATGCACGAGAAAATGAATGTGAAATTACTTTCTATTTTTCGATCTAAAAATTCAAGATCTTACACTGAAAGTATTAAAAATTCTCATTTTCCCATACACGATTTTCCTAAGTCGGATTTTTCAGCGACATGAAATTTTTTCTCAAAATTAAAAAAAAATCATTTGTTCAGAAACATTATCCACCAAAAAAACATTGAAATTTTTTTAAAATGCCACATTTTGACTGCTAACTGACTCAAATGTGAAAAAAGGAGAACTATTTAATAGAAAGTTACATAAATTGAAGAATATCTCAAAATTCGATTCCTATTTCCATAAAAATAATCGCAGCGAAAAAAAAACTCATCGCAGTCAGAAAATTCAATTATATACTAATTCAAGAAACTTCGAACATTTTTTTTTTTTAAATACAACGTTCCAAGTCACTCGTCTCCCTTCAAAGAATTCTACTTACTAGTGACTACTTTCCGAATTAGAAACGGAAAAAAAAGAAAAAAAACAGAATCGAAACTAGAATTGCAATATGTACTTAATTCACATTAAAATAATTATTTAAGCAGAAAATTTTTTGAAATTTCGAAAAACGTAAGTTTGGTCTCTTTTTTCTAGCTTTTAGTTCTTGGAAAATTTCAAAAAACAATTCATCAATTTTTGATCATTTTCTTTCTTAATAGATATTTACTTCGAAAACGTGCTAAACTAATTTTAGAAGTCTTCACTGGATTTTTCAGGTAATTTTTTTCAAATTAAAAAAATATGCACAATTTTTCTTTTTTTTTGATTTTTTTGATTCGAAAGAAATAATAGTCGATTTCAACATTTATTCATAAATTTTCTGAGAATTTTTGCTTCATCAACAAAAATCCCATTATATTTTGCAATTTTTTAAAAATTTTATAGCTCATTCAAATTGTACGCATTTTTTGAATATTTTTTCATAAGCTTTTGAATGATTCGGCGGCGGCAAGGAGAGGAGGGGGAGAGGGGTCGATCAACAAAAGATCGAAAATCGAAGACCATCACACTGATCTGAAACACTGATTTTTTTATACCAACGAAATTATAACAATATAATTTTTGTCAATTTTTTTCTTTTTTTGATGCAATTTTTAATCAAATCAAGTATGTACTTTAAAAATAAAACAACCATATTTTCAACGGTTTTGGTTGATTTATCAATTGTTATAATTTTCAATTTGTTTTCAAACCAAAATTAATCCAGAAGGTTCGGATTCCATTACAAACTGGTTTCATACCCTGATGAAAAAAATCGCAATTTTACCTTTTTTTTTCTCAAAATCGGCTACTTTTCGTGACACAAATTGTACGATTAAGCGAGTTCTACGATTTTGGTCGGAAAACTAATCGCAGATTAGAGTTCAAGAGGGTCGAATTATATGAAAATGACACCAAACTTACCCCGACCCTTTTATGTGGAAAAATCGGGGTTAACCCTCTCCTAAAACTCCCCACGCTCACCTCCTAAGAGAAATTTTTGATGACTTTACTTCTTAAAAATTTCCTTATGGGTCACACTAATATAAAAACCACATTTCAACTAGTGTTCAAAAAGTGCAGTATGCCTGAGCTAACCGCAGGGACTACATTGGACTACTTCAATGGTCATAGTCGTAAGAAATTAATGAATAAAGGTCGAAATGGGACACGGCGAGTAAATAATAATATTTTTAGCACGAAACTATAAAAAATAAATAATTGATGAAAAACAATGATTTTAAGCAACAAAAATGATGAACTACGCCTTTTTTTGAATATTTGACCATTTTCCACCACTTTAAAAAGTCTGAAAAAATTCTCAGGAGTGTGAAATACATTAGGAAAATTAAATTTAAAAAAAAAATTGAGACAGCACCAAAACTGTGTTACCCAGGGTGATTTGGAATTTTCAAAGTCAAATTTAAAGTTATTAAAGTGGTCGAAAAAATTTCAGAGCACTCCCCTCTAATAAATCTACCTACGTGCCAAGTTTGAAAAAAATCGGTTGAAAACTCGCGGAGAGATAATTTTTAGAAGTTTTTAGCTTGAAAATCGTGTATTTTGGGCCCGACCCCCAACCCCTCGCTTCCAGGGGTGAAATAAAAATTCGTTCATGTACTCTAAAATCATCTTTTACCAATGCAAAGCGAATGGCGTAAGAATTTTTACCAAGTTCCACCTGAGGCCAAATGACCCCCTTATTGCACCAGAGCCTTTTAGTGACTTTTGATTATTTTTTTAAAAAGTCGAATAAGCTGTAAAAATTCGACGAATTCATATGACCTTTTCAACAGAAAAATTCATCAATCGACTAAATTTTCAATTTTAAGGAAATATCGACAAGGAAGATAAGAAAATGTATCAACTAGCTTGAACCTTTTCCACCCTTTTTTCAATTTCTCAATCATTTTTACTATTTTATACATCGTAAACGTCCACTTTTTCTCAAAACAAAATACACTCAGCAGATTCAACACAAAAAACCCAATTTCCAATCCTTTCGTACGTGCTTCGAACCCCAATTCGATTCTATTTTTACGCACATTTCCAACACCTAGTCCATTATCGTACGACTCGTTAGTCAATTTCAACATCGTTGAATTGCTGATACATCGATTCCGATTCTAATTCGAAAATCGATCGATACATCAACGCGACGTAGATAAATCAGCGTCTTATTTATACGTCCCAGCAAGACGACAAAATACAACTTGCTCCCTTTACCCCTCCTCACCTCTGATTTTTACTACGTCTAAATTTTATTCCAAAAGTCCACATACATAGTTTCGCACAGATCTCCTTCAGCCGAGCAAAATTTCAACACCGCTCGTAATTTCCAAGACAGACGCAGGAATCTATGGTAATAAATCATGGAAAATTTTACAAACATCCTTAAAACTTCGACTCTCTGGCGTGCACATTGCTCTAGTGCGGCATTTCGCGGGCGTATCATTAATCTGCAAAGAAACTACGCGGCTACATCATTATCATCTTTCATCTACACTATTGTTATATTCGCATCTGGCATCTCGGTCGTAAAAATATTCTCAAAATAGACCTAATCAACGCGATCAACTTTTACTATCATTTCGAGGCTCGAGCGAGCAGACAATGCCATCCGGACCAGACACTCTTCAATGTAAACCGCAAAAAGAGAGAAAAAATAACGTATTTTGCAACAAATAAACATCTTCGCGAGAAAGAACCCCGCGAACGATTCGTTCGGAATTATTTCCCCATCTCGCCAAGTACGGTTGAAAAAGAGTAATTTGTCGGGCTGTATTTCCCGCAGTTGCTTACAATTGTAACGCCATTACAGGTGACCGGAATAGGTTTTTTTGGGCGTATAGAAAAATATGTAATTAAGGTTAAACGTAGCAGCTGATTCACTATTTTTAAATGTGCATCGAATAAGTTTAATTTCGCGTAACGTCCGTGTCCTTTCTCTTGTGCTCGGAGTACAACGTTTCTCTATTTTTTTTTTTCAAACTATACTTTTTCCTCGTTTATCTATAACGATCGACGACTTTTTTTCACGTGTTTTTTTTCCCCCTGCCCTGTTTCTCGTTCATTTCCAGCTTATGCATACTTTCCATGTTCTACATGTTACAGACGATTGACACATAACGATTCATCTCGTTATACCGAAGTCTAACATCCATCCAATTTTCTATTTATAATTCTAGCCGCGGCATAATTTCCTATATCCATGTCAAGCACAAAGGTGCACACAAAGGGTAAAACAATCGCACGAACCGAAGAGGAAAAAGTATCACGACGACCTTTCAAGTTCCCTGCTTCTATATCCTTGCTGACTAAATTCGAGTCATCAGATTCGGCAACAAGTTGAACCACTTGACATTCCCCTCATCGTCATCAACTTCAAAGAAGCTGCACATTATCAACCGTTCGTATCTTTCAATTGTACACGTTCCATTGCTTATGCTTATCTCGAGTTCTTCTTCGCCGCATGTTCTCTTCATTAGGCGTATAATGTGCTCGAATATTCAAATTCTGAGACCGGGTACGTATCGATATTCTCGCGAAAAAGGGAAAAAATGGGTAATTAAATTAACCGATACGATGGAGTCGTAGGCAGGAAACGCGACGAGGAACCCAATAATCGGTACGTATTTAACCGATTTAAATTTACAATCGTACGTGTAATTTAACGAGTAATAAACGTTCGTTTCGAGAATTTAATTGGGACAATTTAACGTTCCGGTTCCGACCTATATTTGCCACAGCCCACGATGATTTCAATGCAGCGTCCCATTCTAAATTTGTGTGGTGGGTTCGAGGTATAGCAGATACTTCGTATTACATTGGACGTAATTAATATTACATAAGTGATGGGATGGAGATAGGAAATTATGAAATTTTTTCACCAAATTGAAGGGTATAATGATTATGATTGTTTATTCGGAAATTTCACGAGTCAAAAAAATACTCGAGACAGATAAGAATACTTCAAAATGAAATATTCGAATTAATTTATTCACGAGCTTTGAGTTTTGCGATAACAATTGTAAAAAATCGCTGAAATGCTTATTCTGCAGAATTTATACTTCAGAAACTCCAGAAGGAGGGAACGGGGATTGGAAGAATAAAAAAATCTCAGGAATAATTTCAAGCATCATTCTTATTAATTTGATTTTTTCAGTTGATCAAAAAGGGTTCTCCGAAATTCCAATTCAATGCAGGTATTGAGGAAAATTTAACACAAGGATATGGTTTGCTCTATTTTCAAACCAATTTCGATTTGGCCGATTAAAATGAAGGGAATGGAGGTAAAACGATGATAAAAGTTACTCATTTCAACCATCAACCTTCGTGATTTCAATTTTGAAACCCAACTACTCGTGTTCGGCGAGTGATCTGCCATACTTCATATTTGGATATAAAACCGGGTACCTACCACTAAAAGAAACGTTAGATGAACAAGTTGCACATCTTGAAAATTGAAGGGGCAATTTTTTTTTTTAAATCACGTACATTTTTTTCAACCATGAGAATGGATAGTACTTCGAAAACTGAAAAAATTTTCAGTATATGACTTTTTGCATAACTTGAAAATTGAAGGGGCTACAAAAAAATTTTAGTCAAAAAAAGTTCTAAAAAACAAATTAATCAAGGAAATGGATAGTATGTTGAAAAATGAACAAATTTTGTTCTGCAGACTTTTTACCTAACATGAAAAATGAAGGGGCTACTGGTTATCCAAAATTGAGAAAATTAAAAAAAATTTTGAATCCCACTTATTTTGAATGACCCGTAGCCTTTCATTTTTGATGTTAGGCAACACGTCTGTAGAACAAAATTTGTTCATTTTTCAACATATTTACTATCCATTCTCTAGATTAGTTCATTTTTTAGAACTTTTTTTGAACAAAATTTTTTGTAGCCCCTTCAATTTTCAAGTTATGCAAAAAGTCATATAATGAACATTTATTCAGTTTTCAAAGTACTATCCATACCTATGGATGAAAAAAAATTACGTCATTTTTTAAAAAACATCATTTGCCCCTTCAATTTTCAAGATATGCAACTTGTTCATCTAACCTTTTTTTTTAGTGGTGCCCGGTTATATCCAAAAATGAAGGATGACAAACCACTTTCCGGCCACCCTGTATAGGAAATCAAAATAGAAAAACCGAAGTTAAATTTGGTTCCAGCGACTCAAAAAACAATAAAATTCAACATTATTTATCTAATTTTATTTTTGAATCGGTAATTTTTTCATTAGCTACTGAAGCAAATCAGTACAAATCTACATTACTGATTGAATCAGTAATTATGGAAAAAATTGCTGATTCAAAATTGAAAATTCAATAATTGAATCAGTAGTTTTTCATTGATTTCTGCAGTGAATTTTCACTGATTCAATTTAAAAGCGTATAGGAACGATTCTTTTTTTCAAAAAAAAAGAACTACTGTAGCAGTTTCAGAAGATTCAAAAAAGAAAGTTCAAATGGAAAAACTTGAGAAATTACCTTACTTCATTCCACACATATTATTACGATGAAATTTTTCCAGTAATCATGAAAAATGACTTACTCACGAATACTTTCTATTGTAAGGATGAAGATTCTACTGATAACTCACCTGAAACAAACAAAAAAAGAAATCGTTATTAGTACTGATTTATACTTAATATGAATTATATTTTTTCCTTGGACTTGGAGGAAAATTTTTCGAAAAAATATAATAGAAAAACGAAAATTGGGTTTATTTTCAACATTTCACAAAATCTTGTAAGATGAGAGGAGAGTTGTACCCCTTCCATGGTGTCTAATAGTTTGAAAAATGAAAATTCATGCTATTTTCTGACTTTTTCTCGCCATTTTTCTTGCTTTAAATTTATCCAAAAAAGAACCCCCTTTTTATCCTTCAATTTTAAAAATTCAAGGAAAGAGGAAAATGTTGAAAATTCTTGCTTTTTGCAGGACAATTATTAAAAATTCTTAATGTTTTCTGGTTTTTCTTGTTGTTTTTTTTTTCAATTGACACCATACTTTCCTCTTCTTTGCTACGCAACTGTCCATAAATGATTTTCAACTTGAATCTTCAAGATTCAAACTACTAACAAGGGAGCTACCCGAAGTCGGACACGCGGAATGAAATTTTTTTCCACAGGCTTGTCGAGCATCACCAAATACTTCCACAACCAAAATTTCAGCCCCTAAAGTTGATATGGGGGGGGGGGGAGCTATGAGAGTCTGAATTTCGAGAAATCGCCTAATACACCGAAAAATTACAAAAATCTGAATAACTCGCGTTCTTATGGCGTTTAGGAGATGGATTTTAGACCACGAACTGCCCTCGGTATAGGCCATCTGAGGTTCGCGTGTAACATCAGGGGGTGGTGGGATTTTCACTCATACATTGGTCGTTATAACAATTTTTCTACATCACGCATAAAAGGTATGAGTGAAAATCCCCCCTCCCTCCCCCCGATGTTAAACTCGAATCTAGGTGACTATCCCATCTTCAGATGGCTTTCCTGGTATAAAATCCATCTTCTAAATGCCAAAAGAACGCGAATTACATATTTCGATTTTTGTAATTTTTCTGTGTATTATAGTCCAGGCATTTTAGGAGTTGACCCCCCAAAAATTAAAGCCTGATTTTTTAGCGGACTTCCCGCTCTAGCGGGAATCCGCTATTGCGTTCATAAGGGTTTTTTTATTTATTTATTTATTTATTTGTTTGTTTGTTGAAGCCTTTTTTTTCTGACGCGATTTCTCTCGCTAAACTGAACAGATCGGGCTGAAAATTTTACAGTAGGTGTAGTTCATGCAGGAGAAGAGCTGATTAGTTTTTGGTGCAATTCTGTGCACAGAAAGCTGAGCTTTTCAACTTTAAAGCTCATTTTTGGGACATTTCTTTCTGACGCGATAACTCACGTTAAAGTTGACCAATCGACTTGAAATTTTTACAGTGGTTAGAACGTGTACACGAGAAGAGCTGATTAAATTTTGAAATCGATCCGTGCTTTGAAAGTCGAGCTTTTGAAGCTCAAAGTTTATCCAGTTTTTCGAAAATATCTCGCGAACGGCACATCGTAGAGGAAAACGGAGGCCAAAAGGATAGTCAGGAATTTCAAGCTCTACAACTTTGATTCTTATGAATTTTTCTTAAAAGCTCACCGTTTTCGAGAAAATTGAGCTTAAAGTTGGAAGGCCTGTGAATGGTCAACTTTTCTGATGCGATTTAATCATATTTCTCAACAATGGGTCGGCAGATAAAATATTTTCTTTGAACCCTTGCAATACCACTTGCTGGGTCGGCATTTTTAGACCAACACAAAGACTGATTTTATGGCCCCTTTGAGGCAGTGGTCGGCAGATAAAATCTTCATCAAAAATTCCTTATCAGGCTTGAGCTCAAAGTTGGAAGGCCTGTGATTGGTCAATTTTTCCACCTCAATATCTCTCGTGTAACTGAACCAATCGTTTCGAAATTTCTGTAGTAGGTGTAGATCGTGCAAGAGAGAAAATGATAATTTTTTGGTTCAATTCAGTGCATAGAAAGCTGAGCTTGGAGCTTTCAAGTTCATTCTTGTGATCCTACAATTCAAGTTAGAGTTGACCAATCGACTTGAAATTTTTACAGTGGTTAGAACGTGTACAGGAGAAAAGCTGCTTAAATTTTGAAATCGATCCGTGCAATGAAAGTCGAGCTTTTGAAGCTCAAAGTTTATTTAGTTTTCGAAAATATCTCGAAAATGGTGCATTGTAGAGAAAAACGGTGACCAAACGGATGGTTAGGAATTTTAAGCTCTACAACTTTGATTCTCATGAATTTTTCTTAAAAGCTCACCATTTTCAAGAAAGTTGGAAGGGTTGTGATTGGTCAATATTTCTGACTCAATTTCTCTCGTTCAACTGAACCAATCGTTTTGAAATTTTTACAGTAAGTTTACATCGTACAGGAGAAAAACTTATCATGTTTTGGTGTAACTCTGAGCATAGAAAGCTGAGCTTTGAAACTCCAAAGCTCTTTTTTCTGAAACCTCCCTCTGACAAGATAAATAAAATCGATCGATCGATTTGCAATTTTTATGGTGATAGGAATGTGTTTAGGAGAAAATCTGATTGAATTTGGAAGGCGATCTGTGCATAGAAAGCTGAGCTTTTGAAGCTCAAATTTATTCAGTTATTCAAAAATATCTCGGAAATGGTGCATTGTAGAGAAAAATGGAGGTCAAAAAAAATGGTTAGGAATGCCAAGCCCTATTTCTCATGAATTTTTCTTAAAATCTCACGTTTTCGAGAAAAATGAGCTCAAAGTTCAAAAGCTTGTAATAGGTCAATTTTTCCGACTTGATTTCTCTCGTTTAACTGAAACGATCGTTTTGAAATTTTTACAGTACGTGTAGATCGTGCAGGAGAAAACCTAATTGTTTAGGTTAAATTTTGAGCAAGGAAAGCTAAGCTTTGAAGTTTTAAAGGTCTTTTTTGTGACACCATAACTCAAGTCAGAGTTGATCGATCGACTTGAAATTTCCGTTGTAATTAGAATGTGTATAGAGGAAGAGATGATTAAATTTCGAAGTTGATACGTGCATTGAAAGTTGAGCTTCACAAGTTCAATTCTAGTTTGTATATAATAGGAAGTCCGCTCTTTTGACACAGTGTGTCTAGTTTTTTCGTGTTTTACGTTCGTAATGGTCCACTACACAACATACTAAAATGGACACCCCCACAACCCTCCGCTACCCTCAGGGGAGGGGTAAACGTCCGCTGAAAACCTGTTTTTCGTGAATATCTCCTCAAATAAGCCTCAAAATTGAAAAGTAGTTATGAACAATCTTGTTCTACGCGTAATTTCCTATCGGAAGGGTTTTTTTCTTTTTCAAAAACACTCACTTCCTTGACCAAAAATTAAGGGTAAAAATCGCCTATTTTTCAACAATTTACAGCATTTTTGGAGAAAATCGAAACTTTTGGGAATATCTCCTCAAAAAAGCCTCAAAATGGAAAAATGGTTATGAACAATCATGTTCTACGTGTAATTTTCTATCAGATAGGTTCATTTTTTTTTCGAAAACACCCACTTCTTTGCCCAAAAATTAAGGGTGGAAAACGCCTATTTTTCCAATATTCACAGTATTTTTTGGAAATGATGGAAATACGAAGCTAAAAATATCGTTTTTGAATCCTTACGACACAAAGAAATGTTCGTATCACCAATAATCAGCATAACATCGCATTTAAAGTACTTTTTCTTTCCACAACTTCGATTTTTTAAATGCAGTATTCAATTTCAATAACCTCCCTTATAATTAACGGTAGGGGTTGAAATTTTTGCGGTGACTTTTTTTTGGAATACCCTACCAGCATGTATAAAAAAAATACTCATTTTGGGTAATTTTAGCTTCGTATTTCCATCATTTCCAAAAAATACTGTGAATATTGGAAAAATAGGCGTTTTCCACCCTTAATTTTTGGGCAAAGAAGTGGGTGTTTTCAAAAAAAAGTGAACCTGACTGATAGGAAATTACACGTAGAACATGATTGTTCATAACCATTTTTCCATTTTGAGGCTTTTTAGAGGAGATATTCCCAAAAGTTTCGATTTTCTCCAAAAATGCTGTATTAAATTGTTGAAAAATAGGTGATTTTTACCCTTAATTTTTGGTCAAGGAAGTGAGTGTTTTTGAAAAAGAAAAAAACCCTTCCGATAGGAAATTACGCGTAGAACAAGATTGTTCATAACTACTTTTCAATTTTGAGGCTTATTTGAGAAGATATTCACGAAAAACCGGTTTTCAGCGGACGTTTACCCCTCCCCTGAGGGTAGCAGAGGGTTGTGGGGGTGTCCATTTTAGTATGTTGTGTAGTGGACCATTAAGAACGTAAAACACGAAAAAAAAATCAGGCTTTAATTTTTGGGGGGTTTGGTACATTTTTTCTCTTATTTGCCTGGACTATTAGGCGATTTTTCGAAATTCAAACCCCCATAGCTCCCCCCTATATAAACTTTAGGGGCTAAAATTTTGGTTGGGGAAGTATTTGGTGATGCTCTACAAGCCTGTGAAAAAAATTTTTCATTCCGCGTGTCCGACTTCGGGTAGCTCCCTTGTAAGTAATTGTTGCCGTAATTTTTCTGAGAGAAAAAGTTGAAAATTATTTTAAAAACAAAAATAAAATAAAACCCTGAACAATTTTCTGCAATGCTCATATAGTGAAGGAAATAATTTTATGAAAAATAAAATTCTTTGAATTTTTCATAAAAGTTCATAAAACTAGTTGTCGTCTCATTTAAAAATAAATGTTTCGAAATTATGAACATGGAATGAATTTTTTTCCGACTATGAATTTTATTCTCCTTTTCCTTTCCCCCAGGTAATCTTTCACCTAAGAAAATTATAGATTTCAGCCCAAAATCACCTCAAAAATGAATTTAAAATTTAAAAAAAAAACATGTATTTAGAGATCCAGTTCGAAAATCCGAAAAATTGATTTGCAAAGTAAATCAGCCTCCTATTTTCCTCTTTCTTTTTTCTTTTTTTTTTTTGTTTAAATAACATCTGATATGGACTTGAGAGGTCCGAATACAAATATTTTGATACCAAAATTTTAATTTTTGGGACCACTCGATCCCACCTTCATGGATCTTTTCTTTGGAATTAGGATTATAGTGACATTGAAATAGATTCAGAAGGGCCAAAAACTCAAAGAAATAATCATTTTAAAACTTTTTTTAAAGAAGAATTTATTTGAAATTGTTTAAAATTATTTAATACACAATTTTTTCCCATTTCAACTAAAGTAAATTGGACCGATTGCAACACAAAAAAAACATGAAATCTAATTTCATAATTCCAAAGCTCTCCAAAAATTTTAATTTTTTCGAAAAATTCCAGAAAAATTGAGAATTGATCAATTCCGAGGTGTTTGAGCTCGTTGAATGACAAATTTTGAGACTTTTCAAATATTACTTAATGCAATAATTTTCCTATCACTTTTGACCCAGAATTTAGAAAAATTCTGAAAATCAGTTCCATTGCAAATCAAAATGTACCTATAAAGACTCAAGATCTGAAATTTTTCACATTTAAAATCAGTTTAAATATGTACATAAAACAAGATTTTATATGATTATACTGTCGAGTAGGTGATCTGAGTAGATCTGATTAGTCCAAAAACTGGTATTTAACTAAATCCTTCATTTTTTTCAAAATTTTGCGGTGAAAAAATTTTCAACGCTTTCAACAATAGGTAATAAAATGAAGGTCGAACCTGAAATCTTTAAAGTTTGCATAATTAAAATGAAAAGTCCAAAAAACTAACCGCTGGATGAGCTCGAATACAACAAATGGTAAACATTAAATCAGACACCCCCCCCCCCACAAAAACCCACATCAAAGATTATTTTTGTACAAATATACATCCGCCTATTTAAAAATAGCGAAAAAAATTAATTTTCCAATAACTCGAGCACCGACTCTACGGCATGGCTTCACTATCGCAGTGTAAATTACCGTACTGCATCGTCTCCGCGCACAGCACCCATCTCGGCCACGTTTCATCGGTAAACAAAACGATTAAAACTTTGTTATCCTTGAATGAGAACGCGTTATACAGCCATAACTCTACAATGAAACTTTTACAACCGTTCGTATAATTGAAATGTGCTATTCCAAAGCTCTCCTCTAGGGCTCCCACTCTTTCTCTAGCGGTCTGCCTTTGACTCTTTCTCTTTCTTTCAAGTTGTCGACGAATACGACGTCGACGTCGACGCCGTCATCGTCATAATCGTCGTAATCGTCGTAATCATGCGGTTATACACAATTCAACTCGTCGCCGCCGCCGCAATTTCTTCTCTAATACGAGTATGTATTTTAAAAGTGGATGTGCGACGTACGTGCATAATCTAAACGCCCAATTTTTCACTCGGCTATATTTTCTGTATTCTGCATGTTTCGAATAAACATATCGACATTGGCCTTTTTGGAAGATAGCCACAGTTTTATTACATGGATTGTACATGTACATTGTATGTATAGCTGCAGATGTCGTCAATGGTCAAAATTTTCATTCATGGTGTTCACAAAATGTGAAAAATGAAAATTCTTGCTACCTTCTGAATTTTTATGCCAATTTTTATGCCATTTTTCTTACTTTAAATTTGCCCAAAAAAGAACTCCTCTTTTATTCGTCAGTTTAAAAACTCAAGGAAAGAGGAAAATATCAAAAACTTTTGTTTTTTGCATCAAAATAATTTAAAATTCTCGCTATTTTCTGGTTTTTCTTGTTTTTCTTGCCAGCAGATACCATGTCACCCTGATTCTGTCGCGTGGGGTTGTACACAAACGGGCTTTATTTGACGGTTTTATATAATCTTTCGTTAAAATCAGTGCATGTATATTGCATGCAGCGAACACCGACGCGTCGTGTAGGGTAAGGGGTCACGAAATGTTCTCGTTAGGTGTTCTTTTTTTCGTAGGTACCTAATTATATATTTGCTACAATTTTTTTTACGAATACACAAAGTGGTTTGTGGTACAATTTCCAACAGATACCCATCGACACGATTTCAATGAGTTATTATTTCAAAAATTTTCCAGTTTTTTATTCAAATTTTAACGTCTGTCCGAAACGTTTACAGAATTATTAACTTGGCATGGTGAAGAAGAAAACAGCACCCATTCATTATATTTTGATCAAAGAATCCCTCTCCCCAGTCCTTGGAAGTTTATTGAATTTTGTGTCCAGAGGCAATCGAAACTACTATCATGATGAGCATATCTTTTTTAGAAGGAAAGCACAAGAAATGTGAGATCAAAATGGATAAAAGGTCAAGGAAAAAATATCGATCAAAAAAATGGTTGGTAATATGTAATCAAAAAATCCTACCAGACTAATGAAAAAATATTGAGACCATCAAGAAATTTTTCCAGTGACATAAAAATCATGAAAACTCCATCAAAACTGTTTTGAAAAAAAAGTGAAACTGGTTTTAAAAATTGCATAAAATTCGTTGAGAAATCAATAAAAATGTTTTTCAAAAGTAAAAATTTCAAATAAGTACTAAGTAATAAAATATTTATGATAAAAATCATACAAAAAAGCAAGAATATTGATTAAAACGTTTTGAAAATTATTCTCAAAAATTACTAAAAATGGTAAAATTCCAAGGAAAATTGTTGAAGTTGCTTATTTTTTTCAAAATGTAAAAGCTGATAAAGATGAATCAAAATTATTCGAAATATTGTGAAAATTTATATCGCAATATATTTTACATACTATGTTTCCGAAAAATCGAGAGTTAATTTCAGGAAACAATTTATAATTTTCTTCTACCTATTAATTTTAGGAATATTTTTTTTAAAATTGAATATCTTGATATGATTTTAATAGGTAAGAATTTCTCCTACACAACTTTATTTTTTAGTTTAAATTTAATATTTTTCGGTTATCATTTCAATATTGAAATTCATTTTTCGAAGATTTATGGTTAGTTCGTTATTAAATTTCTGTGAACTTTAAAAATTTTTAAAATGTTCTTTTTTCGACAATTTTATTGACCTTTTAATTGTAACTTGTGAGAGATGCGAAATATTGAAATATTTCAGAAGTTGAAGAGATCAGTGAAAATCAATTGCTTTCGAATTATAATTTTTTAAAACTTTTCACTGATCACATCTATGTGGTAAAAATTTTCAACTTATTTCTCAGTTTGTTTGTGTTTTCACGAAATAAATTTTTATTCTTTTAATTCATGGTGATATCAGTTTTAGATTTGAACGAGAATGTGACTTTTGGAAAAATCACGTTTCAAAATTCGTACGACCAAAATTTCAGCTGCTCAGAATAATTTTTCGATTTTCAGAAAAAATTTTCAAAGTGTAAAAATATTGATTTTTTTGAAAAATGTCATTTTGCTGAAAAAAATATTTTTCATTAAAACTGATTAATCGAATTCCACCATTCATACTTTCTCATTTCTGAATCAGTGAAATTTATCAAAAATCACTGAAAAACAGTCAGAATTGCAGCACAGCAATAAATCAGTGAAAATTTTTACTGAAAGCAAGTCAGTGAAAGAAAATCACTGGAAATCAGTGAAAAATCACTGAAAATCAGAAAAAAATCACTGGAAATCAGTGAAAATTCACTAAAAACCCAGTGATATTTATAAAATTTACTGAAAAATCTGTGAAATTCTTTGAATAATTGGTGAAAAATCCTTGATGATCAGTGAATTTCGCTGATTTTTCCAGTAATGCAATTCTGACTGTTTATCAGTGATTTTTCACTGATTCGGAATGAGAGAGTAGGTGATATTCTGGACCCTCTCCATCCCAGAAAAATTTTGATTTCCTTCAGAATTTTTAAATTTTTCCAAATCTGGAAATTGAGTAACTTGAACTGCAAAAAATCGTTTTTGCCTCTTTTCGAGCAGTTAACCTGGATTTTGCTCTGAACTCCAGCCAGACACTTTAAATGAGTTTTTTTTATCACTTTTAATTCGGTCATTCGAGAATTGAAAACTTGGAAAGATTTTCAGAAAAACATACTTATTCACATAATTATTTGGAGTTTTCTTGCTAAAAAAAACTCGAAAGGAAATGGAAATTTGATTTGTGGCTGCTCAATATGATTTCCAAAGCTTTTGACGGAATTCGAACACATTATAAAAAGTAAAAATCACGTTGGAGGCTTCAAAATGCTCAGAAATGGTGAAATTTGGGTTCGAGGGAAGGGAGGATCTTGGTATTAGATAACGTCCTAATTTTCGTATTTTTTACTTTTTTTAAATATATTTTCCGAAAAACGAAAACTTGCAAAACTACTTACTAAAAATTTTAAAAATTCAATCAACTAAAATTTTTGTTACGAGGGTTTTGAAACATGCTCTTTTCAAAAATCCCAGTCTGGTTCAAATCTAATTGGTCTCGAATTGTTCGTTATAAGTATACATTTTTGAATTCTTCATCTTAATCTTTGTATACCACTTTTTTTCTCACTAAAATTGAAAGAGTTCAAGAAAATTGTTTAAATTAATATTTGTGACCCGTACAGGGACAGGGTACCTAAAGTCTGAAAACATAATTTTGAGTTAGAGACAAAAATATGAAAAATGGGCAATTTTTTTCAAATTTTTTTTTCACTTTTTTAGGTAGTTCAGACCTCTACGCAGCTTTAAACGTGTTTTTTCGATTATTTTTTTTTTTGAAAGTCATGATTTTTTCTAATTTTCAAATGTCTCTATCTCACCGAAAAATTGACTTAGGATGCTCATCCAGGTCTTAAAATGTTCCGCATAGTCTCCCCTATCTTTTAAGCCAAAAAACTCATTTTTGAAAAATCCGACTTTAGGTACCTTTTCCCTGCACGGGTCACATTTAATAATTTCTCTTTAAAAAAAAAAAAAAAATGCAATAATGAAATTTTTTACCAGAATAAAAACCTAAACCGATTTAACCGATTTCGAAAGAAAAAAATCCAACATATCAAATTTACCTTTTTCAGCGTAGGAAAATTTATACAAGTCGTATTAGGGCGTTGGCTCATTCTAAAACAGCCAAATCTACGAATAACGAACCTCATCTGGTTATACTCGTATTATATCGTATTCTAACAAGACCTATTCGTAAATTCCATATTTTACCCGAGAAAAACCGCACACCGGCGGAAAATCTCTTCGCGATGTTATTTTTCCATTTAGATGGTTTCTCGGAATATAGCCTCGAGTTCAAAGTGATTTATTTTTTCATCACTTCATCTACACGACGACTAATCCATTTGCCACGGTTGATTGTTATAATACGCAAGTACAAGTATCGAATACTCGTATATACAGACAACGCTATCATACAAGGTACCTCTCATCGTCAGCTTAGGTTATTCGTAGCATCGTGTTAAATCTCTCCTTCAAATAATATGCTTCCGATGATTACGTTCAGGCCACAGATTACACCGATCCGGTATTTTTGCCGGCAGAATGCGAGATTACCATCTCTACGAAGGAAAAAAACTAAGTACAGCGTACATAGATATAGACCGGCTGCGTCTCTGTTTTATGCAGCGCACTTGCGATGCGTCCATAGACAGTACATCACGTATACAGGATTTCATACTGGTCGTTTTTATTTTCAGCTCGCGTTATGCATTCGTAAATACGAGAAAAAAATAAAAAATTTCCCAACAATATCCACAACGTCATCTTGTACTCGTTTTTGAGACGAGGCTCCGTTATTACGAGTATATTATGGTGCATGTACCGTACTGTATACAGTATGCACTTTATATACAAAATCTTTATGGGTTTATGGCAAAGTGCTCGCGAAATATTCGCGGTACCGTCAAGTCGCGTCGTCGACGACGAAATTAGGGCCGCCTCCATTGGTATCAATTACCACACGTCGGTCGTCGGTACCACGTATGCATTTATTGCACCGGAGTCTCGTACGGGTCAACGTTAATTCGGTCGAGATATTTTTCAATTTGATTTATATTGTGTATGTACATTGTACATGAAGCTATGTACGTGGCTAGTACACGTAGTAAATGAGTATTTCGCAGGAGTAGGAGGTTCGAAATGGCAACGAAATTCATTTCCAGTTTTGTACTCGTTGTTTATTATTATGTTGAGTACACTAGAGTAGATCGTATTCAATTTTTTCTAAAATTGAATGGGGGAGGGACCACTATAAATTTGTGCTCAAATCTGAAAGCAATCTGATTAAAATTTTGCTCCTTGACTCACTGCTAAGCATCTTTCAACAACTTCGATACTTTGGCAAAAATCGAAAAAAAAAGTAAAATAATACGATTTTTTTTTACTGATTCTAATACTTTAGTAGGTACTGTACCTAAAGAGATTTTTTTTACTCGAAATGTTATAGATTTTCCATTTTCAACCCACGTCTTTCAAAATTTGAAAAAAAACACTTTCATTTTCGTCACATTCTCTGACAAAAAATTGACATTAAAAAAATTATATTAATTAAAACTATCCCACTTGAGATGAGAAAGCTTATCAGCGATGAATTTTCAATTTTGACCCCTACTACGTCCATTTTCGAAGAAAAAAATTTTTTTGCACACTTTTTAGAACATCATGGGGGGGAGGGAGGATTACTAAAAAATGGAGTTGAAATGAAGGGCACAGGGAAAGAACCAGTCAACTTTTTTTTGGCTAATTTCGAGAAAATCGAATTTTAAAGTTTGAAACGAAGTGAAAATGATAAGTAAGATTTTTCTGGGCATGTAAATATTGCAATAGTTGCGTAATATATTTGAGAATAACATATATCTTGAGATGAAAAATAAATATTAAAAATTACCCGAATTATAAACTAAAAACCAGGAAATTTAATGGAATATTCGGCATTATTCCTTCAATTTCATTACAAATACGAAACTTTTCATGAAAATAAAAAATAATATGAAATTTTTTGGATGGCACAGATGCGGTTATATTGGTCACGTGAGGGATTTGCTTGGTTTTTTCTCATTTTTACATAACTTACTTATTTTTTCCCCTTTACAGCGGATTTTTGAACACAATTTCATAACACAATTTTCAAAATTTTCAAAATTTGAGTATGTCATGATATTCTACTCAGAATTATCTACCAAAATATATAATTATCTCATTTTTGAAAAAAACATGAGTTGGCTGCTTTTTTCCCGGTACCCTTCAAATATAAAATTACTGAAAATAGCGCGTTTGAATAAAAAACACCTGCATTTTGCAAAACTGTTTCAATTTTTTTTTTAAATTTCAAGTTTCGAGGAAAGAAGAAAAAAGGGGAGTTCAGGCATCATAGTGAAATTTGGTGGGAAAAAAGTAACTTTAGTAACCCAATTTGGGAAAAAAAGTAACCAATGTATTACCAAAAAGTAACTAAAAACTCAATTTTTAATGGTAAAATTTGTAAAAAAAAAACAAAAAAAAACATGTATGTACTTAATGCAATTATTATTATAACTTATAAGCGCTCCCAGAAATTATGTAAGGGAGGGGCTGAGAATTGGAGAAAAATGGGGTGGGCAGGGAGTAAAAATTCGTAACAAACTTCAAAATCTATTTTTACAGTAGTGCTCGTAAAGTCAGGTTAATTTCAGTGGACAGATGAAAAAATGTAATACAGATAACAGCGAAAAAAAACTGAAAAATTGCAAGAATTTTCTAAATCTGAATCAGTGAGATGAATATAAATGAAAATCAGTGATTCGCATTGATCGTTTAGTCAAAATTACTGATTTTTTTCTGGTTAATTGAAAATCGACTAAGAAATCAACGACTTTTGACTGCAATATCGATGAAAATATTTTATTGGTTCAAAAAGGCAGAATTTTTATAAAACTTGATTGATGTAGATTTAGAAAGTTATATTCTAATGTAAGAAATAAAAAAAATTATTTTTGAAGAGTAATAAAATGCACTTCTCTGAACACTTTTGAGGTAAAATTTCATTTTTTTTATTGAGCTTGGATTGAATCTGCTCGACTCCGGGACTCAATCAGACATTATGCAAGGGCGGGGAAGAATTTGAAAAAAATGAGGGTGTGTCAAAATTCAGTAAAAAAAAAGTGAGTATCTAGCCTAGCTACCCTGTAAATTTATATGAAAATCAGTGATTTTTCATTGAAATATTAATCAAAATTACTGATTTTTATTTGACAAATTGGAAATTGATTGGAGTTTTGACTGAAATATGGGTGAAAATCTCTAGTTTTTGATGAAAATTATTTCACTATACTTAACCAAGAGAATGAAAATACACCAATTTTGACTGATTCAAATTTAGGGAATGATAGTGTATTCAAGAAACAGAGGTATCAATGTACTGCCCGAGCGGAGCGAGGGCGAAATTTTTTGAAACAAAAAAGTCTCCAAAACTCGACTAAACCGAAACTATAACAGACACTTTACGGTTTAAAAATCAATTTTTAGAGAAAAATTGTGAAAAAAAGATAAATTTTTTGAGAAATTTTGGAAAAAAGTAACTTTTAGAGGTAAAAAGTAACCAAAGTAACTTTTGAAGTGGAAATAGTAACCAAAAGTAACTTGTCTCGAAAAAAGTAACCAAGTTACTAAAAAGTAACCACGCTATGATGCTTGGGAGTTTTGTACAAAAGGTTCGAGAGAAGTACAAAATGAAATACCTATCTCACTTTAGATACTTTTATTGGAAAAGCTCAATGAGGATGATTCATGTCATTGACTCCCATTTTTGGGGAAAAATACAAAATGAAATTTTATTAATTTTCGTACAACTATTGAAGGGGAGGGGTGAAAAATTGCAGTTGATCATTTCTTGAATGAAAACATTCAACACAAAACACTTACAAGGGAGGTATCCCAACCAGCAGTAAAATTCTGAGCCGAAACAGAAAAGAACCCAATCCAAAATTCCAGGTGCTGAAGTCATTTCTCGAATTTTTAAAACTTCAAAATCACCCCATATCGTCCTAAAAATTAAGAAAATTTGATCCAATCAACGAAAAAAAGTCAAAATTTCGTATAAACCCCATTTTCAATCATCTGAATCGATTGGAAGCGGTTTCGAAACGTTTTGGAATCTTCAGAAAATTTTGGAATTTTTTAGCACTTAAAAACTCATATTACCCATATTGGATCTATGTATTTAATCGATTGAAGCACAATTTTTCGAAATTCGTGTCCACCGGATCAACTCCATATTTTTCTCCAACAAAATTTTTTGGAAAAAATTGAAAAAAATGCCTACAGCGCAGCGTACGCATCAAAAGTCGGATTTTCAAAATTTTTCCAAAATTCTTCAATAATTTTCCTAATTTCTTAAGATGTCAAAATCGAGTTTTGAAATTTCTCAAAATTTATAAATACCCATAATTTTTTTCCAAATTCGGAATTTGGAATTTCTCGAAATTGTTAAATTTGAATCTTTTCAAACTTTTGTTCAATTTACTGAAAAATAACAGAATTTCCTGAAAATTTCCCGCGATTTCAATTCAAAAATTTCCATAATTTAATCAAATTTAGAATTCAAAATTTTACCAAATTTTACCGTACTTGAATTTTTTAACCAACTTTTAAATTGTGTACCCGAAAAAAATATAATTATTGAAAAATATGTAGTGAGGAGAGCGTCATATATGGCCGGGGAGAAGGTTACATTTTTTTACTTTTGAAAAAAAATTTCACATCATTTTTGAAATCTGGAACTCATCCATACATTTTTAAAAATTTTTGAAGTTGAAACAGAGGTTTCAATGGGCTAGATATTGACAAAATTTCACAAGAATTTCTCCAGACTTTCCAAGATATTAAAACACTACACGCGGGGGGGGGGGAAGGAGGAGAAGAACTTGCCGGTGGAGCAATTTGACAAAAAAAATCTCAACACCTAGGTATTCTTTTTCCCTCAAGTTTTCCATATTATATCGGGTGGGGGGGGGATACAACGTTTATTGGTTCATCATTTTTTTCACTTTTCATCGTTTCAAACGAAATTTTCCAACCCCCTCCTCCACCCCTTACAAAAAAGTTTCCTCACTTTTCATAAAATAGATACACTTCAAAAATTGATAATTTTACATTTCATGGCCTCTTTCAATATGAACTACATAAGTTCATATCGCATGATATGAAAACATAATACAAATTGTATTCTCATCCTCAAAGACCACAGCTGCTTCGTTTCCCAGTAAGAATTAGAAAAATAGACAAAAAAACGCAGAACGAATATTTTCCAATTTTTCCGATTGAAACTTTCCTTCAACTCTAAAGGGAAAACTCGAGTTTTCCTTCAAATTCTCTATTTTTTTCACCAAAAAAACATTACAATTAGAGCTTTGATCACATACATATTTTCAGATAAGATCAAATACTCGGTCATCAACCATAACACGACCTTCTTGCAAATTGGTTCCGCTCTTCATTAATTCACCACGTTAAATTACCGATAATATTTCAAAAAAGTAAAATTTCCGCCTCCAGTAGTAAAAACCAATTCCCTTTTGCCAATTTTTTTCGTCGTTATTTTAAAAAACATAAATAAATCACTTTTCAAATCAAGCTCAAGGCTGAAGTCATTAACTATAGGGACAGAAATTCAAAATTCATTTGCTGACGGTTTTCGGGTAAGGGAGAGAGAGGATATACTACATATACGCGACATAAACCTTTCCATAAATGACGAACGTATACAGTTAGGGTGGGGGAGGAGCGACGATCAGGCGCTGATATACCATCAATAATTCCATTCACTGTAACGCCAACTCTCGGGGCTATTTTAAATATAGAATAATCGATTACACAGTACTTTTTTTTTTTTCGTTCATAAGATACATTGAGACCGACAAATATATAGGAAATAGCGGTAGATACGTCGGTTGGAATGCATTCATAGGATATAAACAGCATATATCGTTTATACATTTACATGAATATATTATTTCTTTCTCCAGCAGCAGTATGGCTTTTTGGTTTGATAAAAATATACTTCCAAGATACATATGATTGTAATCAATTCCCTCAACTGTTCGGTACGAGCCACGAGATGTTCTTGAAATGAACCTTCTTTTACGTACTTCATCGTACAATAAGAAAAAGATGCTGGTAGATATTAATTTCCATCACATACGGTTGATATTTAGATAAAAATGTCATAAATAAAACGTAGTTTTAGGTCCCACATGAACGAATATTTTTCATCAGTGACGAATCGTAGTTCATACAGAAGAACTTACATATCACAAGAAAAGATATATACGAAATATGCCAAAGTCTCTGATAAGATACAAATCGTATCCGAGGTATTTTTAATACAGGAAATTGGAAGATCTACGATGGGGACGAGTTTTTCACCCGAAACTTTCCCAATTTTGAGGTATTTACCTGGCAACGCAATCACAGACCGATTTTCATCTTGGGGCCGGAAAACGAGGCGTGATGCACGCGTCGACTACTGGTAAATGGGTATCCGAGGTACAATAAAATCAACGAAGCGTGATCGGGACATTATTACGAGCTCGTATCACGAAAGATGAAAAATTAATCGCGTTTCCAGTTAATTAAAATAGGCTCACCGAACCATAAGTTGGAAACTGTCGTAATTTTTCAAATCTCGGGTACTTATGGGGAGAAAAAGTACTGACGATGACGTACGATAATTTGGACCAATATCTCGGCTTGTTTTCGTAACATTCGTTTGCGAGAGATAACAATGTCAAGAGCGAGGTTACAAATCGGCCTACAACTGTACAATTCTTGCGTAGGCCATTAGGACGTCAGAATGTCAATTTGTAACCTTTTAGAATACGTCATCTTGCTCGGTAATAATGCAACGCGACATTATGTATTTTTCAACTCGATGAAAAAAATTACTAAAAATTAGAATTTTCTTCGATGCAAAATTAGAATTTTTTTCGAATTAAGAACGAACTTCGTATTACCATTTCCTCGAACTAATCAACATTACATAATTACTTCAGAGCGTAAGTATACGAACGAGTTCCCAAAAAATAACCTACGTAGTACGTAGTCATCGCCGGAGTCGATGGAATTGAAAAATTCCAGAAATCTCAAACAGGCCGGAGTTTTGGCGGTATAACAAGAATTCCAAAAACTATGTACATAGATTCGGTATCGTTTGAGATAAAAATCCGCGTAAATGAAAGTCCTGTTTTTTTTCGAGCAAGTTTATAATACGGGTAAGTAAAATAGTTCAATCTTTGATCGATGCGAATAATTATGGCAGTAAATCAATTATTTAACTCACTATAGATTGAGGATTGTACATATAATTCAAATTTTCGACGTGCATTAAACATAGGTACTATTTTTAGCAAGAAAAAATTCTAGTAAACAGTTTTTCCACTACTATTTTTAACCCCAGAAAACAGGCTCGAATATCAACACATCAATTCTTTTGATCTCATTTAATTGAATCAATCACAGATTTTCAGGAAATCAAAAATCGATTTGCCTATTTGAAAATTGACGAGAAAAATAAAGGAAAAGAAAGACAATTTTTTTCCAATCAAAATGAGAAAGAAAATTTTAGAAGAATTCAATATTATTACTAGATTTTTTACGCACCTGTCGTCGTGCTTAAAAAGAAAGGAATAGTGGAATAGCAGAAGGGATTGTAAACTCATCACTATTCAGGGTTTGTACAGAAATCGGAAATTAAAAATTCGAACTTTCTTCGTATTTTTTTTTTGGTGCTACCATTTCGATGAATTCGGTGTTGATTCCACCTCCCTATCCTACCATAATTCAAGCAATTTCAAACCTGATTCAAAAAGTGAAGTGCGTATGAATAATCTTTTTTAAAAAAACTACAAAATAAAGTTTTCAATACTTTTAATCTGCTCGAGAATTAAATTTTCGATTGACGCCACATAAGCCCATCAAAAGAACCAAGAAATAAAGTTCTGAGAGGGAAAAAATAGAATTTTAGAAATGAACAGAGCTTTCAACATAATCCAATCCATCGCGGAAGAAGTGAATTTTTGAAAATTTTTGGACAAAACTCAAGACCTTTTTTAAATTTTTTTTTTAAATTTTGCTTAAAAAACTGGTATATTGGAAACAGGCATAAATTAAAAAGGGAAGAGGAAGGAACCCCTCCCAACAGGAATGATGAAAAAAAACATTTCTCGACCGTCAAACGTGTTTTTTCAAAAAATTTAGCTCCCTCCACTTCTGTATACTGAAAAATTCCTTATAAAACCATGTCATTTTTAAAGTTTTTATTACAAAACCTCGTTTTTTTTTTTCATTTTTTGACTTATTTTGGTCCTTTACTAGGAAAATCCAAAAAATTTGCATACAAATTTATGAATCCACAACTGTTAAATCGTTTTTTTGTGTGTGTTTTTCAGGACAAACGAAGGACCTCTTACATGTATTATCGTTGGTCAATTATCGTAAAAATTTCATGCATTTTGATTTTTAAAAAAATCCAAGTCGTTTTAGAATTTTCGTGATTTTCATGTCAGTTTTAATATCTTGAGATATTAACTGAAACAATTACAAGTTTTTCTTCTCCAATCATTTTTTTCTTTCTCATTCCATGTTCTTAACCCCCCCCCCCCCCTCGACGATTTATAAAACTGTTTCAAAACTTATAAAAAAATAATTCTTTATACGAGCATTTCACCCCCCCCCCCCATCCACCCTTACATCAGGGGAATATGCAATTTTCTTAGAAATCACCAAAGTTTTTGTACAATAGTAATGAAATTGTTTTCTTTTCATCGATATTTGGTTAGAAAATAGGTGTATCGAAAGGAACATTTAAAAAAAAATTCAAAACTTAAAAATCAAGTATTTTTTGATTTTAATGAAAATTTTATAGACTAGGTATACAAATTTATAAATCCATGCAAAAATTTTGTTAAATGTTAGTTTTCAAAATTCTAATTTTTTTGTAAACCTTCAAATCGGTTGGATTATGAAATTTCATTTCAAACAACGCAATTTTCAAAGTTTTAGTTTCATGATGTCATTTTTTTGAAAATTTTGATTTCATGTCAAATAACTTTAAAGATATAATATCAATTTTTCAAAACTACAAAATTCGTGCTGTTTGTCACATTTTTTCAATTATTTTGAATAAATTTGAGTGTGTTGTCCCCTTTCCTCTTCTTCCTAATTTCTATTATCTTCCACTTTTATTTTTTCCGTGACGTGAGAAGGAGAGAAAAATTCCAAATCCAATAACTTCAAACTTGCATTTCTTTCTTTTTTTAAAAAATTTACCATACTTGTTTGGAAGACGAAATTTCAACAAAGTTGACTATTTATTCATTGAACTTCGTTGCCTATCAGACACCATGAATAATGACCCAAAAAACTGTGTATTCTCAACCTCTCCACTTTTCAGCTTAATTTTAAATTCATATTCGAGTCAGCAAAAAGGAATTTATAACTAAGTATGTTTTTAATCAACTTTCCAATTCGAATAGAGTTAAGCAATGACAAAAATTTAATGAACAAAACATAGTCCATTTCTAATCAAATTTTATTTCAAGTGATAAAATTCAGCATGGTGTCTACTGGATCTGAAAAATAAGAATTATTGCTATTTTCTGGATTTTTCCTGCCATTTTCATGCAATTTTTCTAGCTCTGAATTCCCCCCCCCCTCCCCCCAAAAAATTTCTTCCTATTAAAACATTCAAGAAAAAAGGAAACATGATGAAAATCCTTGCTTTTTGCAGTAAAATTATTAAAATTCTTGCCATTTTCTTGGTTCTCTTTTTTTGCCAGTAAACACCATTTTCAAAAAACTTAATTTTCAATTTAAAAAAATGCAGGACTGTTGAGCTACCTAAATTCACGACTCTTCAGAATTTTTTTCAATTTTGATCATAATTTTTTTGAATGCAGGACTTTTTCAACACTTTCAGGTACATAAATCCGAGCTCAAATTTTAAAATTCTGATCTACGTATTCAATTTTTCCAAAAAAAACCTCCTTAAATTGTAAAAAATTAAACTTCTAACCTATTCTCAACACCAAACAACAAATTCTAGCTCAATTTCTACGTTTAATTTCACTTTTAAACAATCAAAAAAGTAAATAAAATCAGTGCCTAAAACTCTCAAAAATCCAGAACGACATCAAAAACCCCCTCAAATAAACTTTTCGTATCACCCTATAGCCTATATACACACAATGGTAAATAAAGCCCGGTAAATATGATAACGTAAAGTAAGGACAAACAAAAAGACAAGAGATTTGAGCTCATTTCATATGTCCTACTCTCTTACAAACGTTAGCAACTTTAAACCTATTATTTAACTATCCACTTCTGTGAAAAAAGAGAAAATCGCGCTTACACAGAAGCCTAAAGAGAGAAAAAAAACACAAAACAAACATTTGATAAATTGTTAAGCTTTAGGTACGTTTATAACAATGACGCCGAGTTTTATTCTTCTTGTTCTTCGAACAACTTCAATTTATAACCAAAAACACAAGACGTGTTTTCAACGATATTATCTCCTCAGCCTGCTTAAAAATTTAATACGACCCAAATGTGCTAATATACGATATTCATTTAATGTAAATTTACGTCATCGCCCATTCCGATGAAAAATTTTCTTATCTACTCAAAAATACGAAAATTATTACTGACAATTTTAAGTGCTTCGTGTGTGCACTTGAATAACACAGAATTATACTCAAATTGTCTATCGCGACGAATAAAAATCTCCTCGAACTTCCTCGGTAAGTTCATAATTAAAACGCTGAAAATCTGTGACAAAAAGGCAGGGAATAGTGTTTTTTCCTGCAATATAAGTGAGAAACCAAGCACACGTTTTCGAAAAGTGAAAAAAATTGTAATTATAATAATTGAATCGGTAGCACGCGAACTTGACGACGCCGACGATGGTCGTTGTTTTGAGAAAAATCACTCGACACGTTACGCTCGGTTGATTACGTATACGAGAGCTGGGTGTGTTATTGTATAAAGAAAGCATCTAGATTTTTTCATCGCATCGTTGTCAGCGCCATTTTCCTATCGCACGATGAGCTTTTTCCGTCGATTTGCGTAGGTAGACCGAGATATTACCAAGTGTATAAAGGGGACGTGCACTGTACACATTATTACGCTCAAGTAAACAAATTTTAATAGACGAGATATTACTATACCGCAAAGATATCGAAGTAAAAGTAAAAATATTGAAGACTAGATGACGGATCGACCGATAGGGTATTTTTTTCACAATTTTTCACTTCGATAAAAGCTATATGTTGGTTGAGTCTTGGTGTCGAGGGCGATTACGAAGACTGAACTATACATATGAGTATTATATCTCGAGAAATATGACGAAATATTAGCTCCTAATTCATTTTGCCTCAAATAGGATTTCGACGTTCTAAACCAGAATTTTTTCCAATTTCCAAGTTCAAAATTTTCCGATTTCTTTAATATTCTAGATTTTTTTTAAAAACTGCATCTAATTTAAAAAAAATTCCAACAATAAAGTTTTTTTAAACTTACATTTTTTCAAAAAAATTCCAATTTTTTCAAATCTTTTTTTATTTTATATTTTTAAATTTCTTTCAATCACTGAGTTCGAAGAAAAAATTTTGAAAACATAAAGTTAAAATTTTTTCAAAATTCAAAAATAAAAAAAATTGAAAAAAATTTTCGAGTTGGAAATTTAAAAAAAAATGAAGTTGAATTCAATTTTTGAAAATCAGAATTAGAAAAATGTTGAGAAAATTTCAATTAAAAAATTTTTACAGTAGTAAAAAATCATTCCAGCTTTGATTTCTTCAATTTTTTTCCAACTTCGTATTTTTTAAAACTTCTCTCAACTCAAAAAATGTTTCTAATAATTTAAAAAATTTTCTCCAATTTTTTTTCAACTATAAAAATTTGTTGAAGTAAAAATTTTTTTAAAGTTTTTCCATAATTAAATTTTTCAAAAAAATTTCACCTTGATATTTTTCAAAATTTCTTTCCAACTCAATAAGTGATTAGAAGAAATTTATAAAAAAATAAAAGTTGAAAGAATTTCGAAAAATTTCAAATTTTAATTTTTTTTATAGTTTTTAAAATTGGATACAATTTTGAAAAAAAATCGAATTAAAGAAATTGAAAAATTTCTTAGTTGAAAAAATTTGTACTTGGAAATTGGAATAAATCTGGACTTTCATCTTCGAAATCCCATCTGCGGCAAAATTAATTAAGAGCTAGTGACAAAATAATAATTAGAAGACGACCCGAGTACTCAAACACGCGATTCTATCACCAACAGAGACGCAAATTTCAAAGAAAGAAAATCAGCGAACGATACAATGTACCTTGAAGTGACGAAGACTCCTATAACGGGTTCTACTAATTACCAATAGTTCATTACGGTCATCGTTCGGTTAAACGTACAATATTAGAATGAAAATCGCAATTGTATCGACGTACTGTACATTTCGAAGCAAACGTGCCACGAATAATAATACGAAGATTACTTCAACAAACGATGCTAAAATTAGGAACCCTATCTCATTCTCATTGGGAATTTTTTTCTACCACCATTACAACTCTGATAGGCCACTTTGTAACGGAGAAAATTCATCAAAAAGATACTCGGGAAAGAAATTTATTTACGAGAGAGGACGACCCCATCCAGAGAACGGTTTATCATCGGGAATGTAATTCTTCTCTCTTTTTTTTTTTTCGATGTCGTATATACGAGTTCAAGGCATGAAATGGAATAGACATTCGTAAACGACGAGGATAATATTTATCGAAAGAAGGGATGTTTTAAATGCATTTACGTCGGAGTCGTGGCTGGCTATGGTGACTGCATTCTGCACAATTGCACGTCGATATTGTACCCTAACGTTGGAGCAATTTGCATATAAGAGGGGTGGCGTAATGGTCGTTGTTACGTTATTGCTTCTCTCATCTTTATCGTTCCTATATATTTGCGTTTTAAATAATACCGAAGATGGGTATCATCTTTTGAGAAAAACCAAACGCCAGAGAATAGAACTGGTTATGAGATTTAGACCTTTAATATGTTTTAGATTATGAAATTTTTGACTAAAATAGAGAAAGCTGTTTTGTAAGTTGGTACAGAAAGAGGTGATTTTCAAATAGAAATTGTGAAATAAGTATTAAAAAAAAACAAGAAAGATGGAAATCTGACTCAAGATTCACCCCTTTGCATCGTTAAGGTGGCCAAATCTTGATAATAAAACAACAAACAAGGAGTCTAGCAAAATTTCATAATGAAAAAACAGGACATTTGGCAGAATATTATTCTAAAATTTCTCGGTTTGGGAGGGACAAACATTTTCTTTTTACACATTTTATTAATCGGGTAAAAAAAATCGATTGAAAAAATTTCAAATGAAATAATCCCACAATTCAGAAAAAACAAGGAGAATAAATTGAAGGTTAATTTTTTTTAAAAATAGAAAAAAGCAGGACATTTTGAATTTTCAACGAAAAGGCAGGACTTACAGGATTGTCTACCATTCTAATCATGGTAATGTCGGGCATCATAGCGAAATTTTTGAAGAAAAAAGTAACTTTCAGTAACTTTTTTTGAGCAAAAAGTGACCAAAAAGTGACCAAAACGTGACCAAAAAATTACCAAAAAGTAACCAAAAATTCAATTTTTTTCGGGGGTAATTTTTTTACAGTTTTCTGAGGGGGCAATTTTTTTTGTAGTTTTCTGCAAACTTTTCAAAAATAAATCAACTGAAAAGACGTGAATTATTTCATTCATCAAATTCCTGCGTCAAAACAACAAACAAACTAGCAAAAATCTATTTTTTTATTTTTTTCATGAAGAATTTTGAAAAATAGCAAATTCTACCAGAAAATTTGAATTTTTGCCTAGAAGTGCGAAGAAAATGTGACTTTTGAGGGGAAAAAGTAACCAAAGTGACCTTTTAGACCTAAAAAGTAACCAAATATGACTGAAGTCAAAAAAAGTGACAAACACCCTAAAAAAGTGACCCGCTATGATGCCTGTAATGTTAAAAGATTCGCTTGATTTTTGAGCACGAACACCACACAGAGATAAATAAATTTGAAGCTTTTTTTGACAAAATTTGTACGAAGACTTGGCTTTAGGAAGACTTTTTCAGTTTCTGACTATTTAGACCTAATGTATGAATAATCTTCAAACTGGATAGTAGGTGTAGGATGAAAAGACTCGTAAAAAATTATATAGGTACGAATTTTCAAAATATTAAATTTTCCGATTTTCAATGTTTTTCAAAAATTTTTGGATTTCAAGCTCATAAATAGAAGTTCTAGAATTTTCAAAATTCTAAATTAATAAAAAAAGTTAAAACCCACACGATTTTTTATAAAAAAAATATATTTGCCTACTTTTTCAAAATAATAATAAAGTTCAAGTACGGGGATGATTCATAAATTACTAATTTTTAGTCAAATTTTCTATATTTTAAATTTTCATAGTTTTTCATTATTTTCTAAATTCTCAAAATTTAAAAAATATTAATTTTCTAATATTACATGTTTTATCCAAATGAATACCTATCTCAGGAAAATTTAAAGTATTTTAAATTGAGATTTTTTCGATTCTTATTCTCTCTCTCCCCTCCCACCGTTTACAATGATTTCATTTAGATATTTTTTTAGAACTATATGAATCCGGACAAAATATAAGAATGAATTTGTAAATTTTCCAAATTTTATATTTCCCGTATTTTCATTATTCCCGTAAAATTTTCTAGACCAAAATTTTCAAAATACCAATATTTATAAATATTCTATGTGTTATCTTATCATTTCAAAAATTTTCAAATCGCTGAAATTCAATTTTTTTCTGTTCTCCCCTCTCTCTCTTTTCTTCATGATTTAATTAAGTTTTATTTAAATTACGAACGAGGCTAGTCTAAGAGGATTAATGATTTGTGAATTTTCTCGAAATTTTAAATTTTCTTTGGATTTTTATCATAATTCTACAAGCATAAATTTTCTCCAAATTTTCAGAGCACTAGTTTCTAAAAATTGTACGCTTCAACGAAATATTTTCAACAAGATTCAAATCATGGAATTCAATTTTTCTGTACCCTATCTTCTAAATTTCTAATTTAATGTTTTGATTTAGCTATTATTTTGGAATGACCAATAAAGATGGGCTGGGGTGGATAAATTTGTGAATCCCTATTTTTAGAGATTTTTTTAGTTTTCGCCTTTCTTTAGAATTTTTCAAATTTTTCAGGATATTATATTAAGAGAAAAATTTTTTTCATCCAAATATTTTTTTAATATTTAAATCATTGAAATTGGATTTTTCTGTGCCTTATTTTAAAATAACACTGAAGTGAATAAATTTTGAATTTATAAGCTCTTTTCAGTGTTTTTTATGTAAAAATTGAAGAAAAAAAACGAATTTCTGAATTTTTCTCGAACTTGACATTGGAAAATTCTTTGCTCTTTTGCCAAGTCACATGGTACTTCAGAAATTATTCTTTTTGATAAATTTTCAAAACGATAAACCATCGTTTCATGAAATCTACAGCTGACCAAAAAATTTAAATTGCATAATACTTCACAAAAACAACACATAAAATACCATTTACCAAAACACAGGAGTTATCCTAGGTCCAAAAATTCCATAAAGACACATTTTTGAACTACTTTTCTTCCCCCTTCTCCAACAGATTTATAGTCCTGCTCCTCTTAAAAAACAAAATGAAAAAAATTCCCAACCTCACAATTCACAATCTCAATATAGAAATGACTTCAAAATACGTTTAAAAAATTGCACAAATCATTACGCTACGACTAAGAATATGGAAAAAAATTTATCTCGACTCACCTTTCTTGTCTACCGTAACTATGTACAGTTGTATTATTCATTTGCGAAGGACTAGACATAATTAGTTGTTCATAAATTACAAGATCTTCGGAATTGGTAAGATTGTCCGGCGCCGATAGCACGTACTTTTTCTCTGTCGACTCGAAAAAACTCACTCGAACTTTACTCGACGGTACTTTAACCCCCTCACATCTGTAAACAAACAAGAAAAAAAAAACGCAATTTAACAAACACATTCCATTAACACAAACGTACGTAAATCAAGACGAAAAACATTCTAACATTATCATTTTTACACGATTTGTATGTACACGAATGAAAAAAAAAATACAAATATCGAATTCGCGAAATATAGGAAGAGCCTCGCCACGAAGAACGCAATACGACGATGAACCGATTAAAGTACTAAGCGCGACTTACGAATGTCTGGATGAATTTCGAAATCACATTGAAACCGCAGTGATAACTTTGTTTACTTTAACAATGAAAAAATTCGAGTTGACGTTAATTTTAGCACTTAACGCAGGCTCGATATCAAAAAAAAGTTAATTGCCCTTGTACTACATCAAATAACGAATAAATTAATGCTCTTTAAAAACTCCAACCTATAGTTTCCTACACATACGACCTGCGAGTAGGTTAGGTACATACGATGAAATTTACCAGAGGTCTCGTCAATACACCCAGACCTCAATACGAGCAAATGCACAATGTTCAACGATCATCGTCTCGAGCGTTAAATGCGAAAATAATTACATATTTTACGATTTTTTGACGCATCTTATTCGGTTAATGGTGAATTTTTTCCAACCGAAGAAAAAATATGAAAACAATTACAACGTGTGTGAAACGGACTCGGACGGTGGTAAAATTTATATGCGAAAAATTTCGCTATAATTGCCTCATATGTTTACCAAATGACATAACCATGGTTAATCATCGAGACAGCTTTAATTTTACGCGCCAAAAGTTGGAAATTTTGTAAGTAGTAGCTCGAGTTGACGGGTTTTATTCTAGATTTTATCAAGGTTTAAGAGGAAGAGACAAAATTCGCGAATTTGACATTTTCTCAGCCGTTGTTTGATTTTTAAAAGATGGTTGCTCGATAATACGAATTTTGCAAATAATCTAGATTTAGAGGTCGAAATGTGACTTTGTATGTGGCTTCTGTACTCCTTGCAGACATCAAAACCACCGCAGTAAAAATTTGTTAATGGCGATAGACACGCCAGTCGTAAAAATAAAGAACACGTTAATTTAACGAGATTGGTATTTAGGAAAAATTAAGTTGTTTTGGTTCAAATGTTTGAATATTGCAAAAAATATGTAGGTACAGAAATATTCAGCGTTGAAAAATACATATAAAAAATATCAGGTTTCAAAGAAAAAAAATACTCATTAAACCATGTGCTTATGATAACAACATTCCTTTTTTCAAAACTTCTAAACATATTGCATAATCTGAAAACCAAATTCAATGTATCGATTTCCCTCCTCTCCAATTAAATAGGTAACACGTATTATAAAATTTTTATCATTTTAATGACTTTTTTTTGGGAATTTGTACAATTTATTATCAATTTGTACATACAACTTTTTCCATCTACTACCACATCTCCTCTCAAATTTTTCAATTTTCATTACAATTGGATACCAAATTTGAAAAATTGAATGTATTCTTGTTTTTTGCTTCATTTTACAAGTATTTTAAATTGATAAATTTCACGTAAATCCAACAAAATTTCGACTTATTTCGAAAAACACCTACCATTCTGCTGAAATTTGCAAATTTATGAAGCATGGAGCTTGGTGATGAGAGAGGGGAGGAGGGGGAGGGGGTTGAAGTAGACATTTTTGTTCAAAAAGGAAGTCAAAATCTGAAATTTCATCATTGTTTTCCAAAATATTAGTTGTCGTAGAAAGCAATTCGTAACTTTTGATAAATTTTTGTGTCCTAATAAAGACCTTGGCAGTTTCAATGAACATAAATTTAAAAAAAATTGATTCGCATTGTTTTTATTTCACTGGAAGATGAAAGCAAAAACGAATCAGAGTTAACATTGATGGTAGGAGGGAAGGGGTGGGTAAAAACTGAAATATTTAAAATGAGATCGGATTTTTTACGATTCAATACGAAAATTATTTCACAAAAAGATCATCACTTTTACAAATTTTTCAATTTGAACCCCATTTTTCTGAATAAAAATATAATTTTTTCATTCCTGAGAGAGAAAAAGCTATCCCTACTGACTCTGGCTCTGGTTTAGTCTGGCTTAGAATTTGATTTCTTTTTTTTTTGGTTTTGTTAAAATCAGGTTTTCACAATATTTTCAAAATTCAACTAAAAATTATTAAATAGAAAAAATTTTCCACAATATGGACACAAATAACCAGAATTGGTATTTCTGGTATTCCCCCCCCCCTCCACCACAATTGAACAATTAATTAACAAAAATTTGGGGTAGGTTAGCAAAAGCAGGTTGTCTACCGATTTATAAAATTCGAAATTCACGAATTTTTCGCGACCTTTTCCCCATGATATTTACCTCTTAATTTCAACCCCCTCCCCCCCAAAAAATCAACGATATCAAATTTATTACAAAAAAAAATCGAAGCGAAAAGGAATTATGTATTTTAAATCAAAATCATAAAAAAATGAACGCATTCTGTAACTTTTCAAAATTCCGAAAGTAACCAAAAATTGGTGAAAAGTAACATTTAAAAAAATCTTACTCCATTACGTACATGAGGAATGCATGAAGGGGGCAGAATCAATTTATTCTCGTAATGTACAGTTCGAGATGGAACAACGGAAAAAACAAAAGAAACTAGGGTCATATAAAGAAACATTTAAAAAAGACAATTTTTCAGCAAAATTTTCTAAAAGTGGATTATTTTTATATTAAAGAAGGCATAGTTACTGCTCGAACGAATTTTTTTTTTTGAAGAATTTATTACAAAAGGAGCAAAAAACATTTCTTAATTTTCCTTTCTGAATTTTTAAAAAATCTCAGTAAAAATTTGAAAATTCTTCGATTTTTCCATATTTTTTGGAGAATAGACACAATGTCCCCTTTTCCAAAAAAATCGAAAATTTTTTGAAAATTCCTATCGTTGTCGCTATTAAATCTCCCACAAGAATGAATTTTTTCCGCTTCAAATATTCAATTATTGTCTAGAATAGAAGGGAAGAAGGTTTATAATTTAAGAATGATGTGAAAAATCATTAGAAAAAAATCCACATAGAAATCACGTAATCTTCCAAATTTTCATTCCTCAAAAATTTCTCCTTTTTTACTCTTGGTAAAAAATGATGAAGGGGAGAGGGGAGAAAAATAAGATATCATGTTTTATTATATGAAGAAAGCCACGAATTATTATTTCATAGCTTTTGGCTACTTTTCAGTGTGTCCACCGGTCGCGAAAGTCGCGAAAAAGTTGCGAATTCAAATGTTGGTCGCTAAAGTAGCGAAAAAGTCGCAAAATTACAAAAAATTCATCAAAAGTCGCGAATTTTTCCCAAATTACTTGATTTTTTTCGCTTTCTACAAAATAAAAAAATTAAAGAGGTTTCAAATTTCTGAACGTTTTTAAAAAAAGTTTTCGCCCTCGCTTCGCTCGGGCTCATAAATTTACATACAATGTTGAATTCTCCCGTTTCCCAGGAAAAAAAATTCAAAGATTTTTGAAAACTTGAAATTTAAAACTGCATATGTACTATCAGATAAATTTCTCAATCAACAGCTATGCTTGACACTTTTTCTCCTCTATTCTTTGCCAAGAACAAAAACAAAAAACATTTTTGGAAAATCAAGGGCCTAAAATTTCTGTAAATCGAAATGCAGTATCTTCAGTAAAATATATTCACCCACCCTCATCCCACCCCTTCCAAAATTCACCCTAGTAGAAAATGCAAAATTAAAAAACAAAAATTTAATGAAAAATGAAGGGTTGTATCAAATTTCGCTTCCACCAATTATTTCATTTTTAGCACCACTTCGTCAATTACAGAAACTTTTCATCATTTTCGCAACCTTTAATACCTACCTGTTGAAAACCTTAGAAAGAATAAATTATTTTTGGATCAACAATTACACTTTTTTATTTTAGAGAGGAGCGAAAGTAAAATTTTTGAAAAAATAACAACTCGAATGGCACACCTGATTCGTCTACCTCCAAAAAATGTACCAAAAGTAGGGACTAAAGGCCTTTTTTTAAATTGTGTTTTCGACATATTTAAACCAAAATGTTTCGTTCAGAAATCATCAAAAATATTTTTTTTTTTAAAAAGGGGCATAATGCTGCTATCAATTAATTTTTTTACCAAATTATTTTCAACAAATCAGTTTTAAAAAAATTGAATTTATTTTCTGTTTTTTATTAGTGGTTGTTTTTTTTCATAACTCTACGCACTAAAAATCATAAATTTTTGATTGTCAGATCCGGGAACTACTCTAAATGGATGCTTTAAATTTCCTTTTTCGCAGCTTCGAAGAGAAGAATTTTACTCTCTCATTTCTGAATCAGTGAAATTTATAAAAAAATCACTGAAAAATCACTGAAAACTCAGTGATATTTGTGAAATTCACTGAAAAATCTGTGAAATTCTTTGAATAATAAGTGAAAAATGACAGAAAATCAGTGAACTTCGCTAATTTTTTCAGTGCTGCAATTCTGACTATTTATCAGTGATTTTTCACTGATTCGAAATGAGAGAGTACGTCTCACTTTCTAAATGATTTTTTTTCAACATTTTCAACCTCTCTCGTTTCAAAATCGAGTCTTTCGACGATTCTGAACCACGTTCAATAAAATTCTGGACTTTCACTGAATTCAGAAACCATGCCCCCTCTCCATCACCTACCTCGAAAAGCCTTTTACTTCGCCCTTTTCGACCATAATTCAATCACACTCGAATCTTGACCATCTTTCAGCACATCGGGTCATTTTATTGACACGACCGAGTATTTATCATTTTAATATTTCAAGCATACTACGAAGCCTCATTGGGTCATTGTCGTTAACGTGCGTATACTCTGCAGTCCACACGAAGGTTACAACCGCATCCATATTGGGTTCTGTGTCGCACACTCTGGCACGCTGTGCCACTTATTAACTTTTCATTCTTCATCTTGTTGGTAATTTTTCAAAGTAAACACCGAAAATGTCAAAGAGCTGACAACGTTACACGTTTCAAAACCACAACTGAATAAATTTTCGCCGACGAATCTACAAGTTCGATACGTAAGCAACTATCGAAGCCACACATACATAACCGCAAGGTAAGTATTCGATGTCTGCAGCATTAGCATACCGAAGTTTGGTAATTTTTAATTACACGTTAGATAGTCGAAGCTTTAAAATTGGGGCAAAAGTTATAAACACAACAGAGACCTAATTTTGCACGATTTTATAACAACCTTGGCTCGGGTGTGAGTGAATCTGTAACACATAGGGCAGCTGGGCACACTTGTGTAAAAATCTTTGTATTAAATATGCGATGATATTTGGCAAGAGTGCGAGTTATTTTTAAAATTTATATTTTTACGACGCCCCGATGCTAATGGAATATAATGGTTTAATCGAAATTTATACAACGTTACGTCATTGATACGAAACAGTTTTGTTTCCATGTAATACGTAAACGTATCAAGTACATGCCATTTTTTCCCTCAACGATGAAGTCATCCGTGTCGAATAAATCTGGCTGGAGTTGCTATTTAAATGTAACTAGGTACTCGACGAGCTCGTTAATTCCGCTCGAAAGATTCGATTTATTCCGCGAACTGGTTGGTTTATCAAAAGGATCTTTATCGTTTCCTATACTCCTACTATGTCAGAATTTCAAACTGCAGAGAAAATTTCGCGAAGAGGCGAATCTTGGGTGCATTTATCATCATAAAAATAATTATCAAACATATGCAAATAAAATTCGTCGCCCATAGAACTGCCAACTACACAAAAATCAACCCAACAGGTTCCCAAAATTTGCCAGCAGATTCAAGGTCGCCTCAGAAATTTAGTATAAATTTTCCAACAAATTTCTTCCATTTTCTCGAGTATTGGCGAATGATCTACATCAACTGTCCAATTACGCCCTCTCCTAAACGGTAAACAAGAATCTCGTGCAATTTTCGGTCAAAAGAGTCAATTACATCAGTACGAATGACATCATCGTTAAGCAATGGTCAAGGTTATTTTAATATTAACATTGTCTATGTACTTTCGATGCCACCGAACGATGTCCACGGAGAAGAGAAAAAACAACGCGGTGGTATTTTCAGAAGGCGTAGATAATTAATTCTTCCTTATTTACGAGCAATTAACGTATCCCTATGGCTTACATTCGTGGTACCTATTCAAATTGTACAGCTGATTTAACCCTTTCGAAAATTAAATTCGAGTAGCGAATGGATTTCTTCAGAGAATTTCGAAAGTAGATAGGAAATTATGTTGAAATTCTATTACGAGGCATTTCGTACGAAAAATGAATGCAATTAGATGGGGAAATGAACTGATATCACACAGTGATACAAATCCAATATCAGATTACAAAATATCCATATCTGATGCAAACGAGCAAAAATATGAAAAGCTACGACATTCTATCAATTTTTAAAACTGATAAGCTCAGTCTAATGAACAAATTGCATAATGCAATGCATCTAGATCGAATAAACAGTATCAAAAGTGCATAGAATCTAACACCTTATTCGAAGCATTAAGAACGAATCAAACACTAGAAAATAAGACTTCAAACAGGGCCACTTCTACTTCAATCGTAATTATTTCTTTTAACGATTGGGATTAATTACACGTATGAAAGTTTCAATTTAATTGACAAACTCACCCAATCGACTTATCTCGAATCCACTTAAAACCTATCCGATTACATCGAAGATATCACCAAACCATCGGATTATTTCACTAGCTCGATCGTAGTATTCGAAAGGACGAATGTTACGCGACACAGGACACAATTTAATAAGAAATTTCGTAAATTTTAATAAAATTTCACATCATCTAGATAATCACTACACGAATCAAAGCCGCGAACGTAAATAACCGAATACAAATTTAGATTATTTTCAGTATTCCACGTTCCATGACCTGGATTGAATGGAAAAGGGATTGTTTATATTATAGTACCATATTCGACCGCTAGGTGTGATTTTACGTTCGTTACGTTACGCTCCTAGCGGAATCAACAGGTAACTAAGAAGTAAATAGGAAGAACTAGGTAGGATATGGATTCAGGAGGTCTCGTTTTTTCAGTTTTTTTATTTTTTTCAAATTTTTCCACATGAATGATTTTAGATTCCGTATGGAAGTAATTCGAAGCGAATAAATTTACATTCAGCGACTACGAAATCAATAAAAGAAATTATATAACAAAAGAAAGGCCAGACGAATGAATAACTTGTCCTATTTACTTGATTCATTGCAATATCAACTAGTATTTTATATCACGAGCTCATTTTACAGTAAATTTATCATTTGGTAGTTGAAAAAAAAAACACCCCCGAATGGATAAAATTTCATTATTACTCACTCGTTTGTTTTCAATGATCTACAGTGTTTACTTTCCACTACTCCATACGATAATTGAAAATTGAAAAAAATTTTACGCTGAGAATTTTGAAACATTTGGAATTTTTATATGCATAAATATCGAAATGAAACTACGATATCGAATGTTTTGATAAATTTTTACACGATGATAAAATTTTCAGAATGAAATTGATAGCCAAGGATTAGTGGAATTTTCGACGAACGTAAACAATCGTTTTGAATGAATGAATTTTTCAACGATTTGCGCGGAAATGAGCAACAATTAAATTGACCACACCTTTACCAAAACTGAGAAAAACACCACGCCTGAATTAATTTCGTAGGTAATCAAATTGATTTACAGGTGGATTTATACAGCTGAAGTATTTAAAACGAATGTATTGTTCGAATAATACCAATTTCGTGTTGGGTTTTTTTCAATACCTATGCGATTTGAATAAAGATGAAAATTTTCCACTGATTATTCTTAATATGAATTTTCGACAATTCGAACTCATTAAAGGTATACGCGGAAATTTATAATCATTAAGGGACTTGTCTTGAAGCAAGGCGTGGTTGTTTATAGTAACGACATTTTCTTTAACCTTATTCGAGGGTTAGTTACACGTGAACGATGAATTCCCAAGATATGAATTTGATTTAATTAAGTGTGTGAAAATTGAGGCGCAAGTGGATTATATCAAGGCAAAAATGTGTAATTCTAGTTAACACAAGAGATACTGTTTACGAGATTACATTGATAAGTCAGCGAAATTGTCGCCCATTTTTTCAATTTTTCTGAACGTGGATATGTTTTAGGACGGAGGTCAACTAGAAATTTTTACCCCTGTTCTCAACAGTAGCAGAAAAGTTCCATAGCCTGATCTGACATACAAAAAAAAAAAAAAGATGGATGCTGATAGGTATTTTGTCAGAATTAGAAAAATGTTGATACTGTACATTTTTTTTCACATAAAATTTTCTTTCATAATAAAACAACAGATTTTACTGAGAGGGAATGTTAAAATAGCGTAGCATTTCTTAAAAAAAAAAAAAAAGATACTATATTAATAAACTTTTGTTAGGCGGTTTTTTTGAAAAAGTTGAAAAATTCTTGTCAGATTTTTAAAATTTATTGCAGTTGTTGAGAAATTTTTAAAAAAAAGAGAAAAAAGTTGAAATACTTTACTTTTTTTTTTTAGAAAAAATCCTATTTTTGTGAGAGATTGGTACTAGAAAAAATTATTTTAAATTATCTATCTGGCATACCCAAACTAGTGAGGGGTTACACAAACTTGGGAGTTGGATACATAGATTAAGATTACCAGTATTCTTAATCTATGGTTTGATATGAGTATACCTGGATAGGTAGATTATAGGTACCATAAAAAAGTTAAATGAATAAGTTGCCTAATTTCAAAATTGAAGGGTCAAATGACATTTCAAATAAAAATGGTTCAAAACAATTATTTTTATCGTGGGAAAGAGGTATACCTTTTGCCTACTTACCTACAAAGGTGAACAAATTTTCAAATTTGTGATTTTTTGCTCAACATCAAAATTGAAAGAGCTGGAGGGACACTTAAGGTGAATGGGTTCAAAAATTTTAAATCCCGATTTTGAATGATCCTTAGCCTCTTCAATTTCAGTGTTAGATAAAAAAAATATATTACTCAGAACAAAATTTATAAAGTTTCTAGACGAAAGGTCTATTCATTTTCTTTATCTATTTTTGCTTCAAATTTTTTTTTGCAATAGTACTTATAAATTTTTCTGAAGCCCCCTTCAATTCTCAAATTGAGAAAAATTATCACAATATAGAAATTAGTAATTCATTTTTCGAGGTACAACTCATTCCAGGGGGCTGAAAATTATCATGTTTTAAACGAGAATTTGCCCCTTCAATTTTAAAGATGAGCAACGTGTTCATCTAACAGTTTTTTGTTTTTTTTAGAAACACTCGGTTGCAGGCCTGTGCAGAGAGAGAGAGAGAAACGTTTTCCCGGGCCCGAGTGTTTTTAGGGGGCCTGCGAGGGTAAAAAAAAAGTTTATTATTTTACTAGGACTTCCTCAAGCAAAAAATTTGGCTTGACCACGTCGTATCGACGTTTGAAAGATTTTTTTTTTGGTCTTACATTTTTTCCTCTGGGCCTCGATTTTCTTCTCACGGTCCTGCCCCGTTAAATGCATCTATACAATATGGGATCAATTTTCTAGGCAGATCACTCACTTTCAATTTATTGAAATTGCTAATAAAAAGGGTGGTATCTAAATCAGAAATAAAATTCTAGGCTGAAAGAAATTTAAAATCCGAAGTGCAAATCCTCAAGTTTTTTATTGGAATTTTGGCACGTTTTTAAAAATTTAAAATTAGGTACTTCATGGCCCCGTAAAATAAATCGGTACGAAAATTTGATCTATTCAAGATGAAAAACTGAAATTAGGTAAATACCCTGTTTTTGACCTCTCGAATCAATTGGAGACGAATTCAAACCAATTGGAAGCCTCTAAGAAATTTTTGCATTCCACAGCTTTGAAAAAGGGCTCTTAAAGAACCTAACGCAAATTGCTCATATTGATGACCTATTTGATCAAATGAAGCACAATTTTTCAAAATTCGTCATTATCGAGTTACCTAAATTAATATTTTTCTGCAGCAAAAATTCTTCGTAAAAATTGTAAAATTTACAGAACGCTCCAGATTGGTTTGAAACTGCTTTAAATTGATTCGAAAAGTCAAAAATAGGATATGTACCAAATTTCGACTTTTAACTTTGATGCTTGCACCACTTGGGTATTTTTCAATTACCGCCCTGAATTTTTGCTAGAAAAAATATTGATTTGACCCGGAAGCAACGAATTTTGGAAAATTGTAGTTTACTTGATCAAATAAATCACCGATATGAATAATTGGCGTAATTTCAGGTGTTGAATTACATCTAAATCCTTTTAATGAGCGTTTTTCAAAATTTGCTGAAAGCTCCAGATTGGCTCGAACTTGCTTAAAATAATTCGAAAGGTCAAAAATAAAATTTCATGTACTAAATTTAAATTTTTCACCTTGAGCAGAATTTTACAAGGTTATGGGATAATTTTTGATTTTCAAAAATTCGCCAAAATTCAAAAAATGAACTTTAGCTTCTAAAATTTTGGATATAAAGCCCTTTTAGAATATTCTTTCAATAAATTATTCAGGGGCGTAACCAGAAAATAATGTATAGATGAGGGCACAAAAGTTTTAGGTGGGAAAAAAATTAAATCCAGGTGTGTGAGATAGAGGGTAGTAAAAATACGCGAATACGAGAAGGATTTCAAGGGAAGGGGGTAAAAGGGAGCTTTCTTTCGCTCTGCCCCCTCAGATAGATGATAGAATTTTAATTTTGTTCATGCCCAGGCAAAATTTCGAAAAAATTGGATTTTTCATGCCCAAAAAATACTTTTTTTCAGGTTTTGATCCTACGTACCTAACTCAAAATGCTTGTTTTAAAGTTTTTTTTTTCATTTTTTGTTGGGTGGGCCAGAGCTGGGCCAGATGATTTTTCAAGTGGACCTGGCCCACCCAGCCCATCCGCTGGTTACGCCCCTGATATTATTATTTTAACCAAAAAATTTACAGTCGTTCAAATCCTTTCTCGTCAGAAATTTTAAAAATAGGAAAAAAACTAAAGAAAAATATTAAATTCCGCCTTGAATGGTAAATTTCTCTCACAGTCGCAGAATTCCTCCGTTCACACTTCAAAACCTCAAATCACACAAAAACAAGACATTCGACGACACAAGAGATCTACTAAATAGGCACCTCTTATCTAAATCCCTTACATTTTTCGTAGTAAACAGCTTCACGAGCACTTGACACGACAATACGCGGTATTTACACGAAACCTCGAGCCACTGAGAACTCCTCTCTAACCGTACACAACTCGACTTCGGCATAAATATCGAGAAAAAAAAATCCTGTCAACTTTTACATCGCATGTCAAGATACTCGAATCAATTCATACTTACGTCGAATACGAATCCGTATCGTCACTTTTATCGGAATTTGATTTCTGCGACGGAGTAGGTTCGGGTTCTTCTTGGACAGGGGTTTCGTAAATTAACGTCTCCACCATTGATCCTTTCGAACTTCCGAATGATACCCTGCGAAAAAAAAGCAAAACAAATTTTTATTACTTGTTTTTGTAGGTACGTATATTCAAATCATAAAAAAAAACTAGGTCGATGTTTCCACGACTCACACGCAAATAGATGAATAATAAACCATCGAGTGGTTATTTTCGGTCAACATTTTTTCTATTTTAAAATCCAGCAATTAATTCGTCATTAAATACAGTCACTTTACCAATTCGAACACGTGTTTTATTAACGAACCATGGCTAATTGTAATAGAGTAATTTTCTCAAATACGAATTTTTTTCTCCAAATGAAAGGCAAAGGCGCTGTTGGCAAAATTTAACCATATTTTACACTCGTATGTAAAATAGAAGCTAAATTTAACGAGGATTTAAATTACCGTGAAATTGTTATAAATATTTTTCTAAAATTTCTCTCGGAGAAAAATCCCCTCTAGTTGGGAATTTTTTACGATCAAAACATCTCGTCGGCGTCGTAACAATCGAGCAATATTTTACAATAACGAACTATATAATTTCTCGTATTACGTGGGCAAAAAATGAAGAAAAATGATTCGGGCTCGGTTACCACCTAAGGGAGATCTGCTGGTAATTTCCGTTGCGGCGATAAAATGCTAAACGAAGGGAATTTTCTAAGGTCAAGGAAAACTATGACGTGAGATTTTTATTCAACCGTGAATTATCTAAGGTGAAATAATTCTCACCTTAGCCAAGGGTATACTTCGAAAGGGTAAAAGAAAACAAGGCATTTTATTGACGAAACCCATCTCGAGCTGTCTAATTAACTCCGCAACAATTTTCGTTTTATTATTAGTTCGTAACATGAAACAGATTCGCCGATGAAAAACTATATCTTCGATATAAAAACTCTAAAGATTTCAGGAGACCTTCAACTTTTGAAAAATTTCAAAACACATGAAAAGTTTTCTGTTCGATTTTTTGCCCATTGTTGGAAAAAGTTACGAAAACCGTGTGATTTAAATTCTACGCAGTTTATCGAAAAACTTACGAGTACAACGTCGTTTTTTTCTCCATAAATAATGGATTTCTTTATTTCGACGGTATTTTTCGAGAGAGGATGAGGGAAAACACCATGAATTTAAGATTTTTCATTCTTTCGCATCCAACGTCGTCGATGTGAATATTTAAACTAGACTCGCCAACTGACTTATTATTTTTTCAATACCTTTCGCCAATGCATTTTTCGAAACGATGCTGATTCGACTAAAAATAAAAATTGCACCATACTTGAAAACACACCTCACATTTGGGTGACGACGTGAAATACCTCATCAATTACAATAAACAATCTTGCTTGCGTTGGCAAAATTCATTCATTTAAATGATACGAACCGTGTCGACGTTGACAAAATATTACGTACGTATTCATAACCGATAACAATTTCGAGTAGGTTTTAACCTTTACCTTGCCTCGTTCGAGTAAACAGTTTCATTAATTTTGGCAATCTTTATGCACCCAAAATTACCCGATGATGAATGGGTGTTCCCAGAACGAAAAAGAATAGTTATTCTGTAGAAGCAGAAATCCATCTCGCGAATAAATTTTCCATCGGATGAATTTTTTTTTCAATTCGACGTGAACTCGAATGACCTCTTGAAAGACCATCCAAAAGATTTCAATTAAAATTCACAAAGCTGGGAGCTTTTTTCTAAAGGGCTTTGTGAAAGTAATTTCCTTTTTGTATGAAGCCTCCGGTACAATTCGCCTGGGTGATATACGAGTATGCAATTTTAATAACTTATATGAGTTGAATGGCAACACTACGTGAATAAAATAGTATGACATTTCCGACAAAAGAAGAATTGAGCAATAAATAAAAGTAATATGAATGCGTATTTGCAATAAAATTTACTTCGCGATGATATGTAAAAGTTACATACATGTAATGCGTATGTACGTAGTTTTTTCTCTTCCCGAATAAAAATGCAACAAATCAAGTTTCGTATGCTTGGTTTATTGCACAGCGACGTTTATTTTTCTTCGCGGTATTATTAGAATGATATTCATGAAATTATTACTTGAAGTGTATACATCTCTAAAAATGTCGAAAGGGAACAGTTACGTATTTGTTGAAGATATTTTGTATTCGTTTTATTTTTAAAAAATTACTCAGGCAAGAATTGGTACGATTCTGGTAATGATAATGACGAAATGGGATAAATAAATTACGACCTAGGACGAAGGCGGATGAATAAATGACATTAAACAGGTCGCCAGGCGTTTAGGAAATTGAATAAATCATGAAATTTTTTTCATTTCGGCTGTGTAAACAGATATTATCAGTATGAAGTCCATAGCCTGTAGTTTTCTTCTAATAAAAAATAACATTTGGAAAACAATCGATCATGTCTATTCGAATCTCATTGGAACGATTTTTGAGTGACGAAATTGGTGCCCTAATTTTGTCAGAATAGGCAACTTCTTATACACTGTCAAGTTTTCGTTCAACAATAGGAACAGAGAAAGTTGGGTACTTCGATGGCATGATTTTAAATAATTTGTACTTCATCGGAAAACATATTTTCAAATTATTCCGAATTATTCTCATCATTTTTGAGACTTATGAATAATTTTGAAAATAGGTAAGTATGGTACATGGTGTCTACTGGATCTGAAAATTGAAAATTCTTGCTATTTTATGGATTTTTCTTGCCATTTTTATGGTATTTCCTTGCTTTAAATTTGGCCAAAAAAGGTTTTTTTTTTTAATACTTTGATGAGGAAATTTTTTCTTTTTGCAGTAAATTCATTAAAATTTTTGCTTTTTTTGGTTTCTCTAGTTTTTCTTGCAAGTAGACAGCATGAAATAGCTTCAATTTTAAAAATACAATTATTTCAATTCATTCGAAAAATTTTAAACGTATACCTAGTTACCCAAGAAATTTTCCAAAAAAATCAATCCCTTGCTCTCATATAAAAAAAATGTCTAAATGAACGAATAAAACTGTTTCTCGTGATAATGTGCAAATTAACAAAAATAAAGAAACTTATTCTGAATAATAAAATGTTCTTGATAAAAAAAATCAATACCAAAAAAAATTTACAAATTGGGATGACATAGGAAGTCTTTTCTTTTTGGTTATGAGCAAAGCCCTCTACTGAGGAGATTTGTTATGAGTTATGGCTGAGCTCTCTCTCAAAGGAAAATTGTGCATATTTCAAAGGGACTTTACTTTTTTATTCATAACAGTTGAGTTTGAGCAGAAAATATTTTCAAAACATGATTTTTAAAAATCACAATTAAAATGTAGACTTGCTATGCCATTTAAATTTGCAAGTTTTTTTTTTTATATTGATATTTTACAGAAATGATATAGGGAAGTAGCCAAAGTTGTGCTCATATGGAGAGACAATTTTTTTATACCTATCATAATATTTTTTATTAGGAAGATTGCTCCTATTTATTAGCTAATTTAATACAATTAGTCTACAGTCCAATTGGCAAAAAGTGCTCTAGAAATCGAGATCACCGTGCTTTTTTGGGGCGCAAAAAAATCAGTTGGCTTATTGTGGGTATGGGTCCCATAGTATGAAAAAAGGTGTATTTTGGATTTTTGCCGTTGCACAATAGGGAGCTGGGGCCTAAAAACCCCTCTTTTTTCCCATTTTTTCAACTTGGCCGGGCGCAAAAAATTTTTCACAGTGTGATAGCAGACACTCCCCCGACTCCAAATATATGTCACAACCCTTGGGCCACTTGCACAATGGGGCGCTAGGCCCCCCAAAGTGCGATTTTTCGCCAAATTTGACCATTTTTGGCACAATAATGCCTCTGTATGCGACGTGTGGTCTGGGGCGCAAAAAAAATTAAACGAAGTGTAAACTCACATTCATTCCGCATCCGATGAGCCAAAGTTTAAGGAAAATGGTTTGCACAATACGCCGTGGTGGAATTTCAAAGTTGAGAAAATGTGTGATTTTCACCCCTTTTCATCATAAATTGAGTTATCAAAAAAATTCTGAAATTTGGGTTGCGACCTATGAAAATGGGTTAAAATTTTACAAGCAGAACGAAATTATTAGTGAAAATTGAATTGAAGCAATTTTGACCCTTTTTGAGCCTCAAATTGAGCCCGATTTTTGAGTATTTCCCAAAAATTGGCATGTGACCAATGAAAGAGGGCTAGAATTTCGTCAAAACTTCAAAAATGTTATCCAAAACTATTTTTGAGCAACTTTTGAGAATTTTGAGCCCAAAATAAGATCAAGTTCTGAGTATTTTCCAAAAATTGGTATGTGACCAATTGAAATGGGATAAAATTTCTTCAAAAATTCAAAAATGTTATCCAAACCATTTTTGAGCAACTTTTGAGAATTTTGAGCCCAAAATATGATCATTATCTGATTATTTTTGAAAAATTGACATGTGACCTCCAAAATTTTTGAAACAGGTAAAAAATTTGCTCAATTTGAGACTCAAAATTTTTGAAAATTGCTCAAAAATAGTTTCAGATAACATTTTTGAATTTTTGACGAAATTCTAGCCCTCTTTCATTGGTCACATGCCAATTTTTGGAAATACTCAAAAATGAGGATCAATTTGAGGCTCAAAAGGGGTCAAAATTGCTTAAATTCAATTTTCACTAATAATTTCATTCTGCTTGTAAAATTTTAACCCATTTTCATAGGTCGCAACCCAAATTTCAGAATTTTTTTGATAACTCAATTTATGATGAAAAGGGGTGAAAATCACACATTTTCTCAACTTTGAAATTCCACCACGGCGTATTGTACAAACCATTTTCCTTAAACTTTGGCTCATCGGATGCGGAATGAATGTGAGTTTACACTTCGTTTAATTTTTTTTGCGCCCCAGACCACACGTCGCATACAGAGGCATTATTGTGCCAAAAATGGTCAAATTTGGCGAAAAATCGCACTTTGGGGGCCTAGCGCCCCATTGTGCAAGTGGCCCAAGGGTTGTGACATATATTTGGAGTCGGGGGAGTGTCTGCTATCACAATGTGAAAAATTTTTTGCGCCCGGCCAAGTTGAAAAAATGGGAAAAAAGAGGGGTTTTTAGGCCCCAGCTCCCTATTGTGCAAGGGCAAAAATCCAAAATACACCTTTTTTCATACTATGGGACCCATTCCCATAATAAGCCAACTGATTTTTTTGCGCCCCAAAAAAGCACGCTCAATGAACATTTTTTGCCAGTTGGACTGTAGACTAAATTTAACAAGAACCAGTTTTCGTTGAAGAAGTTTTTGAAGATACCAGTCGAAAGTTTCTTAAAACTAGTACCTACATATTGAGGAAATTTCATTTAATCTTAATTTACGTTTAATCAGAGTAAAAATCAGCATGAAAAAAATTAAAAATTCGGATGTAATCAGAAAATTTTTGAAATGATTTTTCTAACCTCTGGAGGTAATTTTTTAAAAATATTTTTAAAATGACCGTTCTTTGCTCATTAAACGAAAATTTTGAAAAAAGTTTGTGCTCGCTTTGCTTGGACAATTTTTGAGTAATTCTTCAAAAATTGAATCATTTTTTCGATTTTTTATCGCACGAACCTCATTTTTTTCTGACAACGGCAATGTTCCAACTATGTTTTATCCTCCTTCAGAAAATTCAAAAAAAATTGGTATCAAAAATTTCATATTTTCCCTCTAAAATTTCCCCTCTAAAATCTTAGTTTGTTTGTAACTGGAATTTTTTGCCTTGTATGTAGTTGAATAACAAATTCGGGATTTTTTAAATTTATTTAGGAAACTTACTACAAGGCATTTAATCCCTTCTTCCATCAAAAATTTCTGACCCAAAATTCCATTTTTCAAACCTTGACGAATTTTTTAAAATTCGAGCCAATGCAAAATAAAAAAATTTGATCTAAACGGCTCATAAAAGACTTTAAATCTAATAAACTTCAACACTTACAAACGCGGATTATTCACGTTTGTGTCCCTTTAGATCGATCTGAGTATTTTCTAAAATCCGCTGTTTTCTTTCACATTTTTCTACAGTAAAATTTTTTCACAAAAATTGAAATAAAAGTACAAAAATTTGTTAGGGACTACAAATCAACTCGAAATCGTTGGTCAAAAATTATCTATATACTTACCAAATTTTAGCTTTTTAATTTTTCAAAAGTTCACTAAATTTCGAAAAATAAATTTCAGCTTTTAAAATTTTTGATGCTAGCATTTTGTAATGTCATTTGATGTATACCTTCGTCTCGATTTAAAATTTTTCTGCATGTTAGTTCTGAAATCTTTTTAGTCAAATATATTTAAGCTTGATCGGAAAATTACACAAATCACACACATCTATTCAGGTTCATCAGAAATTAAAATTCTCCAGGTTTATTCAGATTTAAAAGTATTTCAGCTTCGTCGAAAAAAATCATAGAACTGATCAGCTCTTTATCGAAAAAATTCTTGTGTGAGATATTTTCACCTATTATAAATCCTGTCCTTCTCATTCCTCCTCAAAATAAAATAAAATTCAATCTACAATAAATTAAATGAGTATTTTTTTTAGCCAAAATCAATAAAATAATTCAAAAAATACGACATAATACTAAAAAGAACATATGTCTAGGTATGTAAAAAAACTGACTCCAGATTGGGGGTGGACGGAGGAGGTGCTGAACCGCTGACTCAGAATTTTACAAAATTTTCAAAACATCGCCAAAGATTTAATAGACCTAATTTACATTAAAAACCACTTATAAACTTTTGATTTCCCATTTCAATGTTTTCTTTTCATCAAAAAATATTACGTAATTCTCCAACAGTTTTCGATGTGGTACACCGCATTTCCTATCTCGTACACCGAACAGCTGAGCACATTTTATGCGCATATTTAGGATTAAATGCGACTAGTGGGACTGCCTTTTCAAATCCGCTAGTAGCAATAAAAGAGAATTTTTGTGCGTACATATCGAATAGTATTGAATACGAGCATATTTTTATATCGAAAAGTAAAAAATTCTTTCCCTTTGGAAACTAACAAAAATTTTTAATAAAAAATTCGTGTTTTATGTGTTTATATTCATTGCACTTGCTCATATTATTACCTACAGTGAAAAGCTCGAAAAGAGGAAGATTTCGGTTTCATTTACCCAGCTACCTAGTAGGTTATAGGTACCTATTCAGTTTATTATTACGTTCCTTTTTTTTTCAACAGGTCGATACGTAGATGGTCGGAAAAAATTTGAAAGCTTTTGTTGTACCGTTTGCGAACCCTGAGTATTATTCGATAGATGCTTTTTCAGTATCACGTCGAATATTTCAAGAAGAAAATTGGAAATATTCTGCTGTGGGTGTCATTCACAGCTGGTGGCCTAAATTTTATTCTGAATAGGGTTGAAAACGTAGGAAGATAAATACCTACCTTTTTGTAAAACATCTTATGAAATATACAAGAGTGACTACGAAAGATATTGGTTCGAAACTAAAATTAATAGAACATTTTTCAAAGCTGTTCAGTCAGAAAAAATGAAATTTTGCCATTCGACATTACCTCGTTCTTTATTTTGGCGAGAAGAAATTCCCAAATAAGATTTCTAGTTATTTCTCTGGTAATGATTTTACTCAAAAAATATTTCGATCAAATTTTATTTTAATTTTATTTTTCTCCTTGCTTTAGTCCATGAAGCATCTGCCTACTTAATGGAAATGTAAGAAGGTAATGAATAAGGAGGAATAAAGGATAATTTTTTCAAAGAGAAAATTCAATTTTTTAAAACAATCTGATACTTTATTTGGACGTGATTTGAGACTTTTATTAAATTTTTTGACGTGAGCTTGATTTATAACAGAAGGAGGGGAGCAAAGAAAATCTTCAAAAACACAGATATAATAGAAATTTTTGTAAATTCTTGTTGAAACGCTGAAGAAATGAAATAAGAATTACCTATTTAAAAAGTATAGGTAATAATTTTAAATTACGTTTATACCTCAGAACCGTTTTATAATTCCACGTCAATTTGAAATCTTCGATTTTTTTTATCCTAGTTTTTTTTTTTGAAAATTTCATAAAACATGATTAAAACATACATAAGCGCACCCAAGGTAGGGGGGCGAGGGCTTAGGAGGTTTGAGCTCCCCCCCGCTCGAACAGGAGATTTTTTTATTACAAAAATGTGAAAAAAGTGAATTTTTTCTCTTGAAACATGATTTTTGAAAAAAAAATCACCCTCGCTTTGCTCGGGCAGTATTTTAGTCCTAATTTAAAAATTGATGATTTTTCACTGATCTTTCGGTCAAAAATTACTAATTTCTCAATCATTCTCAGTTAGTCAGAAAAAAACAATAGTAATTTTGATTAAAAAATCAGTGAAAAATAACTGAAATTCCGGTTACAGGTCTTTTTCCCGAATCGAGATTCCCGAACGGACATTTTCCCGAATGGATTATTTCACGAATATTTTTTTCACGAATACTTTTTCCCGAATGCAATTTTCCCGAATAGAAATCACGAATGGCCGATTTCACGAATGGTCGATTCCCCGAATGGTTGATTTTTCGAATGTGCAATATTGATTTCCATGGAATTCTATATTAAGTGATGTGCTGTCTTTTACTGGTGTTGTAGTTCATAAACGCTCTTACATATGTATCCAAGGAATCGTCAGCAGCTACCAGGAGTATAAACAAAACGGAACTGAAATTGTGTACCTACGAACTCTGGCGCATACTATTGTGTTATAAATTTAAGTAGTTTTGTAAATAAATCTTGAAAAAATTTCCAATGTTGATGACTGAACAGAAAGGCAAAAAAAAAATAAAAAAAATATTGTAACATATTCGTTTTCTAATAGCATTCGGAAAAATAGCATTCGGGAAAAAATAGCATTCGGAAAAATAGCATTCGGGAAAATTGCATTCGGGAAAAAGTATTCGTGAAAAATATATTCGTGAAATAATCCATTCGGGAAAATGTCCGTTCGGGAATCTCGATTCGGGAAAACGGGCGGTTACCGAAATTCCGTAATTTTTCAATTTTACTTGGCTCAAATCCGTTTATGAATTGTTGTCCGTCCAACATAGCTTGAGCCAAATTGTGTCAGTTTCGTTATCAAAAAGCAAACAAAATTTTGATTTTTTTTCCATTTAACTACAGCAATTTTTTTGGCTTTTGGGTAACGAAACTGACACAATGTGGCTCAAGCTATGTTGGACCCTGACTACGCCAGCGCCACTGAAATAACAAATTATTCAATTTTTTCATTGAAATTCCACTCCCTTTTTTCCCGAATTCTGAGTCCCTCCCTTAAATAATTTCTGGGTGCGCTAATGAAAACATAGAAAAAATGGTTAAAGTTCTCAAATTTCAAAAGCAAATAATACAAATTTTTTAAAATAAATCATAAATTGTTTAAAAATCCTAAAGTAGGTAAGGTATAAATTCTTACAACTTTGAAAATTTTTTAGAATTTTCAAAAAAATCATTTGCCATACGTAAGTACTGAAAATTTTATAGAAAAAATAATAAAAATTTTTCAAAATTCAAAAAAATGTTGTAGCTCCTTGCAAACGTCAAAAGAATACCCATCCCGAATTTAAATTGGTAAAATGGTAAAATAAAGTTGTTTAAAACAGCTGAAATTGTTCAAACAAGAAAAAGTAAGACTTCAGCAGAACATTTTACAAATATTTCACGAAGGGGGGAGGGGGGTTACACAATATTTTTCTTCAAGGAAAAAATCAATTTAAAAAATCTCAGATGAAGTAATTCCAAAATTCAGAAAAAAAACAAGAGAATAAATTAGAAATTTTAGGGTTATAGATTGAAAAAATAAGAGAAAAAACAGAAATTTTTGATTTTTTGACAAAAAATCAGAATATTAACCTTTTGATAAAAAAGCAGAACATTTTGACTTTTTAATTTTAAAAAAAGTTTTAATTTTTGACAAAAAATCCCGAACATTTTGATAAAAAAGCCAAAGATTTCAACTTTTTAAAAGAAAAACAAAAAATTTTGACTTTTGGCAAAAAAAATCAGGACATCAGGATGTCAGGAAACACAACTAAAAAGTAGTACAAAAGTAGGAATTGCAGAAACACCTTTTCTCAAAATATTGTAAAAATTCTTCAAATTTTGACAAAAATGTTGAACGTTTGTAAACATTGTCAAAAACACAAAAATTGACAAAAAATCGACGAAGTTGCTTTAAGCATCTCAAAAAATGACTCAAAATATCATAAACGATTTTGAGTCAATCTCAAAATATTTCAAGGCATTTTTTCACGTATTTTCAAGCAATTTCAACAATTTTGGGGGGTTTCAACCTATCTATCATATTTAATAACATTTTAAAACATTCGAATAATTTTTTCTCAATTTTCTAATTATTTTTTCCAATGTTTTGAACCATTTTCATAGAATTTAACCTATCTCTCTTTAAGGGTATTTAAAACATTGGACAATAAAAAAAATCAATTAAAAGGAAGTGAAATATTGAACCCAAATTAATAATATTTAATCACAGACGTTTCCAATCGCCCATGGCAGACGCCATCGCGACTATTTAAATGCTTTGACGGTGTACACCGTGTAAAGAGAACTCAAAAATTCTCATTATTGGTTTCTCGATCGTAAACGTGTCGTAATTAATTGCTCGTTTGACTTGTGACTAAGAGGCAAGAGCATCTATTTAGGTTATTTACATTTCAAGACCAATTTCAACGATTGTTGAGAAACCTACGTTAATTATTTCCTTAAGCCGGACATTTTTTGTTTCAAAGTGCCCAAGCATAATTCGTACCAAGTAAGAATGGAATTTATTTAATTGTCAGTAATTACGACCATTATATCGATCGCTTTGTCGAATTTCGTCTTACCTATATTACGCTCTATCTATATTTTGTTTCAAAATATACACGAAAATTTCAAAACTACACCAAATTCAATCGAAACGTGCGTTGCAAGAAGGAAGAAACTTAATACGGAATTAATACTTTTTCGGCGCGGTACTTGTTTTGATTTTTCATTCTCGGCAACGACGAAGCCGGATATTATGTTTTTGAAAAAAAAAGAAGGAAAAAAACGAGTTCTTTCGTGAGTATACACAATACGAAGCGTAATACAGTTATGTAATGCGATGAAACCTCGAATCGTGACGATGAGCTCGAACAAAAGCCATTCTCGATGAGTAAACTTTTTCCACTTCATTTCGAAATGTATAAGGTATTACTTTTATTAATGCGTTTCAACGATACAGGCGAAGTGTTCAAGAAGGATACAACCTTTCATACTGTCTTTTACTTTTATCCTTATTAATCGACGTGCGAGTTCGTCGTAGGTGCCACATGAAGCGAATAAATCGACCAAGATTCAACACTTTAGGAAATTCCCCTCGTTTCGGGGCCTTAATAGGATAACTAATTGAATTCATTTGTACCCTTTGTACACGCTCGTGGTTAAAATTAGCTAATCAAAATCATAGTCTGGGATTTGATTCTAGACTATGGAGCCAAAGAAGGAGAAAAATTGGCATTGATGGGTTCTCGCTGCGAAGTAAACGCGTAACCCTGAATTATTACCACGACGTTGGGTGCATTTCGTATCAAAAATCGATATCTAAATGGCTCGGCAAATTTCCACACAGCGGTGTGCGTTATTGCGCTGGAACGTCGCGGTTTTCAGACATTTTCGCCAACACCCTCGCGAAACAGATTACCACCACAATGATCGATTCAACTTCCACCAATATTTACCTGGACTTTGTGCCAGGAACAGTGGCGTTCCGAAGGAATTTTGCTGAGAGGGGGGGGGGATTCTTTGAAAATCCAGACTAAGATTTTCGCAATTTTCCCAACACGATTTTTTTTACACTTCCATAATGCTCCTTTTTTACTGCGTACCTACTTTGAACTTCAACCCAACTAAATTTTTATGTGAAAGGTAGCTGTTAAAGTTTTGAAAATTCAATAATTTATTCAGGCATGAAACAGACTGATTTCCGACTGAATTAAATTTTAAAGGAGTTAACCCCCTCCTTTCCAATTCAGTTCATTGCTTATTCCAAATTTGTCATTTTTTGCCTGAAAATGTCAAGAAAAATTATAATTTATTTTATAAATAAAATTTTGTATTTTCAATGAAAATATGAGAGACATAAATGAACATTTTTATTTTTTTTGAATAAATTTTCACGATCGCAGAAATGGTGACATTTTATTAGATTTGAGAAAACGTGGTAAGTAAAACTTTTGAAGAAAAAAAAATTATTTCGAATAAGTTTGAAAAATTGTTTAAAATTTGGCAAAAAATGAAAAAAAAGTAAAAACTTGAAAAAACATTATTAAAAAAATTGGAATAAGTATGTCTTGAAAAAAAGAAAATATTTTTTAAAATTCGAAAAAAATTTTAAAAAGTATTTTAAAACATTGAAAAAAATAAAAAAATTAAGATATGTATTGAAAAAAGTGAAATATTTTTAAAAATGAAAAAAAAAAAAAAACAGGAAAAGTATTAAAAAATATTGAAAATGAAGGGAAAAAAATGTATGGCCATTTTCTCAAGTCAAACATAATAAATATTATCATTACCAATGTCTTGATCTAAAAACATTACGTTACGGTTGCATAAAAACGTAACACTTCAAATTTTACCCCCCCCCCCCCCAAAGACATATCCATATTGAATTTTCAAACATCGAAAATAAGATTGAAGGAGAAAAAATATAATAAAATTAGTTGAAATAATTTTGAAGAAAAATAGGTATATGGTACGAAAAAAAATCACTTTTGTACGATTTGAATACGGTATTTTAAAACAATGGAAGAAAAAATACGATAAGCTAGACTAAAGTTTTTAAAATAATTTGATTGATTTTTCACATTAAAAAAAAAAAGAAAAAATATATAAAAGTGCAAAACTGTTTAATTTTCCCAACTTGGGAAAATATGGATACAAATGATAAATTTTTCTAGAAAATGATCATTTAATTCTGATTTCTATTCAAAAAAACCATGAAAATACAAATGTTCAATTTTTTCAATTTGGAAAAAAATGTGTACAAATGGTTAATTTTCCCAACTTGGGAAAATATGAAAATTTTTTCAATTTGAGAACATATGAAAATTTTTCCAACTTAGCAGGCATCAAACACAGATTTTGGGAAAAAATAGTGGCTTTAGTGACTATTTATGAAGCGAAAAGAGACCTATTTTTCGAAAAAAGTGACCAATTTTTCAATTTTTTTCTCATAAATAAATACACCCCCCCCCCCCTTATTTTTTCATAACTCAAAACTGTATTTATCTCTGCAATAGTGCTGAAAACGTTTTTTTTTTCTGAAAAATTTTTTTATTAAAAAATTTTTACTTGAAACTACGAGTTTAAGAAATCAGTCAACAAGGCTGGTGAACTAATAAGTAACTGGGTAAAAAAAGATTTGATAGGACTTTTTTTTTGGAAATATCAGTATTTTTTTAAATTTTATGCAAGAGCAGTAGACCGTTTGAACGAAAAAAGTGACTTCAGAATAAAAAAAGTGACCAATAGTGACCTTTTGGCAAAAAAGTAACTTTTGTTGACCAACCATGAAAATAGGGGACAAGTCACTAAAAAGGTGACTCTGTTTAATGCCTGACTTAGGAAAATATGAGTGAAAAGAGTAAATTTTCCCAACTTGATAAAATAGTATGAGTATAATTGTAAATCTTTCTGTAAAAAATAATAATTTTTTGTTTTTTCACAAAAAAAATATATAAATGAACCACTGTTCAATTTTCCCAACTCGGGAAAATATGACTACAAAAATGGTAAATTTTTCCAACTCATGGATGGAGATGGTGAATTTTCCCAGCTAAATATTGAAAAATCCCACTGGGGTAAGTTACCCTCCCCCTCTATCGGTGCATCCCAAGCTAGGAAAAAAGTTGAAACTCGAAAGAATACCAGTAAACTGGTAAAATACACGACGGCCAAGTATGATAATGGTGTAGGAGACCAATCGATAAAACCCATCCCTCTTGAACGAGGAACCCAAGCGAGGGCTGAAATTCGTTTTTCCCCTTTCAAATCTCGTCGTCTCCGAAAACGTCGCGGTGGCATTTTGATCGCTCTCGTTGCCGAAATTATACGTACACCGTGCAACTGGAATGGAACATTTGGCTTTGGCCGATTCATCAACGTCGTTTTTCGTATTAGTTCTCGTCTATTATGGGAACAGCTGTTGTGGGTGATTTTTTTCCACTTCGTCATCAAGGTCACCGCAGCAGATTTAGGGGAGGGGGTTCGTTTATACCGGAGTGTTTATAGGTGCGGGTCTTTGTCAAGGTCGCCATTTTCTTCGATTTTTCTTTTAAACTTGTTTTGAAAAAGCTCGTCGTCGACGATTCTATATGCTTTGATAAGCAGCCATACGAGATGGTCACGGTTTACTAACCGCAACAAGTTAGAGAGATGGGTACTTTGGTACATGGATTTTTCATATGTGATTTTATGTTCACCGAAGAATCGATGAACGGAACAGGATGTCGATACGAAGTGCAAGAAGCAGCGTTTGTTCGCGACTCTATAAATCGTATCAGTTTACCCGTTATGGTCTAATAACAATAATAAATCCTTTAATTATACCGTGATATTAGAAGGTCATCCTTTTTTTTCGTAATTATAACTGTTAATATGGGTGAAAAAAGTGAAAAAATCCTCGGCCCGTGTTACTTAAATGATTTGCAAAGTGGCCATACACGAAATGCGCGAGACCGAAGCTAAGAATAAATGATTTTTCACGCGTTGTGATGATTTTGATAGCTCTAAACGTGTGTACGGTGCGCGAGGTCCACCGTTTTATTATACTTTTCGCCGACGCATCAATCGTAAGCTATAATGAACCTATGTAGTCAGGTGTTATTTCGTTTCAAGAAAAATATACCTATTTGGTACCTAGAGGAACATAAGCGTGTAATTTTTCAATTTCGTATTCATAAGGTGCTAATTTATTACAGGTATCGTTATCTCGAGTTAGTTTTGGAGAGTTTAAACGAGAGTTACGAGCTTTAAATCCAACTGCGTATAGTTTAAGTTTCAAATTTTTTGTACCAAGGTTTTGAATAAGTCGTGGCATTGAAATATTTTAATAATTTTCAAATTTTTCTCATTTTCCTTTCCCTGTTGCACTTGGATGCCTACCGTAATCATTGTAAATTGTAATAAAATTGATTAGAAACTCTCACCAACGAATAAAAAAAATTATTTACACGTGAAAAATATCAGCTTCAAAAACTCATTTATAAGGGCTAAATTTTAAATGAAATCTCTAGAAGGAATAAAATTATCATTTTAAATCTGTAAAAAGAAACAAGAAAATAATGGTATAGGCTAAAAATCTTTTTCAAACTGTCATAAAAACTATCTGAAATTTCATACTGACTTCAATAATGAAAGTTTTCCAAAAATTGAAATTAAGTATCAATTGCTCAGTCATTTGAATTTTATCTTATAAATAACTTTCAATTTTCATGGTAGGTATAGGTATAGGTACCACAAATAAAATATGACTGAGTACGTTCAGAATTAATTGCACAATTGAGACTAGTAATTCATCCAATTCGTTAAAAATTGACTTTTTAAATCAATTTTGTCATGATTTGGTTTTGCAGTTATTTTTTTTTAAATCAGCGCGTAGGTAAATGAAGCTTCATTGAGTCCATACCTATCTACAATTTCGATTTTCTTATAAACAATAATTACGTCATATTTTCACAAAAAATTCTTCAATAATAAATTGAGAAATTATTTTTGAAAATTCCATATCTTCCTCAAAATGACACATTTCACCAGCAAAAAATGGACCAAGACCCAGACCCATCTCTTGGGCACCTAATATCAACTTTGATCCATTTTGAAAAATTTTCCAGAACAATTAATTCAATTTTTGTAATAAAAATTTATCAGATATTTTTGTATCAAATTTCTCGTCATTATAACTAAAGCAAATATGAAATTTGCTCAAAAAATTTATTCCGTGTTTTTGTCATAAAGAATAATTTATAGCCATAAAAATTAAATCAACTTTTGAACATGAAAAATAATGGTTCCAATTTTCAGTAATACAAATTGAGTCATTGTTACCAGAAAAATAACAATTTTTTTCATAAAATTTTATTTAGTTCTTGGTCATAAAATAGAATTCAATTTTTAGTCATAAAAATTGATAAAACTAGTGATCGTAAAAATCAACCCATGTTTCTTGTCCTAAAACATAATTTTGCCCATAAAAATTGATCCAATTTACGGTCATAAGATTTAAGTAATCCTAGTTTCGGCTATGAAAATTAATCAAAATTTTAGTCATGAAAATTGGTCCAGTTTTTGGTCATGAAAATCAAGTCAATTTTTTGTCCTCAAAATTTGTTTTCAACTTGGCCTTAAAAAATTGATTATATTTTTGATTTGACGGATTTCGGTCATACAAATTAATCTCATTTTCGGTCATGCAATTCTTGGACATGGAAATCAATTTAATTTTTGGTCATAAAAATCAATTCAATTTTTAGATTTTGTCACAAAAATCAATTCAATTTTTGGCGATGAAAATAATTTAAATTTTTTGGATTTGGTCACAAAAATCGATTATATTTTTGGTCATGAAAATCAATTCAATTTTTGGGTTTGGGTCACAAAAATCTATTCAATTTTCGGTCACAAAGATCTATTCAATTTTTAGTCACAAAAATCAATTCAATTTTTGGTCACAAAAATCTATTTAATTTTGATTACAAAAATCTATTCAATTTTTCGCCATAAAAATCAATTTAATTTTAAGGTTTGGGTCACAAGAATCTATTCAATTTTTGACCATAAAAATCGATTTAATTTTTGGGTTTGGGTCACAAAAATCTATTCAATTTTGGTCACAAAAATCTATTCAATTTTCGGTCACAAAAATCAATTCAATTTTTGGTCATAAAAATCTATTCAATTTTTGGCCATAAAAATCTATTCAATTTTGGCCATAAAAATCAATTTAATTTTTGGGGTTGGGTCACAAAAATCTATTCAATTTTCGGTCACAAAAATCTATTCAACTTTCGGCCACGAAAATCTATTGAACTTTCGATCACAAAAATCTATTCAACTTTTGGTCACAAAATCTATTAAATTTTTAGCCATAAAAATCTATTCAATTTCAAGGCACAAAAATCTAAACAATTTTCAGTCACAAAAATCTACTCAATTTTCGGTCACAAAGATCTATTCAATTTTTGGTCACAAAAATCTAAGTATTCAATTTTTGGTCATAAAAATCTATTCAATTTTTGGCCATAAAAATCTATTCAATTTTGGCCATAAAAATCAATTTAATTTTTGGGGTTGGGTCACAAAAATCTATTCAATTTTCGGTCACAAAAATCTATTCAACTTTCGGCCACGAAAATCTATTGAACTTTCGATCACAAAAATCTATTCAACTTTTGGTCACAAAATCGATTAAATTTTTGGCCATAAAAATCTATTCAATTTTAAGTCACAAAAATCTATTCAATTTCCAGTCACAAAAATCTATTCAATTTTTGGCCATAAAAATCATTTAAATTTTTAGGGTTTTGGTCACAAAAATCTATTCAATTTTTTGGTTATAAAAATTCAATTCTCAATTTTTTTGCCAAAAAACTGGCGTAATTTTTCCACACAAATGTTATCTAGTCATTGATTCATTGTTTTTATTATATGTAAGTACAGAATAATCCAATTTTTCGGCAATAAAGATTTATTCAATTATTTTTTCGAACACTTCATTCAATTTTTTCCACAAAAATTGAGCTACTAAAATGATTTTTGCTATACTCTCAAAATTTGTTTTCAATACGGAGCGATTAAGACTGATGAAAACAATTCGCTTCCCAAATTTACAACTTTTCGTTGAAAAAGATTTCAAAAATCAGTCCGTTATATAAAACTTGCATTATAATTCATTGCATGAGATGAAGAATTAAACACTTATTAGACCAAGACTGTTATTAGTAGAGTAGGTACCTACTCGTATTTTGTAAAACACCTCCATATTTGCAAAAGAACAACAATAATTAGGCCGTAGTGAATTACGTCAATTCAAGTTTATTTTTTCACATACATATCCGTCCTCTGTCAATTCCATTCTTTGATTCAAGATAGTACTGCCTTCTGCTTAGAAAATGGATTTGCGTCATACGACAATATCGCAAAATCTGCGTTAAAATTTCAAAAAAATATAAATAAAGGAAAACTCAGCCGAACGAGAAACAAAATCGAAACAAAGCGAGAACTTATTTTCCAAAAGAAAGAATTCATTCAATCACGCCTGATTTTCTCTTCACGTTCGAATTCACCTCACTTAAGAAAATTGAAAATATTCATCGGGATTTGCCATCAATTATTCAAAATTTCAAATAATATAAACTTCAGAGACATTGTTATAAAATAAAAAAGGGAAAAATTACCATTAAACCGATTATGACCTAAAAAGAAAAAAATTCCCCAAGTAAACCGAAAACGAAACTTTTTTCAAGACTGGGAAACATCAAGTAACAAAACAGCTAAAGGGTGTCTGAATTTTTCGACATCCCTGCTCCTCACACTTATTCCAAATTCAGTCGTCAAGTTAATCCACAGCCCCCATTCCAGCCTTCATATCGATCGAAAACATCCTAAAAAAAACTCATGGAAAACTTTTCCTCGTAATTTTTTACCAGCTCGTATTCATTGACCGGCACGTCGTTTCGCACGTGTTTTAAACGCAATCAGCTGTTATTTTCTCAAACCGCGGACACCGTTGAAATCCCCGCTTCTCCTCCTGGCTGGAAAATTTTCATGTCGAGAACGCCCATCGCAACGATATTAATAACGCGATGCGGCCACGTTTCCTGTACACGTGAAAATAACATAAACATTCGCGTGATGGGACGATTTTAAGAAACCCTGACCGAATAATAGAGTTATCTGAATTCTAAATGGTTTTATTGTAAGTACAATGTGGAGAGTGGATACCTATACAATACATACCCCAGGTTCTGACACATAGACGTATAAATCAATAGATACCAGTATTTTATCAATTTTATGGCTACAGACGAAATACATAGTAAACATCACACCCTTTTTTTCCCCGGGTACTTCGGTCATTGTTTTTTTTTCCTCGCCAGTTAACGAGGAAAGTATTAATTTAAAACGGGTTAATTTCATGTTAATTCGCGGTGTACTTTTTTCTCTCTCTCAAAACGTGACACTTTATTTGTAGGTAATATTTTTAAATAAATCGCCAATTCATTATTGATGCAAACAATTACATCTAATTGGTTACGTCTACCTATTCATCTTAATAGTGAAAAATGTCCACCGAGGGTTTTCTCCAACGTTCGCTACTTAACATACTAACATGCCAAGTCATAAGTACCACGATATCGTCGCTAATGAATGGTCAACCTATTTCAAATGAATGTGGGTGTAACTTGAACGCTGGATATGGCTTTATTATTCTACCATACGTTAACAAAACAATACAATGGACAATTTATCTGAATTATGTACCTACTCCCCGTCGTCGGAGGGAGGTACGCCTGAAATCTTATTTAATTACTGCGAGGAAATGTGCAAAATTGTAACAGGAAATTTGTTTTTTTATATTTTCAAAAGCTTTACAACCGATATTCGCTCGTCGAGTTTAAACGTAATTACCTCGTAGTTGAATTACGTTCACGTACAGAACTACAGATACATCGTCGAGTTTGATTTTGCAATATCAAGATTGTTTTCAAGTTCAATGTAGGTATTAATTTCCGAAACATTTTAATTCGACGATGAATTAATCAATTCAATGAAATGGAAAATCCTAACCGTTCGTACGACGAGAGAGCTTAATTTATTCTCAACGAGATTTTGTTATTTATCATTTTATCAATTAATAAGCTCGTCTGTGCTCTTGTACATGTACGTGGAGCTCCTGCACTTGATGTATCGTTTCCCCTTTGGAAAAAAGAAGGGGGAAGAAAGCAATATTTAGACATTGGTGGTTTGGTGTTCCCTATCGTTATAAGAATATAAATATATCAAATAAAGTTCATTTCGAATTCGTATCTTTCGATGGGTATTTTTCTTTCAAAATGAAATACAATAAAGTTCAATATCATTGAAATTATTATAATAGGTACAAAAACAGAATATTTAAATTTTTTGGTTTAAAAAAGGGACCTGAAAGAGATTCTTATCAAAATTTAAAAATTATTAAAAAATTACCATAAAATCGAAACATTAATTTTGAAAATAACTTGGGAAAATTTTCTCTTAGAAAACAATGAAGTGAGTTATTTGAAGGATAATGTTCGAACGATAAACGAGACCGATTCTCCACTCAACTCTTCACTTTCCCACCAGAAAATCAAACTTTTTTTTTCAAAGCTGTACCATTAAATTTTAGAATTTTTTCATTGCCAATTTTTTTTAATGTAACTTTTTTAAAATTAGTGTAGGGCTATTCCATACTAAAACAGACCAAAAATGAAGTCAGGTCTTCCGATTTCGCTCAAATCTTTTTTACGAGTTCTCCTTGGTGGTTTATTCACAAAACCACGATCATTTCTCTTCTAACTCTCAAGGGGGGGGGGCGGAAAGGCGAGCCTCGAAATTTTTATGCAATTGAGATTTTTAGCCAATTACCCAACTTTGAAGGCTCGTATCTCGAGATAGGTTGTACTTGGACGAAAACTGTTTGCGGGGTCTGAAAGATAATTAATAGGAGATTCAAAAACGGTAGTCACATTTTGAAAAGCACAAAGTTGAACTTTGGAGGTGGAAGCTCAACTTTCATGATGAGAACAAAAGATGAAAGCTACCATTTAAAAATCTGAAAAATTACAATGAGTAGCCCTTTTTACCCTTTTTTCAACCAAAAAATTCTCAAGATGGGTCTCTAGACCGGGGGGGGGGAGGTTTCCACAATTTTGACCAAAATTCAAAAAAATCGAAAAAGTAAAGTTTTTTTGAAGGCGCTGATTTCGAATATGTACTCAGTTTTTCAATTCGACCCCCGTGAACCCCTCTGTTAGCCTCCTTAATAGGGTCAAAACTCAAAAAAATTAAAAATAACGTGTGACCTGTCGTTTGTTAGGTTTTTGAGGGCGCTGAGTTCGAAAATTTGCGTATTTTTTGGATTCTGGGCCCCCAATTTTGGAGAAAACCATGTTGAGAAATGAAAATATCGTGTGGCATATCGATTCTAACCAATTTGAGGGCGTAGAATTCGAATATCGACTTACTTTTTTATTCGACCCCCTCCCCGTGCTCCAACTGACCCCTTCCTCCAGTCATCGGTGATCAATACGGAATTTAATATTTCAAAAAATTACACAAAAATGTATCTTGACCCTCTCCCCCTTCTACGAGTCCACTCCACCTCACCCCTCAATCACATTACCACTGCTAAATAAAAACAAATGGGTAAGGTGAGGTGGGCACATAGGAAGAGGGTGAGTATCAATGCCACCAATTCACATAATACTACTATTTTCATGGCCGAAACACACAGTTTAGAACGATTTTATACCTATTATCACGTTTTCAAATGATAGTATTTTACCCACAACCCCCTTCTTTCAGGACTCTCGTATCTCCTCTGCTAATGGTCGTACAAAAACATTTTTCATACAAAAAATATTGGAAATTGATTGTAAACAAAAAAGTACTGAGCTATTTTTTTTTTACACAAAATCAAATCCAAAGGAGATAGAAGCGAAAAAATGGTTTTTAGGGGGGAGGGGGTGGAGCCGCCATAAAAAATTAGCAAGGGGTCTGGGGGGTGGTAACTCTTAGTGGTTACTCAGGGGATCTCTCTCGACAGTTTTGCGAAATAAAGCTTTGCTGGCCAGAAAATGTTGTTTTTTGGCTAATTCGCCTTCACTAAATTTTTCCATCTTCAATTTTTTTCTATTTATTTATTTTTTGCCAATTTCATACTTCCAATTTTATCAAGCTGGAAAAATTTTATAGATGAGGAAATTTTATCATATTTTTTTTTTAAATTATGAAGTTTAAAACAATTTGAAGACATCTAGGTTGAAAAAAATTTCAATGCTAAAATTTTTCTAGTTTAAATTTTCTCAAAGTTTTTCCAACTTTTGATTCTTCTAAATTTTTGTCAATTTCATATTCTTTGAAATTTCTCCCCATTCGATTTTTTTTTCAGTTATTTCGAAATTTTACCTAAATTGTTTTTTAATTTTCAACTTCACGTTTTTAAACATTTCTTCTAGTTGAATGGCTGGAAAAAATTCAAAATATGAAATAAAAAAAATTAAAATCAAAATTGCAAAAATTTTTGAGAAAATTCAAGTTCAAAAAATTTTACTGTTGGAGAACTGTCAAAATTAGATACAATTAATTTTGAAAAAAATTGAAGTTGGAAATTAGAATAAATTTAAACTAATATCGTCGAAGTTCCATTTGCGGCAAAAATAATTAAAGAAGCTAGTAAAAAAATGAAAATTTTCAAATTTTCCAGGTCATGGAAAATAACTATACCCCAAAAATGAAACCAACTCAAATATCCATCAGTTTTCTTCCTCTGAACATAGCTAGACCGATCGACAAATATAAGTTCAGCAAGTACATAAATATTTACACTAAAATTTTATTTCCTCGACCATTCATACGTAGGCAAATGCATAAAGTAATAATGCAAATATGTAAATCACAAGACGGATTTTTTTTCACATTCATAGACAGGCACCTCTTTATCAAGTTTTATTATACGAGATCAAATGTATGTATGTAATATGAGAACTTTTCTTTAATGTGGTTTTACAATGCTCTCGTTACCGTTCTAATTGAGACATTCTTTTCGCGTCGGGTTCTGGGGTATCATTCTAATACAAGAATAATTGAATAATAAAGTCTTTGTAAAAAAATCAATCTGCCGCCATAGTCACTGAGAATTCTATAAGGTTTTGCATGAACGAAACTGAAATGTTTTCGTGATTTGAGAACTTCGAAAATAAACTCGACAAAATCTTTTTTTTTTATTCCAAGTATCTATCAACAAAGTGAAAAAAAAATCTTCCAAGACGAGTATCTTATTTTGTAAAAATATTGTTAGGTAAACAAAATGTTGAAAATATTCAACTACATATTTTGAGATTTTCAAATGAGATTGAATTCGACAATTCGTATTTTTGGCAAAGTTGTTCATCCGTTATCGAAAAAAAATCACAATGAAACTTATCCGGTGTTGTGTTATTGAATTCAAAAAAATGGCAATAAAATTCATTTCATGCGACTTTCCGAGGCGTTGATTTCGATTTTCTAGTAAAGAGAGGGGTCAGTGGAAAAAAGGGTTTGATGTTTTTTATCACGCGATGATTTTTGCCCTGATATTCAATTTCAAGGTTTATATACTGAGGTCAGATAACATGAATTATGTACCTAAATATTATGTACTTGAAGTTCCTTCTACGAAACAGTTAACTCAATTTTTACAATCTTTAAATAAAAATAGAGATTTAAAATCGTCTTTAGTAATTTTTAATCTTAAAAGATTACTCAAGAATTTCGAAAAAAATATGATAAATAAGAACTCCTCCCCCAATTTCAAAATTCAAAAACAAAATGTTTTTTCAAAAAAAATTCTAATCGAATTATTTCACTTTTCTTTAGCTTTAGAATTTGAAAATCATAACAATTACTCAAAATATCCTCAAACTTCTTTCAAATGATATCTACAAAAACTATTTTCAAAAATTCTAAAAGCCAATAAAATATAATCAAAATCGTAAAAAAATGGGAAGTCTCTCAAAATAATCAAAAATATGAAAAATTGTTCAAAAAGCTAGATAACCAAAAAACTGGATTTTATTTTTAAAAATAGAATCATGAAAAAAAATGTCTTTACCATACCACATTATGATTTCGACAAATGGATATCCTCACTCAGCAATTATTTACAAAAATAATATAACTTCATTGATTAAAAAAAGTGACTCATTTAATCCTATTTTCATAAAGAAATAACAAAATTGAAATGTTAAAATTCAAATGCTAATAATTTTCAACCCCAATACTGCATAGGTATTTCAAAAAAAAGAACAGGTGTAAAGCAGAAGAATCAACCTGTCCAAACTCCATTTTATTTACTTAGCAAGCCATCAATGAATCGTTATGACATGGAAATAAACAATTCAAGTACACACCTAAAGAGGTAGGTAAAAGAAAAACATAGGGAAATCCCTCTTGACAAGTTGGTCCGATTTTTCCAAACGCCAGAGTCATTTCTTCATTTCAAAAATGGTGTTTTCTCTTTCAGTTTCTATCGCAACATGAGTATAGGAAATTTGTATTTTACGAACGTTGTGGCAACCTCTCACAAATCAATCTTTAACCTTTCTTTTACTTTGAATAAATGAGAAATAAATGAACTGTGATATACCAAGGGATTTGATTCTGAAAAACTTATGGGAAATCATTTTTTTCCGCAAGGAGCATGAAAATTTCAAACGTTATTTCCAATGTTGTAATCTAACAAAAAAAAAAAAAAAAATAGAAAAGAGGTCAAGTTTTTCCTTTGAGAGAAAAGCTTTCGGATATTGAATATGATTTTGGAGATTTGTTATTAATATCGTGTTGAAAAATGCTCACTAGGCAGACCACAAATTGTTGGTCTTAGAAATCGGTGCATGAAATCGCATCAAAGTTATTTATGAAAAAAAAGCACCACACAAAGGGTACTGGCGGTTAAGATAGGCAAATCTGCCCCCGAGCTGAAATTCTAAACTAACCGATGGAATTTAGTTCTTAGGGTCTGAAAACCACGTGGTGAAAATTTTGGCCCCCTACCCCTCTCCTAGCTCTAGTTATGGGGCAAAACGTTACTTTTTTCAGCCTTTCCATATTTCCACGAGTTTTCAACCAAATTTTTTCAAATTTTCGCGAGTTGTACACTATACTGAGAGGTGTTAGTGGGTGGTTTGAAAAAAAAATTATGATTTTTTTGACGAAAATCGCGTTTGAAAACTTCAAATTGAGTTTTCTGTGTGATGTTACAGAGGTACAATTCTGAAAAATATATATTTTATGTACCTAGTCCCTATGTACAACGTAATATTTTTTTCAAAATTTTTTAGGTGGTGGAACATCTTGAAAAATGCGAAAAACCATTTTTTATTGAAGTAGTTTGAGCTGCTGCTGAATATGAATCTGCTGTAAACTTTTTCGTATGACAATTTCGTATGCAAAGAAAGTGAGATAAGTATACATTTTTGAAGAAACTGCTAAAAATAAATAATTTTTCCAATTTTAGATCATTTCAAACTGGTACCTTTTTTATTGTTTTTGAAGAAACAACGAGAAACAATTATTTTCGAGTAATTGAATATTGCCGTTTTCCGCCGTTTTTTTAATAACGACAGGAAACGACGGTTTCAGAATCAAGGAAAATGGTCGTTTTTCATAGTTTTCGAAGAAACGACTATAGTACGTACAACGAAAGAATGTACATTTCCCCTACTCGACTCCTAACGCGGAAACCAACGACGCGCGTTGATTTCAAATTTCGTCCAATTACAACTCAACGTTCTTAAATTTTGTGGTGGGGGAATGTAGGGGAAAACTACATTCTTTCGTTGTACCAAGTATAAGAATATTTATTTTCCAATGTAGAACATTTCAAACTGGTCTTTCTTCATCGTTTTTGAAGAAACAACCAGAAACAACTATTTTTGAGTAATTAGGTACTGTCGTTTTTCGTCGTTTTTTAAAACGACAAGAAACGAGGGATTTAGAATGTTTGAAAATAGTCATTTTTTGAGAAACGACAAAAAACGACGAATCTATAAAATTGAAAAATGGTCGTTTTTCAAAATTTTTGAAGAAACTACCAGAAATAACTATTTTTTCCAATTTTAGATCATTTCAAACTGGTGCCTTTTTTATGGTATATATCGTTTTTGAAGAAACAACGATAAACAACTATTTTAGGATGTCTAACAAAATTTATTGAGCAAAAATGTTGACTTAAATCGACTTTTTTTTCAACTTTTTCATGGAACACCCCCCCCCCCCCACACACAAAAAATTGCGAAAACTCAAATATAATTTTTTTTAAATCACAGCGAGCTCCTAAATTTGAATTTTTACAAACAAATTCGAACAGATATGATTTTTAAAAAAATCACAATGAGCTCTTTTTTTATTTAAATTACCTACAATTTATTTTGAGGGAGAATGAAATTTTTTTCAATTTTTGAAAAAAAGCTTGACCTTTTTGAGTCAAAAAGTTCAACTTTGAATAACCAGCTTGACCTTTTGGTCAAAAGCTTGATTTAGCTTGATCGTCAGACACCATGTAAAATCGATTATCAATTTCAATTGTACGAATTGTTATGTAATAGATCTAAATAACTTCATTATTGTCTTTTTTCTAACAAGGGAGGAATCCCAGCTGGCATTAAACTTCTGGGCAAAAATAAAATAAATCGAAAGTACATCGTTATGAAAAAATCCCATATTCAAATTTTCAGGTACTAAAGTTCATTTCTCGAATTTTGGTGAAATTTTAAAATTTCAAAATTAATACCCCAAAAATAATCTAATCAGCAAAAAATCTGAAATTTGGTATTATATGTACCCTATTTTCGACCTCCTAAATCGATTGGAAGCAATTTCGAAACATTTTATAACCAATAAAATTTTTTGGAATTTTCCAGTACTTACTGAAGAAAATCCCAAAAAAAATGTTTTAAATTTTCATATTTTGCAGGGGAATGGGGTGATTTTGAAATTTAAATATTTTGCCGAAATTCTAGAAATTAAATTGAGCACCTAATTTTGGATATGGGGTTTTTTCATGGAATACTTTCGATTTATTTTCGTTTCGTCTAAAATTTTACAGCTGTTTGAAATATCTCCCTTGTGAACCTTTTTTAGGGGGGAGGGGGGCTAGAGAGAAAGGATGTCGGACTACTTGGTCCATCAATCCAGCTCGATTTCTAAATCCTAAATAAACGAAATTCTTAATTAGATTTAATTTTTTTTCAAAAATGGAACTAACTAAAAAAAATTATCCTGAACCTTAGTAAACATGACTTTTTAAACAGGTATTTTCATTTTTTTTCAATATTCAGATTAAAAATTTTTATCAAGTACATTCAATTCAAGCATTTTTGACGTTTTTTTTAAAAAAAAAACATAAAAGTTCAGGAACGCTTTTTCAAGATTTTTTAATCAAAATTAAATATAAACAGCCTTTCGGGCCCTCAACTCTACCCTCCCAAAAAGTATATTTATCAGAGAATTTTTTCAAAATATTGCACTTAACAGTGATTTTCTTGGGCTATAATAATTTGAATGGCCTTTTGACTAATATTTTCACTTTTTTTCTACAAAAAAAAAAAGAACTGCTCATTCAATACAAATAGCTCTGAAGTCTGAACCATGTCACCTTTCGGTATATATATCATTCCAAAGAGAAACTTTCATTTAATTACCCATTTCACAGCTCAAGTATTGATTTATAGACCATCTTCCAAGTACTTTTTCCGCACAAAAATCTCGGAAACCAATTTTAATAATCGAGAAACCGGATTCATTCTTACAAAGTAAACTTACACATTCATCTAGCAGGTAGAACACGAAAACGCCAGCAATGCTAATTGTAGGTGCTGTTACTCTCACACACGTATATAGCAAATGGTATCATAGACGAATAAAAACACGAGTGGGCGCTTTACAAAACACCGCGCGGTGCTACGCGTTCATCTCAATCTAAATCTCATTATATTACAATATATTTGGCCGTTTTGGCCAACGTAATTTCTGGCTTCGAGCCTACGATGTGTCCGCACTACAAAATGCAGTATACTCGTCCGAACCGAGTACACGTTCGACGGTCTAGTACAAATCGGTTATTGAAATAGGCTCGTGATGTAAACTATACCTTGAATTATTTATAGCGTGAAATTACAAAGCGCGAGGACATCACCTTAAGAACGTAAATATCGAACACTGAGTCATTTTGAGGAGAAAATTTCGTGATGTTTGGTAAAAAATTGATCATTTTTTTTCAACCCTTTGGTCACGGAAATTCGCAATCAAGATCGACTCTGATGATTTTTCCAAACGACTTGGACGTAATTAAGACCATATCGGTTGATAAAATCGACTTTTCGTCATCGGTAGGTAAATTTCGCATCGTCGGGAATTTATAACAACAGGTTGCGTATCAACCCATCGAAACATAATTACTTTGGATACCTTCCAAACAAAACGTTTACAAACGCGGAGCAGTGGGTGGTAAATTATGCGCTGTATTGATTCGTCATGGACTAACTTAAAAACTTACCTTTTTAAAGTGGCCTGTTTCACGGTTCCATTGGTCATTTTAGGTTTAGGTTTTTCGACACTAGGGGTTGATCCGTGAACGCTTGGGATATCTGTGCTGCTGTTTAAGCTGCTATTGCTACTCTCGGCCGAAGTCATGCTACTATTCTTGATGATTTTTTTATGAGTATTGACGACGTTTCCATTAGGTATACTGGCCATGGTAATGTTACCATTTCGATTAACGTGATTTTCCAGCACTAGCCGAAGAGTATTTTTATTCGAAACGACCGGCGCGACCGGAGGTTTGTCTTCGATCGGCGATGGCACCATGTACGACAGCATCGTGTACGTAAAAAAAACCGAGCAATTAATCCGACATCGCGCACAGTTCGCGAAAATCAGCCCAGGGTAGCTTCGAAGTGTCTCGATTCGTAAATCTCCTTCATGTCTCTGTTTCGTGGCATTTGCGAGTTTTCATTCTGAAACAGCCAAAGAACACGAATCGATTAAGAAAAAGGGGAAAGACGTCTTGAGAAAATAAAAAACAGGGTGTACATCGTATATAAGCTTCGTAGGCCCGAAATTAAACGGCCTGGATACGAAAAAGGAGACTTTTCCACCACTACATGATTCGGGTAGACCCATTCGAATATAATTTTGATTTAAAACCACCAATAATGTTTGAAAAACGAGCCAGAGCAGCTCTTTATAGCTTATAACTTCTATTTCTCAAGAAATACTAGCACGATGTACGAACTGAACTAAATGTAGTAATAGAATCAACACAAAAGGCTGGAAACAACGTTTATAAAATTAGAAACCCGGTATTATGGAAGGGTGGCGACATCTTAAAATATTCCTTTCCAAGGTTTAAATGCACGCCGCGATGCTGACATCTTTTCCATCTCCGGTCCTCGTACCAACGTCGGATCAAAATACACGTTTATATCGTTTCCATTTCCATTTCGAATGCGTAGGTACATATAGATACAGTTCCAATGTTATCTTCGAGTCTCGGTACGACAGCCCTCGTCGGAGCCAAAGTTGCCATCAAGTTTGTCACTTGACGGGTAACTTTTTTTCATAAATTTACCGCAAGCTTGCAGGAAGGTTTTTAAACTCGGTGCAATCGTGTCTCATTCTTTTGAAATATTTTCAAATACGTACGACGGCGAGTAGGTATTAGTGGGATTAGACAAATAAACCTTTTGCAAAATACGTATGCGGGTTTGGGTGTGTTTTTCTTCGCTTCTTTTATCGAATACCTAAGCGGATAAAAGATGAAGTTTTTTCCAACTGGAGTGAGAGGGTTTGATATATGGTGAACATGTGCCGATATACATACTGTGTACCCATATAAATCATAAAAGCATAAGTATACCTATGCAAGATAGGATAGAGGACGAGAGGACGAAGACTAGCACGTTCTTAAGTTTTGAGAACGAATTTCAATGTACCGAGTGTGGATGACTTTTTGTTGAGAAGAAAAAATCTCTCGGTGTTTAGAAAAAAGGTTTCGAGTGAATCCTCGGGAAAACGAGCTTATATCAGAGGTATACCTAATTTTCAATGTTATATGAACTTTGTTTTCACATTTTGGAAATTTTCAATAATGAAGTACCTATGACGATGATTGCAGATGGCTCGAAAAATTGGGAAATATTTTTATGACAAACATTAAAAATAAAATTTGAGAAAAGTTGAGTTTTCGATGTAAATGGAAAAAGTTAGCTCGAGGTCAATGCAATTCATAAAACTCTAGGCTGGGCCAAATGAAGGTGGAGAGCAGAGGGAGCAGTTTCTCCAATTATGGTACCTAACACTTCGTTTCTATAATGAGAAAAAATAGGTTTGAGTCGAGAAGCTTTCGAAAAAGAGTAAGAAAAATGAAAAATTCCACTTCAATGGAAATTTTGTTTTTTTTTTTGCTCCATCTCCCTCAAAAGTCAACTTCGATCTGACTCTGATAAAATTGATAAAAGTCCAAAAATTAAACAAAAAATTGAAAAATGACGATACAAAAAAAATGGCCAACAGTAAAGAAAAAATTGACCAAAAAAGACGTCAAAATTGAAATAAACAGGACTGAAAGGTCAGAGATAGGTCAAGCAATAATGAAGGGCCAAGCATAATAGAATTTTTGGGGAAAAGGAGGCAGCTCCCACATGGTAAACTTGACATTCAATCCGAAACATTGATGGATTTTGTCTTTGATACGACATAGGTATGTTTTAATAGAACTACATGCAGTGCATATATATTTTTTTTATTGGGGATAGATGATAAAGTGAGCAAAGAAAGAGGTGCAATTCCTTCCAAAAAAAATCAGTTGAGACAGATTCCATGCCCAAAATGGTTTGATTTGGTCTGGATTTGTTTGGTTTGGAACATCATGATTAATATGGGTTGATCTGGGACATTATGTCAATAAAAGTGGGTTGATTTAGGACAAATTGGGACACAATCTTTAGAAATAGATGCTTTGGGACACTATGTCCTAAAACAGTAGAATTAAGACATTATGTCCTGAAACAGTAGAATAAAGACATCGTGTCCTAAAACGTGAAATTAGAACATTGTATCTACACCGGTAGTAAAATTTTGGGTCAAAACAAAAATAAATCGAAAGTACATCATAAACGAACCTCATACCCAAAATTTTAGGTGCTAAAGTTCATTTCTAGAATTTTGGCGAATTTTTGAAATTTCAAAATTACCTTATAACTCTGCAAAAATAAAAATTTGATCCAATCAACGAAAAAAACTTAAATTTGGTACCTAAGGCTTCCCGAATCCATTAGTAGAGGTTTCAAGACGTTTTAAAGTCTCCAGAAAATTTTGGAATTTTTCAGGACAAAAGAAAACCCATTGAAAATTTAGCACCTAAAAACTATGAGCTTTAATCGATCAATCAGATCACCAATATAGATAATCCACGATTATAGGTGCTCAAGTTCATATGGACCACTTTCATGGAGTTTTCTCCAGTGCTGGAAAATTTCAAAATCTTCTGGAGGCTCCAAAAGTCTCAAAACCGTTTCCAATCGACTCGGTAGGTCGAAAATAGGGTATATACCGAATTTCAGCTTTTTTCGTTGATTAAATCAAATTTTCATATTTTGCAGCGCGATGAGGTAATTTTGAAATTTCAAAAATTCGCCAAAATTCGAGAAATTAACTTTAGCGTATAAAATTTCGGATATGGGGGTCTATTATGATGTGCTATCGATTAATTTTTGTTTCAGTACAAAATTTTACTGCCGATTAAGATATGTACTTCCCTTGCAAAAACATTTTGAGAATTACGTCCAAAAATTGGTTGTTTTGGGACATCATATCCACGATTTAGTACTTATATTTGGGATATGTTGTGTAAAATAAGGTCATTTAGGACTATAGGTCCTAATAAGTGGGTTGATTTGGGATTTTTGGAACATGTCCAAAAATAAGTTGATTTGAAACAATTGTTCAAAAACATGCACTTATGAGAGATATCATGTCTAAAAAATTGATAGATTTGAAACAGATCCAAAGTGGGTTAAGTAGGTAATTTGAAATATTTTGAGACATAATTTCCGAAAATCAATACGTTAGGACACTATGTCCAAAAATGGGTAGATTTAGGACATTGTCAGACATTCTGTCCAAAAATGGATAATTGGGAAAATTTTGTCCAAAATTGACACATTTGGGACACAACGTTTTAAAATTGGTACATTACATTGAGACACCATGGCCAAAGATGGCATTCGGGACATCATGTCCCAAAATGGGCAAATTCAAGACATTTCAAAACAGTCTGCTCAAAAATGGATAGATTAAAGACATCATCATGTGCAATAATTGGTACATTTGGGACATATGTCCAGAAAATGGATAGATATGGTAGGTACATCATGTTCAATATAAGGATAAATTCAGGGCATTATGTCCAAAAATTGGTAAATTTGAAACATCATGTCCATAGGAAGCTGATTCGGGACATCGCATCCAAAAACAGGTACTAGATTTGTAATATCATGTCCAAAATGGATTGATTTGAGAAATTTCAATTCCAAATAAATAGGTTGATTCATTCTCTCATTTCTAAATCAGTGAAATTTATCAAAAATCACTAAAAAAAAGGTCAGAATTGCAGCGCAGTAATAAATCAGTGAACATTTTTTCACTGAAAGCAAGTCAGTGAAAGAAAAACCACTGGAAAACGGTGAAAATTTAGTGATATTTATGAAATTCACTGAAAATTCTGCGAAATTCTTTGAATGATCTTGTATTTGAGCACCTAAGAAAATTTTTTTATTTATTCTGTACTCCCTTCTTTTTAGTTTTTAGTAATATCAAATTCAGTTCTCTGGTCACTCTCTCATTCCAAATCAGTGAAAAATCACTGATAAACAGTCAGAATTGCAGCGCAGGAAAAATCAGTAAAATTCACCGATTTTCAATGACTTTTCACTAATTTTTAATGATTTTTCACTGATTTTCAATGATTTTTTTTACTGATTTTTCAAAAAATTTTACAGATTTTTCAGTAAGTTTCATAAATATTACTGAGTTTTTAGTGATTTTTCATTGATTCGGACATCAAGTTCAAAATTTGTTTAAGATCTAAGAAAATTTGGAAAACTTGGTCAAAATCGTTTTTGAGCACCTAAGAAAAATTTTAAAAAGTGCAGTTTGTTCTGTATTCCCTTCTTTCTGGTAATACCAAATTCAGTTCTTCTCTGATCAGTGATCACTCTCTCATTCCAACGCAGTGAAAAGTCACTGATAAACAGTCAGAATTGCAGCACCGGAAAAATCAGTGAAATTCACTGATTTTCGCTGATTTTTCACTGATTTTCACTGTTTTTTTACTGCGTTTTCAGTGGATTTTTACTGATTTTCACTGATTTCCAGTGGTTTTCTTTCACTGACTTGCTTACAGTGAAAAATCTTCACTGATTTACACTGTGCTGCAATTCTGACTGTTTTTCAGTGTTTTTTGAAAAATTTCACCGATTCAAGAATGAGAGAGCAGATAGATTCTTTTATTCTCGCAATTTTTCAAATGTTGCCATTCAAAAACATCACATAACAGAGTAAATTCAGGAATAAATCCAAAGAATTGGCAAAAAATGAAAATAATCTAAATCAAAAATAATGGCGAGTTTTAAAAAAAATCAAACCAAAATCCACCAAAAAACAATACTAAAGCCTTTAACGAAACATACGAACTAAAAAGACCCCTAGGATCATTAAAATTCGAAACTAAAACCCCCCAAAAAAAATCTCAAATCCGATCAACATTCCCAATCCATCAATCCCGACAAAAACTCGATTTCCACTCCAAATCCAACCCATTCGACTCAATAAATAACATTCTATCACGATACAATTTCATTGAAAATCCAACTCGGACACGATTTCAAACAATACTTCTCTAATAAGAAACACAAATCTTGCAAACGATTGCGGATGTTCATTTAAAAAAATTACTTTCGCATTAGCCGCAACGGAAGACTACAACACGTACATTCAGGTACAGGTACATTCACCGCGAAATGCTACGCCAGTTGTGTATTCTTGTGGCGTCGTCATCGTCAGCGTCGTCTGTCTAACTGTACATAGAGCTGTGCACATCGAGTGTTCGGGACGTTTATGCCTAACGTTATTATATATAATTGTAATGAGTTAATTTGTACTCGTAGGTATAAAAATTCTAATACAAATGGGTACCGGTTAATAACAGAGTTCAAACTTTTAATTGGGATATGCAGACATGGCAGAAATACAATGCTCAAATATACGACACTGAAAAAAATCAACAATCCGAATTTACCAAATAACGGAATATTTTTTTTCGAAAAAATATTTTTTATTTTTTTAAAACATTGGTTAAGTAAATAATAGAGGTTGAAACAAATGAAAAATAAGTGAGCCTAGGAAAGTACACACGATGACGATGCGTTTACGAAAAAAATGCGTTACATTGCCAAGTTGGTATTTAATTCAAGTTGAAGGTTAGATAATCATTGAAGTAACTAGATAAACAAAATGAGTTTACTTCAGCTGCACTTGCGGATGTTCATTTACGTGTATAATTATACAGAGGTGTTCTTTTAATTTTTTTCAAACATCAGATTAGAAAGTTTACTCGTGTTGGATCGATTTTTTCATTCGAGGGGCCGATAAGATAGCACGAAAATACAAACTCGGATCGGATGACACATCTTTTCCGAAGGTCGACTTGTTTCGACGACGTAAATCGAGCTTTGCATATTTTGTGCAATATGGATACCAGATATTATTTTACGACTTTCCATAAAGAAAGGTTGGATTTTATTACATTGAAATTAACTCGAATACGATTGTAAAAGAGCAATATTCGATTTTGTTTAGTTATATTGCATTTTCAACTCAATATTTTGTCAATAAAGACCTTACAATTCGGTATAATTACCATAGATTTTTGTCCATTCAATAAACATTTCCACGTGCGTGGTATTTGGGTGTTTTCAATTTCAATAATCGTCACCTCAAACATATTCCATCGCTTACCGGATACATTATCATTGATTTGCATCCCGCGACGAAACCATTATTAACCAACTGTTGACTTGCCGCGAACAATTGCACAACGACGTTCAAAAATAACCCCAACTTAGCCTCTCACTCATTCAATCCCAACCCTTCATGTACCCATACCTACTAACCGAGTTACATATCCAGTAAATATGTTCTATTCACTTGTTATATTTCATCCTACTATTTTTTTTCCATCTAGTGAATACACACGTGCGCGGCTTTGTTACAAAGAAATTCATCAACCCTACGATTCGACGAGGTATTGATTCGCAGCGTTATCTTTAAAATTGCCCAAGCCATCGGAAACTCTGTTCAACCCTTCGCAAAAACACATTCAACTTTTCATCTCGTACTTACGTTTCTTGACAACCGGCAGTCGTCTTTATAAAAGCACGAGATTAGAATGAAAAACGAAAGAAAAAAAAAGGTGGAAAGCTTCGAGAACGCTCTACTTGGCATTTTTAACCCCCTCGAAAATACAGTGCAACATTTTCTTCTGCGTCGAAATAGAGAACAAGAGCTTTAAAAGTAATTTAACTCGAGTGCTTACCATATAATGGTTTGAAAATTACGAAGTTTAATGGCCAACTCTCCCAGGCTGAATTACCTACGAAAAATTATCAAACCGCGGATATTTTTACCCTTGTTTTTGAAATTTCCTGTAAGTAGGTTCCTATATGAATCGTAAATTAATTGAAGTTACGTATTACATTGGTATATTTTCACCCACGTACCGCAGACCCTTCATAAATAGTCTACGCTGCACCGGCGCTGGTTGTTTATTTATATCTCGAGATGTAATTTCGTTATGGATATTGTATCGAACGAATGTTCGAGGAAAAACAAGGATAATAGGAGGATCTTTATGGGAGTAGTCATAACTACCGAAAAAAAACGAGACTTTAATAAAAGGGGAAGTAAATCTCTCGTTAGGCGTTTTTTCTTAAAGTTTTAAAACGAGATGGGGGAAATTTTAGTACTTTGGGGAATTTACGATTTTTTAAATTCAATTAAAAATCGAGTAATTAACATAAATAGCAAGCTGGTACAAAGACTTGATATAAAAACGAATGATGAATTAGAAAAATAAAACTGAAAATATTTAAATTACCCAGTTGGAAAAATAAGTCCTTACATTACCAAACAATTTTATGGCATTGCAACAATGAAAAAAATTGTCTTAAATGTCCCGAAAATGTTTCGAATTTCCACAAAAAAAATAATAAAAATCCCTTTAAAATTAACAAAAGTGATTAAAAAGTCATCAAAATCATTCAAAACAATATGAAAGCGTTAAAAAAATTATAAACAAAATGAAAAAGTAACCATTTTTTTAAAGAGATAAAAGTCGTTGCAGCATCATTGAAATCGCCAAAATGTCATAAAAATTTTAAAGCAATTCATAGAAAAATATTTTAAATACTGTACATGTACAAGTATTTGAAAACTTATAAAAATTAGTCAAAGAGTCAAAAATGTCGTCAAACCATTCAAAAAGACACAAAAAATTGCTGAAAATGATGCAAAAGTCGTTAAAAATCATTTTAAAAAGTGGAAAAGCCAACAAAATTATAAAAAAATTTCAAAAACATTGAACTATTCAGAAAGAGACTGAAAAAAATCGCACAAATAGTCCAAGAATAAATATTGTGTAAAGATTTTTTCAAGTTTTCTAATATAAAAATGGTCGAAATAATTTTCCAAAATGTTCATGAAAAAAATTTAAATACAATAACACAGGTCGATATTTTTAAACTTTTGAATTGCTGTTTGAGGTTTGATGGGTGATTTTTATGGTATTTTTCGCGCTGATCACGAAAAAAGCAGTGAAAAAATTCCATCACCCAAGGATTTTTCACAATTTGAATTTTTCGTTTAGCGGGTAAAATTTATTTTACACTTTTTGATGAAGTTTTTGACCCTCAAAGTCAATTTTCTAGAGAAAGAAAGGGTCCTACGAAAAAAATGAATAGAACATAAATTGTAGAGCGTTAAATTTCCTACCTGTAGAGTCCAATTAGTTTTTTCTTAGGAGGCTTAGTTTTTAAGATATTTTCAATTTTTTTTAAAAAGTTGAACTTTGAGCTAAAATATCTCGAAAGCTAAGCATCCTAAGAAAAAACTAATTGGACTCTACAGATAGAAAATGTGACGTTCTACAATTTATGCGCAATTCATTTTTTTCGTAGACCCCTTCCTTTTCTCAGAAAATCGACTTGAAGTGTCAAAAATTATCAAAAACAGTAGAAAAACCGTTAAACGAAAAATTCAAAAAATTGTGAAAAATCCTTGGGTGAGGGAATTTTTTCACTATTTTTCTCGTGATCAGCGCAAAAAATACTGTGAAAATCACCCATCAAACCTCAAACAGCACTTTCCATGTCGACCTGTGTAATTATTCTAAATTAATTAATTATTGAATAAAAATCATACAAATCTATCCAATTTTCAAAGATGTCATAAGCTCATGGAAATGGTCAAAAAATCATTAAAAATTTTGAAATAATGTAAAAGATCGGTGCAATGTCATAAAAGTGGTCGATGGTTATTAAAATTTTTGAAAATTTCATTTCGTAAAATTATTGTGAAGGTAGGGCCAAGAACTCTACCAAAATTGTTGAAAGTAATAAAAAAGTGATAAAGTTGGAGTAATTTTAAAAAATATTCAAAATGTTCAACAATAGTCACACAATTGTTGAAGATGTCATAAAACTGCTAAAAATAGTGTAAAAATGAAAGTAATATGTGGCATATTTAAATTAAAATCATGTAAAAAAACAATGATTCAAAAATCATAAAATATGTTGAAAAAACAAAAACAAAATAACTGTTAAAAGTGATTTGAAATGCAGAAAATCTGACAGAAAAATCATGAAAATTACTTTTAAAAACATAAAAACTGTCAATTCGGCTTCAGAGTCTGATGTCACAGTTAATACTACAAATGCACATTGTCAGTTTGCGTACTTTTTCAAAAGGGGGGGATTTTTCATTTCTGATGTGTGTAAATCTTTTTGTTTTGACAATTTTGACTAATTTGATAGCTTAACTCGTCAAAATTATCAAAAAATAAAAAATTTAACACATCAAAACTGAGAAAAATTGAAAAAACGATAGAACTCCCATAAGAATCAATGTTAATTTTTTCGTCGACCCTCCCTTTTGAAAAAGTACACAAATTGGTACATGAACTGGTATTTGCATTTGTAGTAGTGCGATGACGTCAAAACTTTGAGGCCAAATAGTGTCAGGAAATTTTTGAAAATAATACAAACGTAATGAAATCATCATAAAAATTTCAAAACAAATCAGAAAATCAAAAACTGTACAAAATATCATTAAATATGGAGAACATTTCAAAACAAAATAATTCAAAGCATTATAAAAGTTGTTCGAACACGAAAAAGTTCAAAAAAAAAATTTTATTGCTGAAATTGTTTATAAATTTGCTGAAAATTTTATAAAATATATAAAAATTTTGAAATACATACATTATAAAAATCATTAAAAATTTATTTTAAAATCATATTAAAATTACTTTCTAAAACGTTCCAAAAATCGTCGAAACGTCACAAAAAATTGCAGAATAAGTACCTAATGTGAAATTAGTTGAAATAATTGTTGAAATTTGATCATTTTTACGGCAGTTTAATGAATTTTTGCAAATTTCTCATCAATTGAAAAATTTGTCAAGCATTACCATGACTTTTGGATTAAGACACTTTCCAGACCTTTTACCTCGATGCGTACGCTGTAAATGTATTTTTCAAATTTTGGAAAATTTTCAAATTTTCCAAAATTTTTTGCTGGAGAAAAATATGGATTTGACCCAGCAGTTATGAATTTCGGAAAATTATGCTTCAATCGATCAAATAAGTCACCAATATGAGTAATCTGTGTTTTTGGGTGCTGAAGTTCATCTAAACCATTTTTACGAGCTTTTTTTCAGTTCTGGAAAATTTCAAAATTTTCTGGAGGCTCCAAAACGTCTCGAAACTGCTTCCAATTCATTCGGCAGGTCGAAAATGGGTATAATGTTACGCCTAATCCGTGTAATTGCCGAATTTATGAAATAGGCAAAAATTTTGCCCAATGCATGAATTAGGCAATCGCTTGCCTAATTTATGAAATTTATAAATTCAAAACTTTCTACCATTTTTTTTATTTCAAAAATAAAAATTCAAGATATTCTGGCATAGAGAACAAACATTCAGCTACATTTCAAAAAAAATTTCATCCAGCTACTTTAATTAGAAAATTTTTTACACTGAATGAAAAATATAATGAATGAAAAATCTTTGCAGCATAAAAAATTATCTAATTGAAGTAGCTGGTTGAATTATTTTTTTTGAAATGTAGCTGAATGTTAGTTCTCTATGCCTAAATATCTTAAAGTTTTTACCTGTGGAATAAAAAAGTGTCAGATCACATTTTTTATCTTTTGTAGGACGATGGAACAATTAAAAAATTTCAAAAATTCTCCAAAATTCGAAAAATGAACTTCGGTACCTGAAATTTTAGAAATTGAGTTCTTTTATAATATACTATCGATTTATTTTTTTTCGACCCAAAATTTTTCAGTCGACTAGGGTACTTCCCTTATTGGACGTTTTGAAAATTGGACCTAATATTTCAACAAAAAGTCATCGAAACTGAAAAAAATTTGTACATCAGACATTTTTATTCAAAAAATCATTAAGACATATCCATGATCATTATTTTCGAATTTTAATCTAAATTCCACACGACGACTCAGCAATTAATTAAATTCCCAAAATTCCTCAAAATAGCATAACTCCGGAATTCCTTTCATTTCATCTTCTCACAAATTTACATAAGAAACCCAAGGAATTTTTCAGATACCAATTCATTAGACCTACTTTGTTTAAAAAATGAAAATATACCTACACGAAAAAACCACAGAAGTAGGAAATATTACAAAATTTCTTATCTTCAAAACGTCCTACACATACCTATATTTTCTAATCACAACGCACAACACATAGAAATAGATAGACGAAGTACAGTTATTTACGTAGAATCCTTCAAAGTCACCGCTCAATACGAATGCGAGCATACGTCAACAAAAAATTAAAATACTCATAATTCCTGTCAACACTGAATACCTTTAGAAAATATCTCACACCGGTCTTGCTCTTCGTACATTGATTGCAAATTCAACATAAATGGTAACTTAATACCGGTTTATTATCGTGTAATTATTCAACTACCTCTAGTTCGCTGGTAAGTAAGTATATGACGTTTTCGACGATACCATATGATCTTACGTTACACTACAATTACACAATATGTACGTAGATATGGTATATACGAGTAATTTTGAGCAAATGAGTACGATATACGTATTCAAAACCAAATCAAACCGTTAAAAGTTTAACCAGATCTGCAACTGGGTTCATTACAGTTGATCATGAAATTCGTGATAATGCCGGTACAACATAAACGACTTTAACTAGCCGAGCAGTGAAAATAATATCGGCAGTTTATACAGTAAAAAATCTCGTATATCTTCCGACAATGCTATAAAAACCTACAGACGGTAAAATTTACACGTACGTCAACGTACGTTACAAACACGACGTCAACTTAATTCGAGACCGATGACATTGTAGGAAATTGCTCGATATGTGAACTATAAAACGACTTGGAGAGCTTTCAGCTTCGACGTTTGTTTTTTCTCGCGAACAATCGTCTGTTAAGCATCTTCATTGTAAGAGCCAAACACCCGTATAGAGATATTATCTCGTAATTTACCAACAGCGATGGATGGGTTTAATGTTTATCGAACGTTGAACACGTAGCTTTCTCGTACATGCTTTGTTTATATTCGTCCGAATAAGTATCTCGTATTTTAGAAATTGCCATTTAAAAAAGTAAACACAGACGGAAAAAGCACATGCAAATGAATAGAGAATGAATTATCTCAGAGTTCGTAGACTTGGTTGCTATTTCTAATTCAATGCTCAAATCCCTTCTTCGTTTAGATTGCGATTTACGTAGAGAATTAATTCCTATATTGAACTTGATAATATGCAGATTTTGTGTAAATGCGTCTCATACAATATATTCAGGCATCAAACACAGATTTTGGGGGAAAATAGTGACTTGAGTGACTTTTTATGAGGCAAAAAGTGACATATTTTTCGAAAAAAGTGACCAATTTTTAAAAAAAATTCATAAATAAATACACCCCCCCCTCCCTCCCCTATTATTTTTATAACTCATAACTGTATTTCTCTCTGCGATAAGGCAGAAAAAAAATTCTGAAACATTTTTTTATCAGTAAATCTTTACTTGAAACTACGAGTTTAAGAATAAGCTTCAAGTAAGTAACTGAAAGATAAGTAGATGAAAAAAAATTAGATAAGACTTTTATTTTTTTAATTTTATGCAAGAGCGGTGGGCTGTTTGAACGAAAAAAGTGATTTCAGAATGAAAAAAGTGACCAATAGTGACCTTTTGGCAAAAAAATGACTTTTAGTGACCAACCTTGAAAATAGGGGACAAGTGACTAAAAAAGGTGACTCTGTTTAATGTATGTATATTGTGTACTTGCAATATAAGACGTGTTTTGAATAGAGTTTTCAAATTTTGGAGGTCTCATCCCCTGGGGTGGTTCATTTTTCGCTAAAAATGAGATTCCTAAAATTTTAGCTCACTACATCAAGGTTGCCAACCAATATTTCGAAAAATCACTATTTTGGCCAGAAAAAAAAAACGCATCACTAAAAATCACTGTAGCCAATTTGTTCAAAAATCACTAAAATCACTGGTTTTTTCAGAAGTCGTTCAAAAATCACCTTTATCACTGAACTCATCGTTGAAAAATCATTTCTATTAGTGTAGTGATTCATCCTAAAAAATCAATTTATAATAAAAGTAGGTAGAAAAATGTCAAAATCTCCAGAAATGGCTGTGGGTATTAGGCCTACAATTTTTTTTTTCAAATAATTTTCATCAAAAATTTTAAAAATCGCTGATAATTGAAAAGTAGACCTTGCAAACAGAGTAATAATCGTTGAAATTTTCAAAAATCACTTAACTTTTTCAAAACCTGAAAAATCACTGAGGTTGGCAACCCTGCCCTACATCAATAAGGGACTATGCGCTGGACCCTTGTTTTTTTTATGGAATTCAACAGGAGATAAAATTCTAAGAGCAAAAGTTGGAAAAATGATGCAAGATTTCAAAATATTACTTCAAAAAAAAATGATATGATTTCAATTTTTAGGGATAAACTTTGAACTCGAGAAATCACCCCAGGGGGAGTTCAAGAAGCTTAGGAAATATTTTACCCAAGTTGGCCCGATTTGAGGGCCCTTGAACCCCCAAGGATGCTTCAACCAAGCTCTATTTATCCTCGCGGAAGGACAATTTTGTTTCGTGGGATGCACTCTTGCTTTTTCAAGTCTAAATTTGATTTTCTCAAAATTTTTCCTTTACAATTTTTCCAGACTTTTTAGTTCAAATTTCCGCAATTCTTTTAAAATGACTCATTTTCTTAGTTTAAATGTTCACTATTTTTCCCCAAGTTCTCAAATTTCAAGATTTAAAAAAAATTACAAGTTTAAATTTTCTCCAATTTTCTTATAATTACTTGTTTAGGTTCATTTTTTTTAAAATTAGGCAATTATTTTTTTCAGTTTTTCCAACTTCAAAATTTTTTTCAACTCGACGAACTCCCATTTCATCATGAAAAGACGTAAAGGTCAAAGAAAATTGATATGTCTTTGGTGCCCAGGCAGAAACTACTGAATGAAATTGAAAAATTTTTCACTCTGCTGAAGTAGACCAAGGGTCGAAGGGTCAATAGTTGAAAGCCAAAAAAAATCAAACTCGAGTAAAAACTTTTTTTGGAAATAGACAATTTTGAAAATTTACCGATTTTCAATTCCAAAATGATGGAAGCAGCAATTAAAGCGAAAATTGCGTCAAAATCTAAAGAACTCAGCACCTATAACAAGACAATTTGAAAATACAATACTTTTTCAGTCCAAATTTCAAAACAATATAAAAAATTTTCTAAAAAAAATAAGATCTATGCCGTAGAAAGTATCAGAAATTATTCCTACTGGGAAAAATTTTCAGCTGGAGAAACTATTTACAGAAAAATAAGAACATTTACTGAAAGAAATTCTTGTACCTAAATATTGAATAATATTATTGAAAATTGAAGTTCAAGGTTACAAAAAACTTGAAAATAACTCGAAAAAATTGACAATTTGTTTTCCACAAAAGAAAACAGTCTATTTGAAAATAATTTTCACTCTCCGCCGAATCTTTAAAAAAGAGAAGAAAATGAAAAATTTTCAAAATGAATATGATTTTTTTTTTGGGGGGGGGGAGAGAGTTGCGGTGAACTGATTTTAGCGTCATGGATGCTACTTGATACTGTTCATGCGTTCAACTAGAAAAACTCATTTCGATAGTCCAAATTATATACTTACAATTCAGAAAAAATATTCACTTTTGGTCGAAGTTAAATTTTTATCAACAGCAAAAAAGGAAAAAATTCTGATTTAATTTTTTTTCCAATTTTTGATAATTTTTTGTATAGGTTTTAATGAGCCTCGGTGTGATCTGTAATCCTAAAATCCAAATTCCAAATATGATTTAATTTAATACTTAGATATGTGAATTTCCTTATGTAAATTTCCGCATTTTTCTGTAAACAGTTTCTCCAGCTGAAAATTTTTTCTCAGTAAGAATAATTTCTTACACTTTCTACAGCGTAGATCCAATTTGTTTTAGAAAATTTTAAGAAAATTTTTTTGTAACTTCAACTGCTGCATCCATCATTTTAGAAATGAAAATAGGTAAATTTTCAAAATTGTCTTCCAAAAAAAGTTTTTACTCGAGGTTGATTCTTTTTTGCTTTCAACGATTGACCCTTAAATTTTTCAATTTCATCCAGCAGTTTCTGTCTTGAAACCAAAAAGTTATAATTATAACACCTATTCGCTTTCCTTTGACGTCTTTTCAATTCCACTAGAAACAAAAGAGTGATTGTCGAGCTGAAAACAATTTTGAAGCTTAAAAAACTTGGAAGAAATATATTGAAAAATTTTGAATAAATATATTGAAAATTTTTGAATAAATTCAAGCTTGGAATAACTTTGAAGAAAATTGGAATTAAAAATATTTTAAAAGAATGTTGAAAATTCAAGAGCTTGAAAAAAAATAGAAAAAAATCAAGTCATCTCTACACTCACAAGAGATTTGATACAATACAGTCAATCACAATGCAATATTTATTGCTATGACCAATCTCCAAGTAAAGAACCCAAATATGCATGATTCTTCGGGTCCACAGCTCATCCCTAAAAATCAAAATTGAGTCACACTTTCAGATTTTCAAATAATATTGAAATTTCGCATTTTAATTTTTCCAAAAAAAATTTCTCTTAGCATTTTATCTCACGTTAGATCTCAAAAGAAAAGATAGCACACATTGCATGGCCCCTAATTGATGTAGGGGGCTGAAATTTTGGAAATCCAATGTTTAAAGAAAAATAAACCACCCCAAGAGGTGACATTTCAATCACAAAACCAAAACATTTCCTCGTGCAATATTTTAGTTTTCCAATCATATTTTTGAAACCACAGTCGACTGAATTCATCGCGAAATTAATTTCACCGTATAGTTAATAAACCATAAGAAAATTTATGGTCGATGGGCAAAAGCCAAAAACTTCTCTACTGTATGATAACGACATCGGAAGCGATGCCCGATGCGCTTGGCAAGCGTGAATTTTCCACGTAAATATTTAATCAAAACATACCACCTCCATTCTGGTCGGCCATACCAATATTAGAGTATTTTTAATTATCTCTATACTCTCGTTAACCATATCCCAATTACAATAGCAACTACTATTTATTGTATACGTAGTATCAGAATCGTTGTCTTCGTCGCCGCGGTCAATTGTATTTTATTATCCATCGGTCGTAGAACTCATAAATACCTTAAAGGCTTAAAGGTTATAGCTTTTTAATACCGCTAATCTATTTCATGAGAATAAATTGCACAACCGATGGCTCAAAATTTACGAGTACACTTATAATTTCAAGTGTATGTGGAAGTATGGCATTATTAACTCGCACACAGTTGATATGTTACCTTATAACTTACGTGTATGCACGAAAGGGTGTGCGAGCAGTCGTTAATTTTTTTTTTATTTCGTTTTATTACGACCAAAAAATCACCTCGAGACGACGAATTGTACAGTTTCGTGGATTATTTTTGGTCTCTTATTGAGGACATAATTCACGCATGTTGTGACTCTTTTTTCGAAATAATCTGAGAAATAAACAATGTATCTGCTTAGTTAACGAGCTAATTTCTTTTAAAGGATTTTTCACAGATATAAAGTACGTAGATTCAAGATAAGAAATAGGTATCTTGACCCCTGCTTCTAAATCGAATAACAAAGGAAAATGATTATTCATCTTTCTTTATTTTTTTGCTTGGTTAAAGTTTAATTTTTCTAAGAGGCTGTGCGTGCTTTTATAGGCTTAAAAAGTTCTTTCTTCGTTTTACAGAAATCTTTGAGTGACACTGAAATTCGTCTCGGTCTTTTTAAGAGTTTTAAAATCAATAGAAGTCAAGTGCAATCTTGACGAAATATTAGCAATAAATTATTATTATAATCCGGCTTAAAACCCACTATTTTCTTTTTTCTTTTTTAATTACTTCGTCTTTTTTTCTTTTTTTTTTTTTTTTTGTTAAAATGAGTCTTCTGACATTGTCTTTTCAAATTTTATTAGGGAATTTAAAAGTATGTACCTAAGTATCTATACCTTCTCTGCTTATTTTGTGATGAAAAATTTAAAATCTGTGAAAAATGAATAAAAAAAGAATTGAGAAGTTTGATCAAGAACAATTACTTGAGCTCTATTCACAAAGTTCTAAATGTGCAATCCACCTCTTTTTTAATATTTTCCTTCATCTAGTAAAAAATTAGGTCTGGAAAACTAAAATGAAGAGATCTGAAAGAATTTTTCAATATCAGTTTAGGTTTTTTTTTGTATTTTTGGTTTTCCTGGGTGAAAATGTCGTCTGGTTACTTTTCTATGCAAAAGGAAGACAGCATTTTCAGGTAAAAGAGAATTTGTTTAGTTTAGGATCCATGAGTCTTATTGTAAGCATGATCACTTTTCTTTTGACGAGAGTCCATTAATACTCACGGGAAAGGCGATTTTGTTTCGTGAGGAGCACTTGTTTTTTTTTCCAAGTCCACGTTTCATTTCCTCAAAATTTTTACGAAAACATTTTTCAGTTCAAAGAATACAATTTTTCAAGCTCAAAATCATTTCCAAACTTTCAAATTTCAATTTTTTTCTCTCAAAATATTTTTCAAGTTCAGTTTTTTCAAAATTTTTTCCAAATTCTCGAATTTTTACATTCTTTAAAAAATATTTCCCACTCAAATCCTTTCCAATTTTTTCACACTTTTTTACAAATTCAAATCTTTTAAAATTATACCCTGTTCCAACATAAACAAACGTCAAAGAAACTAATATTATATGAAACAATTTTGGAGCTAAAAAAATTTAGGAAAAATATTTACCTGAGTAGGTAACAGTAATTTGGATATGGTATAGTGCTGGGCTGTTGGAAGTCAATTCATTAAACGTGACACGAAAATTTTCACACCAAATTTGAGACACCGCTGACATAATGACATTTTGTTAGACTTGGAAAAACTTGGCAAAATTCTGACGAATCAATACAATGAATTTTTGTTAGACTTTTGGAAACTTGGAAAAATCTCTTCGAACTAAATAGGTACCAAACTTACGTTCTTATTTAAGTAATATTTTATTATTCTAACATAAATTTTTTGTTTTCTAGAGTCGAAATGTCGAAATGTTGCAAAAGTGTAAAATTTGATTAAAATTTTCCATTGAATTGAAATTGCTTAGAGATTTTGAAAATTTAAAAAAAAAAAAAAAGCTTAAATATCTGTTTTTTAATAAAAAGTCATCATCAAAACATATCCATGATTTAAAAACTTTTGTTCAGAAGCAAAACTTGCGTAATTTTTTTAAAAGGTTTACAAAAGTGTGGAAATTTGAAAACTTGAAAAATTTTTTGAGAAAACTGAACTTGGAAAATATGTTATAACTGTTATAAGAATTGTGAAAATTTAAAAACGAGGAAAAAGTTGGAACGTTAAAATTTTTTTGAAATCACTGAATTTGGAAATTTTTTTGAGAAAATTAAAAGACTTGGAAAAAAGCAAATGTACTACACAAAACAAAACAAAAAGTCCTTCCCTTTTGTGATACATTGAGAATCAAGGCTGGATCAAAATGGAGGGGAGGAGAGGAGGAATATCACGAATTTTTCCACTTTATTTACGAATTCAATTACAATGCTGGAGGAAGTTGAGGAGACAAAACATTGAAAATTTTCTACCAAAACAATTTTCTACCCGTTTTTTCCAAATTGAAGTAGGAATTTACATTTCTTTTCAGCTCAAAAAAATTTTTCGATTAAAAATACAATTTTACTATTGTTAGAAGGGGTAAGCTGTTCACTTCCTCACTGTTTCAGGCTGGTTCTACCTTGGAGCTGCGACGTGAATTTAAAAAAAAATAGATTTATTTCATACTTTTTGTCCCCCCTCTTCAGAAAACACTCCGTCTTTAGATTCGTATTTTTTCCTTCGATGTGATGACGTAGCCAGGAATTTCTCATGGAGGGGATCCGAACTTTCATAATTTTCTGAGAAATTTTGAGTTCCCCCCCCTCCTTCTCCTAAATTTCCGTTTACTATAAAAAACACTAAATTCAAAATTTGAATCATTTTAAAATATTAAGGGGTCGCATAGGTGTTATGAAGTCTTACTTGATTGATAGATAGAATATTTAGGAAAAAGACTTTTGTAACAAACAACTTCCATACCTACTAATTACACAGGTCGACATTTTAAACTTTTGGAATGATGTTTGAGGTTTGATGGGTGATTATAATAGTATTTTTCGCGCTGATCACGAAAAAAGCAGTGAAAAAATTCCATTATCCAAGGATTTTTCACAATTTGAATTTTTCCTTCAACGGTTATTCTACTTTTTTGATATCTTTTTACACTTCAAGTCGATTTTCTGAGAAAAGAAAGGGTTCTACGAAAAAAATGAATAGAACATAAATTGTAGTAGAGCGTAAAATATCCTACCTGTAGAGTCCAATTAGTTTTTTCTTAGAAGGCTTAGTTTTTGAGATATTTTCAATTTAAAAAAAAAGTTGAACTTTGAACTTTGAGCTAAAATATCTCAAAAGCTAAGGCTCCTAAGGAAAAACTAATTGCACTCTACAGATAGGAAATTTAACGCTCTACAATTCATGTTCTATTCATTTTTTTCGTAGAACCCTTTTTTTCTCAGGAAATCGACTTGAAGTGTCAAAGGTTATCAAAAAAAGTAGAAAAACCGTTGAACGAAAAATTCAAATTGTGAAAAATCCTTGGGTGATGGAATTTTCGTGATCAGGGCGAAAAATACTATGAAAATCACTCATAAAAACCTCAAACGCCATTTTCCATGTCGACCTGTGTTACTTTGACCTTAAAAAACCAAAAATAATACTCAACAGATCCCAGCAGTGACGCTGGAAGTTTTTTTTTGGAGGGTGCAAAGTGGGTATGGAGACTTAAAAGATTAAAATACCAGAAGGGAGCCTTTTTTCGGATAGTCACCTCAAACAATTCATAATATTTGAAGAGTCGTTTTCCAAAACGCATTAACGAGAAAAAAGTGTTTTCGAGATAAACGAAAAAAACTTTTCCATTCAACAAATCATGCGCATTCGGTTTGAAACCTTTTTAACATAGTAGTTGGGACGACCCTCGATACACCAGGTGACATTGCGAAGTTTCAAACATTGTTACCTATCCACAATGGACTGAGAAAAAACAGCACTAATGCGTTTTGGAAAACAGATTGGGATTCTGATGCGTTTTGGAAAACAAATTCGGACTTAATGCGTTTTGGAAAACTCATTATTGAGATGAAAATGCATCATTACCCAAAAAAAACAGAAAATAAGATTTTATAACTTCGTAACTAATCATTTATTATTAAAATCACAATCTTTGATGGGATCCCTTCACCCCTGGGGGGATACAGGGGTCCACAATTTTGCCCACAATTGAAAAAAAAATGATGAAACGTATCGATTTCTACTGATTCGAAGGCGCTGAGTTCGAATATGTAATCGGTTTTTTCAATCAACCCGTCTAACTCCTCTTATTGGCCCCCTTGATGAGGTCAAAATTCAAAAAAATGAAAAATAACGTGTGACCTGTCGTTCATGAGGTTTTTGAGGGCGCTGAGTTCGAGTATTTGCTTATTTTTTGAATTTGACCCTTCGGTGCCCTTCTAGCTCCCCAATTTTGGGAACGGGGGCTGAGAAATGAAAATCAGTGAAAATCAATATGCCACACGCAATTTTCATTTTTCAGTCCCCTTTTTCCCAAAATTGGGGAGCTAGAAGGGCATCGAAGGGTCAAATTCAAAAAATAAGCAAATATTCGAACTTAGCACCCTCAAAAATCTCATAAACGACACGTCATATGACATTTTTCGAAGATATAAAGCTGCGCCGTGTCGATAATGCGTTTTGGAAAACAGATGTTGAATTTAGGGTTTCGCTTTATGCTGGATAACACAAAGTTCAAGTAGGTATTCAGGTAGGTAAGTGCTACATGTTGTGTAGTATGTTCTCCTGAACAATTTGGCTCAAAAAAACGATTTTCGAAAAAATGGTCGATAATGCGTTTTGGAAAACGACACTTCATTTGTAATTTTTGAGAAAATTTTATTCTTAATGCTCCTAGAAGGCATTTTTTCCACGTAAATTCTAGACCTCTTGAGGGGGGGGGGGATGTCTGCCACGCTTCGATGTATCAATCAAATTAAAGGCCACTTCATTTTTCGATATCGAAGAAAAAAAATCAGCACACTCAATTTTTCAAACCTAATTCTTCTCAACACCTTGACCAACTTGCGAAAAAATCAGCTACCTTCACACCTACGCCCTCACCACCCCCAGTCACTAATTACCTTTGATAAATTATCGAAATAAGACGTAAAAATTCAACACTCGAAATCCCACACATCTCGATCATCGATCATCTCGAAGCCGCTACCGTATCAGACAATTAAGATGGCTGAGGAAGAAAAATGTTACTGTCAGAATTTCGTTATCTTCGCGAATGAGATGGCCTGCATCCAAAACATTTTTAAAATAAACTCATCGCGCTTGCATAATTCGACGAATCGGTCGGGTTGAAATTATGATTAGGGCGAATACGTCCGATGGTTATTCACCTCTCTCGCGAAAATCTCGCTCGTCGATACACCATCAGTCTATATACGATTGATCGTCAATAACTGAACTGCCATATATCCGTTTAAAAGTTACGTTTGTTCATTTCCTGTCATCGCGATGTTGATACGGATTCCAACTTATTTACGAATCTGGGTCAGAGAAAAAATTAATTCTGCTCAAAACTTGGAAAACGAATCCGTAACTAATTGATACCTACGATTTATTTTCAAAGGGTTATTTTAATAAAAGGAATTCGCGAAATTTTCAAAATTTCATCGCGTCGCGTCGTTTACTTTTCAGATAGATAGCTAGGTAGTAGGTACCTACTCATTTTCCCAAGATGCATATCTTTATATAAAGTCCCCATAAAATTAAGAATGAGCTTACAAACTTGGTTTTCAAGAAACTATAATACTATTTTACCAAAGTACTCGAAAATACGGTCCTATCGATCCAATGTACTTATACAAAAGTACCCATATCTAACAAAATCATCGGAGGGTTGAGCATCCAGCGATGCAGGAAGTCTACGTATTTATGATGTCTGGAAAAGTACATTTTCCAAATAAAGAAAACTTTCATAACGCTGCATTCGTACGATTATTTTTGTTGTAAAGTACTCGAAAACTTTGGCTCGGGATGATTTGCGATATGACTTTTGTACGTACTTCCTCAAATACCTAAGTCAACAAAGTACGAAATTTATTCATTAAATATTTTCTATAAGTTTTTTTTTCGAGAAACTTTATCCATTTTATAAGTTTGTTTTTTATGACTCATTGTGGGAGTCAATATCCTATTTTGGATTCGTGTAAGTTCTGAGAAAATTCTTTTAGGGAATGAAAATAAAATAAAAGAGGGGGTTATCGATTTCTAGAATGTATACAGATAATTCACATTTTTGAAAATAGCCAATTTGAGGATGGCTGAAGACAAATCTATCATGCAGGGAACTCTGTCTCTCCACGAAAAGCCTCTTGAGGAATCACATTGTTTTAATTTTTATGAAACGAGAATAAATTTCCCTTCAAAAGTATTTTCAACCAAAAATAACGATAAAATTATCAAAATTATTTCCACTTCCTTAAAAATGTCAAATTTAAACACTCTGCCTCCAAAATAATAATTCCGAAGCAAGGAAATTTCACGAAGTTCGTCCGGAGGAGAAAATATGTAATTTCTTCCATTCACTGACGTCAGAAATAAGCGTAGGTTTCCAAATATCTACAAACTACAACCGAAAAAAAAAGGTACGGTACTTGAGTAGTTAAAAAAGCTTTCCCAATTTTTCAGCTTCAACTTTTTCCACTTGGCTCGTCAAAAAAATGAATAAACGAGAAGTAAAACGAGTTATACTTCTTCATTTGCGTCGTAACATAAATATTATCTTTTTTTTTCGAACCTGTAATATCTACGAATATCTACGTACACGTGTCTCTTAAAAGTAGGGCTTTTTTGAATTAATTTTCAAAAAAAAACATTCGGTTATATTTTTCATAAAATTCTTTCTAAATAAAACAATTTCTTCCGGAATAAAATATGCCTATTACCTAACTTTTCTATTTAACTGAATTCATAGCATTAAAATATTTCGCAACAATTGTTTTTAGCATATTTATTTTATTATAATATCACGCTTTGATAAATTCACTAAACAAAAGCAGATTTTAATTAAATCGTACTTCTTAAAATCCATTGGGGGTGGAATTTTTCCTCAAGACGTAAAATATATATAATTCAATTCGACAAAAGATTGCGAAATTACTTTCATTTACGTATTCCCTATTCAATATGAAAGCAAAATCGTAAAAAAATAACGAGCAAGAAGCTATCTTGAAAAAATCCTTATAAAATGATTAAAATAACAATTGGATCAACGAATTCGAAATACGACTTCGTTTGAATTTGTTTACGACCAAAACAAAAAACAACGAATACATATTTATAACACTTTGTAATATGCTAATAAATTTAGAAGCTTTTAAATTTTCGTTTCATTTTACACGCGATTCTATCTTTAGCTATGCCAATAAATCGACACGTTTGCTAAATTTTCCTCGTTCGTTAATTTATTTACCGCTCTAGACTGCAATAAATACTACAGTGAAATTTATAACGAGAGTCTTTCCAATGTCGAACATATTTTCTTTGCTCGTATATATTCAAAGTAACTGAATGTTCGTAGGTTTTGGTAAATTAAACATTATTCTTGATGAGGTTTCAAAACAATGCGCAATTCTCAATACCCATGAAGGGAGAGTCCAAATTATAACCCATTTTGGAATTGGATTTTAATTTATAAGGCTGGTTTTTGTAATGAAAATTTCAAAATATGACGTGAAATTGAAATATTCAGTAATTTGAATTTTACCTGGCAGGTATAAGGGTCGAAAAAATTATCCAGTGAGTCATGAAATTCATTTCATATAATAATCGATATTTTCCCATGCTTTTATCATGTAGGTAATAAATTTGAATTTAGAGAAACAATTTTCGTTCTGGAATTTTCTCTCTCGTACTGAAAATTGGAAATTTAAAAATATAACGGGAGATTGGAAATGTGCCGGGTTGAAATTTGACCTATTTTTCAAACAAAAAATATAGGTAGATAATCAAGCAGAGAAAATTTTTCTGTCGGTTATGGTTATGGAATTCATTTCACGTGATAATCGATATTTTTCATGTTTTTATAATGTAATAATTTGAATTTGGCGAGAATATCTCATTTCGAATTTTCTCGGGTGTACCTAGAGACCTATGTACTGAAAATTTTTGAAATGAAAATGACACGAGCGAGTTCAGTAGAATTATGCATGAAAATATGGCACTTGTTTTGAATAATATTTTCAAATTTTCAACATTTTGTAATGGGCCCATATTTTCTCTTGCTCGCGTGAAAAATTGATTGAAAAATGTTGTGAGTGAAACAGTAATTTGAAATTTGATATGCTTAGGCACGAGTTTTGACTTTTTTTTCAATGATAATTTGAAGAATATGCCCCGAATATATTTTTATTTAAAAAAATGAAGTAACGAGTACAACTTCGGCAAGATTTACCCCCAAAAACTGTATATTCCTGAATTGCGAACTTTTAAATCCCCTTTATCAGAAAAAATTCATCTAACATCTCACAATTGACCACACTGAGCATTTGAAAGGTCAGAATTTGAATTTAACAACTTTCAAATAATTATTCAGTTACCTATCAAAAGGTGGAGAAATCGTGACCCAATTTTTTGAAAACAATAACAAAATGTATTCATTGTCAACCCAAAAGCGAACTCCAGAAATTAGGGAAAGAGAGCAGTTAGACTCAATTGTTATTTAAATTCAATGGAAATTATTTGAAAAATAGCTCAAATTCCTTAAAAATTGTCCAAAATGCATGAAAAAAAAGTTAACATAAAATATGCAGATAGGTATTATTGAACATGTTACTAAAAATATCGCATAATTATATTTTGGAAAAAAATTTAAAGGAAAGAAAAATTTTCAAAGATCACTTCGAATTTCGATAAAATAACGATGAAGTTCAATTAAGTTGTTCAAAAAAATGTAAAATTACTTAAAATATCAGGAAAAATCTTCAAATTGCCAAAAGAAATGTTAAAATTTTCATTAAAAATTACTTTTTAAAGGTTACTCAAATCAATAGATTCTTTCGAACCGCAAAATTTTTGAAAATGTGATGAAAATTGCTCAAAATAAAATATAAAGAAACTGTTCAAATTCATTGCAAACTTCATTCAAATAACGTAAAAATCGATAAAATAATCATACAGGTGTTTAAAAATAATGTCAAAATTTATTTAGAAATTTAAAATTTTTTCCAAATTATGAAAAAAATGTTTAAATTTCAATTTAAAATGTTAAAAAGTATTCAAAGGTCGATAAACCATCAATAAAATTGCTCTGAATATATACCCATCTCAAAAGTTATTATTTAAGCATAAAAACTGTTTCAATATGCGAGAAAAATTGTTCAAAAATGACGTAAAAATTGACGAAATTCTGTCACAAAAGTACGAATTGAAAAAAGTTATTCAAAATATATCAAAAAATTGTAAGAAAGTGTAAAAAACTTTTACAGAAATTGAGGTAAAATCATTTGAAAAATGTAAGTTTTTCAATATTTCATCAATTTTTAGCATTATAGCACAATTTTAGTAATTTTTCAAACGAGATTGTAAAAATTTTCAAGACCTTTTCAGCTTTTACCAAAAATTTTTTCATTCAAATTTGTTTATTTATCAATTTTCTAATTATAGTTGATTAATGTAGGTACTTATACAATAAAATATTTTGTTTTTGTTTCGATTTTTTTTTAAATTAGGTAACATATTTTTAAAAATAAAAATAATTAATTAATATTATTATTTTCATAAAAAGAATATTTGTGAAGTTAGAAATAAATCTCAACAGATGATTGAATTTTTTTGCTGGAAATGAAAAAATGGACATAAATTGAACGTGTCACAGCAAAAAGGACATATAGAAAAAATGGCGTTTTTGGGAAATCGCGATTGAAGTTTGAGTATACTTTTTTAAATACTAAATTAAGGAATTGAGCTGGAGAAAAAAATTTACCTTAAAATTTCATCTTTTTGCTACAAGAAAACAGCTCGCCCATCACTTGATATCTTTTATATTTTTTTCTATATTGAAAACAAAAGGTTGTGTTATATGTCATTTTTGTTGTGACAAAATTTCATTTCGACCCTTCTACGTTTGATGACGTATAATTTTTCCGGAAGTGAAAATTAAAGAAAAATCTTCATACAAAAGTTGAAGAGAATAAAAAAAGGAACATTTTCGTGAAAAAATTTCAAATTATCTCCTCAGGGAGCGGATATATCGCACTTTGAAAAATAACAACTTTTTTTTCATTTTCTTGGTTACAAAAAGATGCTAAAAATACATTTTGGACGAATTTTATTATTTTTTCAATTTTATGACGAAAAATTAACTAAAAAAACACTTCATTAAAATTTTAAAATTTTACAATCATCTGCACAGTGAAAAAATTAAACATTACGCAAATTCTCGAAAATCAAACATGTAATGTAGGTACCGAAATTGCGGACTTCGCATTTTAATAACGCCATAACTTTTCGAGGAAAACATATTGGAAGGTGGGAGGGTCATTGGATAGAGAAAAATTCAGAGAATACGAATCGCTTGTCGCATCAAAAAGGACATATGCTGAGTTATGCCCTTTTTGCTGTGACACATTCAATTAAGATCAAAAAAACGAAAATTAGCGACTGAATGGGATTTTTTCTGATTTTTTTCGATCCAAATTTGACCCAAAGTACAACTTTCTCCATTTTTCTCACTCGAAATAAAGTCAACTCCCAAAAATGGTCATCATTTTCGAAAAATTTTCGACTCAAACATGACTATTATTGAGAAGATGAACTGCCCTCACATGTCACCTGTTCAAATAAATCCTGAATTTTTGGGCAATTTTTGCCAAAATTTGGGCGATTTTCATGGCAATTTCAACAGTTACACAATTTTCAAATTAAGTAAGTTCAAAGCATACGATTTAAATGTTCACAGGGGATCTCAAACTTTCATCATTTTTCAAACTTCAAATTTCATTCCGACTCTCTCATTTTGAATCAGTGAAAAGTCACTGATTAACAGTCAGAATTGCAGCATAGGAACAAATCACCAAAATTCACTGATTTTAAGCGAATTTTTGCTGATTTTTCAAAGATTTTCACTGATTTTTCTGCTAATTTCATGAATTTTGCAGACTTTTCAGTGAATTTTCACTGATTTTCCAGTAATTTTTCTCAGTGATTTGTTTTTATTGAAAATTTTTTCACTGATTTTCTCCTGTGCTGCAATTCTGACTGTTTCTCAGTGATTTTCGATCATTTTCATTGATTTAAAAAAGAGAGAGTAACTCTAAGAAGCTCATATTGAAACCCCTTTTTTAAATTTTCCATGCTCGAAAAAGCTCGTCGATTAAATATCACCCATAAACCAATTAATACCAACATTCCGGCCAAACGTTGACCTAAATTGAAAACAAAACCGCGCAACGTTGATTCAAATGTTTTTAAAAAACTAATGACGTCGTTACGTAGCACGCGCACATAACTACACATACCTAACTAAACATATAAGTACGTATTTTCGCTTGTATAAAATTCACACATATACCAACGAAGAACAGACCAGCTGCAAAACGTCAAAAATTGATCGTATATAGCACAAAACACGCGATTATTAAAATACCGTACCTACGCTCATTTATAAAACGTGCTTCTTTAAAGTTGTGCCAAGAATTTCAAAACACAAGGTACACAGTCCTCTATGTATTTCCGGTACTTCCCAAATTTCCCCCTGATACGACTCGCGAATCACCTTTTAGCAAAACCGCGATGATTTTCCATGATCGAGCCACGTTGGTGTTGCTTTTGAAACACGACAGCAGGTAAATGTGGTCGATTGTCGAGAATACCACGACACGAACTAATTCACATGAATCACTTCGACAAAACATACTCTGTAAGTTACAGATACCATTGTAAAACTTTTTAAGATTTATTACTTCTCAGATAACGTATTCTTTTATCTGTTTCACTATCCCTATTCAGCATATATAGACATCTTGTAAATTCTATTGAAACACGAGTTGATAATTTAGAGCAAATTTATATGCAAACGTCGACAAACATCAACAATTTTGCAAAATGCTTCGTTCGTTTACCTTTCAGATAATTACCAAAGATAGGTTGGATTTTTTTCGAGAAAATTTTCATAGTTTATCGTAAAAATAATAAAAGACTAAAATATATCAACAAAGAATGCCCCCGAGTCGTTCAAAACTCGTTAATAGGTTTCCAATTATCGGAATTAGGAAATATTTCTGTATAATTTAAGCACCGAACTATGAACTAATTATCTATTGATTTCGATTGTTGTTCTAAATACACCTCAACGACTCAATTTATCGATTTTATGCTCCATTTCATCAAATATTGGCCTGACCAGACACTAAAAATGAAATTTTGATTAGGAAACGCAGCGGAGCAAATGTCCTGACCTTGACAACTGCCACGATGATCTTGAAAAAGAAAATTATGCAGCTAAAATACGAGCGAGGTATTACGACAAACTTATTTACACTGGTGGACTATTCATTAAAAATTTTATTATACGAGATGAGTGAATGGTGAACCTAAAACACAGATAGAGAGGAAAAGGGTCAATAAAGCGCCAGCACATTATATTTGAACTCTTACATCATCTCGTATTAGTGTTTAGGAATTTCGCGAATGATGTTCGTAGTAGTACATGATCCAGATCCTTCAAGTATAAAGTGAATCATATCCTGAAAAAGTAGAAATGAGTAAATGGTTCGTCAGATGTACGTTGGAGCCAGAATTCATAGGAGAAATTGTAGTCCAGTCATTTGGAGTTGAAGTTCGAAAAAATTCTAGCCTGATTTTTTTTGTGTTTTCTGTTCATATTGGTTCACCAAACAACACACTAAAATTTCCATCCCAGGGAGCATGTGGAATACCAGGGAGGGGTAAATGCTCGCTGAAAACAGGTTTTCGTGAATATCCTCCCAAATAAGTCTTAAAATTGGAAAAAGGCTGGAGAATCATGTTCTACGTGTAATTTTCTATCAGAAAAATTTGAGTTTTTTCAAAAATATCCTCTTTTTGGCCAAAAATTAAAAGTAAAAAACACCCATTTTTCAAAAATTTATTGTATTTTTGAAATAATCAAAACCATAAAGCTGCGAAGCTATCCAAAATTTTATAAGTGAAGTGTATCTTGGCAATTTATTCCAAAAAGTAATCACTGAAATTTTGAGTTTTTTCCCTCCCCCTCTTCCTGGCCACCATTCGATTATAAATTAAAATGATGCGAATCAAAATTCTTGAGTTATTTTTCTGCCTTCGGAGCTCTTTTTTTCATTTTCAAATAAAACAATCTCAAAATCGTGCTCGGAATGTTAAAAACTCCAACTTTTGACATCAAACATGAAAATTTTCAAAATTTCAAGCCCCCCGTCCCCCGAGCCGTTATTTGATTTTAAATCCAAATGATGCAAAAATTTTTATACTTAATGGCATAATTTTTTCAATCAATTAATTTGGTTTAGTAAAAATAAACGATGCATCTTTTTCAGCGACCCTGAAAATTCTAGTTATAACTTCCGATGAACTTTGTTTTTGACCTTTTTTATAATAAGGGCAGAGGAGAGATGTAGAAATGACCATCCCTCAAAAATAAATTTGATGGTCGAGTATCGCAGTCGCATAATAATAAATTCTGCAATGGTATCAAACACGTAGAAATAAAACAGAATCGAAGAAGGGTATAACTGACCTTTTCTTGAACTATAAAATTACTCTCCAAGGAAATAAAGAAGAATATCTGCACTTGCCGGATATAAATTCGCGATCACAAAGATAGGTACCTAATAGGTGGTTGGTAATTCGAAGAAACTTTCATGGGAATAATTATGACCCGATGGCATCCATATACATGATTCCACACTTAACAAAATTTGATTCCCTTTGCACCAACTTATTCCATTTTCTCGATATTTAGCAAATAGCAAGTCGAACAAAGGGTAATGTTATTTTCCTTGTACGTTTCTATCTCGAGGGTTGAAACCAAAACAAATATACTTAGGTATCTTGTTTCTATCAGTTCGATGTAAATTTCATAAGCTGTTTGGGAAATTGAAACATGAAAACAAGGAAGAATAAAGCATACTTCACAGATTACATAAATCAATACAAAAATTGAGAAATTTTTTACGAAAGATGAGACGAATGTGAAATAAAATTTTCATCATAGGATCTCATTTCATCTTTTCAATTTTTTCTAAAATTGAACAAAATAATGTTGGCAGGGATATTTTGAAATTTTCATGACGTTGTAACACCCTCTATAAGCAAGATAGGCAGAAATTGCACATCAACTTTTATGAAGTAAGGTATTCAAAACAATAATTATAGGTAGGTATAAATTTTTCGCTGAGACACAAAAATTTGATTTTGAGAAGAAACATAGGACAACACTGTATTCTCTGGTGGGGGAAAAAATCCCCTCGATTTTTTCGTCCTCCTTCCTTCCAAATAAGGTCAACTTCGGTTCTTTCCTGGTCAAAATGTGACATCAAGGGGGGCAATCAAATTTTCAAATCAAAATGCAGGACTTTTAGAGGACTTTTCTAAATTCTTGTAGAACCTTTGGCAAGATATTTCTTCTTTATCCCTCCACTCTCTCTCAAAAAATTACCCAAGCAAAAAATTGGAATTTTCTTGATATTTTGCAGGTGTGCTCACATTCTTTAAAAAAATTCAAAACAATAAAAATTAACAAAAAATGACTGAACGAAATGAAAAAAAAATCAATTAATAACTCTTAACAAATTATTAGAAAAACGGAATTTTTAATATGTAAGTCTTTTGAGCCAAGTTGAACTTTTTAAGCTTTTTTTTTTACATTTTTAGCACTATTCTGTTAATGGCAGAACCTATTTGTCACTTTAATCACATGAAGCATACGTTTCCAAACTGCCTTAGGTCCAAAATCTGTATAATAAGAAAAGGGAGCAGATGTAACCTCTTTTTCAGACTAGCTATGTCCTTTTTCTCATATACAGATTTTGAACTAAGGGCAGTTTGGAAACGTATGCTTCACATATAAGACCTGTTAAGACACCTTAGACACATTCAAAATAAATGTCACTGACTTTTTAATCACTCTTTGACATTGATGACTTTTCAGTTCAATGAGTATCAGATTTTGAGAATTCTACAATCTTCATTGAAAATATCAAATTATTGAGGGTTTTATTAAAATATTAATCTTTCAAATATTTTTTAATTTTTCCCAAACGAAATTATATAATATGTCAAAATTTCACTCGGAATTACGTTTTTCGAACCAGGCCGGACCAAATTGTCAAAAGGGGGGACCGCTACACCTTTAAAAATAACAAACTTGCATTTTTTTTTCGAAAAAGACAAATTTACAAACAATGACTGTTGACAAGAATATATTTTAGGGCTAGTAGTTCGTAAGACTTTTTTCCACCACATTTTTTTTCAAATTTGCATTTCGGGAAGAAAAATTGAAGATTGGATTTTTTTCAATTTTCAGCCCTCCCTTTCTCAATAAAGTCAAACTCGTTTTCTCTCCACTTCCTATCTAACGTTTCAATATTTTTATTGAAGTTGAAAAAAAAAATAATATTTTTTATACATAATGAGATGTCTAGGTACTACATAGATTAGGCTTTCGAATTTTCCTGTCTTTTTGCCTGACTTTTTAAAATTTTTTCGTGAATATAATGAAAAATTCAGTGGAGTGTTTGAAAAATTTATTGAAAATTCTTTGAATTTTTTATGAAAATTGACGACTTTTTCATGATTTCAGGCATCATAGCAAAATTTTTGAAGAAAAAAGTAACTTTCATAAACTTTTTTTGACCAAAAAGTAACCAAAAATGACCAAAAAATGACCAAAAATGACAAAAAAGTAACCAAAAATTCAATTTTTTTGCAGTTTTCTGGGGGGGGGGAGGAGGAGGGCAAATTTTTTGTAGTTTTCTGCAAACATTTCAAAGATAAATCAACTGAAAAGACGTGAATAATTTCATTTTCGTCATAGCGGGAATAAAGTGCTACTTTATTCCCTCTCACGAATTGCTCGAATACTTAAACTCGCGTTTTATTCCCGCTATGACGAAAAATATCGTATGCAACTCGAGAATAAAGTGATTTTCGACAATTTTGAGCTATTTCCCTCGCTTCGCTCGTGAAATAACCCTCAAAATTCGTCGAAAATCACTTTATTCCCTTGTTGCATCGTCAAAACAACAAACAAACAAGTAAAAATCAATTTTTCAATTTTTTTCTTAAAGAATTTTGAAAAATAGCAATTTTTACGAGAAAATTTGAATTTTTTCCTGGAAGTGCGAAGAAAAAGTGACTTTTGAGGAGAAAAAAGTAACCATTTCAGACGTGAAAAGTAACAAAAAGTGACTGAAGTCGAAAAAAGTGACCCTCCATGATGCCTTGTTAAGATTTTCATAACTTTTTCATGACTTTCTTGAGTTATTTTCAGTATGTACCTATTTCCAAAATTTCGTGGCATTGCTTAATTGGTGGGGATTATTTTTCACATAAAATTTTTCTTAAAATACTTAATTTTCAACTTGAAAGTTTAAATTTTGATACAGCTTTCAAAATTTCAATTACCTACCTACATAAAAAAGTGACCTTTCTACATTACCAAGAGTTTGAAAATTGCCCCCTTTTATTTATAATCAGCTATTTTTTCACATTTCAGCTATTCATCAAGTCGCTTCAAAAACACCTCAATAAAAATTAATAAGTAAACAATGCTACCAGTTTTGACTTTCAGTACCATCAGTAAAAATTACAATTTGAAAATCAGATAAATCGCAATCGAATAATTTTTATAGCGAAAAATTATATCCTTGGGTTCATCGAGGTGAAAAAAAAGAAAAAAATTGATAAGCACTTTTTGCAAACCATCAATATTGTAGGGATTGGAGAAGAAAATAACTTCAAAATTCATTTAATATTTCCTCAGTTCAAGGTTTCAATTACCTCTGTCCTCTTCAATATTGATGATAGGCAAAAAGTGCATATTATTCATGAATTACGATCCTTTTCGTTTATTTCAAGGCTTTTGGCACAAAAAGGCCAGGGACACGGTTTTGAAATTTTTTTCAATTAAAATTTGAAATTTGACTACTTTTAGACAGCGAGGGACTCAAACTGAAAAATGGCAGTCAAAATTTTAATGGTGTGGTATTTAGGTTAATCATTTGCACCTTTTTGATAAAAATTCATCAGGGTTCCTGTCCAGGAAAAATTTAGCATCACTGTTTTTCAAATTGTTGAAGAAAAATGCAAACTTCGAGTTTCCCAACTTCTATAGATCCTCGAACACCTTTCGATTCAAATTATAGCACAGAGAATGAGAGAAAGGAAGGGAAGGGAAGGGAAGGGAAGGGCTCGAAGGAACGATTTTGAACAATCTGCAAGTACAAATTTTCCGGAATGGGTACTTTTTCGATAAAATTTCAGGTTTTTCGAATTACTGGGGTAAAATAATGATGGAATGGAGAGGAAGGGAAGGGCTCGAAGGGAAAGATTTTGAACAAGCTGCAAGTACGAATTTTCTGGAATAGGTATCTTTTTCGATGCAATTTCAGATTTTTCGAATTACTGGGAAGGAATGATTATGGAAGGGAGGGGAAGGGAAGGGCTCGAAGGGAAAGATTTTGAACAAGCTGCAAGTACGAATTTTCTGGAATAGGTATCTTTTTCGATAAAATTTCAGATTTTTCGAATTACTGGGAAGGAATGATGGCGAGGCAAGTGGAGGGGCAAAAAAAATTCGAGCGGAATGCGCTCCATTACAGGAGAAACAAGGTTGAGAAAAGTTCACGAACGTTGGCCTTGGCAATATACCTGAAATTATGGAAAGATGGAAGCACTTCCAAGTATGTTTCTCATTCTCAGAGCCCTATGAGTATGAGGTTACCATAATACACGCGGAACAGTCGTAAGATGCGGTATCATATTTACATACCATAGAATCCATAAAAATTATAACGTCGTACGCCGCAAAAATAATACACCTACTCGAGTTCACCGTAATATACTGTATGCTCGCACGTATTAAAATTAATTAGTACATTTGAGACGAGTCAACTGCTCGTATACCGAATATGATCACCGAACAACACAACGACAGCAATGTTACGTAACATAAACATCGATCACTCGAACCATCAACGATTTTCAATCGCACAACAGTAAATTACAGCAGACGATTAATTCTCAGCATAATGTACCTACAGATACATTAAAATAGATACCAAATGGCAAAAACACCACTGCACTATGACTAAAAAGCACATGTACTGAATTTCATAGCCGCCGCAATGTACTTGTACACTCAGTCAAGTCGAGAGACGACACAGCACACAGCTGTACAGGATCAATACGGTATTGATTTTTTGCACCAATGTTTACCACACACCAGCTTATCGGAGGGGTGAAAATTATTCATTCGATAAATACGTAATTTCGTTGCAACTTACCCGATTGACTGGCAGGTAAACACGCGACAAATATTTACAGGTTTATAAATCGCCAATTTGCTGATGGTCTGGTTCTCACGTGCGGAACTGAGCGGCACCACGATACACGGCGGACGAGATACACAATATCGATCACCAAGACGCGCTCGTTTCGTTCGACACTTCGGTATCACTGAGTGGACGAAATAAATTAACACGTTGGTAAAAATTACCAAAAAAAACGCGAAATTTGGACGAGAAAAATTGGAAAATTTGAATTGTGAAGGAATCGTGTATCGACGAACATTCACAACAAAACAACACTCAACTAAGCCGCAGTGTTACAACTGGGATATAACGCAAAACGTAACAGCGCCGTAGATAAGCTTCACAGACGGCGTTTTGTTCGGTGTACTCGTACTCGCGTATGTTTGCGTATTTCCGACGGCGACAGGAAAGCATACCGGTACACTTGGCGCAAAATTTTGCTCCGTAGTTTCACTGGTCACCAGAGCATGTAGGTCAGGGATAGATGGCGCGTGGTTTATTTATAATATTGTATTTTATTCTGCAAAATATCGAACTTCGAGCTGAAATCAGAGATATTTCGAGTTAAAAATGAGGTGTGAAATATTTCTACGAGGTAAATGATTAATTTTGTGAAATTTGATCGTAGCAGAGTAATTTCTTATTTCAATCCGAAAATCGTTCATGAGGCAGTTCAAATAATCATTGGCATAGGTAGAAAGAGCCAGTAAACCAAGATGTGAGTACTTCGTACTCGTCTATGGACTGGAAGGAGAGAAAATGATCTAGTTTGAAATTCGAGCCTCCGATTCAATTTAGAGGAGAATTCGCCTGAGGGAGTTCTGAGAGTGATTTTTTGTCCTTATTTTTGAAAATCGAATGGAAGATGGCACAAAAGTCGTGTCTAAAATTTAAAAAAAACTGATAAAAAATTTCATCCCTCTGACCAGTCACATACCCCTTACCCCTTCCCAATCATCCATAAAATCAGACTGAATCGGTAAGTCAAGGTTCAAAAAAAAAAATGAATTTTTTTAGGAAAATTCGCCTTAGAGATGCATTTATCCAAAAATATCATTGAAGCACATTTTTCATAATTATTTTATTTTCAGGGATACCTGGGAAATTTTTTTCGAGTTTTTTTATATCATCAGTAAGTAAAAAATTTAAAAAAAACTACCTACTTTAAAGAAAATTAATTTTGAAGGGATGTTGATCAAAGTATTTTACCCCCATCCCTTCCCAAAAAAACATTAGGGCTCAATTCTTATCATTATTCTATTTTTTTAAAAAATATTAAGGGTATCCTTCCAAAAAAAACCAAGGCTCATTTTCACAATTATCCTACTTTTCTAAGGAGAAAAGATCCCTACTAGAAAAAATTTGTTTTTTCCTGTTTTTCAAATTTTCAGTACAAAAGAAAAAAATAACGCACTTTTCCCTTTAAGGCAAAAATTTTAAATCATGGATGTTCAAATGAACTCACTTTAGAGACGAGGCAATGTTCAATGTTTCTTTTTTGTATGTATAAAGAAACAAAAATTCATACTTTTTTATCGAAATGTTAAAGCTCTTCATTTTTTTCAATTTTTTAACACTTTTAAACACTTTTTCTAGTTTTTTTCTCATTTTAAAAAATATTTTCTTTTTTCTCAAAATATACCCTCCTTTATAACTTTTTGTTAAAATTTCAATGCACCTACATTTTTTTTCAAGTTTATTCTTTCAGCATTTTCAAACACTTTTTTCAGTTTTTTTCTCATTTTTAAAAACATTTTTTTCTCAACATATTCTATTTTTTTCAAAATACTCTATTTTTTTCAAAATATTATAAATTTTGAAAAAAATATTTTGTTTTCTCAAAATATTCTATTTTCTCTCAAAATATTATATTTTTTTAAATACCTATTCTATTTTTTTAAATACCTATTCTATTTTTTTTAAATATTCTATTTTTTCTCAAAATATTTCAGTTTTTTCAAATATTCTATTAAAAAACATATTTTCTCAAAATATTCTTCTTTTTTCAAAATAGGTAAGTATTCTTTTTTTCTCTCAAAATATTCTTTTTTTTCTCGAAATATTCTTTTTTCTCAAAACATACCTTACTTTCTAACCTTTCATTAAAATATTAATTTAATGTACTTTAAAATGAAAATGTCACTTTTTTAGTTTCAACAAAACGTAGTACCTATGTCATTGATCATTCAATTTTTTCCAAATTTTCTCAAGTCTGACATAATGTCATTATGTCTTGATCTGAAAATGTTACGTTATACAAAATCGTCACATATTTCAAAATTTTACCCCCCCCCCCCAAGCTAAGACATATATCCAAGTCGAAATAACCACAGAAAAAAATTTAATGAAGTCTTTTCATTTTAAAAAATAATTAGAATAGAAGGCAATTATTGATTTTGTAGGGTAAAAATATTCCTACTAACGTCATTTTAATAAAAATTTCTCCAAGGATAATTTTTTTCACTTTTTAATAACGTGAAAAAAAATTAGAACGTGATTTTCCCAAAAAATACTCTTAAAAAATGAAGCTCTAACCGATAGGTATTTTTAGGTAAAAATATCTACACTAGATTCATTTTTGGCAATATTTTTTTCTATTTTTTTTAAAAATTTAGTCGAATTTTAGAACAATTTAGAAATGACGTAAAGATTGAATGGGAGGGGGGAGGAAGGCAAGGTAAAAGTATTACCAGGTTCTTTTTTGTTTTTTTCGTTGAATGGGCCAGCTCAACAAAGCATTAGAAAACTAACATCGGTCCAAGTTCACAAACATTTGGAATAATCTTCTCTTCAACTTTTGAAAAAAAAAACCTATAAAAACATCTATTTTCGGGTCTACTTAGATTTTTTGGTATTAGAAAACCTTCCCCTTCATAAAAGTAACGACAATTCACTTCTAAAAAAATTTCAAAGAGAAAAAATAACATTCTCTTTTCTCCTGAGAAGGGTGAGATAAACTATGGACCCACGTAGTGGGAACTAGCTGCCCTTACCTCTACACTTCACAAATCACAGGTTCTACCTATACAGTTTCTCGGGCTTAAGGGTCCCGGTCCCTGGCCAGCTCAGCGCAAGCACTCAGTCAATCACATCGGTCGTGATAGCCCGGCAATTTACGTTTACGTTAATAAAACACTAAACACAAACCCAGGCTTTCATTGTATATTCAAATACTAAACATGCACTGCACTGTTACATGGTATGAACTTAACACGATGAAGGATAAGATACTACAAAGTTACTTGGTAGGTTCTAGCTACCAAGTAGGATCGAACTCTCAGCGGCCGGCTCAGTGTTACCACCTGAGAGGCCTGGGCATTCCCACCGTGACATATGCCCCCACACCTTATCAGGGAGTTAGGCAAAAACCTACTCACTGAAAAGTGTGAAGGAACGTACCAGCTCACAGTTGGAATGTTCAGGTCACTCAGGAGTGTACCCTATGCCCCCACACTTTTGAGTGGGTATAGGTAATCCAAGCCAACGAACGAGAGCTTTCGATCAGTATCTTTTGTACAAAAAACTGTCTTAAAGTTAGCTGAAAAAACAGAAAAACACAAAAGAAATTTACGCACCTGCACAAAAAACTTTACAAAAGACAAAAAAGTGCAGGGCAAAAAATTAGAAAATAAATAACAAAAACAAAAGATGAATCGAAAGCGATCCGGACATCCGCAGTTCCAACCGTGGCATGGAGACACCGTCTCGAAAATAACTGTGGATTGATGCAATACCTCGAGGGGCCCAGCCTCACCTCGGCTTCCAAAATCGATGATCTTCTTCGCTGTGCTCAAAAGAAAAGACTTTAGTGCATTGCATTGTCAGGTGCTGACGATTATCGTACTTATAAATTAGATAACAAATAAAAAATATACGACTTGTTCCTGATTCCATGCTCTTGATTTCAGGATTCTGGGCTGGATCAAGATTGGCTGTTTTAGAACCCAATCTCAAGTTCTTCAGGTAAATATGTCATCGTCGGATATCATTTGAATATTTAGCTTGCGAATAGGTAATTAATCAATTCGTTTCTTTTGATTTGTTTCAGATCCTTTGAACGAAGTATTCTGGTGATATGATGGAAAATATTTCATTCGAAAGACGTGTTGAAGTCGAAAAGGTAAATCCAGGTCGTATTCGAAATTCAAAATTGAATAGGTAGCTTCCACACGGACTATGCTACGTTACAATACTCGAATGTTTGCTTTTTACAGCAAATTACCAAACCATTTGGCAGCGTACGTACCAATTTCCTTCCAGATGAATCCATATGCCGCCGGTTGTCTTCAAATTTGGTCTGGTCGGCGCAAACCGGGAACTACAGTCGCAAATTCTCGTTCCAGCATTATACAGCGTTCATATCAAGTTGAAAAAAAGTAAGTATAAAACTGCTCCGGTTCCAAATTCGATCAATGTTATCTTTTGACCTGTCTTATCGACGATTTTTGGATTTTTTCTTGTACCTTGAGTTTCAGACTACATCATCTTTTGATTCTTAAAAGTTATTCGCGGTTTATGTCAATCACTCGATCAAACAGGACGACAAGCGAGCCCGATATGATTCTCGGTGGCCATAATTAGCGACTTTTATCGAATCAGACGAACCGTCTTACGCTTCTTTTGGTACGTTAGCGTAATTAGATTTTCAAAAATAATTCCCGAGATGGACGAATTTAATCGTTATCGAATTTTTCCAGGCTCAACGCATCTAGAACCTAGACCGGCTCCATGAAGAAAAATTTTCGATCGTTAGACTCGTCGACATCTTTTGAAACGAATCTGTCCATCTATTACAGCTGTCGAAAAATTAGTACGTATAGGTACTTACTTGTTTTTATTTTGATATCACCATGATTATGACAAAATATAAAGGCGGAATAATTACGTTTTCATAATTATTTTATTAATTAAACATATCTCCAACAAACTACCATGCCTCTAACCAACAACCAACGAACATCTTATCGCCTAAAACGTACACATTTCATCATCCCCTAGTAAGCAGTGTTACCAATCCAAACTGTACAAAATTGTCATACATACGACACTCCCCCTCAATTTTGTACATCATAAACATAAAACAATTATAACGAAAATAAAGGTAACATATCGTTACACAAACGTAAAATTATTGTATCACTAGGTACAATTAACGTAGATTTAAAAATCGTTTAAACTTATCTAGTTGATTCCACGACACGGGTTTAGTTAACATATCAGCAGGCTGTTCTGCTGACCTAATATGTTTTATATCAATCGTACCATCTCGAACCTTCTCCTTCGCATAGTGATGATGTACTTCAACGTGTTTCGTAGATTTCATATTCTCATCACTCTTAACACCAGCGATAGTATTAGTATTATCCTCGTACATCATAAACCTTTTACATACAATACCAAATTCAGATAATATATACTTTAACCAAACACCTTCTGCAGTAGCCGCACTCAAAGCTATATACTCGGCTTCTGTACTAGACCTACTCACACCAGTCTGTTTCTTCGTTGACCAACATACAACATTTCCGAAAACTTCAAAAATAAAACCGGTCACCGATTTCCGGTCCTCCTTATCAGTCGCATGATCAGAATCGACATACCCTACTAACTCTTTCACATCTTGATTTCGGTAATAATATAACGCATGATCAATAGTACCCTTTAGATAACGTAATATCCTCTTGAGCGCCTTCCATACACTCTGTGTAGGTTTCTCTTGATGCCTACTTAACAAATTCACGGGGAACATAATATCAAAACGTGTTCCTCTCGCTAAGTATAACAAACTCCCTATCAATTCACGTATTGGCTCATACGTCACTTCGTCCTTTTCCAACTCAAAATTTGTCTCCATAGGAGTACCAATAGGACGACAATCTTCCATTCCAAACCTTTTCAAGATCATTTCCGTATACTCTTTCTGATCGATTTTCATAACACCCTTCTCACGATCCCATTCAATTGAAAACCCTAAAAACTTTCTCGGAACCCCTAAACGCTTTATTTTTAACACTTTGGCCAACTTATTACAAACATCATCAATATCACTCTTTTCTGATGCAGCGATCAACAAATCGTCGACATAAATCACAATATAAATCACACGACCATTAACAACCTTGTAATACAAACAAGGATCATGTGGAGATCGCTTAAAGCCCAAACTAATCAATAACTCGTGTAACTTTTTATACCACGCTTTTGAAGAAGTCTTTAAACCATACAACGATTTCTTCAATCCGCATACAAGACCTTTCTTTACCTTTAATCCCTTAGGAGGTTTCATATACACAGTACTCTCTAACTCTCCGTTCAAAAATGCTGTTTTAACATCACATTGCTCCATGTACAACTTCTTCTGATTAACAACCGATAAAAACGTACGAATCGTTGTTTGCTGAGCTACGGGCGCATACACATCCTCAGGCTTAAATTCACCTTCCTGTTTATCACCTCTTGCAACGAGCCTTGCCTTGTACCTACGCACTCCATTCTCATATTTATAACTATACACCCATTCGCATCCAATTGCTTTCTCACCTCCTGGTAATTCAACAAGTTCCCATACCACATTTTCATCCATCGCAGATAACTCTTCTTTCATTGCTTTAATCCATTCTTCCCTCTCATCACTTGCCATAGCCTCCTCATACGTTCTTGGAGCACCTATATTCGTACACATTGCATATATCGGCTCAAAAGTATACGATTCGTATCCATACCTCTCTGGAGGTTTCACTTTCCTCTTTCCAGGCCCACGATTAAACATGTTTTCGTTCCTAGGTACCGCTTCTACACTACTAGCCTCCTCGTCCTCACCTTCATCAACCTCATCCTCACTTGAAGATAAATTATCTCGATTTCTACCTTGGACTTGAGCTACTTCTTCAATTTCATTCTCACAATTACTCTTATTCTCTTCGGTTTTCCCTTCATCCTCATCATCGAACCTAAATAAGACATATTGTGTTTTATTATTGCCCTCACTTTTCCCTTGAAGCATACCAGATTTTGATTCATTAAATCGCACATTCCTCGCAATATACACATTACCATATTTCTCAGACCAAATTTTATAACCCGTTTCGCAATAACCAATCATCATTCCTTGCCAACCTCTAGCAGAAAATTTTCCTTTCCTACGAGCAACTGGGATCCTAACGTAAGCCTCACAACCAAAAACCCTCAAATTTGACACATTGGGTTTATACCCCATGAACAACTCGAACGGTACTTTACTATTTATCGCTACAGATGGACGCCTATTTCGAACATAATTTGCTGCATAAACCGCCTCGTTCCAAAATTTCAAATCGACTTTATGTTCATGCAGCATCGCTCTCGCCATACTAACCAATGTCTGATTGAAACGTTCTGCCACACCATTATGCTGTGGCGTATATGACGGACCTTCAGGCATATTAATACCTTCCTTCAAACAAAACTCTTTAAACTTTTTATTACGATATTCGGTCCCATTATCGCATCTAACCTCCTTAATTTTACATTCGGTTAATTTTTCCATACGAGCTTTGTATTCAAGAAATTTATCAAAAACCTCATCCTTCGATTTAATTACATACACAACACCAAATCTTGAATAATCGTCGATAAACGAAACTACAAATTTCTCGCCACTCCAACTCTCACCCGTCGGACCAATAACGTCAGAATGCACAATTTCTAATACTTTCTCAGCCCTTTTCCGCTTACTCTTATATGGCAACTCTTTCGAATTACTCTCACCACAAGTACCACACAATTGACCCTCACCAATTTTACCATTGCATTCGAAACCTTCAACAACATTATCATGATTCATTTTTACTAAATTATCGTAACACAAATGTCCAAAACGACGATGCCATAAATCAATATTACCCGTATTAACCGACGATAAATTACTATGTACATGAAATTCCTTATTAACGACTAAATCGATTTCAAACATATTAATATCATTAAGTTTAGCTTTACCGAATACAACATTATCATGAATAAATTGCGCATAATCGCTACCTCCTGGAAAAATAACCTCAATACCCCCTCTTTGAAATTTCCGAACTGACAATAAATTGTGATTTAATGTGGGTACATAAAATACATTAGTAAATTCTACCACAGTAGATCCAGTATCATAATTAAACATGCAATACATCGTTCCAACTTCATAAGCTAACATTTCACCACCACGTTTAGCATTACCAACAGTAAGAGGTTCTTTAAGTTTAATACTTTTCACAAACAAATCATTACGATTAATTAAATGACAATTCGCCCCAGAATCAACAAACCATTTCACATAAACACCATCCGCTTGCTTTTTATTGGATTCCTGAACTTCACCTACACATGCGATGCTTGCATTGATATATTTTGATGGCTTTTTATCTTCACCTGAACCGGATGCTACGTTACGACTATTGTGATTCTTATAACCTGAAGTGGAGCTACCAGATGAACCATAATTTTTAGCACTCTCAGATTTACCAATTTTACGGAGCCAATCACGACACTTGGGCTTTTTATGCCCTTCTCGCCCACAAAATGACATATTATCACTTTATTATTATCACGAACATTATTCCAGCACTTTTTCGCAATATGACCCGGACGATTGCATTTATAACATAGGCCAGAATTCTCACGATAAGATGCATTTTCACCACGAATATTATTATCACGATCATTACGAACAGTACTATAGGCCTCCACTTTCGAATCACATTTTTCAACCGCCTTTCCACGATTTCGCGAATAATCTAATAACAACTTTTGCTTCACATGATTCAACGTAAGAGTCTTCTCATCGAGAAGATCAAAATATTTTGAATCCGAATCATAACTATCAGGAAGCGATAACAGCAGATAATTCACCTTATCTAATTCCGGGACCTCGTCACCTTTCTGTGCCTCCTTCAGTTCCAGTAATCTACGATCCAACTCTGCTAAATGGCTGATAAGGTCGCCGCCTTCTTTCAACTTCAATTCGCTTAATTTTCTCTTGGCTAAAATTTGAGCCAAAGAGCCAGTATTTTCAAACACGTTTTCGAGATTCTTCAGCATTTCCCTCGCCGTAGATTGCCCCTGGGCATAACTCAAGTGATCATCTGATAAGCCACTTACAATGATAGCTTTGGCCCGCCGATTCGCCTTTCTCCATTTTTCCAACTTTGCAACAAATGTTTTATCATTTGCATCGCCGGTAGGTTCCTCTTCTTCAAGAGACTCCATTAAATCCCTCGACTCTAATATTGTAGAAATACGATATTTCCAGGCCCGAAAATTCTTCCCGTCGAACACCGGCACATTGACATCTCTATTCTCTGACATTATAGATCGCGAATTTTTTACCAACGGAAAACGAATAACGAATACATACAATTAACCACGAACGGCTACCATGACAAAATATAAAGGCGGAATAATTACGTTTTCATAATTATTTTATTAATTAAACATATCTCCAACAAACTACCATGCCTCTAACCAACAACCAACGAACATCTTATCGCCTAAAACGTACACATTTCATCATCCCCTAGTAAGCAGTGTTACCAATCCAAACTGTACAAAATTGTCATACATACGACAGATTAATACTTACCTTTTATTTCGCAGGCTTCCTAGACAAAGAATTTTACTTACCGTAAGATCATCCATTCTAGTCGTATATTAAATTTCCAGATTTTACCTGATTCGTACCTTTTGAAGGTAAATACATTTTATTTTTCAAATAAAGTATACTTTTTAAACGAAATATTTACATTTATTATATTCTTCTGTATAAAAATCAAAATTTAACGAATAAAATGTATCTTTTGAATCGAAAAAAACTTATACCTATATCATTTGAGCGGGTTATTCTTTTGAAATAAGCCTCCATTTACTTATTTCAAATCCCAGTGCGAATCGAGTCACCTTTCGTTCAATTGTAGTCGTTTCTTTTGGCTTTACGCAATTCTTCGTCATAGTGACTCTCAAAATTCTGTAAATATCAAAACTATCAATCTAACGTATAATTTATCTTGAAAAGTGAATATTATTTCACTTACTTGAAGAACACGGAGATTTTCGGCAACATTTTGAATATTTGCACGTAATAATTTTATCGTTTGAAGTTCAAGAGATCTTTTGCAAGTACGTCTTACTTCATCCTCTGCGAATACGTTAAAACTGGACGAGGATTTATTATTTCCAAGTTCGGTATCGGATTTATCTTATCGATAAAAATCGACACACACACACAAATGCGAATTGTCATATTCGGCAGTGTTTTGGAATTCTTGGAAATTATCTCGTCGTCGTTCATTGTAACGTAAGGATACGTACCAAACGCGTTGCATCATTCCTTATCTCTCGTATTTGGTAGGTATGATTTCTAATCACCCTATCCATTGAGGAATATATGATGATTGCAAAGTCGCGTACGTATGTTTTCTGCTATTTTGCCTAGTTCTTGGTAGTTTATACCATTATAGGTATCTTTTGGTTTACCTACTTGTCTAGACTTGATAGCATTTTCATACGCTTCCAAAATTTTTGACTTGGTAGGTATCGGTTTAATTCGTCTATTTCGGTAATAGTGAACTGGCGTGTTTAATCTTTTGCTAGTTCTTTCTTTTGAAGGGGAATATTCATGCACAAATCGCAACATTGCAACTTGTATAGGCATTTTCTTCTTTTTATTTGAATGAATTTCTCTAATTGGGTAATCAGACGAAATTGCATTCTTGTATTCGAACATATTAGTTCGTTTTCCTCGTTTTAGGAGGAAATCTTTTGCACGAACTTCTAATTCGGGGAACCTTTCTCCAACTTTTTCGCGAATTTTTAGTTCGATCTTTTGTAGATCAGGGGGATCCCGTTTTCGAGGTCTTCCACGAGGTCGTTTCGGTGCATTGGGATCCGGCGTCTCCTTAGGGTGTTTTCGGGGACGGCCTCTTCCTCTTCTCGGTACGTCTGCTGAGTCTTGAGGTAGGTCGATAACCGAATCTTGAGCGGAATCAGGAATTGAATCGTCAGTTTCTTGATTTTCTTCGAACCCACTATCTGCGGTGATTTGGTCGTTCGAGGTACCGCTGGTGGTATTTTCCGGAGACTCAGGCGAACTCGTCGGTATGGTTCTTCGTGTTGGTACCACGCCAGACGTTGATGGAAGTGGTTCACCATGTGCATCGAAAGTCGGGATCCTAGGTGGTCGGGGTGCGGGGGGTCCATCGTCATCCGAACTGTCTTCTAAACATTCGGAATCTGTATCGTCGAAGTCGAAATCGGAATCAGAATTTATTTCTTCGATTCCTTGTTCTTGTCTTTCTTGACGTTTTCGTAATCTTTCCAGTCTTGCAGCCTTTTGTTCCTGCATAGACATGGTGATTGAAGCTTTTGTATAAAAGCTGTCGTCGATATCGTCAAGATCGCCATCGACTTCAACTTGGACAAATTCTCTGATTCTTTCTTCAAGAGATTTTCTGTTGAGTTTAGATTGGAGACAAGGTTCATTTAAGAAGTCAGCCTGTTGTTTTTTAGACATGAACAGGGTAAGTTGTCTTATGTTTTGGGTCTTTAAGGGACCTCCTATTACATCTGAGGGTTCAACTTCGTAACAATTATGTCCGAGTTTAGCCTTGATGTAATAGGGTCCTGCCCGTTTTGCATAAAACTTTTGCGAAGTTCCTTTGTAATACTTCGACTGTCGATGTTCGGTCAACAGAACCAAGTCGCCTATCTCAAAGGGGTTAGGATCTTGGTGTTTCTTATTAAACGCATATTCGTCATGCATCCTTTGTAACTTTCTCTTCTCGCGAATGAAATTTTCTACTACTTGTTTCTCTGACATTTCATCGATTTTCATTTCGGTATCTATTTTATCATAGACCGATCTTTTCGCTAAAATGTCAGCTACTACATGATTGTATTCATTCCGAGCGGAGGGTATGTGTACAATGGCGCATTTTTCGAATTGGTTTTTAAGATCCAAGATCTCCTGTAATAACTGGGCATGCACGACAGGTTTTTTGTCAGCATTTTTCCAGTTATTCAGGATCCACGTTTCTGAGTGGACGTTGATATTGTCCACGCAATATTTCGAGTCGCTGAATACTCTAGCCTTTTTTATATCGTTAAAAAGGAGTATTTTCAGGGCTGTTTTTATAGCCATCAACTCGGCCAAATTATTTGTTGGCTTATAAAGGGGGTGAGTTATTCGCTCAGACACATTTTTTGGTGTCGAGGAATTTATGCTTATTCCGATGCCTGACCTAGGTTTTTTACCACCATTTCCGGCACAGGCACCTTCAGCAGTCACTTTCACATATCCATCCGCATCCTTTATAAAAATATCGGGGTCAAGTTTCTCCTCAAGTAGACATTGACTTGTCGTTGATTCGAACTCATGGGACCTGGTATACTCAAGTAATAACTTCAGGTGGAATCTGAAGTTAAACTTGGGAGCTTTTGAGGGGACTATGTCGATGATTTTATCCTCGATGCCCCATGCTTCGTTTGGTTTAAATCCAAATGAGGTAGGGGTATTGTTAATTTCGGTTTCAACCTGTTTAACAAACTTATGCCATCCGTAGTGCACCGTATCCGGGTTTTGTTTCGTATTAATCCTCACCCTTATCCTCTCGGCAATAATTTTCATACTGCGTTCGACGAGGGAGGAGGAGGGGTTATACACACTCGTGTGGCGGTCATCTATTTGATATTTGGTCATTAGGAGTTTCCAATCGTCGCTGACGAACTGTTTGCCGTTGTCAGTTATCGATTTTTTAATCTTGATACCATGTGACTGGATATCAGCGATTATATCCTCCATGGCCTTTACTACTGGTTGCATTTTTATCGTCGTAGTAGGCCTAAGCCATATCTTTGACGTAAAAACATCTTTTGCCACAAGTAGGTATCGGGGGAGACCTTTTTTGTTCACTACGGGGCCAAACAAATCAATAGAGAGGACATCGCCGATAGCGTATGCTTCAATCTGTGCGTACTCTAATTTCTTATTGTACCCATAGAATTTGTTGCATTTGCATACCAGGCAGCCTGTCGTTATCTCTTTGATATACTTGAGAGAATTCGGGTAGAAGTATATTCTTTTGAATATCATCTCAAGTTTGTTTGCTCCTAGGTGGCCATAAGCATCGTGTAGGAAATCGACGGTATCGTAAAACAAAGTATCCGGTAGGTATGGTACCGTTGTATTGTCTTTGTGTTTACGTACCAGAATTTTGTGACCTTCCTCGTCCTCGACAATTGCAAATTTGCGTGCTTTTGCGGCCTGGCGGTTTCGTAATTTTTTATTACTCTCTGGGACCTCCATCTCCAGCAGCGTAATGGTCTGTCGGATGATGGGGTCTTCAGGTTGGAAAAGATGGATATTTCCTAAATATTCCATCAGGTCGTCTACCATTGCTGCGGTGAAATTTACTTCATACTTTTGTAATGAAGTAGCGTTGGCCTCTTTCTCCTTAAAAAGGGTAGGGTGGTCAACGACCGTCAGCTCTGGAGCCTGTAGTTTATACAAGGCTTTTTGACCTTTGATATCGTATTTTATATCAAAACCTTGTAATAAAGATACCCAGGACGCTATTTTACGATGGGTAGTGGACAGGGCTTTGCATTTTTGCACATACGCTTGCAAATCTGCTCGTACGTGCACAACGCTGCCGTGTAACCAAATACCTAGTTTTTTAAACATCGTAACTAGCGTGTACATTTCTTTGTCGAGGAGGGTATAGTCCTTTTGATTGGGCTTGAAGGCGTAACTCGCGTACATTACAATACGCGGTTGGCCATCGATCCTTTGATAAATCACGCCGTTCATGGCATCATCGGTGGGCATTGTATCAAGATATAAATCATGTCCCTTTTTAGGAGGCATTAATTTGAAATCTTGATAGTACGCTTCGCTTAGCTTTTCGAATGCTTTATCCTGTTTGGGGCCCCATTTGAAAGGTATTTTATCCGACGTCAGAATATAGAGATCGCTCAAAATTTGCTGGTACTCTGGTATGAATCTGGCGTATAAACCAGTCAAACCTACCAACGCAAGTACTTCTTTCTTGTCTTTAAGACTGAATTTTCCTTGTTTGGTATGCTTTTCCACAAATTGATCGAATTTCTCTATTTTCTTCCCTTGTTTGCCTATTTCTTCTTTTGATAGGACAAAGCCAAGGTGGTCAGTACGGGTCTGAAACAGTTCAGTTTTTCTGGGGTTCAATTTTAATCCAGCCGAACGGATTCGCATTAAAACGAACACAAGCAATTGGACCATTTCTTCAAAGGTTTTCGAGCGTAGAAGTATATCGTCGACGTATTTCAGAATACCAGGTCTAGTTGGTATTACTTCATTTATCATTTGAATGAATTCTGCTGCCGATACGTTGGTTCCATACGGTACACGGGTGAATTCGTATACTTGCCCCTCGAACTGGAAGGCGGTGTATTTTCTCGATTCTGGGTGTAAGATCTTTTGTAGAAAACCCCACACGAAATCCAGGGTTGAAAAAATTTCGTCGTCTTCTCCATCCATGATAATGTACTCGAGGGGTGGCGGTTCGACGTAGTTAGGTTGCAGTTTTGCATTCAATTCGTCGGAAGCTAAGGTCCATCGGATACTTCCATCCTTCTTCTCAACAGGACACGAGGTGTTGATAAATGGTGAATTCGAGAATTGGATCAGGCCTAACGCAAGCATGATGTTGATTGCTTTGCGCATTCGCTCCATTTTGCTTCGAGGTGGTTTATATTTTTCTCCTCTCCAATTCTTCGTCTTGTCTTCTTCGGATTTGAATTCGAATTTGGACATTGCACCATTGTAGGCTCCGGGGTATATACTGAAGCAGTCCGAAAACGTGAGGATTAACTTCTTGACTTGCTCTAAACGCTCAGAAGAGGTCCAATTTTTAGGTTCTATTTCTTTGCATCTTTTGATCCATTTTTGGGAGAAAATCTCCGGTCCGTTATCACGGTCCTCTGGTTCTAAAAGGTCCCAGTTTACTGGTCTTGTAAACTGTTTGATATAATGTACAACTAGACCAAGCTCATCTTCGTGGGCCTCTATTCGTTGTACAGTTAATCGCCCGTAATATTCATCTGCCGTCAAGAATGGTAATTTGACGGGGGGATTGTCTGTCGTGAGTGTGCAGGTAGCCAGTTTTTCTAAAATAAGTGGCTGTATTTTTAATTCCTGCATAGACAATCTACCAATTATACTGATCGGGTTGCTAGACTCGATCAAGTAAAATGGTACCTTAAGAGTTTGGACATCAAATTTCAGGGTAAAAAGCGGCATAAGCGATGACGTACGTACTGTATCGTGATTTGCCAATCTCAGTAGCACGCCTCTAGGTAATTGTATGAATTGGATTTTATCCTTTTCTAACTCCCAATATCTCTCGAACATTTGATCAGACATCACATTGGGGTATGCCCCAGTGTCTAGCTGAGTATTCATCAGCTGATCGCCGACATACAGTGGCACAACGCAAGTCGCGTCATCTGAGTGTTCGGATACGATCTGCGCTCGGATACGATCGTCCAAATCTTCGAAGGGTCTTATATTTGCCAAATTCGAGTTCTCTAGGGCGTGTATTACTGAAATTGGGCACTTTTTAACCCTTTTACCAGTCTCGTCCACGACGTACGCACCTTTAAATGCTGACGTAGATAGGGGTTTCCTTACTTTGTCAGCATACGAAACGTCGTGTTTTGGATTCAGAACTGGTTCCTCTTTTGTTTTTAGAGGCAGGTTTAAAGTTGTGTCTACCATATGAGTAGGACCGTCTTTTTCGGTTTGTTTTTTGACAAGATCGGGGAAAAGTTTCTGTAAAGACGGGAAATCTCGCTTTCTGAAAAGAGTGGGTGATTCTTTGGAATCTTTTGGTTGTTCAGAATTTTGAAATTCTGGTTCATTTGCCCCATTCGCCGAGAAATCTTTTGGGACATCTGCATGTATTATCACGCCTTCGCTAGTCTTTGGGAGGCTCGTTGATTGCTCCAGAGCTTGTTGCTCTCTTAGAAAATTGTCCAATTTCCTCTTGACCGAAGTATTTCTAATCTGAACGTTCCCAGTACACTTGGATGGATGTATGATTTTTTGATAATTCCATCCTATCGCTTCGTCCACGATACATTGAATAATGGGTTTGAAAACATTGTAGTTGATGTAATGTTTTCCGGTGTGTTTCGAATAGATAAACTTCTCCGTGTCTGGTACCATTTTTCCGCGTAATTGAACTGGTTTATTCAACTTGGTCCTGAATAGGTCGAGAGAATTACACTTCAGTAGTAATTGCGCTGGTTTGAATGATACATGGACTCGATCGTCTTGAGCAAATTGGCTGAACATCCTCCGCATCACGTAATATCGGTTTGCGTCGACTCCTCGCTCTCCTTTTGACCATTGACGGACGATCGGAAATAAAAGAATCACTTGTTCCATTCCTAAGTCGTTGAGTAGGTACGACAAAATGCTAGCGATTTTCTTTTGAATGGTCTCAGTTGGTAGTGAGCCATAATTCAACTCATATTGGCCTGTGTTTAATATGGCCTTTTTCTTCTCAATTTTGAACATTTTGAGGAATCTGAGTAAATCATCTGCGGACTGTTGCTCACGCAGGTACCTAGGAAAACGATAGTTTCTATCACTACGCTTCCTATATTGTTGGCAAATGTGGGCTAAAGAATCACCTATCAATTCGTAATTGTCGAGAAAAGACGTGTTAATCTGATTCGAGGTAGGGTAGCCTGCGTACAGATCGAAATTTTCGTAATCTGAATCGCATTTGTCAGAACTTAGTTTCCCGACGTCTCGGTAACGTCTTCGATTGTTACCGAATTGTCTGGGAAATCGGAGGGGGCATCTATTTCGGTGGAGTTCGCTCCATCCTCAGTAGATATTTGGTTAACTCCGGGTACCCGCCTCGGATCCTGATTTTTAGTCGATGGATACTTAGGTTTTTGGGTACTCGAAGCACCTTTAGGGGGGGGGGACTTCGTCGTGGGTCTGAGAGCAGCAGGTAGGTTGGAGGGAGCAGGGTCAGAACCAGGCCACGAGATGGCTCTCTGTTCTTTATATTCCTGTCTTTTGCCTCCTTTACCTATCGTACCACACGTAATTCCTGGGTCTCGGTTATCTTTCGAAAGTTCATCGAGACGTGCTCTAAATTTGGCTTCGTCAGTTCTGTCGGCTTTAGATATCTGCTGACGTAAGTCAGTAGGCATCTTGTCGCAGAGCTGGCCAATAATATCGCATATATTGGGATTCGTTGTGGCCTTGAGGGTGTTTAACCACTTCAAGATTTTGATTATGAACATGCTATTCGTCTCAGCGTGTATATGACTTCGGCGGAAGTGGTCAATCGTCTGCCGTTCTTGAATGACGGTCCAAAATTCGGCGAAAAAAGCATCTTTTAGCTTTTTGAAATCGTCGTAATTTTGGTGAGATGTTTTCCACGTTCTCGCGTCGGGTAAGTCCAACAGCTGGATGAACATGGCACATTTATGCGGTTCGCTCATTTGCGCGTTTTTCGCATATCTCTCAAATTGTTCGACGAAGCTCACAGGGTAATACTTCGATTTTTCGTTGAATACAATACCGGTTTCACGGAAGGCCTGAGCATCGTTTCGTTGAGCTAAACGAAATTCGCGTGAAGAATCGTTTTGACCCGAAGTTATGGAGGGGTTGCGAGATATCGAAGTAATCATTTGACGATTATCCTGCGAGTTCTGGAATGCTTGAATCGCGAGTTGTCGAGTCATTTGATTCTGCTGAGCAAGTAGGCAGGCATTTTCCCAACCTTCTTGTTGAACTAAGTTTACCTTGAAGTTCATGTTTTCAGCATTTTCGACTACTACTTCGCTGATATCTTCATAAGCATCCATAATCGCAGTCCTTTGTTGCTGAAAATGATCCATAATCGTGAAATTTTCTCTCCGTACCGCGTCTATATCTAACAGCGCGTAATTGACATGTTTTCGGTTTTCTTCTGCAAGAGCATCTAAAGCATCGAATCGTTTAATTAGATGCTCGACCAATTTCTCGCCATAGTGTTCATGGTTTTCTACCGTTTGAAGTCTAGTCGTTGCTCTTTTGAGTTGTTCATTCGTGCAATCTCGAGTAACTTTGTGCATCCTCTTGAAATACGTCTTCGAATCTTCGTCCTTTAAAGGTTCTTCCAAATTTGGTAGGAGTTCAACTCCGGTATTCTTCGATTTGTTGAATTCCTTTCTCTCGGGAGGTACGAATGGTGGTATTTGTTCTCTTTCTTCAACGAATGCTCTGGGATGGTAGACTTCGCCTGGTAGAATATAACTTTGCGTCGCTAAAACCTCTTGAAATGCAGGGGGTTCATATGTTTCCTCTACATTTTTAATAGGTTTAGGTTTTCTAGTTACCCATGAAAACGGTTTTATTTGACGACACGTCATTATGTTTTTTGTTGCAGGTACGTTCAACGTTGTAGGTTGGTTCCTAGCAACAGCGGAGGAAATAGGATCATTTGTAGGTCTTTGCAAGAGAAGGTCTAGAGTTGATTGATCATTTGACGTTAATGGAATCGATGTTGTATAACCTGGAGGCGGATACGTTACAGATGGTAGCGGCATCTTCGGCATCGTGGAAGCTAGCTGAGCAGATGACAGTTTAGGTCCATGTTGGTTCGTCTCCGTTGAGTTGACTTTTAAGCCGGATACTAAATCGTTGTTCTGTTCTGTTCCAGATGCTGTGTCCTGATCTTTCGTTAGATCTATCGGAATCCTATTCACGGTAATCGGCACTCTGAATGCAGCAAAAGGATCCTTATCCATTGATCCAGGTTCGGGTGTGGGGGGAGGGAGGAGTCGTTTCCTCAACTCTTCTCCTTTTTTCAATTCTTGATCCAATAAATCTTTCAGTTCTTTCATCTCTAATTCTCTCGCGTGAAGCTCATTTGCGTGATCTTGAATTTTTTTCTTTTGATTCTTCATTGCTTCGAGACCTATAAAATGGAGAGCAGCCTTCTCATCTCTTATTTTCTTTTGATTAGCTAGCAATGCTTGAATTTCTGCTTGCTTTTCTTTTGCTTCCCCATCCATCCTTTGCTGCTCAGTTTCTTGGGTGGGTGGGGGGGTAGCGTTGGCTTCGGCCATATCGAATTTATTTCGTATGGAAAACGAACCGCACGTAAATTACCACTTCGTTCAAGGTTAACTTGATTTTCGAAGTTAGGCGAATTATTACCGTTAGGTAGGTAAATAATTCTATCCTATCTTTCACTGTTATCTCGGTTTTATTCGATTACCAGTGAAATAGGTAACCTACGCGAATGGGTAGGTATTGTGAATCCAACGAATTCGAATTCTTTTGAAAGGAGTCACGCTGCGTTGAGATAACAACCAGCGTTACGTACGTATACGTTTTAGGTACCGTACGTTGACCTAGTGTTCGGAATTGGGCGTTGGCTATCTTTTAAACAATAGCTAAGCGCCGGCCAATTTCAACACAATTTTTGTGCTGAAAGTTGTCAAATTTGGCACACGTATTCTATCCGAACACGTTTTTTGCACTTGGAAATACGGTTTTAGCGTATTTTCCTACCTAGAAAATACGTTTTTAGCGTATTTTCTGAGTACAAAAAACCTACACGTACTCGAAAATCGGTTTTAGCGATGTATTTCGAGTTAGGAGTACACAGAAATATACCCAAAAAGACGTTTTACCGACTTTTTGGGTGGAAAAATTACACATGAAATAAAATAGAATGCACGAAAAATTAGTCCGAAGACGGAAAACAGGTTAAACACGAAAAAAAAGTTAGAAAAAAATGATCTTTTGAAAGGGTTTTGGACGGAGTCCACTTACCTCTCCTGGAGTCATCGGCCTTTCTTCCGAGTTCCACACAAATTCTCCACCTAAGTGGGCGCCAATGAGAAGGGTGAGATAAACTATGGACCCACGTAGTGGGAACTAGCTGCCCTTACCTCTACACTTCACAAATCACAGGTTCTACCTATACAGTTTCTCGGGCTTAAGGGTCCCGGTCCCTGGCCAGCTCAGCGCAAGCACTCAGTCAATCACATCGGTCGTGATAGCCCGGCAATTTACGTTTACGTTAATAAAACACTAAACACAAACCCAGGCTTTCATTGTATATTCAAATACTAAACATGCACTGCACTGTTACATGGTATGAACTTAACACGATGAAGGATAAGATACTACAAAGTTACTTGGTAGGTTCTAGCTACCAAGTAGGATCGAACTCTCAGCGGCCGGCTCAGTGTTACCACCTGAGAGGCCTGGGCATTCCCACCGTGACACTCCACTCAAAGAAATAAGGATTCAAAATTTTAAATTTAGATACTATAGAAAATGTTTCTAATGAAGAAAAAAGCTCTACTAAATCAAATCAATTTTGACTTACATACTTATTTTTTCACTATTTTTTGGTGGAATTTGCTTAAAATATAATATAAATTTTCATACATTTAGATCACTCATTTCTAAAATACATAAAAATTGTACAGACCTATTGTTGGTACCATATTTTTTAGAAGATGAAAATTTATCATTTCACGCATTAAATTATGCTTTTAAACTACTATATTTCTTCGTTTTACGTTTTTGTTCCACAAAGAAACAATTTTTAAAAACAAAAAAATCTGAAAATGAAATGACGTAAGTATAAGTACTAAACTATCAGGAGTACGCCGTAAATACCCAAGAATATGCAGCATTATTAACATGAAAAGGTATTTCATTTAATCTGACAAGAGATTTGCTTTCACTGCCGAATTATTAAATAAGTTCTAGTTTTATTTTATTAAAACAAAAAAAAAATATGTACCTTTTTAATAATTTTCTCAATTATTCTTGTTACACATTGGTAGATCTTTCATCGAGTTTTTTTTTTTTAGAAAATGAATCATTGAATGGGACTTTTTCATCCAAATCTGATTCATCTGCACAACTGAAATTCACGACCTGAAAAAAATAATTGAGACCCATTTATTCGAAATTAGTACCTAATTATTTATTTGTAGTAAATTAATATTTATTTGCATAAGTAAAATGAGTATTACTGAATTTGAAAAAAAAAAAAAAAAAAAAAAAAGGATCTTGATGTAGCTGAGCTTGAATAGTTTTTCTTACCAGATTCAGAAAGTAAATTGGCGAAAAAATCATGATACCTAGGTATAAAAAAAATTGGGAACTGTTCATTTGTATGTACTAGTATTTTATTTAATTAATAAAAGAAAATTCAAGCATCTAAAATAGGTAACTCATGAAATTTAAAAAAAAACACTGATGATCAATTTACCTTCGGTTGAATTTTCAATATCCACTTTTTTTCATCTCCATTTATAAAGGATAAGAATTAGGTCATCGACTTTTTTGCCTCAGGTTTAAGGTTTCTTCATTCCATAAAAATTATCTCAAACTTTTGTTTCCTGTAAGAAAGAAAAATGAAGTTTTGAAGATGAGATACTTTAATACTTTCAGTCGATAGGAAAAGTAAACTACATAAATTTATTTCGTATTTTTTAAAAGACTGTTTAATTGCGTAAAAAATTTAATATTTAATCACTTTGAAAATGATTAAAGAAGTATTTTATACTGAGAAAACTTTTTATTGGCAATAAAAAGTACATAATTAGGTATAATAATTCACTCGCGAATACAAAAAAATTAGGGACCGTAAGTACATGTAAAATAGGAGAACTTAACGTTGTTTAATATATTCGTTTTGAAATAAGGTATGTAGTTAGATACCAAAATAATTTTATTTCTGAATAAATACTTATGTACTTACATATGCCAATCTAAAAATTTAAAGTTTGAAATGGTATTAAAAAATGAATTCTGTGGCAAATTTTGCTGCTCGTTAAAAATTTTAAGAATTTTCAAAACAGATGTACGAATTTCACCACTGAAGCTTCATTTGTACAGCGAACTAAGTTTTGAATTTTACCACACGAAATGCATCTAGGTGATTTGGAAGTTTTTATTCGTCCATACTGAGACTGATTATAACATTTAATTCAGCAAGAAAAAAAGTATTTTTTGAAAAATTATTCTTTCTTCGCTTTTTTCAGCGATTTCAATTTTTACTTCTTTTTAGACAAAATAAACATAAGAATATTTTTCAACTTATGGGCGTTCCTGCTTATTTCTATAAAGTGAATTACCAAAAATGTTGCAATTTTTATGAAATATGGTTTGAACGACATTTAACATGAAAAAGTTTACCCATTAAAAAAAATATGATATAATTGTAACTGAATTTATACCATGAATGATTTTTTTAAAAATGATTCCAACGAAAATCAATAGAAAATTACACAGAATTTTATGAAGCTCATCAATTTTATACTTATCTAAAACAAAAATTAAATGCAAACAACAAAGTCGTCGATTTTCAATTTTTCACGATTATTTAAAAAAAAATAAACCTTGTTATATCAATCAGAAAACAGTAGAACAATAAACCCTTCAATTTTACAATTTTTTTCATACAAAGTACCACGTTTTATTTCAAATATTGACTAGGTACCTATTTTTTTACATCAATCATCAGAATAAAATAAACACTCCTTTTTTTTCTTTTTTTTTTAAATTATTATCGAGTATCAAGAATAACATTCACTGACAGGAAAAAAAACGAAAATTTGTTTCAACATCAACAATAACGTAATTCTTGTTTTTCATTCAAGTATTATCAACTAAGAAAAAAAAACGAAATTTGGTTTCAACATCAACATATCAACAATAACGTAATTCTTCTATTTCATTTACCAATTTTCAATTCATGCGAGTAATTTCTCATAAATGTCATGCTTTTTGAAATTAACATATAAATTATCATCTTCTATCGTCAAAACTTCAATGTTTTTATTCAACAATTTTTTAAAGCAATTTTCGACCAAAATGAAATTAAATCGTGTGTAAAGTAAAAATGGAATTTTTCATATCTGGTTAATTAGAGGGTAAAATAAATCCAATAGCGATTATTGTATTCATTATCTGAAAGTAAATGTTGAATTGGGATACTTCATCCGCCACGAGGCGATGTAGACAACACGTAGTACTTGGAAGGTGATAAAGTTGCTCTCTGTTTAAACAGAGTTTATCAGTACCCTCTGATACCAGACAACTTAAGCAATCATTATTATTTCTTTTCAAGTACATGGAACTTGGTTCCATCATTTAATCCAAATTTTGTTCGAAAAAAAGTTTCTGATCAGAGTGTAATTTACCTACATACATCGATTCTTCGTTAGAGTAAGTAATCATAATTAATCTGTTTAATTTCGTAATTTTTTTCACACTGCTCGTCTATAGATCATATTTTGGAAGAGTAATGAAAATTTTGAAACATTGATAAGAGAACATCCGGTTGTGAACGTGCTCAACTTACGTCAATATATGTAATTAAAGAAGATATCCTAGTTCAACGTGCAACTTCCATATCAGCCCATTACTACCTAGTTTTATTTAAAGCATTGAATTCCATTCCATAATAATCTTAAGCAAGATAAACACAAACTTTAATTTCGTGGAATGAAATTGTGGACAATTATTTAACAAATATAGCTCAATTATTTAGAGATTTATAGAAAATTATATTTGAAATTTTTTTCTGCTAGTAGACCCAGCAATTGGAATCAAAAATGTCAGGGGAAAAATTACTTTTAAAAGAATTATGCATTATTCCACACAAAAATCCAGAATGGAAAATCGAGGAAGAATGTATTTTGAAAAAATATTACAAGAACAGGAGGGAATTTATCGAAAAAATTGATGAAATTAAAATTACAATTTTTCAAGAATTTTATCCACAATTTTCCAAGAATTTTATCCACAATTTTTCAAAAATTCCACCCAACTTTTTGAAAAATTTCACTTGAAATTTCAAAAATTCCACCTAAAACGTTTCAAAAATCCTACTCTAAATTTTTCAAAATTTGTTCTCCAAATTTTTCAAAAATTCTACCCAATTCAAGATTCTAGAAAATCGTTGAAAATTCGTATACATTTTTTATTCGAGAAAAATCTAGCTTTCGCCAGTACCTCTCCACCTCTCCTTCCATCATCACGGCCACCTCATTTATACAGGGACATGGTACAACCGAAATCGGGGCAATTCATTCAACTTCTCACCTTGATCCAGAAAGTTTTCTTTATCACGTACCATTACTCACCACAAATTGCTGGCAAATAATCAACCCATTTCCAGGATTTCTTTAAGTGACATCATTATACTTCATACGTCCGCGGTACGAAGGAAAATAAATTTTTTATATCGTCTTACTCGATCTAAAAATAAAAAGCCAAATCTCTAGCAACCTTTTAAATGCCCTTTCTGTTTCATTCATACAAAAAAAGCCAAACACGACGAATTTTTAAACGTCAATTATTAGTGAAATATAACCTAATTTAGGTAAATTTTAGATATCATGTTACAAGATTACAAATAGTGAACGATTTTGTCTCTCGAAACTGAATTCTGCACATTTTTTATAAAACAATACGTACGAATTTATTTCGAGGTGTTTTTTTGGTTATTTGTTAAAATTAACGAGAGCTTTCCAAGTTCTCGACATCTCGAGTATTTTTCAAGTGACCCTAAAGCTATCGCGTAGTAATATAAAATTACAATTTTCTCTCTCTAAAATCGAGCATAATACAATTTCTCACGTAAATAAAATGTTAGTTTTTTCTAAAATTACTAATATCAAGGTTGTCTGGTGTAGAACTGAAATCCACCAGGGAAAAAGATTGCGAGGTTTCTTATACAAATTTTTTTCTTTACTTCTCTGAAAATATACGGGCACTTGATAGCAGTAAATTAATTTCATAAAGCAATTTTTACGAAATCGAATGAGCAACCTACAATTCGTAATTCGACTAGAAAACTTGTAAATTTTCACTTCCTATTTCCTATATTTCTCAATCCAAAATCCAATTTGTATTTGAACAGAAAATTGTTCATCATTTTGAAAATCTAATCTTTAAAAATGAATAATTAAAGGTAAAACCCTAATTTTATCTGAACAATTATTCACCGTAGATTCGTTACGATCGTAAATTACGCAATACTACGAGATAAAAAAAATTAATCCAGTAAATGAGCCATAAAAAAGACACTTATATCGCCATGTTCGAGAAAATCTACGTCTTAGTGAAAAGATTGCAATATCATTCACAAAGACGACCAATATGGAACCTCGCGACGAAAAAATTATAAAAATCCTTTATAAAAAAGTATAATTCGCAGGAAGAAAATTCATCAACCTCGTTCACGATTTCGTCATACCTAATTAGAATTATCGACTCGAAAATGGGAAAATCCAAATCCCTAGATTTTGCTACCTGACGAAAACTTGATCAAACTTGAGCTTCACCTTGTTATCTTCTTGGAATTGGGAACTTTCGACAGATAACTTACACTAATCGAGATTACTTTTATAACATTAATTATCTAACAAATGTACCGGTTGCGTAATATGTCGCGCCTCATAGTCTCATCTGTTGATAAACAGTAATCGTCAAAAATTACCTCAAATTTCAGTTCGAATTCATTCAACGAATTAACGACCGACAGTTTAAAGAAACGTAAAATCGAAGATGAGTAGACTTTGATTTGATGGAACAGTGATAAGAAAATAATGAATGACAGTGGCGTGTTTAATCAACTGTACATACAATGTCTACGCATTTATTTTTATTCTCGTGATGTCATCAGTTTTTCGCGAATTATTATGAAGTAGGTACGACGTAGATTTCGGCGATTATTCCATTTTTTTTGAATAATTTGTAACAGGCGTTTCATGTGGAGTTTAAATTTTGACAATCGCGATTCGTCCTACGTGGTTTTGGAGAAGGAGGTGTTTTATGGTAAATTTTATACAGGAAAATTTCCAGGAAATTGACTTTTTTTGAAAATTCTCCTAGATTTGTTTAATCTCGGAAGAGATTTTGATCTTGGGCTTTTCCCAGATTTTTTTCAAGAACGAAGGTAAAAGCTGAAATAAAATAGGTTGACCTTTTCGATAGGGGTTGGATTTAGATTTTTACTGGACGATATAATTATAATAATACCTTATCAGTCATTAAAAAAATTTGAAAAATTTAAAGAATATTGATTTACTTTTTCTTAGATTTAACAAATCTTGGAAAAATGTTACAGAATTATTCCAGAAACAAAAATCAACGCCATGAATCGCATAGGTGACATCTTTTTTGGAGCAAAGAGGCAATTGCTCTTTTTTTTAGATAAAAAATGAGTCTAAATGACTGAGATATTTAATAAACAGTTATTTTTGCTTTTCAAACATGATTTTTACGATTTTGTGATCTGTGAAATCATGCAATGTTGAAGTAAAAAAATCATACCATTTTAGATGAAATTTTTCACTATTTTTGTTACTATAATTAAGAAAGAAGCCAAGAGCCGAGGCCAGAAAGATTGTAACTTTTTTTTGTAAATTACCCATGTGCAATCCCTCCCTCTCCTACTTAATTCATAATTTGGTGAATTTCTGTCGAATTTTTTCCACTAAAAAAATACAGGCAAAATATTAATATTTAATATCCATGTTAAACAAGGAGGTTCAATACAGCGAAGTACCAAATGTGGATCAGGACCCGGTTGTGGATCAAGCCACATGCCACATAACAAGGAGCTGGGTAAAAAAAAATTAGGCGTGTGTATGAACCACCAGATTACCCATTCCATATCTTTAATTGTTTTTTTTTAAAGCAGAAAAAAATTTAATGATTTTAAAATAATTTTTTGACCTGAAAAATGGATGTTCTAGAAAAAATTCACCGTCAGCATTTTTTTAAAAATAAAATTCGTAATATTGATGTAGAGGGAAGTGACTTTCCATAGTATTTTTTTTAAAAAAAAATTATAGTCTTCTACAAGTGGTTTGATCCACAAACGGAACCCCTGAAAATTTTGCAAAAATTGAAGTTTGGGGGAAAAAATTTCCACAAGCAAAGGATTCATGGCAAAAATCTGAAACAAAAGGTATTTTGGTAGTAAAAATTCCACTCTTTCAGATGCTGCATTCAGTTTTACCAGAAACTTAAAATTTCAGGGTCTTTTGGGCGATCGGAAAAGCCTGATCCACAAATGGTACTTCGCTGTATTCGGACATGGCTTTTCATGCTGAATTCCACTAAAAACTCATGCAATATTTAAAAAAATATCGAGAAGAAGATAATTTTTACATTAATTAATGCAAATAAATTCACTTTTTAATTAAGTTGACCAAAAAAATCTCAATAATCTCAAAATTTTACATTTAAATTTTAAAAAATCATTAAAATTTTTAACTTAATTGCGTTTAGACAATTTTCCGATACAGGTCTCTAGACTTTTCTCAAAACGACCTCCTAGGTATTTCTGCACCAAAAATTGTCGTAAAATAGCCTCAAAAAGACGAGGTAAAAATTTGCATTTTTTTGGTTCATGTCCCTTTTTCCAAGTAGGAGCTCAAAATTTCAAAATTCTCAGTTTTTTCTTAATTCATATTTTTTGGATTTTTTGCTTTTGTACATACATGGCCGAAAACTCTGTTTTTAGATATAGTTTGTAGATAGGTACTTACAAAAGATAATTGTATATGACTTTGATCGATTTTGGGAGATTGATTTTCACTGTAGATAGACGTAGGACTATCTCCGACCTCATTTCATTTTTTTAAAAGGTCTCAAATTTCTTTGCATCAAGATCCTTTATATAAAAAATTAATGGGATCGTGAGTCCTCTTACATGATAAAAACTTATGCTATTATGTTTTGAATTCATTTACAAAGTATCTCTAAAACCAACCCAACACTCAAAAAAAATCGTAAACATCAAGAATTTTTTTACGCCATCCGCCACCTGGCAACAAAAAAATAAAAAAGTAAACGTTTTATCGAAAAAAAAATTAAAATTATGACACTTCGAGTTATTGCCGGAGGAGAAGTCCAACATGAGCCCAAAAATTCCAAAATGTTGTAACAGTCAAATTTCCCTTCCCCAATTAAATTTTGATTTTTTTTTGTTAAATTTATATTTGGCCTTTAAATTTTTTAATTTCGTTTTTCCTCTGAAAATATTCTGCTACCTTAGTATTCTGTTTGTTTTTGCTTTACTAAAAAATTATGAACTGGGATTTTCATTCATTCGTTTATACCAAAGTGGTATAGATAAAACAAGTGTATGCACTCCCATAAGCCGCCGTGTTCTGGCCGTGGCGCGAAAGTATGTTAGAGTTAATTTATCCCACTACAGCGCTGGCAGTCTATTGCGATGGAAAATTACATTGGTTTAAATGGGAGAATGTGCATCTCAAAATTTTTGAATCGTTAAGGAGGGTAATTTTCATAATTTTTAGATTCGATCTTATGTAAAATTCACCGAGCTTTCCGATGGTGTAATTACTTTTTGATTTTGTGCGATAGTTTTCGAAAAAAATTGAGATAAACAGCAAGGTGTTGTAGATTGTAGACTAGATTTTTCAGGTTTTTTTATTGTTTATTTCAATTTTTTTGAAAACTATCGCACATAATCAAAAAGTAATTACACCACCGGAAAGCTCGGCGAATTTTACATAAGATCGAATCTAAAAATTATGAAAATTACCCTCCTTAACGATTCAAAAATTTTGAGATGCACATTCTCCCATTTAAACCAATGTAATTTTCCATCGCAATAGACTGCCAGCGCTGCAGGCGGATAGTTTAGCTCTAACATAGATTTCCGTCAAGGTCATTTCTGAGTGCGTACACTTGTTTTATCTATACCACTTTGGTTTATACTCTCTTTTTGAAAAAACATACTTGTCTATTTTTCTATTTTTTTTTTGTTTACCTTGATTGAATAATTCGTATAATTATTGTGTTTAAATTTTTTTGTACCTAATGTTTAAAAAAATAATAATTTTTTTTGTATGTTTGTAATGAACGCTACAACGTTTACGCCTTTTTGAGATCATTTCACGACAATTTTCAGCAAAAGCCCATCGAAATTCAAAAAAGTTGAATAACAATGCACCCTAGTAAGGACGAATCAGATCCAAATCCGCCGAAGAGAATAAGACCCCCCTCCCCCTAAGGTCAAATATTTTTTGTAATTATTGTAAATTGTTTTTGAATTAGATATTTTTTGCTTTTAAAATTTCAAAAAAAAATCATTATTTCATCTTCATTTGCATACAAGTTTTTGTAATTTGAAAAACACTTTCAAAAACCCCGTCATTTTTCCAATTTTTTTATTCAACAAGACTCGTTTTTTAAAATTTTCTGACATCCACATCGTTACCATCTATAACATGTCCCCCTTCCTCCTGAGAAAATTCAAAAAATCTTGATATCAAACAACTGACCCCCCCCCCCCCGGTGTAAAATCTATATCTAAATCGATTTCTGCAACAAAGATGCAAAATATTTTTTGGGAAAAATAAAAACCCTAAAATGAAAACCTTGAAAATTAAGTTTCCATAATGATTCTCTTTCTTTCTAACTGTAATAAAAAATTGATTTTTGAGATATAAAAAAATAGATAAATGAACAAATTGGCATAATTTTCGAAAAATTAGTTAATAAAAAATTAAATAAAAAACTCAATTCTATGGTTTGAAATTTAAAGATAAAATATAAAAAAACGACGAAATTCAAATGCAAACACAACAGAGGTAAAAAATCTTCAAATGAATACCTAGACCTACACCATAGAGGAAATCCTTCCAAGTATCCGGGTCATTTCTCGATAAACCATCCTTATAAAACTCGTTCATTTGCAATTAAAAAAAGGAAACAAATACAATAGCTATTGAAAATTAATGACTAAAATTCCAAGAAGAGTTCAATAAATACCTCAAATGTCCAGACATATATATCAAAAATTTATTTATCGCGTTCATGGACTTATTTTTAGCTGAAATATACTCCTCGTCGACGAGATCCGATTAATTTATAAACGTAACAAGGGCAATTATTCATGTTCGATTATATCTCGCGAAATTGAGTTATTTAATTCGAACAGTTAGATATTAATAAGTTGAAAAAAAAGAAAAAGAAATTACAGAGGCGCTATAATAGTTTTTGAAAAAAACAATAAATTTTAATAATGACACCACACGCGCCGACTCAAATCAGCAGGTCGCTAGTTAACAAAAGCCGATAAATACCGCTTCTGGGTTCTACCTCTTGTGCATTCCTTTTTCTGGATCATTGTGTGTTGCGGGTAATCTGAGAGAAATTTTTCCGGACAGTCGATTCGTCGGTAGGAATCAGAGAACAGGTAATTCTTATTTTTTATTAATACATTTTTTTAAAAAAATTCATAATTAAAACAATATTTATTTAGATTTTGAAAATTTTTATTAAATTTATCATTTTTAATTTTTTTATCGTAAATTTTTCGTGGAAGTGATTTTTATCTTTGATTTTTTACATCGTTTCAATTTTTTTATTTCTAAAACTCAAGTAACAGTTATTAAGTGATCAACCAATATTAATTTATTAGGAATATATCATATCAACGTAGGTATCTTATTTTATTACCACTCAAAAATTCTAATCGAAGTAATACTTATCAAGTTACCAATATATTATTCGAAAGTAAATTTTTTTTGAAAAGTGGATAAAAATTAGATGCCATTTATCACACGTTTATAAATCGTGTAATTTTTATATGAAATTTTAATCCAGTCATTTTGGAACTGGACCCAGTGAAAATGGACGCCTGTTTTTTTCGTGTTTTTTGCTTATAATGGTCTACCTATCGACATACTAAAAGGTCCTCCTAGGAGGAGAGGGGCAAAAAAAATGCTAGTTAGAATCCGGTTTCATCATTTTCTATACTCAATTTCCAATTAAACAGGTTCAAATTTAATGTAAATAACCGGTTTTCAAGCCAAAAAATTAAGGATGCAGAAATAAATTTTCAAATTTTTCCTTTTTGACCCAATTTTTTCATCTTTTACGCATATTTCTTGAAATAAGTACTAAAACAAAAAATGTTTACACCTAACAGCACCCTAAAAAAAATTTATATGAGCCAACGAGGAATGGAATTATCGTTGGTGCACTGGAGTAGAGATGGAAAAATTACACAAAAAAAATAAAAATTCAAAAATTTCTCAAAATAAATTTTTGAGTTGAACGAATTACTCGTAATAAGGAAGTGTTACGTGTTGAAAATATCTGATTGTGAGGTTGAGTTTAAACAATTACTTCAAAAATTGGGCAGGAAAGAAAAAAATTCAAAACTTGATTTTTTTATTCCTAATTTTTTGGCTCAAAAACCAGTAAGGTATTTCGATAAAAGTTGAATTTACTCAAAAAAAAAAATGAGTGTAGAAATCGATTTCATCAACACTAATCAAATTTTGAAGCTTATTTAACCGTTTTTTTAAATTGAAATTTGCCCTTTTTCTAGAGGTAGTGTTCCCTCCCCTCCCCCCTCTTCTGGGTAGGACCACCTTTTGATAGGTTAACGTTAATTATTAGGTCACTATAAACAAAAAAAAAATACCTTTGAAAAAAAATGTGAAAATTTTTACCGGGATGGCACTTTTTTTCAATTTGACAGGACTACCTATTTTCATTGTCTTGATTTTTTTTTCATTTAATTGATACTTCAACTTTTGAGGTGAGATGAGTCATCATTTTTTCTCAATTATTCCTTCAAAATATTCGTGCAACTCGAATATGCAACTCTAATAACACGTCGGAAGTGATTAATTTAATTCGCTAGTCTTATCATAAAAACGATTCATTATTCAAATATGTTATACATTTTTTATTGCAACTCAAAAACCTTATCAACCCGGCGGAAAAATTATTGGCCTTTTTTCAAATAAACCTATATTAATCGTTCGCTTTTATCTCCAACGTTTCTCTCAATTCTCCGCTAATACATGTAAGGCAGGGGTAATGGGGGGGTTAGTTTCATTTCGCGTGTCAATATCAGAAGAACGAGGTGCTGCTGCTTCGATTAACATAAGAAAAAGTTACCGACGAATGCTTCTTTTCCATTTATCACACGAATTGGTTATTTTATGCGGAATTAGAATCAAGTACCTTATTTTAAAATTCACGTATACATTTTTTTGAATGTCAAACGTTGTTCTAAGACATTGAAATATTATACAAGGAGACCGTCGAATGTAATTTTGGCATTTTTATGCTGTTTGTTATTCGAATTATATTTTCAAACGAAATGAAAAAAAAAGTACTCGTACATTGAATACGAACCGAACGAAAATTTAGGTATCCTTAGGAAACGATACCCACTTTCATAGCAGATGGATCCACTACGACATGGAACTCAATCCATCACACCCTTAGGGATACACATATCGACCCTTTCTACAACACGAACCTAAAACCATGTCATTTTCGAAAATTTATAAATTTCACGGTCAAACCTCTCTAAATTAGAAAAACCCACTCGAAAAAAATTAAAACACACAATTTCTTGTTACATCATCTTACACCTACGTATCCACCGGAAGCTTATCATCACGACATCTTTTGGCATTACATGACTTATCAATTTTTATCTCCGAATCTGTGTTAATCGGTACCCAATTTTAGACCAATTTTCGTTTCCACTTAAATTAACACCTTTAAATGAGGCTTATGAGAAATTATCCAATACTTCGAAATCGATTTCGACGCTGATGTTGAGATTTTCGAAAGAATAGACGAAATTTTCCTACGAAGTTCTTAATTCGACGAAACTAATCGAAGAAAATTTTCAAGTAGAATTTTATCTTCTCGAAATTCAATTATTCGTCGATTCCTTTTACGAAGGATTTTTTACAGGTAATTTGTGAATTAAAGTTTCGCTTACGTGGCCCATATATTTCCTAAAATTACACCATCAAACATCACATGATCGGATCAGTTTTGTTTCGATACCAGATTTTTCGAAAATAATCATTTTTTAAGAATTAAAATTGACCTTTTTTTGACGTATGCGTGTGTAATAATTTTAAACACGAAAACTCGGCACCGTTGTAATCATTTTCGGTAAGTTTATCAGTGGGAAAGAAATTATGATTTCACCAATTATCGTATCTAATGATAAACCAAAAGACCGAAGATTATTGATATTTATAGATATACAATCGAGACAATGTAATTATCTAATGTACATACGTAAAACTCGTCGAATAATGTGATTTACTGCCCACGTTAATATTTGAAAAAATACGTTCGAAATATGAATACCGTTAACTATAAATGCATATTAAGATTGCAGCTCGAACTCCAATAAACGAAATTGGGTCAGGGATAAGGGCGTTTTACCCTTTGATTATATAAATTACATGGATTGCCAGTCCATTAGTTAAAAAAAGTGTTTTTTGAAGCGGAAAAAAGAAAAGATCGAAACGTAGTGCGCATGCTTGAAAATCATTAAAAATTTGTTTATTTTGACACAAAATTTTCTTCATTTGATTGGATGATTGGGATTGAAACGGGAGAAATCAGTGGCTAGATAATGTTTTGTTGACACTGTGGATTAATGTTTCGAATTCTTGAATGATAAGAAATTTCCAAATTTCAGATTTATCAACAGTTTTTGATGAAAATTTTGCTCAACCAAAGTGAAGTGATTATAAAAATTTATAAATCAGTCGATTTACAATGTTTTTGGGATTCTTTCAATAGTAATTAATAAATTACGTAACTTCAAATTAAATTCAAACACAATGTCAACAATTCACGCATGCGCTTCGAAATTCTATCTTTTTATTTTTCCGCTTCAAAACACCTGATATGAACTGGCAATCCATGTACATATATATAATCAAAGGTTTTACCGAGATTTTCGCAGGGAAATGTTACCTACAAAATAAGAAAGAGAACAAAATTAGCATTTAAGCTTTTATGGGTGACTTTTTGAAAAAACATCGAAATTTTTTCCCCCTCAGTCAATGACGACAAATATGATTTTTTTCTCTTTAAAAAATGACCCATCAAGCATTATTTTACCCTTGCAATTTTACGAATTGTCATTCAGAAAATGATTCACTATTAGTTTCAGTCATTCTACTTCCTTTTCAGAAAATTTAAAAAATTACTCGTTAATTCATCGGTTTGAAAAAAAATTGGATTTTCAAGTCATAATTTTAACAAATTTGTATATTTTTATCCCAAATTACCGTATTTCCTCACAAAGAAGATATCCCCACTCAAAATAAAATTTTGAGCCAAATCAAAAATAAATCAAAATGACTCCATATCCAAAATTTCAGGTGCTGAAGTTCATTTCTCGAATTTTAGCGAATTTTTAAAGTTTCAAAATTACCTTATACTTAGCCCTGAAAAATATGAAAATTTGAACCAATCAACGAAAAGAGCTGAAATTTGGTATATATCCTATTTTCGACCTCCTGAATCGATTGGAAGTAGTTTCGAGACGTTTCGAAGCCTCCAGAAAATGTTTAAAATTACAGCACTGAAGAAAATCCCATAAAAATGGCACATATCACATGAAATTTTAAAAATTCTCCAAAATTTGAGAAGTGAATTTTAGCACCAGAAATTTTGAATATGGGATTCTTTTATGATGTACTCTTGATTTATTTTGGGTTCAGCTTTAAATTTTACTACGAGTTGGGATGGATTTCATTTTGAAAATAATACTTCAAACAAACGATGAAATAATTAGGTATTTTAGCATCTCCAAGTTTATCTCCACTATCACGTAAGAAACGATCAAAAATCAAAACCAATCGTAAATTCGTATAAGTAGGTACTTTTAATCAACTAATAATACCCAATACGTAGTGTCTGGTTTAAACTTAAAATTAGACGTACAATATTCAAGTTAAATTTCAAGTTGAATCACTCAATACCTACATAATTTGTTTAAAGACGTTTGAAATTTGAAGATAATTAATACGAGGAAATGGAAATTACGTACAGTGAGACAAGTACCTAACACCTATCATTTCTTAGTAAAAAACTTTACGATAACGAGCTGCATTCCTATATTATCTTTCATTCAACACGAGCGTGTTTTCCCCCTTTTTCCCAAATTCACAATCCGAATTACGAGTAAGTACAAGTGCGCAGTTATACGATCTACAACTCGTACGATATTTATTTAATGACTACTATTGACAGTAGTCTATTAATTTGTTTGAATACGTGTTAAACTCGGCGATAAAAAAAAAGATCGAGATGATAAGAGGAAATTAAAACTCATTCAGAGAACAAGCAATCTTATGTATGTTTCGAACAATAATCTTTTTTGTGTTTTGGGATTTTTGTGAACTATGAAAAATTTTCTGTTACTTTTTATACAGACGTGAAATAAGTACCGGGTAGTTTTATTTTTAGAAATTTTTCTACTTCGTTTTTCCTGCCTTAATATCAAAATATGAAAATTTATGTATCTATCTGTTTTTTCAAAGAATTTTTGATCGTTATGAAAAAAGGCGAATAAATTACGTAGGTGCCTTAATAATGTTACAGATTACAAAAGAAATTAAGATATCTTTTAATATTTCTCTGAATTTTGTTGATATTAAAAATATTTAGGTATTCGAAATAGATAATGATTATATGTAAATATCGCGTATCATTTATTCGTGAAAAAAATTTAAGAAAAAGTAAGAGGCTACGGAGCGGAGTACGGATACTCTTTCAAGGTTGAAAATTTTCCGAAAATTATTTTCCGTTAGGCGTCTAATAAAATGGTTTTATTTTTAGAAATGATTCTTCAAAGGAAGGAAATTGGAGTTCAAAATTTACTTTTTCTGCTTATGCAAACTATGACCTTGAATTTCGAAAGATGAAATGAGAAAAATGACACGAATTTACAGCTTTTAAATAGTAATTCCTGAAATATAATGTGAGCTGAGGTCAAAAAATTTAAATTCTTTTATGAAAATATAAGCCTTTGGAACCATAATGTGAAAATCGAAATTTTCATACCGAAGGTCGGTTTGTCTGCCATGGTCACTATTCAATGGCTTGGCGACTCAATTTGATTAACAGAAGGGATAAAATCTTGAATTGAATTTTTTTTTAAATCACAACTGCAAAGAAACTGAAAATTACACGACTCCTTATTTAAAATTTTCGAATTTTTCAATTTTTTTTTCAACTATTCGTGCCTTTTATTTTTTATTACGACTGCATTGAAAAAATAAACAACCTAATCAAACTCTCATATTTTTACAATAAAAAAAATTAATTTCAGACTTTTTTCAAAAAACTTTTAGTGTTTTGTCAGAACTAAGAAAATTTTTGAAAATTCATTTTTCTGAATTTTTAAATTCAACTTTTCTGTAACTTTTCAATATTTCGTCAGAGTTTATAAAACTTGACCTATAATGATGGCTGAGGAATGAAACAGAGTTGGCTTATTAAAAGAACTAAACATCAAACATTTTTTATCGAAATGGAATTTTTCCGAAATAAGTATACTTTTTTCTCTGTTTCTAACTTGAAACGAAAATTTTCTTTAAAAATTCATAATTCCTGATTCCGATCCTACCAAAAATTTTTCGTCTAAAAATGAAACTTTGCTATTATGGGGTAAGGAAGCTACTCCTTTGACAGACCCCCTATTCAAATTTTCAAAATTTCCGAGCAAATAGGTATCCACCTATATAACGTGAGAGATTAAAATTTTTTGAACTTTTTGATACTTCAACGCCCTAGAACTAAAATGGTTCAAGTGCCAGTTTTTTTCAAAAATGAGGTTTTTATAATTTTGGATTCAGTGAATCAAGCTGCATCGATTAAAATATAAAAAAAAACGTAAATTTAATTAATTTAGACCTAAAAAAAAAGTGTTTAAAATTTGAGAAGTGCATATGCTCAATGCAAATTTTGTTACGTTTTTTGGCTATCCTATAAAAAAACATCAATTTGGCACTTGGACCACTTTAGAACTAGTGCGTCGACTTCGTATTATTAGACTTTTTAAAACATAAAAATTCATTTTCCGATTTGAGGTGTCGTATTATTGGTGTACTTTGGTGCTGCAAAATCATCCTATCACTCACCCTTCTCAAATAAAATATTCGTGTTAAAATAGTCAAGAAAGCAAAGAGCAGAAAATTTGGTTTAAGTATGGTTCGAAAATATAATTTTTCGTCGTAAATAGTAGGTAGGTACTAGGTACTGACCATTTTAGTCGATTTTTTCGGTTTGAAAATCAAATTTTTCAAAGAAAATGTAGCCAATTTCTTCCTGTCAAACTGTAGAAGAGAACTCACAGGAAAGTTGATTCAGGAACAATCCGAAATGAAAAATGGGTATTATCGGGAGACAAAATGTCTATTACAGGATCTGGAAAATGAAAATTCATGCTATTTTCATGTTTTTCATGCCATTTTCATTCAATTTTTCATGCTCCAAATTTGCCTAAAAAGACCCCCTCCCTTGCGTATACTCGTTTTAAAGGAAATTTAAAGCACTTTTTCAGCACTACCTCCCCCGTCCCGTGTCCGTTCGCGTTGAGAACGAAGTGAATTCATGTTCCCTCTTCTAATGAAATGTCCTGCCCGAGCGAAGCGAAGGCGAAAATGTTTTTTAAAGAAATCAAGTTGAAAAATTATTTAAAGTCCATTTTTTAAGGAAAAAGAAAACAAATGCCCAGCCCGAGCGAAGCGAGGCGAATTTTTTTTTAATAGAAAATGTTAAAAATTCATGCTTTTGCAATAAAATCATCAAAATTCATGCTATTTTCATGTTTTCATGCCACTAGACCGATATTCATGCTATTTTCATGTTTTTCATATCTGTAGACACCTTGGGAAAGGGTCTTAAATTTGTCAATTTCTAAAGGTTATCCAAATTACCAAAATTTCTTAATTCTTCAAATTGTGTAAACTTTTAAAATCCTGTCAATTTTCAAAATTTTGCAATTTTTCGAGGTTTGTATAAAATTTGTTAATTTTTTAAGGGTTCTCAGGGTTCCAAATTCTTCAAATTCCGTCAATTTTTCAAATTTCATTTTTCAAGTTTTTTCAAGAGTTTTTACAAGTAGGTAATAAAGTCTTCAAATGATTGGTAACGTTTGAAATTCCGTCAATTCCCTAAATGTTGTAATTCTTCAAAGTTTGCCAATTTTTTAAAAAATTTTAGTTATTTAAATTCATTAATTTTTTTAAATTTACAAAATTTCCAAATTGTGTCATTTTTTAAAAGTTTGTTAAATTTTTCAAAATTTAAGTATAAATTTTTTAAAAAAATGTATTCATGTTTAGGTTTGAAATTCTTCAAATTGTGTTAACGTTTGAATTTCCATCCATTTTTAAATTTTGTAATTTTTCAAAGTTTTTAGGAAATAGAAACTTCTCGATCAATTTATGACAAAAAAGTATTTTTGTTTTGAAAATGATTAAAAAAGGATTTCAGAGAAAAAAAGTTGGCTTAATCGGCGAGGGTGAAAGAAGCAGAAAAAAGGAAGACGGAAAATTCAACAAGACAGTCAAACCTGGAAACTCGAATACCTTCATGACGTCACTACTCATACCACTGAATGCCGTTTCGACTTTTTTTTTCAAAGCCCAGATTATTTTACGTAATTTTAAATAGTTTTGAATTTTCTGAAAAAGTTTTCCAACTCCAAATTTTTTCCTCGTAATTTTTTCAACTCCTAATTTTTTTCTCAGAAATTTCTCAACAGAAATTTTTCTCTAATGTTATTTTTCCACGACCAAATTTTTTTCTGACGTAATTTTTCCACGACCAAAGTTTTTCTGAAGAATTTTTCCATTATTGAACTTACATCTTTTTTGAAAAGAATGACTTCTGTTTGATTGACGTCGCAAAAATTTTATTTTCTCGCAATTTTCACATCTGAAAATTTTCCACGTCCAATCATAATTTTTTCAACTCGAATTTTTTTCTCAAAATTTTTATGGCGTCAATCAAACAAAAATCATTCTTTTCAAAAAAGATGAAAGTTCAACGATGGAAAAATTCTTCAGAAAAAAATTTCAGTGGAGAAAATTAAATTACATATGTCAGAAATATTTCAGTTGAGAAAATTCTGAGAAAAAAATTACGAGGAAAAAATTTGGAGCTGGAAAACTTCTTCAAAAAATGTAAAATTCTAAACTGTTTGACGTAAAATATTCAACGGCATTCAGTGGTATGAGTAGTGACGTCATGAAGGTATTCGAGTTTCCAGGTTTGACTGTCTTGTGAAAATTCAGAGTTTTCTGATTTTTTTAAATTTTTTAATCAAATTACATTTTTCTTAATTTTTACGACTCAAAATGCGAAGTTTTCTCACAACAGAAGATTCATCATTTCTATTGATTTTTCAACTCGGACGTAATTTTTCCGATAGAAATGCAACTGCATGTAGGAACGAGTTTGCCTTTTCAAAAATAAATTTTCTTAAAAAATCTTAAAGTAAAAAAAATCAAATTACTAAAAAATTATTCAAAATTGAAAATAAAAAACGATTCAAAATCTTCCCCTCCCATCAATCAAAGCAATACTCATATAACTCAAACTCATTCACTTCATTACAAAACATCACACACGCACATACGAGTACCTAATCATCTTTACGCCGTTATCAGAATCATTCGAGCATAATAAAATTTTTGAAACAGAAAACAAAATTTTCATCTCGAATGACCATTTCGTAATTATTTTCCTGAAAAAATCCCGATAATTATAACTATTTCAACACCAAGAAGTGAATGCACTGCGATAAGAACGTCATACCAAATATAAATCATTCAAATACGTAGTAGGTAATGAAAACTTGAAGTAAAAATTTTTAGGCATGTTTATAAACCCTGAAAAAAAAGATCATTGGTACGTTTAACAATAATGATGAAATTATTTCAAATACTCTAGTTACAAATATTAAACGAATCGATAACCAGTTTCAATTTCCGGCCAAAGATGATAAACGGTGGTATGACTACGGTACATCGTGTAATACGTACATGTGTCTGATATCGTGCGCAGAATGTACTTAGACATTTTGAATAATTCATAATTACATCTGGCGTTAAGTTTATTTACTTTTTATGCAGATATGCGCTATACATGAAAGTTATACACATGTATGCGATTTACACAATTCAATTAATCCTAAATGAAGATATTTAATCAGCAAACGTGCTATCGCGTAAACTGCTTGTCAGTATTATCACTTTTCTTACCACACTCGTTCGCCGAATCATTAAAAATTTATCGAAATATGACGCCCTTATCATTAATACCTGCACCAAATTACACACTTGTCAATATTTATTAATTTTTTCCCCTTTAATACCGACATTCGACGTACTTGAGTAACTGTATCATTTCAAAGGGTTATCGAAGCCCCAGAAAAAATTTTTCGACGTCTCGGTGATCAGCCCATGGGTACCATAGGGTTCAATAATCGCGAAATATTTCCGAAAAACATCAGTTAATTGAGTCAAAGTCCGCCAACAATCGACATTTAGTCATATTTAACTTTTCAGAGCCTATCTCTCTTCCTTTAAATCTCCTACGCATTTCCATTGAGAACGAATTCGCAATTAAGTTTTCAAAAGCACGTTTTGCCAAGATCGAATATCACACGCACCTACCTACCATTAAGTACCTATAATACGAACAACCACACACGCATTTCTCAGTTTAAAGTTCAATAGGTACTTTTAAATATCTCAAAAGCGAAAGTGGGTTTTCCTTTTAACCCATAACAAAAGTTGCGGAATTAATATTAAATTTTTAATAATTTCTTCTCATAGGCTGGCTACAATAATTTATTATTTAGGTTTGAATCTTGAAATGGCATTTTTTTCCCTTTGTGACACGTCGTCGCAAATTCAATCAATCAACACCTACGTTTATCTAAATAATAAATCATTTCCTATGAGAGAATTTTACTTTTTAACAAAAACTCGATTTTAAACTCGTTCTCAAACAGAAGCCCTCGCCGAAAAACTTATATACTACTGATTGATGATACCCAATCCTACACATTACTAGTGGTTCGACGTTGAAAAAAAATTCACCGAGTAAATCCCTCAAGTACTTGTACTTTTTTTTTTACAGTAGTAAAATACGACAGAAATTAATCTCACACGCAAGTCACAATTCAAATCGCTGAATGACCGGGTATGAATCATGTTTTGCACGTGGCTGTCGTTTGATCTACATTACAGACCCCCTAAGGGTATGGGTAGGATTACCTGCTCTATCTTATGGCACTTTAACGCGATTACGTTACGTATGGTAACGCCTTCTCTCTCTCAGATGCCGAAAATCGTACATCAATCGTGCGAAATGTTTCTGACTCGAAAGTGGCCGTAGAATACGCGGATAATTATGGATTGAGAAGTCACACCATCGGTGGAGGGGGAGAGGGAAATAGGCAATCGACGAAGAGGAAAATTTTTTTCAAACAGGATTCCTTAACCCGAATGAATTTTTTTCATAAGAATAATGGTATTCGATTTTCAAGGTTTTTTCGATAATAAAGATGCAAATTCATCCAGTGATGATGAAACATCAGCATATTTTTTTGTGGAAGGAGGGAGAGAGGAAAAGGGTTGAAAAAGTTTCACAATAATTTTTACGTCGCGAATCGTAACCGTGTTAACGTTTTCAGAGCTTTTGACGTTGAGAAAAACCGCAACTGACGTTAGTTAAAATCTTTAATTTCGTAAATTATTACCTACACAGATGCCATTATAAATGTAAATGAATTTTCTTGAAAATGACGAGAAATATCTCAATAAAATTAAGATAATTAAAATAATATTATTAAATTTTGATAAACCGTATAAGTTGAGCAAAAATTTTAAAATTGAGATTAAAAATTGAAATTATTTCACTCAAGTTGGTACCTCATCATGGAAAATTATTCAAAATATTACATAAATTTGATAGAATGTTCATAAAAATTGGTAGAATATTAAACGAAAATTATAGCTGATTTTGAGAATTTTCTAAATTGGAAAATGAAAACTTGAAAAAATTCAATCTTTTGTAGTCGCAAATCAATTGGAAGAGCTTTTAAGCCAATCAGAACCCCCAGAAAATTGGCCTGGGGGGGGTCAAACTAACTAATAACTTTATGTTTCAGCAAGGTCGAACTTTGAAAATTCTGGCAACACTCTGAAAAATTCAAGTCACCACCAAAAAATAATACTCTGCTCAAATTTTTGTTTGTCCCCCACTTATTTAAAATTTGGAAATGCAAAAGTTCTCCATAACCAAAAAAACATGGAAAATTCGAAATGAGAAGAGACTTACATTTTTCTTTCAAATTAGATATTTCACCTGAATTTTCTCATTTTAATGAATAGGGACACGTAAAGTTTTAATTTTCAATACTTTTTCGTAACCTTTTTTAATGACTACTTTTCACTTATATTACAGAAAAAAATAATTATGTATCGTAGTGAGAACCAAAAAAAAAACATAAAACGTTCAAAATTACAAATAACAATACTCTACGGCGTGTGCTCAGTTAAAGGTGAAAATGACAATTTTTGTATTTTTAGTGAAAATTACGACTTTTTCACGACTTTTAAACACTTTATGAATTTTTTTTAATTTAATAGCTTTTACGACTGGCTGACACCTTGTCATAAAATCTCAAATCACCTACTTGATCATAAATATGATAATGTGAAAATGCAAAATTGCAAGGTAAAATTTTTACATCGCGTAAAATTTTGTAGCGAATAGTGCATTTTTAAAGCTCAATAGATTGGTCAGGTCCTCGGTCATTATTAGGAACAGAAGTTGCTCTTTATTTTCCAATTTCGAACTCACTTTTTCACTCGACCAATTTTTTCTAATTTTTTAAAACAAGGGTAATTTCCTTGTCATTTAAAAAAAATTCTGAATGGAACCAAAGTTATTCAACTCAAATTGCAATTATTTCGGGAAGGGGCAAGCTGACCTGTTCCATGTCCCTGTCCTCAGTCTCCTATTAGATTCGGTCCAATATTTCGGATGTAATACATATGATTTTTAGAAGACTTTGCAATGATACGAGCAAGATTTTTGAGAATTTTTCAATCAAAAAAATATTAACCAGATAATTTCTACTTACGTAGTGGGTTTTTTCAGCATTTTTATTCTCATTAAATAGAAAAAAATAATCCTTCACTATTTCTCAATGTAAAAGAGAAGAAGGTTGTTAAAAAAAGGCAAGAAAAAAAGTGAAATTTTACATAAAAATCTCCCAACCCTTAATTGAACAAAATGTGGTATTTTTTTTGGAAAAGGGACCACTTGGTCACAAAAGTCGTTTGGAGTAATTGGCATTTTCGTAATCTACATAAAATTGCCTTTCAATTGAGCTATTAACGGCATTTTTTCATGCAAAATTGACGGTTTTATAAGGATTTGAAATTAGATGTTGAAAAAACATAGTTTTGAGAAAAACACGTTTCAAGTTTTTGAATGTAAATTTTCAATAAAAAACGTATTTTTGGGTCAAAAATTAGATTTTTCCAATTCATAGGAAATGCGACGTAGAATCTGAAAAATTAGGTTTCGAAGCCCTATCAGGCTTGCCAGTGTTCCAAAAATGGTCCCATACTTACCAAAAACGAGTCACCAAACGGCCCCAATCCAAATTAAAATCTACGATTTTCGCGCCTCCTTCTGTTCAATTGCGGGTTTGGACGGTTCAAAACTCATTTCACGACTTCTGGACTATCACATCTGATAGTGGAAGGATCGCATGTAGTAAGTACATGAATCCATAAAAAAATCTATATTTTCGACTGAAATTAATTTTTTTTGCGTTTTTCTTGAAATCAACTTTGTGACCAAGTGGTCCCTTTTCCAAAAAAATGCCACAAATTATGTTGATATAATTTTTAAGTATAATGAAAATCACCCACAGATAGGGCCGGCACTTTTTCATTTTCCCATCACCAGGTGCAAACTAAATAAAAACCTTACGCAGTCGCGTAAGGTAACCGACTTTTCGGTTTTCACATACAACGTAATGTAAGTTTATTAGCATCGAAGGATGATTCAACTCGAAAGAAATCAACAATCCTTTTTACATAATTTATATTGCTTCTTTTCAAGTTAAGTTCAAAATTTTGAACTTCGATACCCCTTATGACATCTAGGGAAATTCAAATCGAAAAACTAAGGCCTTTGAAATCAGTTTCAAGTTATTACTCGAAATTAAAATTTTTGCCCAGTACCCAATTCCAAAATTTTGGACCTCTAAGCTGTCTAATGTACATAGGGGAACCTAGGGGGCTGAAATCGAAAAACCAAGACCAAATTTGAAACATAACCCCAAATTACATAAAAGCTGTATGTATAATTTTAAAGTAATTGCCGAAATTGAAATTTCAGCCTTTCCCTCCTCCATCCCCTCAGGCATCCTCAAGTCCTTAGGGACATCTAGGGGATTCGAATCGGTAAAACAAAGACAAATTCGGAATCCGCGACCCACAATGTGTCAGAATGTGCCCTTTTACCGAATTTTGAATGCCAAAATGCAAAATGTGAGTTTTGAACCTCTCATTACGCCCTTTGGTGACCGTTTTTTGAGTAAAGGAGGCGTCCCGCAAAAAAGTTAGTGACCGATTTGAAATCCATTCAGCCGTTCTCGAGATATTGAACTTTGAACTTTGATAAATTTGAATAAATGAATAAAAAATGTGAAAATGTGAGAAATTTGAATATAAAAGGTACAATTTTGTCCTCGATTAAACTCGAAAGCTGTGAACTTTCAGAAGAAAACATAAGTATATCACAAAAATTGTAGAGGAAGGATCGAAATTTTGAAATTTTGAATCCGATTGAAAATCCATTCAGTCGTTTTCGAAATATCTAACTTTGAACTTTGAGAAATTTGAATGATTGATGTACACTTTTGTCTTTGATTAATTTCGAAAGCGGCGAACTTTCAGAAGAAAACACATATCACAAAAATTGTAGAGGAAGAATCGAAATTTTGAGATTTTTAAACCGATTTGAAATCCATTCGGCCGTTTTCGAGATATTCAACTTTGAAGTTTGAGAAATTTGAATAAATGAATAAAAAAGGTGAAAATTTGAGAAATTTGAATGGAAAAGGTACAATTTTGTCTTTGATTAAACACGAAAACTGTGAACTTTCAGAAAAAAACACAAATTACAAAAATTGTAGAGGAAGGATTTAAATTTTGAGATTTTCAAACCGATTTGAAATCCATTCAACCGTTTTCGAAATATTGAACTTTAAAGTTTGAGAAATTTGAATAAATGAATAAAAAAAAAATTTGTGAAATTTTAATGAAAAAGGTACACTTTTGTCTTTGATTAAACACGAAAGCTGTGAACTTTCATAAGGGGACAGATATTACAAAAATCGTAGAGGAAGGATCGAAATTTTGAGCAATTTTTGTGATATGTGTTTTCTTCTGAAAGTTCGCCGCTTTCGAGTTTAATCAAAGACAAAAGTGTACATCATTCATTCAAATTTCTCAAAGTTCAAAGTAAGATATCTCGAAAACGGCTGAATGGATTTTTAATCGGTTTGAAAATCTCAAAATTTCGATCCTTCCTCTACAATTTTCGCGATATGTGTTTTCTTCTGAAAGTTCACAGCTTTCGAGTTTAATCGAGGACAAAATTGTACCTTTTCCATTCAAATGTCTCATATTTTCACCTTTTTTATTCATTTATTCAAATTTCTCAAACTTCAAAGTTCAATATCTCGAAAATGGTTGAATGGATTTCAAATCGGTTTTAAAATCTGAAAAGTTCAAGCTTTCCTCTACAATTTTTGTGATATGTGTCCTCTTCTGAAAGTTCGCAGCTTTCGAGTTTATTCAAGGACAAAGTGTACATTTTTCAGTCAAATTTCTCAAAGTCCAAAGTTAGATATCTCGAAAACGACTGAATAGATTTTAAATCGGTTTGAAAATCTCAAAATTTCGATTCTTCCTCTACAATTTTTGTGATATGTGTTTTCTTCTGAAAGTTGGCCGCTTTCGAGTTTAATCAAAGACAAAAGTGTACATCATTCATTCAAATTTCTCAAAGTTCAAAGTAAGATATCTCGAAAACGGCTGAATGGATTTTAAATCGGTTTGAAAATCTCAAAATTTCGATCCTTCCTCTACAATTTTTGTGATATGTGTTTTCTTCTGAAAGTTCACAGCTTTCGAGTTTAATCGAGGACAAAATTGTACCTTTTCCATTCAAATGTCTCACATTTTCACCGTTTTTATTCATTTATTCAAATTTCTCAAACTTCAAAGGTCAATATCTCGAAAACGGTTGAATGGATTTCAAATCGGTTTGAAAATCTGAAAATTTCAAGCTTTCCTCTACAATTTTCGTGATATGTGTCCTCTTCTGAAAGTTCGCAGCTTTCGAGTTTATTCAAGGACAAAGTGTACATTTTTCAGTCAAATTTCTTAAAGTTCAAAGTTCAATATCTCGACAACGGCTGAATGGATTTCAAATCGGTTTGAAAATCTCAAAATTTCAATCCTTCCTCTACAATTTTTGTGATATGTGTTTTCTTCTGAAAGTTCACCACTTTCGAGATTACTCCAAGACAAAAGTGTACATAAACGTATATATATATATATATATATATATATATATATGGACCAACATAACCTCGACGTCACCTTTTATAAACAGTACCTTTTCGTCACCACCTTTAAATATGCTTCTGTTGGTTTCTACACGTGGTATTTAAAACCAGCATAGTTTTTATAGTGTTTATACGTCTTTGCCTCCCTCAAGTCAAATGAATAAGCAGGTGGCGCGACATGATAAAGACTTTTATTACAATGGACTTTAAAATCTGTATATTGTAGGTATATACATAGCCTCCACGTCACCACAAAAAAAAGATCGCGATCTCATGTGCATGGTGAAAAAAGCAGTTTTAGGCGAGTATACACAGGGGGACGTCTGCGTAACCACCAGACGCCTCTGTCACCTTCATTTTGGGTTAAAAAGAGTTGTTTTAACTTGATATACACAGGGAAACGCCTACGTCACCGGCAAAACGCCTTCGTCACCGATTTCGGTGACGGAAAGGATACTTGCCTATATAAACGGTGACGAAGAGGTACTGTTGGCATATATATATATATATATACACAGGCATGCTGCAGCCTTACGAGACCCGTTTTGGATATCTCGCTATCCTTATTAGGCCCGTTTTTACCTTGCGAGGCCCGAAATCGGGTCTCGCAACGTCATGCCATATAAAGTGGTTTTTCATGATGTATGCATACTCAGGAGTCTGTAGGCAGAGGGTCTCGCAAGGTCGTTTGTATATCTTTGTATATGAATTACCTCGCCTCTCTGCACACAGCAACATTTGGAAATTTCAACCATGCGCCATTCAAATACGAATCAAGCTAAAGGGATGGCGCTTGCTCAGAGAAATTCGTCTCATTTTTTACTATTTTTTCCGCTCCACACATCGGCCGTATTACCTGACCCTTCATTTATGCCGATTTTTAAAGTTTCGGGCCTCACAGTGCCTGTATTATCTCCTTTTGCAAAACGGGTCTCGCAAGGTTAGTATGATCCATATATATATATATATATATATATAAGGAAACCTCGTTTTTTCTCACACGTCCTATCGTGTTCAGAAGGTCCTAAAACGCGAAGAAAAGTTGGTCCCGACGTCCACTTCAACCATGATGAACAATTTAGTACTCGACTTTTCCATAAATGGAAAAGTCGGTAAAATTTCATTGAAACGTGGAAACCAGTGACTGAGGGGGGGAGGGGTGTATTTTTTCTCAAATCGTAAAAAAAAGTGAATACTGAACGTAAGTTTGAAAAAAAAATTATCAACATGAACGCCATTTTAATATCTTAAACCACTTTTTCCCAAAATGGGGGGCAGGGGGCACTCAGGGGTCAAATTCAAAAAATAATCAAATATTCGAACTCAGCTCCCTCAAAAACCTAACAAACGACTGGTCGCACGTTATTTTTCATTTTTTCAAATTTTGGCCCTATCGAGGGGGCTAATAAGGGGGTTCATAGGGGTCGGATGAAAAACTAAGTACATAATCGAACTCAGCGCCTTCGAATTAGTAGTCATCGATGTGTTACTCGACTTTATCGATTTTTTTGAATTTCTGTCAAAATTGTGGACCCCTGTACTTCCCAGGGGTCTGGAGATCCCATCTTGAAAATTTGTCGGTTGAAAAAAGGGTAAAAAGAGCTACTCACTGTAATTTTTTCAGATTTTTAAATGGTAGCTTTCATATTTTGTGCATATCATGAAAGTTGAGCTTTCGCCACCAAAGTTCAACTTTGAGCTTTCCAAAATGTGATTATCACCTTTGAATCTACTTTCAATTCTCTTTCAGGTCCCGCAAACGGTTTTCCCCAAAGTACAACCTATTTCAAAATATAAGCCTTCAAAGTTGGGTAGTTTGGCGAAAAATCACAATTGCATGAAAATTACGAGGCCCACCCTCCAGCCCCATTGAGGGTTAGAAAAAAAAAATCGTGGTTTCGTGAATAGACCACCAAGGGGAACTCAAAAAAAAAATCTGAGCGAAATCGGAAGACCCGACTTCACTTTTGGTCTGTTTTAGCATGGAATAGCCCTATACTCTCTAAATCTGAATCAGTAAAACTTGGAAAAGTTTTTTTTTAATTATAGTGAAAGGAATATAACTGAAAATCAGTGATATTTCACTGATTTTTTAGTTAAAATTACTTACTGTTTTTTTTGATTAATTGGGAATTGACTAAGAAATCAGCGACTTTTGACATTTTGACTGAAATATCAGCGAAAATTATTTCACCGATTCAAAAAGGCAGCGTTTTTTATTAAATTTGACTGATGCAAATTTGGAAAGTTATGTAAGTAGGTAATTCAAAGAACAGTAAGTAATCAAAATGTTGCCCGAGCGAAGGGAGGGCGAATTTTTTTTGAAAAAGTATGTTTAAACAAAGAGCAAAAAAAATGCACTTCTTACAACTAAGTAGGTGCAGTTGGAAATTTCAGGTGGTGCAAGCGCACGCGTTTGTACCACTACTTTTGCCGGCCCTGCCCTTCGATACTTGTAGTCAAAATTGGGTTCATAACTGCAAAGTATGAGCAAATGTAACGCACTTGATATTGTTATGATTTAAAAGTTGATTTTAAGCTCTTGAAAATTATTGAGTTGCATTTCTTTCGTAGAAATGTTTTCAGCTCAATCCTCCTCATTTATTTCCCCTGATAGTATCGATAAACCAATGTAGGTAATTAGTGTTTTTCCTCTGGCCAGTTAACATTTGTATCAAAAATTGATGCAGCGAGTTCCACTACATAAGTGAGAAATCTCATAATTTCTTTATCGAAAAATTTAAAAGTAAAAGTAAAATGTAATCCTTATGGTTCTCTAGGTACACACCTCTACAAATACTCGTATCAACGTAGCCATTTAATCGTATTTTAATTGATTTATCGTACGAAAAATTAAAACTTACTCGGTAGGATTATTCTGAAAATAAAATGATGGATTTCTCCACTTCCTTTCTTATTAAATCACCGATAAATCTGTCAATTTATTCATGACTCCATCCAGACGAATAATTCGTGTAATCTTGATTTCTGTAACATTAAAATTTACAATATCGAAGGGTATTAAAGATGATAACAATATTAAGAGGTCATCTGTATTTATAATTAAGTAGGTAAGTAGCTAATATAAGTACACAATAATCATATGATTTGAATACTTATTTATCGATCATTTTGGTAGGGGCTTAAATCACGTGTAATTTTCATGCACCGGGAGCAAGTTTTTATCACTCGAGTGGTATATTTTATTATTAATTTTTTTTTTATGGAAAAATTTTTCCAATTTTTAACGCGCAATATTTCGCCAAAAAAAGGCAGAATTTTCCGACGAATTTTAAAACAAGTGACGCCTAATTTTTTCAATTTTTATTTTATACTGGGAGAATTTTCGTAAACAAGATGCATTAGGAACCAGTTTAAATTTAGACTAAGTACGTCGATTTAAGTGATTTCCATCTTTGAGGAAAAAAATTACATTTTGATTTGATAACAAACATTAATATGGCAACCTTCGTGAAAAAAAGGAATACGCGACATATGTTTTAAAACAGGTACCACGAGTTGATTCGAATTTCTGAGAAAATTGAATTATAAATTTTTACATGTACAAGTGGCAAGATGGTGGCACGATTTACGTCATTATTGCCAAGATATTTAATTATCTCTGACTTATATTCTTGTCGACGGATCCCTATAGCATTAGCATCGCAGCAGGTTCGAAATAGTGCCCTTTTTTTTTTCATTCTACACCTTTTTAACATTCGTTAAACGTTGTTGGAGAAAATTCCATGATAAATGATTCAAATTTCCGGTTCGCGTTCGAATTCTGAGTAAACGATCGAAGAGAATTGCATCATGCACCCCTTTCGAGCGTTAGAGACGTATCACTTTCACTAATTGGTTGCCTATTTCGACATTTTCGACCACAGCAGCACCCCGAACCAGTTGCCGATGCGGGTAGCTACATTGTTCGAAGGACAATCGTAAATCATCTTTTTTATCTTATTTTCGAAGAAGAATATGGAAAAATACGCCTACAAAAACGATCTCTGCTCGGTATTCACCACCTTCCGAGAAACTTTTTAGAAATTCTTTCAACGTGTTGATGAATCATGTGGAATGAATTCGCCCTGCAACGCTGGTGAACGAAATCCAGTTCTTTACACGGTTCATGTCAACGTACCGCGTACACGTGACTGACTAATAAGCCTGCTGGAATAATTTTCCAATAACGGGACCGCAGTTACAATCAGAATCACCTCACTGGGCGATAATTACAATTTGATTTGTATAAATTATTAATTCACGGGCTCCACCGGGTATAGAATTTTTTAAACGTTTTTCCTATAGCTGCGAGGTGCCAGGGAGGAATTAATGAATTGACCGAGGCCCTTCGGCCCTTCGGCCCAGCCATAATTACCTAAGTACTCGATAAATATCTGTAACTAAGTTGGATAAAAAAATTACCCCTGGAGCGATATATCTTTATTAATGGGGTTTTCCGCTCACTTCGCGTGTTCGGATGAATTTTTTTCACATTTCAATTTTTTTACGCCAGTTAAATCACAAATTGTGATACTGGTCCAGTAAACGAATGAATAAAATGACCTTCACCGAAAAAAAATTCGCAGGAAGGTGATATCTAGATGTGAGAAATTATAGGTGTATACCTAATGACCCCTTAATTAGTTCGTGAAATTTCTAGGTATTAGTCTTCCTTGGGTAAATTTAAGGAGAGCCTGAGAAGGGGTAAATCCGTAATTCAATTGAAAAAATTTTCTCAAGAGGATCATAAAAGCCGATAACTTTCTACGATAGAAATTTTTTTCCGACCCAGCGACATGAAAAAGTACTGGCTTAAGGAAGTCTAGGTCTCCACGTGATACAATATACCACGTTTGCAGCGAAAGCAAAAAAAACGATACCTACAGTAGCCAATCACGACATACGCATGCACAATCTGCTACGTCAGTTAACGAAGACCTTCTAAATTAAATTCTCTAGATAATTACACATTAATTTCATTGGATTTTTTTTTCTTCTCTCTTTTTCTAATTCGACTCCAGCAATAAGCAAACCTTTGCCCTTTACAGCGTTACATAACTTCGAACATCCGATACAGTCCAGTTCGTACTAGTTTCGAGTGCAGCGTACGTCTGAAGATTTGTAATGCGGGAAAATTAAATTTTCTTACATCAATTACAAAATGAAATTAATTATTCGTCCGGTCTTTTGTAATACTATAGAGTTTTGGCAAAAAGAACACCCATAAGATTGGTAAAATCGACGCAAAGGTCACCTTTCAAAAATTTCTTGCCTGTAGAATGCAGCAATTAAGTACGATCGAGTCTTCGGGGCAAAATGGTTTGATTTTTTTATAAACGTAGATACTACGAAGCTAATTTTTCGATGTACACGAGTTCATCGTTGGAGCACCACACGTGTTGCCTTAGGTTATTGAAGCGCCTTCCACGTGTTTGACTTTTTTCTTCCATTCGGGCAAAAAAGTTCGATACAAGTTGTAATTAGGAGGAATTTTTGCATTGGGAGGAAGGAACCGTGCCAAGGGTATTCACATTGGTGTTTATCGTTCAAGTGAGTATGTTGAGAAATTATTGTTCGATGGATTGATTTTTGATAAGTTTTGTAATTGAATCATAAAACGGAATTCAATACCTAGGTAAAAAATTAAAACACGGATTTTCAAGGTGGTGGGGAGGGTAGGGCAGGGCGGGGAAAAGCGAGGTGGGCAATACAGAAGCAATGAAAAACGGATTCAAAATGGTGAACAAATTATGAGATAAAAGTCATTCAAAAGCAATTCAAAAAATTATGAAAATGGACTTAAATTGCAGTAAAATCGGTTCAAAATTCAATAAAAATTGGTAAAAAAAATCGGTTGAAAAAATATAACTGGGATTAAAAAATCACAAATTTCGTATTAAATTGTCATAAAAATAATCGAAATTGAGAAAAAAAATTTTAAATGTTTTCAAGTCGTTAAATGATTTTAAAAATTAACAAAAGTTTCGTAAAAATTGTTTAAATTACACTGGAAAATGTTTGAAATGTTGAAAAATAAGGTAAAATTATTACTTAAACAATGAATATCTACCTATTTTATCAATTTCACAAACAATTATTTTTTGTCTCTTTTCAAAATCAAAAAACTCTAAAAATTGAATAATTTTTCTCGAATTTTTAAAACCAGTTTTTGTAATATTTCATTGAAGGCCCATTTTACATAAACTCGAACCAAAAATGAAGGTCTTTCGGTGTCCCTCAAATTTTTTTTTCACGAGTTCCACTTAATGATATAATGAAATAACCGCCATTATTTCCATTCTAATCTTCGAAGGAGCTGGGGGGGAGGGAGATCTCGTAATTTTGAGGAATTGCGTTTTGTTACTGAAGTACCTACCCATACTTTAAAGGCTGATATTTAGAAATCGATTATACTAGGGAAAAACTGCTTGCGGGGTTAGAAAGAGAATTGATAGAAGATTCAAAAAAGATAATCATATTTTGAAAAGCTCACTAAAAGTTGAATTTTTGTGATAAAAGCTCAAATTTCATGAGTACAAAAGATCAAGGCTACTATTTAACAATATAAAAAAATTGCAATAGAGATCCCTTCTCACTCTTTTTCCGAAAAACAAATTTTTAAAATGGGACCTCAACACCCCTGGAGGGCACAGTGGGTCTCATTTTTGACCAAAATTCAAAAAAATATAAAATGTCAAGTAATATTGATTTCTACTAATTCGAAGGCGCTGAGTTCGAATATGTTCTCAGTTTTCCCATCTGACCCCTCTGAACTCCTCCCCCTATAAGCCCCCTTGATAAGATTAAATTCAAAAAAAAATTCCAAATTTGCCCCTTCAGTGCTCTCCTAGATCCCCAATTTTGAAAAAACGTGTGAAAAAAAATAAAAATTGCGGGTGGCACATCGATTCTCACTAATTTGAGGTCACCGAGTTCCAATATTGACTTATTTTACGATCAGAACCGATACTCGCGCTCTAACTCGCCCTCCATCCCAATTTTTTTTTTTTTTGTAATTAAGTATGTGAGGGGATTGATAATTGCAATTGCATTATAATTATGAAACCCACCCCGAGCCCTTTAAAAGGTTAGAATGGAAATGATCGTGGTGATGTAAATATACCATTAAGGGGAAATTGTAAAAAAAAATGAGCAAAATCGAAAGACTCGACTTCATTTTCAGTTCGATTTGATGTCGAATGGACCTGAATCTAACCAAATCAACGATGATTCCAAACGTTTGACAATTTTTCTCACACTTTGAACAATTTTCTCGATATTTGATATAATCTCATCAATAGGTAATTTTTAATAATTTTCAAAAAAAATTTCACATTCCAAAAAATTGAAGAACTATTTTTAAAACAATTTTTGGAGTATTTTTTACCATTTTTACATTACATTAAATTTTTTCCTTTATTTTAAACAATTTTTAAAAATACGAACGTTTTTCAATCAATGGCGAATCAAAGTTTACCTTTTAGAGGGACAAACAATCGAAAATTTTTGACGGACGTTTATTCCCAAGAATTTTAAACATGTTAAAGTTATCGTGTTTTTTAAAATTTAGGATTTTGTTTTCCGCTATTTTCAATGCTCGGTCAGCTGATCCCTCATCCAACGTGGTTTCCAATATCATTAGAACGTAGTCGTCGATGAGCAAAAATTTTCCCATTCTTTTCGAACTCAAAAAACGAAAATTTCTAAAAAAAGAAGGTAAAGGTACCTAACCACTTTTAAAAAAATTTTCCGAAACAAACCTAGCACCTATTTTACGACTAAAAACGAAATTTTACCATTATTAAGGAAGATGAAGAAAGAAGCTACTTCATCTACCTACCTCCGTTCAGTCTACCCCTTATATTCAACTCCACTTTTGGATTTTTTTTGCACAGTATGATTTAAGATACTCTCTTGTTTAAATTTTGAAATAAATTTAAAAAGTAGGTATTCAATAAAGATTTAGATACGACTCTCTGAAATCTGCATTATTACGAAATTTTTCCATCGAACCATTTTCAATGTATACGTTTTCCCTCGAAAGAATTTCTGCATTATCGTAACAGTTTACATAATCTTTGAATTTTGATTATAAAATGTATGGATTATACATTGCACACGAAATTTTCCATTGACCTGATTTGAATGAATAAATATTTCATACATATCAAAATTTTTATGCGTCATATGCTTCAAAAGAGATAAATTAGATTCAATTAATTTTTTAGGATGCAAGATTCACTTTTCCGGTGAAAAAAATTGAACCATTCAAGGTCCCTCATTTTTTACACATTAATTTGATTTGTAAAAGTAATTGGCTGAGATAGGTAGAAATGTCCATATCAAAGAGAGGGAAGAGGGTAAATTTACTCATCCAAAACATTCCACTACAGTTCTTTGAAATAAAGTTGTGTGAACTTTGATCGGTCTTTTTCGAATTACTACATCGGAATTACTCAAGATTTTCTGACGTCATTCATTGAACAAATCAGTAATGGTTTAGAAATCAGTCTCAATTTTGAATTACGCAAAAGTAATAGATAAGAAATTGAAATTTCAAAACATTCATTCATATTCATAAATCATTTCACAATCAAAAATAATTTTATGAATAGAAAAAAGTAACCAAAACGTCAATTTTTTTTTTTGGGGGGGGGGGGGTAATTCTTTTTGTAGTTTTCTGAAAACATTTCAAAGATAAATCAACTGAAACGACGTAAATGCCTAATTTCATTCCAGGCATCATAGCGAAATTCTATCAAAATTAAGTAAATTTTAGTACCATAACTTTTTTCGAACAAAAAGTAACCAAAAGTAACCAAAAGTAACCAAAAAATGAGCAAAATGTAACCAAAATTCAATTTTTTAGATGATGAGGGAGGGGGCAATTTTATTGAAGTGTCCTGCAATCGTTTTAAAGATATACTGAAACGACGTGAATAATTTTATTAAATTCCTTCGTCAAAACTACAAACAAATAATAATTTTATTACGGTTATAACACACAGTGTTGCCGAATTCTAATGTTGAAAAATTCCCAAAGATGTTCCAGAATTCGTAAGAAGTTCCGTTTTTTAATTTCACCACCACTATAGCTAAAAAAAGAGGGCTGAGAATTCAAGAAAAAATGAGCGGAGGGGGTCAAAATTCAAAGAAAAAATTAGGTAATCTAAAAATCTAATTTTTTTTTAGTGGCACTTTAGGAGGCAGATATACATACTTAGTTATACAGATTTGAGCAAAGAAAAATTGAAAAATGACGAGATTTTTGGAACAAACAATAATTATATATGACCTATATAGGTATTAGGTATCTACTCTCTAAATCTAAAGCAGTCAATTTTCGTAAAACTGTGCCTTTTTGAATCAGTGAAATTAATTCATTTAAAAATCTGTGATATTTCAATAAAATCATTATCAACTTTCAATTTATTTCTATAAAAAATAGCAATTTTTACGTAAAAATTTGAATTTTTGCTTAAAAATGCGAAAAAAGTGACTTTGGAGGAAAAAAGTGACAAAAGTGACCTTTTCAGAGACGTCGTCAAGGGGGTGGGGGCGAGTGGCAGGCCCCCCGAAAAAAATTCTGGCCCCCTCTTGGCCCCCAAAACTTATGTTGTATTTATAAATTTACATTACACTCACATCAGATAGGATTTTCAAAGCATTAAAACATGAAAAAATGGCTTTTTAGGGCATTAAAAATCCTATTTTTTCAAAGCTTCGCCCTCGCTTTGCTCGGGCATGAACAAAATTACGATTCTATGATCTATCTGAGACGAAAGGGCAAAAGAAGGCTCCCTTTTTACCCCTCCCCATTTTTAACAGGTGAAAAAAGTCAGTTCCCACTCTTCCCTCCCCTACCTCTTTTCCATTTCGAAAAAGCAAAAAAAGTTGTCCAACACACGGCCCCTTTTATGCCCCCCTCAATTTTCGATTCTGACGAAATCGAATCTTGATGATGTAATGAAATTTTCATCTTTCTTACTTTCCTTGGACCCAAAGAGTTGAGCATGGAAAACAGTTTCTAGCAAAAAAGCAAAAAAATATGTATAAGTAATACATAATTATACATTGGTCATTCATGATTAGGTACATGAAAAAAATACTCAATATTTTGGAAAAATTAATTTTATTGACCCTAAGCGAAACAAAAATGAGTATGTACCTATTTTTTTAAAAAGAGACGATCAGAACTCTAATTTTATCAGTTTTTTAATTTAAAATTTGGAGCTATTAATAATGAAAAGGAAGTTTACGCCCCTCCCGTCTCTTCACCACCTTGGGGGTTGTAATGTATTTTTATTCAAGATTTTTTTCGTCAAACTTATAAAATACTTCTTAGGCCAAAATTATATTTCTGATCCAATTTGAAAATTCGTACTTTTATTTCTTTCAATATTAAATGAGCATCAAAAATGATTCAAGTACCCAAGTTTTCCTACAGATTTCGTTCCAATTTTACTTTTTAGACATTTTTTTCTACATTTTTGTACATTAACGTTTCTAATCTTTCCATAATTATTTATTTTTCAAACGAAATTTATTCGAAAACTGATTATCTCTTTCTCCTTTCCCTTCTCATTGTTTATTTCACACGTCTATATTTTTAGCCATATTTTGACTTTGCGATTTCAATAACAATTCCACACACAGATAAACCCATCTCGGCTCGTAAACCTTATCGAAATTTTGTTTTCGCTTTCTAACCGATAAACTTGGACTTCCACTTCATTCAAAACACACGAATACGATTCTAATCTCCGTGTTTTTCTCCGTTCATCCCCATCATAATTTCCAAGAAACTGTAAATTATTTGAGAATCGATTAATTTAATTGTGAAATAATTTTAACATCAGTTTCCTTACTTCCTAAACTATCGACCTTTACGAACGATTAGCTCGCGGATGAAATATCGATATAGGCTTAAATTGACGTCAATTCGCCACACGACGTAAGTAATTATAGGTAATATTAATTCCGTTTCGATGGCGTATGATTATCATGTATTTAGATTTCATTATTAACATTTACGCGAGCGAAAAAAATGACGTTCGTTCGGAATGAATATTCGAAGTAACTCTAAAAGCAAAAATATTTTCGTTTTCCATTCTTCGGCGAAGTTATTCTTTAACAAAAGACTTTCAACACAAAGGCACCGTACAGCGAGTACCTGACACAGAAAAAAATGTCTCAAGTGCCAATTGTTAAAGATCTGACTACGTGACAGGTTTCACGTATCCTCATTTAAATTGTCTCCCACGTTATACAGGTGTTCATACCGTACGTACGAGACAGGGATAACATTTTTACACGACGATTAATGAGAATTTAACAAGATTAAGCCAAACGTGATTTATGATTTTGGAATGTAGAAAAATTATACTTTATGGGAATAGGCAGGTCATAATATTGGTAATTAGTTCATCATAGTTACATTTTACAAGATAACAGTTTTTTTTTATCATAGGCTACGATAAATGCACTAAAATGTAATACCGAGAACCGTCTTCACCGTAAGACCATAATTAGTGGGAGTGGTGTTGGTAGCTTTGATCTTAAAAACTACATATGGATATGATTTTTGAGTATACGATATATGAAGACGACTCGTAAACTTGTTCATAATTATTTCAGCCGCGTGCGTTGGATCAGTTCGGTTAAGTGTAAAATGATCGAATAGAGTTGTTTGATTGACTCGAGACTTTTTATTATCGAATACGTGTTTTTTATGGTAAGACGGTTTTTCGAATATTTTTATTTTTTTTTTAGAAAAAAATAATACAAATCGTTTACACTCGAATATTCTTCTAAAATCCATAACTCGATTCCCTCCGATTTTTTTTTTCTTCGAACAAAATCGGTACTTTGTTCAAAAGAAACCGAAATCTTTCTCGGCCTATTTACTTTAAAAGTGGAATTCACTGATAGTAAATTTGAAAAAACGGAAATCGTTTAATATTAAATAAACATAGACATCGCAACTTATCAAAAGTAAATAATTTTGTCACTTAATTCCCATCGAATTTTTCATTTAATGTTTGATAACAAGCGTAATGTTTAATCTTTGGTGTACAAATTATGTACCATATCATCAATTTTCAACTTTTGAGAAGAATTATTTCATTAATGAGTTTGATAATACTAGACATTTCAATTGATGTTCATCATAACGACTGGTAGTGACATTAGTACTTGAGTTCGTTTTTATAATCTATCAATTTTTTTCTTAAATCGTGCGTGAATTATATTCGAGGTATTGGTAAGTGGAAGAAATTATATTTGAGTATTTTTAACGATTTGAGATCTTTAATAATTCGTTTGCCTAAATTAACGTAATTTTATTGAATTTTTGAAATTAGATTTAGACCTATAGTGAAAGTTGTTGAAATTAAAATTAATTTGACGTTTGGGTTTAAGTAAATTAGTTGGATTATTTTTCCTTTTTGGGAAACAGAATCAAGCAAAATTAAGAATGAAATATTTCGATTGGATTTCTGTGATTCATGTGAATCAGTTCGAAAGGAAAAAAAAAAACAGTAAAAGACAGTAGAAAAAATACCTAGTTTATTGAATATTTTAAATTCATGATCAGAAAAATTTTTAAGAGGGGAGGAGGTAATTTTTTTCATCACGAAAAGCTAAATTTTTTCATAAGAAGTAGGCAAAGCCTTAAAACTCTATTGTTCGAATTTAAATTCAAGAGATTAAAATAAAAATTGACAAAATTAATTTTTTTTTTCAATTTACATTATTTTTGTGATTTCTTAAGGTTGAAGGGAAAAGGTAAACCCAATATGTATCATCTTTTAAAAAAAATACCTAATTTAGATATCAGAAAAGTGATAATAATACAATAGTAATAATATTTCTACAATTATCCTCCTCCCCTCCATCTCAAACAAGATACCTCCATTTCATTTAATTATCATACCTGAACATATTTTTGTCATTTTTGATCATAAACTAAACCAAATTTCAATTTATAAATTCAAATTTGCATAATACATTATATTCCATAAGTATCCTTAATGAAGTGGTTTTTTTTTGAAAATTATTTCTTGGTTATAAATTTTGCAAATCTTAATTTAGAAATGCAATAGGGGGGGGGGGGGGTCCACCCAACATTCATATAAAAAATTATCAATCGTGAGATATGCATTTTTAAAATGATGATGTCGTTTTAAGAAATTTTCAAAAGTTGCTATTTTTTGATTTTACCTATTCCAATTCATCATAACCTCTGTTTTTCCCTTTACAGTTTTTTTTTTAATAAACTCAATTTTCAACCATTAATCAATACAAAGAAATCAGAGCCGAGCCGGGCAGAGAATATAGCTTGACCCCACCCTCCTCTGTAATACAAAAAAAAAAAACATTTTTGGTACAAAAATTAGAGTTGATCGAACATTTTTCAAAAATAATCACCTATTTGTGAAATTTCAAGATAGAAAAAATCGTACTTTGAATTGTAAAAAAAATCAGGAAAAATTTTATTTGTCAGAAATTTTAGATTCTTTGCCCCTTCTTTGAACCGATCTTTCCTGAAAAAACTTATCAAGTTTAAAAAAATGATAATATCGACCAGGAAATTCTCAAAAGTTACATTTTTGGCGATTTTCTCAATTCCTCGCAACCGCCTGCCTTTAGCTATTTTTAATAGGTATTAGGTACCTTAATCCTTGACCATAAATCGAATACCTATTAAATTTTTAAAAATATAAAAAACAAGACCGACCGAGCAAAGAAAGCAGTTATCCATTTTCTTCCTTCACAACGAAAAAAACAAGTTTTTATATTAAAAAATTAGGTTTGATTGCCTTTTTTTGAAAATTTTTTTTATTTTGAGCAGGAAAAATGAGAAAAATGATACTTTGAGTAGAAAAAATCAGGAAAAACTTTATTTTAGACAAAAATTCCCGATTCTTTGCCCATCGATTGAACAAAAATCAACTCGTTCTTGAAAGAACTCCTCAAGTTTGAAAAAATGATAATGTCGTTCAAAATTTATTAGAAGTAACAATTTCTGCAATTTTCTTAATTTCTCACAATCCCTGTATTTTATTTATAAATTCAATTTTCAACCGAATCGAATATCAAATTTTCAATAATATAAAAAAAATAAAATAAGGCTGTACCGGACAGAGAAATCAACTTGCTCCTTCCCTCCCCCCAAACAGTTTTGACTGGAAAATTTTTCAACAGTAATGATTTTTTTTGAGAGAAAGTTTTATTTAGAATTGAAAACTATGGAAAAAATTATATCCTGATTCAGAAAAATCGTGAAAAATTGTATTTCTATCCGTAATTTTTGAGTTTTTGCTCTTCTATTGAGCTCAAATGGATTTGTCCTTAAAAAAACTCCTCATTTAGGAACTCGATTTCAAATGCCACGTTTATGGTAATCGTTCGAATTCAAAATAAACTCCTTTTAGTACAGACATTTTAGGTTTTGACACAAAAAAAATTAGCAGGAAGGGGAAGTTTCGTATATATGCTCAGTAAGGTATGTATTTTAATATTCCCGAACTTCCCTAAAATCGGTGAATATTTTAACCCCCTTTTGGGGGGCGAGGGGGCTCAAATTTTCGTTTTTCGACTATAACTTTCAAAATTAAGTATTTACGAAAAAAAAGTTGAAACAAAAATTGTAGAGCATAAAAAAACAAACAATTTTGTCATTTACAATTTTTTCCTAGGACGTCATGGGAGGGGGCTAGGGTCCTCGAAAAAAAATCAATTTTAAAAATTTCCCATTACCAGAAAAAATCACAAAAAATCGGGTTAATCGACTTTTAGGAGCGGTTCTTTTGCATAGTACATCCTATTACTATGTAGAATAAGAAAAATGTATAACCGATCCCTTATCTCAAAGTAGGGGGGTGGACCCTCCGAAGGAAAAGTCGCATTTTCCCCTAAGCGTAGCTCAGCTGCAGTGCAAAATTCGAAAAATTGATTCAAACAAACGTTGTAGAGCATTAAAATACGAACATTTTACTTTTTTTTACTTTTTTTTCTACATGGTCTTGGGGGCGAGCTATCGCAAAAAGAAAAAAAAATCGGCGTTCGAAATTTTTTCATTACCTCAATAGAGTACGAGTGTGTAAGCCTGGTAAATTTAAAATATAGCAAACCAATGGTCGAACAAGTGTGGTTCTGAGGTTTTCGTGGGCGCTGAACTCAATTTTTATGATAATTTGACCCTTGGACCCAAATTGAGTCTCAAAAGGAGAGTTTATTGAGTTGATGAAAAATTTTCCAACGCTGCGCCGCTTTTCTTCTTTTTGCAATAGCTCCCCCCCAAGACCACGTAGAAAAAAAGTAAAAAAAAGTAAAATATTCGTCTTTTAATGCTCTACAACGTTTGTTTGAACCAATTTTTCGAATTTTGCACTGCAGCTGAGCTACGCTTGGGGGAAAATGCGACTTTTCCTTCGGAGGGTCCACTCCCCTATTTTGAGATAAGGGGTCGGTTATACATTTTTCTTATTCTACATAGTAATAGGATGTACTATGCAAAAGAACCGCTCCTAAAAGTCGATTAACCCGATTTTTTGTGATTTTTTCTGGTAATGAGAAATTTTTAAAATTGATTTTTTTTCGAGGACCCTAGCTCCCTCCCATGACGTTCTAGGAAAAAATTGTAAATAATAAAATTGTTCGTTTTTCTATGCTCTACAATTTTTGTTTCATTTTTTTTATCGTAAATACGTAATTTTGAAAGTTATAGTCGAAAAACGAAAATTTGAACCCCCTCACCCCCCATAAGGGGGTCAAAATATTCACCGGTTTTAGGGAAGTTCGGGAATACTAAAATACATGCCTTACTCAGCTTATATACGAAACTTCCCCTTCCTGCTAATTTTTTTTGGGTTAGGGCCTTATTTTAGCTAAAATGTCTGTACTATTTTCAAAAACATAAAAAATGAAAAAAAAACAATAAAAATAGATACCTATATCTAATTCAATTTCCTTCATTCGCTTTTCTCAAAATATCTCGTAAATAGGAGATTTTTTCCATATATTCGATTGAAAAAAACCTCAATTATCTAATTATTTCTTTCACTTATCAATTTATCATTTATAAACTTTGGTTTTCGATATCCGGACATTCGCTCGTGAAAAAAAAAGCGCGCCATTTCATCAACTTCTACGCAGTGGCAATCTCGAAATTCTTTTAAAATAGAGGTTAGACTCTAAACTTTGTTTTGATAAAGTAAAAAAAAAACTATGGACTAAATGGAGTGTAAAAATCAGCCGATACCTCGGTGAAAAAAATTTAACAATGGGCAAAGATTGTGCGCCTAGTTAATTATTTATTTTTTTCAAATTACTTATCTTAATCGTTTTGTTTTTCAACGATATTATACGTTGATTTTATTTGGCGCCATTTTTTTTTGGATTATGAAATTTATTAAGAGGTGGGATGGGTAAATTTCAAACATGGAATAATTTTCGGATACATAACTACTTTATTATAATGGCTGACTGGTTGGAAAAGTAAAAAGCAGTTGAAAAAAATGCAATATGGTAACTCGTGCTGCTATAATTAATTGCTACATTCTAGGAAAAAGATTAAAAGCGGTTTTTCGAGATATGCAAAGGTTTTTTTTCACTTTAAAATTCCAAAATCTAAATGCAGACTGGTCGTTTTTTTCATTAAAAATCAAAATGAACACGTTAATAATTTTCAAAACTGTACGATTTTTCTGCACCGATATAAAGAATTCAAAAGTCGATTTGTAGCTCATCAAGATTTTAAACAGATCTGCCCAAATCTGGAATATCCGACGAACTGGTCGTCTCTCAATTCTCCAATAATTTATTGTAAGAACGAGATTCAATCTGTATCCGGTACTCTTTTTTTTAAAGAAAGAGATACATCGAAAGAGAGACAGAGAGAGAAATCAAGCATAAAAAAGCTTCTGCTTTAAGCTACCAGTAAGTTTATTAGTAATCGGTTAGTATGATTACGTCATCTCGATGAATACGAAGAGGAAGGGGGGATTTCGAGACTTGTATAGTCGAGTAGAAGCTACACGACGTTCATTCGCGTCTTCTCTAAGCCAAAGGAATAACATAGTCAAATCGTTTTTTCTCAAACATGTTTTCGCGAGTTACAATTAAAGAAAATACTAAAATTTTTTACAGCAGATATAAATTATTCGAGCTTTCGGTGTTAATTACTTAACGAATTTTTTTCAATTTTTTTATTTCGTTTAAAATTATTAAGATTTTTATTTATTTTTTTGTAAATTTTTTGTCCCAATTTTTTCGTTTTTGAAAAAGTGTAATTTTTTTGTATAAAATTTCTTGTAGAAAAATGGAAGCTATTCGTGGCATTGTCCTTTTACTCGTGGCCGCCACCATCATCGATGCGGCTAGAATTACATCGTCTCTTTATAAGCAGGTAAGCTTCGTCCTATTTGGACATTTTTTTCGTTTAATGTATTTAGATTTATGTTTTAACCGTTTTTTTTACCTTTAATTATTGTTAAGAAGTCCGAAATATTTGCATTGTTTAATCGAAAAATTGATAATTTGACTAAAAATTCAACTCAACATCATAATTTTGTAAAACGTTTGTGAAAATGCAGCCTCGATCCCTGATTAGTACACTCTGAAAACTAGATCTCGAAATACCCCTTCGAAAATCTGACGCAACCGATCTCTAATTAGATCCCAGCATTGAGAAATTTTGGCAAATATTTTAAAAAATCCAGCTCCTCGAGCCAGCTTTAAAAGTAATCGTATGATGCAACCATAAGACTAATGTAACTTCTGGAACATAATTTTAACCATCTGCTACCTACACAATTATACAAAATGATGGAAAAATCGTCACAAACTTACTGGCTCATCTCCAATTCCAAATTATCAACCCTTTACCATCGACCAGTTCCTATTTTCGGCTCTGAAACAATGAAAAATTCATACAAACTCGTCATTGAGGAAAGAAACTACAAAATCGTATAAAATTTCTAGTCACGTGGTTCGAATCGTTGAAATGCATCGCATTTCTAGACGTACGCTCTTTAAGTTATTAAATAAAAAAAAATTGCAACGAGTGGCTTTTTTAACCAATCCACATTCTACCAAACGAGTTTTATCTTTCCTCTTTTCGTGTAATCATTCATCGATTGTTAATTATGTCACGGAATTAATGGGTTTACCCTTTTGTCTTTTTTTTTTCAGACGAAATCTGCAGTTGGAAGAAATCCAAGTAAGTTGAAATGTCTATCGAAATTCGAGCTATGTACGATTCGTATTCGATTCCCCTTGAATGCAGCGTATTTTACTGGTTGAAGGAGAAATGTAAATTTCAACCATTAAGTTCATTTTTTCTCTTACACAATAGCGTTAAAAATCTTCGAATGAGTTTCAAGTGAGATGTTAACTAGTTCGACCTCGATAAAAATTTTCAATGCATTTTCAAAGTTTTTCGCAATCGGTGTGAAAATTTTTTTCGCGACACGAAAAACTTCACGTGAAGGTCAACGTCAGCCTGTGTTTACAGGTCGCCGGTCATTGCGGATTTTCCATTATCATAGAGAAAAAAATCACTAGGAACTTCAAGGTTCATTATCATACGATCTGAACTCGTGTCAGGCTGACGTAATTTTTCTTAAATTTTAAGCTTATCGCCTCGTAACGTATTGTATGGCGCTTTCGAATTTCTTTTCATTTCCAAGAACGTCTCTACGATAATTAACGAACTCTTTGAGTAGAACCATTTTAATTTTTATCTCAACTATTTCTCCGAATACGAGCTATCAATTAAATTAATTTCCAATTTTTTTACGTCGTTTTGATAAAAAAAAATCAAGAAGAGGCGTCGTCAGCGCAAAGTTCGTTAGCAGCTAAACGTGTCGATTGTGTAACGATTTTTACGTACGAATCGTACTCGTACTGATAAGCCTATATACGTTTCCTCTATCTGCATGAGGACCATGATCATAAAATTCAATTTTAAATTTTTTTCGTAGATGGAAAACGTTATATTCCTTTACCGAGCGAATGGATCAACATCAGCATGAAAAGTGATCCAGTTGTCACATCTCCTACCGGAAGAACTTTAGAATTAGAATGCGAAGCCGTTGGAAGCCCTCCTCCGAGCATAAAATGGCACCATGGAACCAATATAGTGACTGAGGTAATTAATTCGATCGATTAGTCGTTCGTAATAGCTCGAATAATTAGTCAAGTAATAGTAATGATTTGCAAATCGTAGCAATAACCTTTTTCTTACATTTTCTAAATTGAGAGCTACGTTGATCCATTTAACGAATATTGTCAGGAAATATGATCTCGAATTAGATTTTTGAGTTAGGATGTCCTTCAATTCCGATCTCGTATAATTTTTATTCAATTTTGGCTTCATTTCGAACCTAAATCTGAAAAAAAATGAAAAAATACAAACTCCAGTTCAATGATTTAAAAACGTATTAAAAAATCAACTACAATTAAAATTTTTGACCTATCACAATTTCTTCTCGTCTAGAAACCTGGTCATCTAGTGCTCCAAAACAGGTTTCCGAGTGGGAATATTCATTATGACGTAAATACTAACCTTAAAGTCTACTCTTTGATTTTCATTTCTAAACCCAGAAGCTAGATTCGTGTAGTAATTTCCATGTAAAAATTTTCAGGCAGGACTGATCGAACAAAACGAGGTTATCAACACGGCCATCGGGAAAGTCAAATCGCGTCTCGTTATCGACTGCACAATGCCTCATCACGCTGGAGTCTACTCTTGTTCCGGTACTGCTGGTGTCAAATCGAAAAATTCTTCTCCTATGACAGTACTGATCGAAGGTGAGATATTAATACAGATGATGAAAAATTTTATACCAGAACGTAGATTTTTTTCAAGTTTTTGCGTATCAAAGATGATCACGACGCGCACACAATCCTTATGCAAATTAGACGATTAATATTCATCACACGGACGGGTGGAATGCTACGTATCTTAATTGTGCTCGTAATACGCAGACTACACGTGACTTTTTGAAACGTGTAGTAAAACTGTGGCCGTTTATGATCCGATGTATAAGTACTCGAAAAATTATGCCTTTAGAACGAATAATTGATATTGGACTTTTTTCAGAGAGCGCGAATTCCGTAGAGTGTCCACGTAACGCACTCCAAACTCCTCGCATTGTCGTCTGGGGACCAACCATGCTGGAAACCATCGACAAAGATGTCACATTACCGTGTTCCGCCGTCGGAAATCCGCAACCGGAGATTTACTGGTTAAATAATAGGAACGAAATCATCGATACCGAAATCATCTCTCCTCGCTATAAAGTAAGTTGAGATAGAATTAGATAATTGATAGTCGATTTAAATAAAAACACATTTTATACTTACTAATTTCAAATTCGTTTCCTCAGGTGTTAAGTAATGGAGATCTTATCATCAGTCAGATTACTTGGGATGATATGGGTACGTACACGTGCGTAGCTCAAAATTCCGTTGGTGAAGATAGAATCGAAAGTTTCATCTACCCTGTCAAAAAAGAAGGTAAATTAACTAACTGAACTGAGAATAATTTCATATTTTTTGCATTATCTATAATATTTCGTTTGTTTTTTGTTACAGAATGAAAAAGATATTCGAAAAGTCTCGTTAAAGTTCAATGTTATTCGGATCAATCGCTACTGTGTAGATGTTGATCGCAATTCGACTCGAGCTAGCACGAAGTTATACTATTTTTTTATTAATTTAATTTATTGTTTGATATTCAATGTAAAAATATTTTCTCACTATATTTAATGTAATTTAAATGCATTTTGTTTTCGCTGCTCAATAAAACAGAAGTATTTCTGGTTTGTTTGTTAATCTTTCAAAGAACTTTTATTAATTAGATGAAGAAATTGGTTGCGGATCTATTGTGTTGGAATTCTGGCGGAACCTCTATCGTAAAAAATGTTGAGTGTTTTGAATCCGTGAAATATTTAAAATTAAAAAATACCAAAGGAATTAGGTAAATGCTAAAACGAAGAAGATAATACATAAACAGAATTTCATAATGCAAAAGAACTCATACGAACCATCTAGAAGGCTGATAAATGAGAAACGATGAAAATCTTCGAATAAGACGTTGAAATAGAATTTACCACTAATTCAATTTGAAATCTTTTCATGATCACGTAAGTACCGAGTATAGAATTAGACAGGATCTTTGGTCATCATGGCGGTCAACTCGAAAGAAATTCACTCCTGGTACACTGATTCGGCGAATTACCTGCCTTCAGCACTAAAACATTTGGACTTCGTATTCTTCAACATCTATCTTCAAAAACCAAATTATTCGTTAAAATACTGTCCAATTTTACTTACTTGCTATTAATTTTTATGAATTGGCATGGTTCGTAGCAAAAAGTTTATCTTTATCCTTCATCTACACACTAAATTAATGATGGAGAAATTAGATATAGCAAATACGAAACTACGTTAACGTATCATGGTATTAAACAATTCAAAGATAAGTACGTAACAAAACGTAAATCGCAAAATGATTTTTCAATTCATTTAAGTTGTACTTAATTAATTAAAATATTCAATTAACATGTTATAGGGCTGTTGAAACTGACGTCACAATTGAACTGGTGGGAAAATTTTGAATTTTCAAAGTATTTTTTTTCTTAGCTACGAATTTTATTATTTTCACAATTGTCACAAAACTTCATTTTTTTTACAATAATTGATAAATTTATGAAAATTCCGTTATATACGTACGAAATGAATGATTTTTTCTTTTTCCCACCAGCTCCTTATCACACTTTTTGATAAGGATGACGTAGTTTCAACAGCCCTATTATCTAATAACATTGATGTTGATGATAAAGCTTCACCACCAACGTACATTGATTTTCACAAGGGTGAAAAAATGAAAAATGACGTTAGTGACGTCACAAAAAAACAGCAGCGTGAGAGAGAGGAGGTGAGTATTATCGTTCTTAACGAATAATGAATCATAAATGAAATGGATTTAATTAATTTTTTATTCAAATTTATCGAAACGTGTTAGTGTTACTTTTACTTAATATACATAAAAATATGCGTTTTTTTAAAATTTTAAATTGGGGTCGTCCGCCATTCCATCACACTTCGTCTAGATTTTTACCTGATCTTTCGATTTTGCTTGGCTCAAAATTTCAAAATCAATTTTCAACATCATTATTTTTCAACTTAATCAAGCGAGGTAAGAAATAGAGGTCATATTTTTGCACTTTTTTCGAAAGTTGAAGGGTGTTAGCTAGAAAGTTGTGTTTGGACCTCTACAGTCTATACGAACATCAACACATGGTATAAATTTCATTTCTTGACCTGATTACAATTTATCCCACTCCACTTGGCTCTAAAATCTCACTATGGTCGAAATTAAAAAAAAGAATTGGTCATCAATATCATCATCAATTCATCATCCTATTTTGCAAGGTTCCTTTAAAAAAATATCACTTTTTCCATGTTTATTCAATAAAAATTTTTAAAAAACTATTAGGAAAAATTCTTACTGAAATTATGGCGATTTTTCAATTTCAACTTCCGTCCAGACTAATATTTTTTTAAATAAAGAAAAATGCATTGTGAGGTCTAAGCACAACTGTCTAACTCTCCGTCAATAAATTTTTGTAAAAAGGTAGGTACAAAACGATAACGATTACTCCAAGTCCAAATGAGTATCTGCTAGGATGGAGCGGAACAATTTTCGAACTTTGAAGAAAACTTTCATGGTAAGTAGTTTATTAGCAGGAGATCTCCTAAAAAATTTAAACCTCCTAGCCTATAGAGGGGACAGCTAGAGAACCTCAAAGCGGGCTTATTCTCGAGAAAAAAAAACGAGGTTTCCTGCCATTTTTGGGAAGTGCCACCTGTTGAGAACCTCGTCACCCTTGAAAAGACACGATTTGAGTTTTTATACATCTCGTTCAGCTATCGACTTGAAATTGGATACCATTTTTCACCCTCTACAGAGAGGTTGAAAAGTTGCAGATCGCGAATATGAAAAATTTTTGATTTTTATCAAATTCAACTCGCTTATTCAAACACCGATCCGATGTACGTAATTGACAGTACTGTCATGGAATTAAAAAAAATACTGTAAATCAAATTGCTGTTGACAGCATTCCCACGAATTTTTTTTCGAAAAAATTTCATCCAACATGATCGATAATCTCGAAATTGAGTCAACAATTTTTTTGACATCAAGAATAAATTTTGATGAATTTTTTCAAAGAAATTTCATGAGATCATGACATTTTTAACATTATGCATAGGTATTTATTTTTTATATAATTTCAGTTCAGTGATCAATTTTGTTTCAAAAACGTCTAAAAATATTGGATACATTTTTTTCGAAAAAGGCAGCATCATTACGACGGCTTGTCTCTGAACGACAGCGACATAATTTATGATTTTGTACGTACTGCTAAAATTTGAAATTTCTAACACTCCTGCCCTTCAGCGTGCTTCGACAATTCATTTGGATGGTATGTTGAATGATTTGCCTGCATACCATCTGAAGGCAGAAGAGCTTACTTGAACTTCTACAACCTGTTACAGTGAACGCAAAGATCTTGTAATATTGACTTTTGGTATAAACCAGTTTTAAAATCTTTGTAAGTTCGAAATCTGCTAATCAATAATTGATTTTAAACAGAGACAATTTCAACAGATTTTTCTTTCGTGGTGTAGATTGAATGCTGAATAATACCCAGGATTTTTTCAATGAGAGATCAACACACTTCCATACCTACATAATATGATTAGGAAAAAAATGACATTTGGGAAAGAAAAATTTAATTTCAGTACTAGCTCCTGAGCGGAGCAAGCATAAAATTTTTCTGAAAAAAATTCTGAAATAGGAAAAAATATTCATTTCTTGAAAATTTTGAATTAAGTACCTACATTTTCAATTTTCAATCACATTCGACTAATTTTCAGAAAAATGTCCAAATTTTTAAAAAGTCTTAAATTTTTGAAAACCAGTTCAATTTTTAAAAAAATTACCCATCAAAAATGTTTCCAGTTTTCTCAAATAAAGTTTGATCGTTAAGCAAAAATTTGATTTGTGCCTAAGAGCTTAAGTTAAAATACTGAGTTGATTGTGGAAACATTTTACATAAGTTTTTCCCAAAAATATCACTACTTTGGGGCACCCTAGTCCCTAGCTCACTCTTCAGGAATTGAAAGGGCTACACAACACTGCGTCAAAATTTATTTACAATATCAATTACCATTACCAAAAAACCTGAAGAACCTTGAAGTTGATTATTCGTCTAGCTTATTAATTAGGTTAGGTCAAAAACAATCAATAATTCAATAATTTAATTTTGATTCAATCGTTGATTAGATTTTAGATTCAAATCAATGAATCTTTTCCCGCAAATCGTTCATTTTGGAAATAATTATCGTGACGTCATTGACGTGTCACCTTGTTTTGTTTTTCCAACTTTGGAAATAGTTTCTAGTACCAATGAAGAATGCAAAAGCAATGAAGTTAGTTTAGTTCTCGTGGTCGTGTGTGTTTTATTTTCTAGTTTTAATTATTCGGTTTCGTGAATTATGTTAGAATAATTCGTTTTAAACATAAATGAACTTATCTGCGTGTGCTGAATGGCTACAATTAGTGATCGGAGTGATTCGCGAATGCAATCGGTATCCTGCTTCATTACATTCAGATTATTCACAAATGAAATCATCTTAAAGGTAAATTGAAAATTGTACTACATATAATCGTTCTATCTCGTTAATTCACTAGTTTACTCGAAGAATAAATCTTCAGTCTTCACCATTGTGCTTGGATAAAACAGATTCTCCGGCATTATCTCGTTAATAATATAAGCGATCCAGTACCCTACGATTTGCTCTAGGTGATATCTAGTTGTAATCTAAATAATCGTAATTCGATACCAATTTCAAGTCGTTATCTTCGACAATGATCTCATCTTCAACTATAAATCGGTAGTAAATGTGTTTCAAAAATGCCATAACTACATAAGGTACACGAATCTGCTCTAGACTAACACAAGTTAACGACAATGATGAACAGAGAAAGTTTCCATATGAATTGGATCGGATTACTGATATTTTGCAATCACCAGGATACCAATGTCCCATCATTTTCTCGAATGAAATAATATTTATATTAATTTATTTTTAATAAACAACCCGTGTAGAGTTGGCAATTTAAATCAACACTATCAACAGTCCTGATAACGTTGAGATCATTATTTCCACATATTAAGGTATGTTATGTACCTAAATCAAATCTATGCTACACTGCTGGTAATACAATCATTCTACATTATAATTTTGTGATAAAGCTGTGCGAATTACAATTTGTTGTCAAATTACCAAAAATTAACGATAAAATTAGATATCTATAAAAAATCTTAAGTTTCAAGTTTGGCATTGTCCTTATAGATGGGGAACCAAATTTTTGAAAACTTTAAAACCAGCTAATCACAAAGGGTTTTTTCAACTTTGTTGTACAAAATAATTATTTTCAAACAAATACTGCACAAATTAATACAAAATTTCTTATTTTTCACCAGTTTTTCTCACGTTAGCGTTAACAAAATTGTATCTAATGTTGAATTTTTTTTGAAAAAAATATTTTTTGGTTCGAATTTTTAGAAATCTTTGCTGAAAAAAAAGAAGCAAACCCTTTTTTTCTTTGCTAGAATTGTAAATTTTCAAAACTTCCCAATAGGAAAAGTAGGTAAATAAAAGGGATAGAAGCAATAAAAAATTACGAAGGAGGGCTGAAGAATTATTTTACATTCTTTTGAGAAAACGACTCGAAAATTTTTGTTGCACACTTGCACCGGGTTCTCCTTGTCCTCGCTTTTGCCGGCTCCAACTACAAAATAATATCGCCATAAAATAATTCAAATCGCAGATAGAAGTATCTGAATTTTTCCAGTTATCCATAGAAAAATAATAAAAATAATGAATTCAAGTAAAATAGTTGCTTATAAATACACATCCACACATTGATTACCTACACAAGTTGAAAAATTCACATCTTACAATCTAAAGTATAAAATTTACTTACAAAATTGAATATTTACAACTTAAAGGGTTATTCTTCATTTCTATCTTCATTTTCATCTTCACTACGTTCATCATTTGAAGATACTGCTGCAATATTTTCTTCAAGTGCCTGGAGGAGAAAATTTTTGTGTAAAATTAAAATATACTGAAAAAAAAAGATAAGGGGTGAGAAAAAATCATACATACCGGAGGTGGTCCATTTTGGAAACGCCTGTTTCGGTCAAGGAAATTCCACCCATGCACCGGAATCTGGGAAAAAATGTTTGAGGCCTGAAATAAAAAAAAATTAAGTACTGAAAAGAATAATAATAAAAGAGAAGAATTTTCAGTGACTTACATCTTGATATAGACGAAGGTCTCTGTGCCTACCCAGTATTACTATGTTGAATGAGAAAACACATCTATCTCTACCGCAAACTTGAAGGTGTCGGTGCATTCTTAACACTTTTGCTAAAAAAAATGAGAACATGAAAAGGAAAATATTAGAATATTAGATTTCACAAAATTAACTCTCCAAAACATTCACAATTTTTTACAAATTAATCTTCAAAACAATTGACAATTTTTAGAAAGAAACTCCAAAAAATCAACAATTTTCTTAATAAAACACCTAAAAATTCCAATTTTTAGAAAAAAGTCAGAAAGTTGTGAAAGTTGATTACATACCTTGCGTTTGGCTTGCACTAGCCTGTGGTAGATGTATCATGACATCGAATCCTCTTGTTGGGGGCCAGTGACTGGGTATCGAATAAGTTGGATTGACAACAGGATCATCACTATAAATGTCTAAATCGAGGTATGTTCGATTTCGATCGATATTACTTGCGACACTTGAAAATTCAAATTTTTTAATTCACTCCTTCCAGAGATATCACATGTTGAATTTTCGGCATTGGTGTTGCGGTAATTCTGGAAGGGTGAGTGGGAATCAAATTTTTTGGGAGGTTTTATACTAAAAGTAACATTTTGGGGTCAATTTTGACCGAATAAGTACGTTTACTAGTAAAGGCCCCAAGCCATCATATCAAGGGTGTACTCAAAAATATTACTTGGAAGGGCAATTCTATACTAAAACAGACCAAAAATGAAGTCGGGTCTTCCGATTTCGCTCAATTTTTTTTACGAGTTCCCCTTGGTGGTCTATTCACAAAACCACGATCATTTCTTTTCTAACCCTCAAGGGGGCGGGGAGGTGAGCCTCGAAATTTTTATGCAATTGCGATTTTTAGCCAAATTACCCAACTTTGAAGGCTCATATCTCGAGATGGGTTGTACTTGAGAGAAAACTGTTTGCGGGGTCTGAAAGATAATTAATAGAAGATCCAAAAACGGTAATCACATTGTGAAAAGGTCAAAGTCGAACTTTGGTGGTGAAAGCTCAAATTGCATGATTGGAACAGAAAATGAAAGCTACCATTTAAAAATCTGAAAAAATTACAGTAAGTAGCCCTTTTTACTCTTTTTTCAACCAAAAAATTTTCAAGATGGGATTTCTAAATCCCTGGAGGTACAGAGGTACACAATTTTGACCAAAATTCAAAAAAAAAAACGAAAAAGTAAAGAAACACATCGATTAATACTAATGAAAAGGCGCTGATTTCGAATATGTACTCAGTTTTTTCATTCGGCCCCTCTGAACCCCCCTATTAGCCTCCTTGAAAGGGTAAAAATTCAAAAATAATTCAAAATAACGTGTCACCTGTCGTTTGTTAGGTTTTTGAGGGTGCTGAGTTCGAAAATTTGCTTATTTTTTGGACATTAGTACCCCCCTAGCCCCCAATTTTGGGAAAACTATGTTGAGAAACGAAAATATCGTGTGGCATATCGATTCTAACTAATTTGAGGGCGTAAAATTCGAATATCGACTTACTTTTTGATCTAACCCCTCACCGTAATTTTTTGAAATATTCAATTCCGTATTGGTCACCTTAGACTGGAGGAAAAGGTCAGTTACAGCACGGGGAGGGAATTGGATAAAAAAGTAAGTCGATATTCGAATTTCACGCCCTCAAATTAGTTATTTTCGTTTCTCAACATAGTTTCTCCCAAAATTGGGGCTGGGAGGGCACTAAAGGGTCAAATCCAAAAAATAAGAAAATTTTCGAACTCAGCGCCCTCAGAAACCTAACAAACGACAGGTGACACGTTATTTTTCATTTTTTTGAATTTTGACCCTATCAAGGGGGCTAAAGGGGAGGGGAGTCTAATGAAAAAACTGAATACATCTTCGAAATCAGCACATTCGAATTAGTAATAATCGATGTGTTTCTTTACTTTTTCGATTTTTTTGAATTTTGGTCAAAATTGTAGACCCCTGTATCCCCCTGGGGTCTAGAGATCCCATTTTGAAAATTTGTTGGTTGAAAAAAGGGTAAAAAGGGCTATTCACTGTAATTTTTTTCATATTTTTAAATGGTAGCTTTTATTTTCTGTTCCAGTCATGCAATTTGAATTTTCACCACCAAAGTTCGACTTTGAGCTTTTCAAAATGTGATTACCGTTTTTGGATCTTCTATTAATTATCTTACAGACCTCACAAACAGTTTTCCCTCAAGTACAATCTATCTGGAGATATGAGCCTTCAAAGTTTGGTAATTTGGCTAAAAATCGCAATTGCATAAAAATTTTGAGGCCCGCCTCCCCGCCCTCTTGAGGGTTGGAAAAGAAATGATCATGGTTTTGTGAATAGACCACCAAGGGGAACTCGTAAAAAAAAATTGAGCGAAATCGGAAGACCCGACTTCATTTTTTGTCTGATTTAGTATGGAATAGCCCAGAAAATGAATATCTACTCCTTTTTGGTCTAATTTGAGGGGTCCGTCTAATTATAGGGTTTTGGAGAAAGGCCCCCAAAATTTTCAACGATGACTTGCTCATCAAAAATATACCCTCACCGCACCCCTGGCTGCATTGACCGTAAAATATTCCAATCTAGTTGTATCTACCTAATAATAATTTTAATGTTATTTCCCATCTGAACATACATCTCGTAAATATTTTCCCACTACAGTTTGTATAACTGATCGAAAGTGATCATAATTGTTCACAAAACGCTCATTTCGACATTAACAACATAAAATCGAAATTATTGAATGTTATTGACCAACAATCAAAACCACCAACGGGACATTTTTCCTTAGAAAGGGAATGTTTTTCCGGCACTCCAGGTGGTCTTTAATATCACCAGTACACCATTTCATTCTCCAGCCGCCCGCTGATGTACCATATTCATTATCTACATTTTCCAACCGAACTGTATAATAGTCTTGCTTACAGTGTAGCTGTGAATAAAAAAACTAGAAAAAAAAAACGCCAACGTAAAAGACAATCATCAGGTGTCATGATTTCAGTGACAGTGAAACGAAGACGAAAAATATTTTAAATTAGATTGACGGCGCTTGATTGTAATAGACAATATTTTCTTTCTATTAAGGTTGAAAATGATAGTACAAGTTGAATAAGTATACGTATAGCGTATTCCTAAAGCCATCGCAGATTCATTACATTGCTGAAGATGAGAAATATGTATTTAAATTAGGTGTGTATACTTAGTAGTGCGTTGAAAAGATGTTTGATTTGGACAACGAATTCTTACAGACGAGGATTGATGAAGTGAAAATACATTTGCAGTATTGATACAGAAAATAAAAACGAATCAAGGAATAGAATGTATCTACGATTAAAATCTAGTTACTGGATAATGCCAGGTCGATTCTTTACAAACTATTCAAATATTTTTGCTGTGTATTAATATTCGATTTCGCTGAATTATTGCATCAGCGTTTAGATTAGATTAGATTTAGAATTGTAGACTAGCTATACATGACGAATGTCTCTAGCTTCAGTCTTATGATTGCTGCGTTTCAATAAACATTTAAAATATACGTCTCGGATCTTTTCAGTGGCGACGAGGATGGGATTAATTCCCATATCCTCATGGTGAATTTTAACATTCGTTTTGCTCGTTTTTGTGTTCGTTTTTGCGAGTTTCGCGTATGAGTCGGAGAAGGCGAAAAAGGAAAATGTCCGGAAAAAGTACTGCTGCCCTTTTTGGACCTTTCAATTCGACAGTTGAAGATTTTGAGAGTTATTCAGACCGATTTTCGTGCTATTTGGACTGCACTGGGATCAAGGAAGATGCTGAAAAAACCAAATTTTTTATTGCCAGTGTTGGGCCTGAAACGTATTCTCTTGCCAAGCGTTTAGCAGTCCCAAATGCTCCAAAAGATATGAAATTTGACGACTTAACTGCATTGTTGTCAGACCATTTTCATCCTAAGCCTCTTGAAGATGTTTGCCGTCATAATTTTCGCCAAAGGAAGCAAAAAGAGGGTGAGTCTTTCAACTCGTTCTATGCTGCTTTAAAAGAACTGAGTAGAAATTGCAACTTTTCGCCTCAAACTCGCCTAGATGAAGAATTAAAAGGTCAAATAATTGCTGGAACTCGCGATAAAGCTGTGCAAAGTTATTGTTTTTCCACACCAAATTAACTTTGAAAAATGTAATTGATAAAGCTATTGCACAAGAACAAGCTGGTGATGGAGTAGATCATTTTCAATCAAAATCTGCTCCAACTGAAAATTCTGCTCAAACCAATCGGATCAATGAAAAAGTCAATAAAAGAAAATTTAATGGTTTTGGGCGGAAGAAAAATTTTGCTGGCTCAAAATTTTCATCTGGTTATTCCAATTCGGCGAATTCCAATTCAAATGCTAGTACAAGTACCAGTGGTGTCATCATTTGCTTTAGGTGCGGCAAAAAGAATCACAAAGCACCAAATTGCCGCCATAAGAATGCTACTTGCAACACATGCCAAAAAGTGGGCCATTTACCAACTGTATGCGGAAAAAGTCGAAAAGATATTTTGGAATTGAGTAAATCTGCCCCAGCTGCTGAAAATAAAATTGTGGACATCGGATTATTGGGTCATGAAAGTCAACAGACAGCGGATGATGATGCACCCCCGCCCCCCAAGATTTTCATTTCTATGCCAGTGGAGGAAAATTCAATCAAGTTCGAAGCAGATAGTGGATCCGGTTTCACCCTAATTTCTTTTGAATTGTTTCGGCAGCTTAAATTTCGCGAAAAATTGCGCCCATGTAAATTTATGCTAAAAACTTATAATCATGGCATGGTGCCTATTCGCGGCTATCTTCCAGTGCGAGTCGAGTTCAAAGAAAAATGTTATCGTTTATTATTGCGCGTTGTTGATGGTAATTATGATGCCGTCATAGGTCGCGACTGGTTGATACCTTTAGATATCGATATTCGTAAGTTCGTGGAAGTAAAACAGACTGCTGATCTCGACTGTATCAATTTAAAAATGGACATTGATAAGCTTGTGAACGAATTCTCTGATATTTTTTCTGATGACATCGGTAAAGTGCCTGGCTATGAAGCTGAGATAAAATTAAAGTTTGACTCGCATCCGGTTTTTTGTCGCGCTCGAAGTGTGCCGTATTCTTTGCGCGAAAAATATGATAAAGAAATTGATCGAATGGTTGCTGCTGGAATTTATGAACCAGCTGAGTCAGCAGAGTGGGCGACGCCTGTTGTTCCTGTCATAAAATCGAATGGTAATCTTAGATTAGCAGGTGATTATAGTGTAACATTGAACAAATCAATTATTGCTGAAGATTATCCAATTCCTAACATTGAAGAGGTATTGCATGACTTTGATGGGTGTCGTTTTTATTCCAAATTTGATAATAAAGAAGCTTATATGCATTTAGGTGTCACACTTGCAAGTGCAAAATTACTTACGATAAATACGTTGAAGGGTCTATTTTATGTGCATAGGCTAAATTATGGTATTCAGTGTGCACCTGCTAAATGGCAACGTTTTGTGGAAATTTTTAGAAAAGTGCCAGGATTAAAAAGTTTCTTTGATGATCATAGAATTTCGTCTAAAACTGCTGCTGAGCATCTTGCTCGTATTCGCCAATTTTTTGAAATATGCAGGGCTAATAATCTTCGTTTAAATAAAGATAAATGTGAATTCTTGACAAATAGGCTTCATTATTTAGGTTTTGTGGTTGATAAAGATGGAATTCACAAAACTACTGAAAAAATTGATGTTATTTTAGATGCAAAAAGGCCTACTAATGTTACTGAGGTAAAATCTTTTGAGGGATTAGTTGGCTACTATGCACGTTTTATTCCAAATTTTAGTAAAAAATTTGCTCCCTTAAATGCTTTAACTCGAAAAAATGCTCAATTTATTTGGAATTCTGAATGTGAAAATGCTTTTAATTTGATTAAAAAAGAAATTGCTTCCGATAGGGTATTATGCCATTATGATCCTTCTAAAAAATTGATTTTGGCAACTGACGCCTCCCCCTATGCCATTGGGGCTGTTTTGAGTCACGAATTTCCAGAAGGTGAACGACCTATTGCTTTCATTTCGAGAACATTAACTGCTACAGAGTCTCGATATTCTCAAATCGATAAAGAAAGTCTTGCTATTTATTGGTCAGTTAAGCGTTTTTTCAATTATTTGTATGGACGAAAGTTCATTTTGCAAACTGATTGCAAACCACTTCAGTCGATTTTTTCTGCACATGCTAGTAAGCCAGCGCTAAGTGCTACCCGCCTCTTACATTATGCCTTATTTTTGCAAGGTTTTGATTATGATATTCGTTATCGTAAATCTCAGGATCATTCAAATGCTGATTTTGCATCTCGTTTTCCATGCCAAATTGCAAATGCAAATCAAATCGATGTTCCATCCTGGTGTTTCATAAATAAAATAAATGAGCTCCCAGTCACTGCCGATGTGATAGGGAAGGAAACACTAGCTGAGCCTGAATCTGCTACCCTACTCCGCCAAATACGAGGGGAGGAGTCTTGGAATGTTAAGGATTTTGAAAAAGTTAAATATTCTGTTCACGAAAATTGTATTTTGAGAAATGATCGAGTTTATATTCCTAAAAAATTACGTGATCGTGTGCTAAATGAGCTTCATGATGGTCATTTGGGCATAGTTAAATGCAAAGCTCTTGCTCGAAGTTATGTTTATTGGCCTGGTATTGATCAGGATATCGAAAAGATGATCAAATCATGTTCTAGTTGTGAAGAAAATGCCAAAAATCCTGCAAAGTTGCCTGCTCACCCATGGATCCCCCCAACTCAACCATGGCAACGTATTCATTTTGATTTTGCTCAATTTGAAAATTCGAATCTTTTAGTTATTGTCGATGCTTATTCAAAATGGCTTGAGGTTTTCATCGTTCCCTCAATGTCATCTGCTCAAGTAATTCAGTGTTTTGAGCAATTATTTTCACGTTTTGGTTTACCTGAAATAGCTGTGAGTGATAATGGTCCTCAATTTGTTTCTGAGGAAGTGAAAGATTATTTCAAAATGCATGCTATCATTCACAAAACTTCGCCTGTTTATCATCCCCCTTCGAATGGTCAGGCTGAACGTTTTGTTCAAATTGTTAAAAAGGGGCTCAAATGCACCCAAAATGGCTCCCTTGCTCAACGTCTGCGAACTGTAGTTACTTCTTATAGGCGTGCTCCTTTAGAAAGTGGAAAATCTCCATATGAGCTAATGTTTGGTCGAAAAATTCGTACTGTGCTTTCTTCAGTTAAACCAACTACAAAATTTGAAAATTCTTGGAAAATGCCTCAAAGAAATTTTAATGTTGGTCAAAAGGTCAAATTTCGATTGTTTCGTGGCCCCCAAAAATGGGGAGTAGGTCAAATTATTTGTCAAATAGGATCAGTCATTTATTTGGTAAAATCAGGTGATGAAACCCATCGTCGTCATGTCAATCACCTTTGTAGTACTACACTCAACGAAAATACTGATCCACCATTGCAACTTGACCACCCTGCACCTCTACCTGATCCGGTTCAGCAGCCTGAGTTTTCAGCTCCGCCGCCAATACCGGAACCTCGTCGATCTGCCAGGAATCGCCGTCAACCTGAATGGTTTCGCCCCTAAGAGGGGAAGAGTTGCTGTGTATTAATATTCGATTTCGCTGAATTATTGCATCAGCGTTTAGATTAGATTAGATTTAGAATTGTAGACTAGCTATACATGACGAATGTCTCTAGCTTCAGTCTTATGATTGCTGCGTTTCAATAAACATTTAAAATATACGTCTCGGATCTTTTCAATTTTACTAAATACGAATTTCGTCCTATAAAATATTACCTAGTTTTCGCGTATTAATGTAAAAAAAGTGAATTTGCGAACCCGAATCACGGCCAAGACCAACCTATAATTAAATACGCCATCGTTTAAAAAAATTGTGAGAAATATGAACGTAGGTATAATTGTGCGAATACCATCATTAGGTCATTGCGGCGTTGTGAATTCTGAATTTATTTGCTTTCTTCCGCAAAAAAAACGTAAACACAACGACAGAAAACGAAACCAGTTTCTAAAATTAATTACCAACGAGAAATGCATAAAATACGTATGCTAAATTAATTAAACGAACAACGGCGTTCTTCATCAAACGAGCTGAAAAAAAAAAGTAAAAGTCAAATTGAAAGGAACAGTTTTACTCTTTTTTTTTTGTAAAATTTATTCTTCTCAGCGTTCGTAGGTGTGATTACGTAAATGTTTTTCCGGTCATTTTGACTCATTACCATATCAATGACAATAAGACTTCTTTTTTACGAGTTCGGATTGTGTATCAGTTGCATCATTTATTACGAGCTTTGAATGTGGACATTATGGTCTGTTAACCGTTTATTACATGTTTATTGTTTTAAACGCGAGGATGACTTGGTTTATGACTTTTCACCTTTGCTGTACCGTTTTTTAGGCGTTTGAGATCTTCATCTTGAAGGTGCTAACTGTACAATCTTGATGTAATAGATTTGTTTAGAGTTCGCGTGCGTAGGTAAATAGAGGTGTAACCTTAATTGCGATGTTTATTTTTCCAGTTGTCGTAGGTTATGAATGGTTGTAGCTGTAAAATTGTTCTTTTTTACATTTTTATTTCTATTGGTTTATGAAGTGGTCGCTGAGGTTTTTTGTGTGCGTTGCATCGCGGAAGGAGATGATAATTGACGTAAATTTGTGTAAAAATTGTACCTACTTCCAAGTTTTAACTTTATTTGCGAGCCTGAATATAGAAAGAGGAACCACCTTTAGGGGTCAAAAATTGGTTTTTGAGTTGATACTGATTTTAAGTCTTTCAGAAAGAGTAGAATCAAGGAGGAAACCCAACTCAAAAACTAATTTTTGACTCCTATAGGTTGTTTTTATACCCAGGCTCACATTTACTATCGATATCATTCTCTTTTAAATAAGCATAAAAAATGAATTGTCTTTTTACTGGAATAAAAAAATTAACCTCTGTTCGTAATAAGCAAATAATTTTGGTTTTATCTACAGGGTGCCCGAAAAAACTGCAAAACAAAGTTTGTCTCAAACAATTCACGTGGAAAGAAGTGTTTTAATTCGATGTTAATTTTGGTAAATTGAAACATTTCTCAGTATCTCAGAAATGAAAAGAGACTTTCAGCCCGACCTATAGGATGCCCACAAATTGAAAAACCGGTTTGGGTCAAAAAATGGGGGTCCGTTTTTTTTTATTGAAATTAAAGTCTACGCTCTGGCGCAATTAAATGTGATATGTTTTTTTGAAACCGGTTCAGCGGTTTTGAACCAGTTGTCAATAATATAAAAAAGTGGAGATATGAAAAAAAGTTCGAAACAAAAGTTGTATAGAAATAAAAAATGAATATTTTTTGTTTCATCACTTTTTTTCCATCTTGAAATGGAAAGAAGTTGTCGTAGAAAAGGTTTGAGTATAATTTTTTGTTTTCCAAGTCATAACTCGTCTCCATCGCCAGATGGGAAAAAAATTACAGAACGTGAAATGTTCAGTTTCCAATTCTCTACAACTTTTATTTCACACTTTTTTTGATATCTCCAATTTTTTGAAGCCGGTGGCTTCTTGGGATGATTTTTTTCCAAGCCGATAACCGGTTATCGAAAAAAGTTTGAAACAAGAGTTGTAGAAAATCAAAGACTGAAAGTTTTACGTTCTGTATTTTTTTTTCATCTAGCAATGAGGAAGAGTTATGGCATAAAAAGAAAAAATTGTACTCGAGTCCTTTATACCATAACTGTTTTCCATTGCAAGATGAAGAAAAAATTACAGAACGTAAAATTTTCAGTCTTTATTCTCTACAACTCTTGTTTCAAACTTTTTTCGATATCTCCATAAGGACCCCAAAATTTTAATTCCGGATAATATCTTAAAAAATGGCAGGTATCATAGCAGGTCACTTTTTTCGACTTTGGTCACTAAAATTCACTTTTTTCCTCCCAAAGTCACTTTTTTCGCATTTTCAAGCAAAAATTCAAATTTTCACGTAAAAATTGCTATTTTTCAAAATTCTTGAAGAAAAAAATTAAAAGTTGATAATGATTTTTCAAAAAAAAATTGCCCTCGCTTCGCTCGGGCTGTATTTCAATGATTATATTTATAAATTTGAAAAAATTCTGTTTTTTTAAATCAGTAAAGGGGATATAACTAAAATGGGGGAGGGATTTCCCCCTAGCAAGAGGTTTCAAAGAGCTTGTGAAAGGCGAAATGCACCCATGCTTCACTCGAATATCATTTTTATCTAAATTTTGAAAAATTGGTCTAAATACTAGCCATCTTTCAATTATATTATATATAACTCAAATCTCATTTTTTTTCATTTTTGGATTTTAGCAGTGCTGCCAGTACTTATTTCACCCTTCCTTTAAGAAATTAGAGATTTTCCCTCCAATTTTGAAAAACTGCATTTTCAGTAAAATATGAGATTCAAATTCATAAAATTGTTTTTTGTTTTTTTTTTGGAAAAATAGCAAAATTAGGAGAAATACCTACCAATAAAGTAAGAATTTTTCTTCCTAAACAAGATCATTCGAATTAAATTCAAGGCGATTTTTTTAAAGTGATATTTCTTCAACTTCAAAATTCAATAACTTCTCCTAAAAATGAAGTTTCAGCATTTTGGACCTATAGTATTTAAATTTTCCAAAAACTTTTAATGTTTTTGACACCTTATTTGCAATTTTCCATCGAATTCATTGGAGAAGTAAGCGTGGGGTGGAGGGAGAGGGGTGAAGCTTTCCAAAATTCTTCTCAGAGTTAAATAATCCTCGTCAGCTTTTTCTCTTGCTACCTCATCTTGGGTCGCTAATTTCAAATTTAGCCATAGTTTTTCGATTTGAACTCCCTAAACACCTTTGAGGGACATAAGAAGATGTAATGGAAAACAACGGAACCCAAAATTTTAAATTCGAATACTTGCATTAGAAATGGCATAGTTTTATGTATTTTCAGTCACAAATTTCAAATTTGGCTATGGTTTTTTAATTTGAACGCCCCAGATGCCCCTGAGGAGCATAAGGGGGTCAAAAATTGAAATTTAGATATTTACGTTACTTATATAAAAATAGTGTTAGGTATTTTAAAAAATTTAAGAAACTTGATCAGACTATAATCACAACTGGATAGAAAAAATAACGGTTTTGTAACGTTTGTTGATGAAATATTATGTTATTTATAACGTCATTTTAAATTTTCGAAATTCTATCAACTACTTGTGAAAAACAAAAAGTTGGCTCTCTCACACTTCCTTGTGAATATTTTTTTTAATTTAATTTTTTTTTCGATTTTTCTCGTTCTTGACAAGAATTTCCTTTTAGAGTTTTGAAATAGTTTTATTGATTTTTTAAATCAATTTTTGACTACTTTTTAACAAATTTTACGGAAATTTCAGAGCTATATTCAATACGACTTTATCATTATTTTATCGATTTTCATCTATTAATTTTTTGCATTATTTTAACAAAGTTAGTAGAGAAGAAAAGTAAAACTCGTAACTTTTTTTTTGCATTTTGAACAATTCGTCACTTTTTTAAAAAATTTTGCAATAAATAGGTATTTTAAACAATTTGATCGATCTGATTCTGAATTAATTTTCAATCATTTTCTTTGGAAATTTTAATATTTTTTAGAATCTTCAAGGGTATTTTTTGAATTCATTAACTGCCATTTTATCGATGTTTAAAAAGAATCCCAGAAATTTTTTCGCATTTTGAACATTTTTGTGACATAATAAATCAATATTTTTTTTCATTAATAAAATGAAGAAGCTTTGTCTACTTCACGGTCATCTTCTATACCTATGGTATCTGCGACTTGTCCGCTATGAATTTTTCCTATCGCATTCCAAATTAATAAATCAATCGTTCATTTAAAAAAAAGTACTACAAAAGATTGCACGACGAGAAAACGCCTCAACGCGTCCGTGTGCATTTAAAAGGTTATTAAGCAATTAAACCAGCCACTATTATCTCGAGTACCTCAACATTCGATTCACGCTCAACTAATTTTCACAACGGTATATAAAGTATAAACTATACACTTGTATTTCATCAACTTTAGAAATGGGAATGGTGTATTATAGTGCAACTATTGTACGTATACCACACAAATGGAATGAACGCAATTAAACAATTATTCTTATAGAGATGTTATAATTTGAATCGATGAAAATTTTTTTTACTTCAGTTTTCACGACGCGACGTTATGATTATTATTGTACGTGTATGGTCGATTAATACTGATAACACGTTGGAGACAATTTAGAAACGTTTAGAAATATCTATCTGTTGCGTGCTGGAAGATCCGTTCTTTGTGAGAGTGAGAGGAAGGGTGTCGTAATTCGAAACTATTAAACGCATTAGAAAAAACAATCGGTACTGTTATGTAAGTGTTTGGGTAGATCCAAGAGGGTTTCAAAATGAAAACGTGATAGATTGCTACGGATGCGAAAATTTCGCTTTTATTACTTAGTATTAAATGAAGTGATAATCGACTTGAAATTTTCGAATCCCTCTGTGCAATAATTCTCAAACAGCAGTATAGTGTTTAAATTAAAATCATTTATTGTCTATTCGCTTTGAGAAGGCAACCTCTTAAAGCGTCAAATTTCTCTTTGCTAACTAGTAAAATTTATTTTCAATCAATTTTTTCCCGAAATTCAAGGCACTTCCACGAAAAAAGGCAACCGTGGAGTTTCCAAATTTTGTTCAAAAATTCCATTTTTCATGAGAAATATTACCCAAGACGAAAAATTCGAAACCAGAATGAAAAAAAGTTGGGCTGAAGTACATCTATTTTTATTATTATTCAAGATCTTCAATCAATAAAAATATAAAATTGTCAAGATTGTTATCTGAAGTGTAGAGATACCTTTAGTTTGGAAAGAAAATTTTACTGAAAATGAATACAGTTGGTTAGCAAAGAGAAATCTGACGCTTTAAGAGGTTGCCTTCTCAAAACGAATAGACTATATGAATCTAATTTTTAAACATTTCATTTTTAAATAATTTTTTTCAGTGGTGTAGTCAGGAATTCCTCATAGGAGGGGGGGGGGAGAACTTGATAAATTTTGAGTTCAGTGTCCCTTTCTCCCCACAAAATTTCCTTTCGCTATAAAAACATTAAATTCAAAATTTTAATCATTTTCATAAATGTTTACGAGTTGCATATTATTTAGGAAAAAGACTTGATGAAAATGCAATTTCAGAACAAACAACTTCCATGCCAATTACTTTGACTTTAAAAACCAAAAATAATATGTAACAAATCTAAGCAGTGGCATCGAAAGATTTTTGGGAGGGTACAAAGTGGGTATGGAGACTTGGAATACTAGAAGAGGGAGGGAGTAAAAGGGAGCCTTTTTTTGTACAATTGCCTCAAATACTTCATAATTGTGATTTTGTTCATGCCCGGGCAAAGCTTTGAAAAAACTGGATTTTTAATACCCAAGAAAGACATTTTTTCAAGTAGAAATAATTTTAAAAAAAAATCAACGCACTTTTTCCTTTGAGATAAAAATCTAAGATCATGGATATGTTCAAATGTGCTCACTTTGAAGGTGAGGCAATAGAGACAGGACTCCACAACTTTTTATGCAAAAATCTTAATTTAAATATTTTTTAGAATTTTTTTCTTTTTTTTAAATATTTTAAAACTGTTTTTTTCTTATTTTTTAAAATATTTTCTCTTTTTTTCAAAATATAGTCTAGTTTAAAATTCTTTATTAAAATGACAATGCACTTGATTTTTCTTTAAATTCTTTCAACATTTTAAAATATTTTTTCCAGTTTTTTCTTATAATCATAATTTATTTTTTCGCAAAAAATGCCCTATTAATAGAGGCGAATTAGAAAAAAAAATTTTGCCTAGCAAAGCTTTTATTACGGAAAATTAACGAGAGTGGGCCCCTGAGTAACCCCAAAGAGTTACCACCCCACAGGCCTCAGGCTAATTTTTTTAGGGAGTTCAAACCACCCCCCTAAAAACGGGGGTTTCGCATTATCTCCCCAGGGGTTGATTTTAGGGTAAAAATAGTTCAGTACTTTTTTGTTCTATACTCAATTTACAACATTTTTTGTACAAACAATTTTTTTACACGACCATTAGCGGAGGAGATAGAGGCCCTTGAAGGAAAGGGGTTTTGGGAAATGTATGAGCACCAATTTACATAATATTACTATTTTCACGCCCACAACATGCACTTTAGTAATGATTTTATACATATTATCACGTTTTCAATAATACTCATACATTTCCCAAAAACCCCTTCCTTCAAGGGTCTCTATCTCCTCCACTAATGGTCGTATGAAAAAATTGTTTATACAAAAAATGTTGTAAATTAAGTGTAGAACAAAAAAGTACTGAACTATTTTCCCCCTAAAATCAATCCCGGGAGAGATAGTGCGAAAAACCGGGTTTGGGAGTTCAACTCTCTAAAAAAATTAGCCTGACGTCTGTAGGGTGGGGGGGGACCACTCTCGACAATTTTCCGCAATAAAAGCTTTGCTAGGCAAAAATTGCTAATTCGCCTGCATTATATAACGTAACTGTTTATTAAAAATTTCTTGAATAATACCTAGTTTAACAAAATGTTTTTTTTTTTATTAATTCTAACAGCAAAAATAATGATGTCATCGATATTTGATCCAATTTTTTTTTCAAGTTCAACATAATGTCATCATGTGTTGATCTGACATTAAATTTTTTTCCAAGTTTCTTCAATTCTAATATTATTTCATTATATCATTATTTATCTTGATCTAAAATTAATTTTTTCCCCAAGTTTCTTCAAGTCTAACATTATGGCATTATGTCTTGATCTAAAAACGTTCCGTTCCGTTCCGTTACACTTTTCAAATTTCACCCCCTCCCCTGCCCCCTAGACATATCCATGTCAAAAATGATTGACCGGGGGGGGGGGGTCCGGACTCCCAAACTTCCTTGGCTACGCCACTAATTTTTCTTCAAATGAACCGAGACGAGGTAACCCTTCATTAATTAAAATTAAAACACGTAATTAATTTGTTTTATTCACTGAAATTAGATTCTTCGACATTTCAATTTGGAATTCAATTAAATGAATGCTAAAATTGAATCTACTGCCCGCCACAAATATCAATATCAAAATCTTTTATAATGTCTCAAAGACGACACCGTCTTCGGTGGTAAAATAATTGTCACATTAATGTCATTCGGAGTCGGATTAGTTTTAATTATGACTTTCTCGATAAAAGTAATCACACGTATTAAAAAAAAAATGCTCGTGTGTATTCTGTATTCATTTTTACTTTTAATATTTCGCAATGTGAACTGAATAAATTTTTAATGATGCGATTTCTCTGGCACCCGTATTGTTTTCTTGTTTCTTTTTCATTTATGAATGGATTTTCATTTACGTGTTTTTTTTCTTGTATACCATTTCATTGTACATCGTTTTGTTACATACGAATGTAGCGAGTTGTACGACCATAACATGGTCATCGACTGGGAGGTGCGAGGAATTGAATTTGAATGAACGTATAGATCATATGGTTCAAAACGTTAGGGAATTTCCGCAGGAACATTTTAGATTTAATTTGTAAAGAAATACTCGTTCCGAGACAGCAACTGGAATTTACATTGTCTCAAACTAACCAGAAAAAATGAACGAGTTTCTTGATAAGGTACCGTCTTCACGGTCGTGTAGTAATTTATTTTTAATTTTTACCGTCTGCTTTTATACACTTCGGATGCCTTTTTCCAATAAAATGATGAATTAGGTGAAAAAAAATGCGAATCGAATTTCACGCGTTATCAATAATTTATTTATTTTTTAACTGCGTAATCTTTCTATAATTTATGATAATTATTCACCCGGTACGGCGCAGATGAAAAAAACCATCGCACCGATGCATTCAAAGAACCTGTGAACTTAACAAAGAGCAACAATTTGTTTTCAACTTATAGGTCTTACCAAGAAAGTAAAAACTTTGAACGTGAAAGCGATTCGAGTCTTGTGCCAATTTATTATCCATCTTGTCACATTATCACTTAACGCCGCCGAAAAATACTCAAACGATAAATTTCACACGTATTGGAGGCGTAATCATTATTTTTACAATTTGACTGATCGATTTGGTCGTTTAGTGTGACAATCTTATGACGGTATGTCGAAGATATTTATAACGAGAGGATAATTGTGTGTGGATATAGGAAAAAAGGTCTGAACTGTGCGAATTATTTATTAAACTTGGGTTAATTTACGAGTTTGATTTGCTCGTTGATGTGGAATTGAGTAAAAATATGATTTTATTGATAATGATGGTGATTTGTTGATTATGTAAGAATTCGTTCTTCCTCGATTATGAAAACGTTTGGTGTAGAAATGATTTGGAAAATTTGCTAATTGCTGTGAAAACGTTTACGCTTCAAAATGAAATAATGTGTCGGGCAATTTTCTAGTTTCTTAGTTTTATTATGTAATGACCTCGTTATCTAAAAAAACAGAAATAACTGATACTTACCTGCGGGTGTATGTTGGGAAAAGATTATTCGAGTCCAAGAATACTCTTTCGAGGGAGGTATCTCAACAAGCAGTGAAATTTTGGACGGAAACAAAAATAAATCGAAAGTAGAAAGTACAAATATATCATAGGAGAACTCCATGTCCAAAATTTCAGGTGCTAAAGTTCATTTTTCGAATCTTGGCGAATTTTTGAAATTTCAAAATCGCTCCATCGGCATCGCCCTGTAAAATAAATGAAATTTCTAGCACAAAAAAAATTAATCATTTTTACGAACAATTTTTTTAAATAATGTTAATGAATTTTACGTTTTTTAGAACACTTAAAATTTTAGGATTATTTCATGTACCTAATTGTAATGATTTAACCAAATTGAAAACAATTTTTATAATATTTTGAACATTTTAAGATACTATTTTAACAACATGAGAGCATTTTAAATTATTTTTTTGTTTAATATGTGAAAAAGCATTATCAAATTGTTGTTAACTTCTGTGATATTTTCCATTGAACAGGGTGACCATTTTCTGGAAAACCGGGAAAAGTCAGGAAATTTTGAAATTTCCGGCATTTCCGCTGGAATCCAGAAGAAAAATAAATTATCTGAAGGTTCTGGACTCATTTTATTACAAATTTTTCAAAAACAAATTCCCTCGCTCCGCTCGGGCCAAATTGTTCTAACTGATTTTTCTATGTATCATTTTTTGTTGGCCATAATGTACAAGAAAATTGATATTTAAACACACGTTTTTGTCTATTGAATCATTGAGTTTTCAAAAAAAATTTCTGTATAGAGAGCTTTTTTTTGAACACGTGCTTTTTGGTAAAATGTAATGAGAAAGGAGTACCATGGTGCCCCTGATCACGATTTTGAAAAAAAAAAAGGGAAGGGAATGGAAAAGAATTTGTATTTTTTTGGTCACATTTTGGGAAATTTTACTGGGAGTGTGAAGTGATGAATTTTCAAGTTTTGAAGATCTTTTTCTGCAAAAATTTTCGCCCGGCCTTCAATAAATCATGAAGAAAAAGAAAAATACATTCTAAATTATTAGGTATACGTAAAATTGAAATTTTCAAAAAAAAAAACCAGATCAGGCGTGTTTATGGACGAATTAGAGATTATAAGAGGTATTGTATCAAATTAAAAATGAATTGATTCTGTTACTCATTCGAATAGCTATACGATTCAGTTTATCTAGTTCAACATAATTCAACTCATGTTATATGTACAGAATTCTTAAGTAGGTAAATTTTAAATTCATCATCATTTACTTACGAAAACTTCTTCAATTAGTAATACGTTATATACCGAAGAGCAGAAATAATACGAATACTTATTACGTACTTATTGAGAATTAATAATAAAAAAGTAGCTTACCTATTAAAGTATCCGTTTTGTTGAGAAACATTGTAAATGTTTTGAAAATAAAATAATAACGTAAGTATATGAGCATAAAAATTACCTACATATTTGAGGTGGAATAAAAGAATAAGGGACAAATAGTGGGAATCTTAACACGTATAGGTAAAGATTTATACCGAAAAATTGAACTCGGTTCGTATTGAAATGAAAGAAATTGAGTAGCCCAGGGATTGCAAAATACACTTGGAAAATCAAACCAAAAATTGATACGAAAGACACTGCATATACGTCGCCCACTTTTTCCTCATGTCACTAAAAAATGTAATTTTTCCAATTTTTTTTCAACATTTCAATCATTTTTCTATCCATAGTAAAAGTGACTGTTTCGTACTTTTTTGGGGGGAAAATTAAAAAGGAGTTTGTTAGGAAGTTGTGCCTAGACCTCAAAACAATTTGATAAAAATTTACCCCTTTCCACCAATCCTTAAAATCTGATCATGTTCAGAACATTTTCAATTCTGTTTTTTCCGTTTTCAAGAATGGTTTTAGAATAAATTGATGTTTTACCCAAAAATATGTACCATTGGTACTACTCATTTTTCATTTTCATTTTTTTTGAGGGAGGGAGGGAGGAGGGAGGGATCCTTAAAAAATATTAATAACACTTTTTGAAATTTTTTTCCTATATAATAATATTTTTAACCGTAAAAATCATCGATGGCAATTCTTCATTGTTATCCTCATCCTTTTTTCAAAATAAAGAAAAATGCATTTCACATATTTTTTTCAAAAACTGGAAAAGTGTAAAAAATCTGATATGATAATTTTTGTGGGTTAAAATATTCATACTAATACCATTTTAGAAAAAAAAGTAAAAAAATTGTATTTTAGATTTTCTAAAATGAATAATTCTTGAAAAAACATTTAAAATGTGTTTTTTTCGAAGAACTCACGAAAAATGGGGTACAGATGAAAAATGGGTGCCAGTGGTATTTTTAGGTAAAAACATCTATTTTAAAACCGTTTTTTTGAAGTTCAAATTTTTAAAATTTAAATTTTTTTAAAAGCATTTAGATTTTTGGTCTGGTGGGAAGGGGTAAATTTGAAGCCAGGAGATTGAAATTTTTAACACGTCATTTTAAGGTCTTGGCACAATGTTCTAGCTACATACTCTTTCAATCTTTGACCACAAAAAAGTGCAAAAAGATCATTCCTAATATTCACACTTTTAATTAAAAATTCTACTTAAAGATAAAACGCAAATAAATTAATACGTGCTAACTAGTTTATTTAAATCTAGAAACAAAATACACATTTTTTTTTTGGTTACTGAAAAATTTTTCATTAAAAATAGATGCTAAACAGATGAAATTTCACTTTAGGTGTTTAAATTCAACAAAAAGAATCCTCCTGTGATCCACGAATAAATAAATATGTAGAAAAAATTATCTCCGTGATTTTTTTTTTACCTCCTATAGGTATGTTCAAAGTACTTTTATTCCAAAGAATATTTTTTTTTTATGTACTCCTTAACATATTCCGAAGTATCCCCATCGTATTTTAATTCTGCAGCAGCTGAAACCCAAAAGAGTAGAATCACGAATAAATAGAGCAACGATATGATAAGTTTGTATCTTTCTTTCCCTGTTTCATCGTTATACTAAATGAGAACCCCTTCAGTGATAATTATTAACGTGCAGATAAATAATACAATATTGATTGCAAACCAAATTTTCTGGTATCGTGACTTAACCTTCTTCTTCATTATGATTTCTTTCGCCACGTAAAAGCACAAATGAAATTTATTCACGCTTCCATCGGCATCGTCAAGTTTTGGCAACGTTTTGTGGGTAGCGATATATTTTTCCAAGACTGATTTCCAATACTCCTCGGACGAACCCGGTTTTCTAGCCATTTAACTCGAAACAAGCGAACGAATATATAGTACAGTCGCATAGTGAATTCCGCTCGATCGGAATGTTAAAAGCAATTTGATGATTGATCCTTAATCTAGACTGTATAATGAACAAATTTAGCTTGGGTGCCATTTTTTTTAACCCCCTCCCCTCCCGAGGATCCACCCCCCTATTCTTAAAATCGTTCTAACTCCGAATGATTTCATCCGATTTCGATTTTTTTCGACTCTAATGATAGTTAAAAGGGTTCTGCACATTTTTTGTTATTACAAAAATTTTGAAAAATCCATAACCGGATCGTCAAATTTCCAAAAACAGTCATAAATTATGTTCAAATTTTCATTTTTTGCCATTTTCATCAAAAATAAACGAAATACAATGAAACTTGTTATAATAAAAGTTGTTTAGAATGGTAAAATGAGTGCGTACATGTAAGGTGTTTTTTCAAAAACTGCTCCCCTCCCCTCAGGGTCCACCCCCCTTTTCAAAAATCCTTGTAACTCTGGCACATCTTATCTGATTCCAATTCTTTAAATTCCAAATTGTGGCCGAAAGGGGTTCACGCATTTTTTGTTATTATTAAATTTCGAAAACTGATCTTCCGAGTTGTCAACTTTCAAATAACGGTCAAAAACGTTTTTCGCAATTTTCATTATAGGTGGTGGGTGGGAGGGGGGGGGAGGAGGAGGTTTTGGGAGATGATGAAATTGATTTTTTAGAGAGTGCACAGAGAATCCGTCTTGTATAGCTGAATATGAAATCTCAATTTCAGTCAGCCTTTATCGCCCAAAAAAATTGGAGATTCTAGAAAATAAATTATTTCAAATGATTTCTCGAGAAAAGTACTTCCTAAAAAAGTTCTGATTGACGAAATTTTTTTTTTTTCGTTGGTCAATCTGAAAAACAATAAATCACCACGATTATATCAAAACAAAAAATAACTGGAGCGGAGAACTCTGCTAAAAATATTTTTTTTAACGAAGTACCTAATTAATTTACTAAATTTTTTTTGAGCGCCAGAGACTGTTCATGAGCAAACTGGGGCTGGAAAGAAATGAAAATACCTACGATTTTTAAGTTTATTTGTTTCATAAGATTTACTATTATTGTTCCATTGTACTGTACATAATTATTGAATAAGACATTTATTATAAAATTTCCATTACAATAATTGTAAATATTTCTGAAATCTGAGTAAGTATTTTTTTGACATTTCAATTAATAGGTAGGTATCACTAAAGACTGTTGGCCTCTCTGGTGTGCTAGGCTAATGAAAAATAGGTATGTATTGCTCGGAGCAGAAATATAAAATATGTGTTTTCTCTCATGACTTGATAAAATTTCTTTACGAATAGGGGGGGGGGGGGGGGGGGTGTAAAAATTATTCTCAACATTCGCCTCGTGTGATAATGCGCTGAGATCTTTAAATTAACGAGTTGGGAAGCAGATTTATAAAAGAAATTCGAAAATGTTACAAATGTTGGTTGATTGTGTACGAAATTGTCATGACATATAGGTAATTTTTAGAAAAGAGAAGGGATGGTAGGTAAATTGAATTTTTTAAATGTTTGTTTGAAATTCAAAAATTTCATAGAAACGTGCAGTTAAAGAATTTAATAGAACGCAGATGTGAGATCTCGCAAAAATTAATCTATTTTTATCTTACAAAAGATAAAATTTGAAATGATTTTTTTGGCAGATAACTATTTTCAAAAAAACAAAGGCATCTGTTTCTAACCCTCAAATACAATTTCCACCTCAAAAATACAATTTATTAGACAAAAATTATAAAAGTTTTGCAAAAGAACAAAAACTTGTGAATCATGGGTATCTTTACCCACTTAATTTACGAAAAAAAGTACTTAGTACTTCAACTTCAATAATAAAAAAAAAAACTACTTATGTTTCTAAAAATTTTTGTTGGATGTATCTTTTAACACTACTATAGTAGTGTTAAAAGATACATCCAACAAAAATAACCCTGTTGTAGTAGGTTCTTTGTTCGAATCACAACAATGATTTTGATATACGAAAAGGGCGAATTCCGGATCAACCTTACCAACATGACCTATCCTACGCGAAAGGTATTTCTGGCAGTGAATTTGTTGAGGTTGATCAACGAGTGCATACCCTTGGAAATCTTTACACCTCGTACCATTTTCAAATCTTTGGGTGATTTCGATGTACTTGGGGTCTTTCGTATACTCCGGTCTACTACTCACTGGGATCACCCAACACCTTCCAAATCTGTCCTCAGGTGACATTAGGATTCCGGGGTGAAACCCACCGAACTGGTCAATTCTTAGTGCCATTCTTTCCTTTTCATTGAAGAAATACCAGCCCACATCTAGAAGTTCTTGGTAGACAGGTATCCGAGCCGAAAATCTGAAATAACACATTTCATTTGAAATAGGTACCTAATCTAACGTTTTCAAGGTTTCTTGACCCTCAGGACAAAGTCGAAGTTATTTATAAAATTAAGAGGTGCAGTACTTAAATTTAAAGAAGTAGGGACCTTACCCTGCTCAGTGAACGAGTAAAGTTGGGCCTTTTCTTCCGCTGCTGCTCTCTTCAATCGTTCTTCCGGTATGTAAGCTAAAACAAGAAAAATATGAAATTAAAACGTTTGTCAATTCTGTCCACAGTATGAATGTCTTTGTGGTTTACTAGGGGGCTTCGCCCCCTGGGCCGCTCCGCGGCCCCAACCCCTGGCTCGCGCCCTCGCTTGGGCTACTCGTTTCATTCGGGCTGCTCATTTTCACATGATACATACATGATTCCCATTTGAAAAAATCACATTTAGTACGGTCATTTTAGGTTTTGACAAAAAAAAGTTGCCGGAAACGGGAAAATTCGTATATATGCCTTGTAGAGGGTGTATTTCAACATACCTGACTTTCTCTAAAATCGAGAAATATTTTGTTCCTCTTTAGGGGGGGGGGGCGAGGAGGTTGAAATTTTGGTTTTTCGGCTATAACTTTCGAAATTATGCCCTAACAAAAAAAAGTTGAAACAAAAATTGTAGAGAATTTAAAAACAAACAATTTTTTTATTTGTCATTTTTTTCCAAAACGTCATGGAGAGAGCTGGAGCCTAGGAAAAAAACAATTTTGAAAATTTTCCATTAACACAAATAATTGCCGAAAATCGGGTTAAGCGATTTTCAGGAGCGACTCTTTTGCATAGTAAATTCTATTAGGTACTATGTAGAATGAGAAAAATGGGCAATCGACCCTTCATCTCAAATTAGAGTGGTGGATCCACTGTAGCTACAACGAAAAATTCGAAAAATTGGTTCAAACAAACGTTAAAGAGCGTTAAAAGATGAATATTTTACTTTTTTTTACGTGGTCTCGGGGCCGAGCTATTGCAAAAAGAAAAAAGATCGACGCGGCGTTCGAAAATTTTTCACAAAATTTTAAACCCTCTCTTTTAGGTTTCAATTTGGGGCCAGGGGATAGATGATTATAAAAATCGAATTTAGCGACCACGAAACCCCCCGAAACCCACTTGTTGGGCTATTGGTTCGTTAGATTTTATACCAAGCCTACACACGTGTAATTTATTGAGTTGATGAAAAATAAGTAAAATAATCAAACACAATATTTCTCCAACTTGGAAAAATATGAATTATAATGGTAAATTTCTTCAACTCATGGGAAAAAATGCAGTGATTTTTCCCAAATGAATATTTACTGAAAAAAATCGACGGGAGGAGGTAAGTAACCCCAACTCCCTCTTTCGGTATGCAATTCTACACCCATCATGATTCAGGCAAATAAATATCAAAATGGCCCAGATTTTGGCTTTGCGCTTTATTAATGGTCTTACAAAAAGCCAAAAACAGAAATAACTCGAAAGTAGATATGTACATCAGAAAAACCCCCATATCCAAAATTTCAGGAACAAAAGTTCATTTCTCAACTTTTTTAAATTGAAAAAATATCCTATTGCCCTGCATAATATAAAACATTGATGTCATCAACGGAAAAATCTGAAATTTGGTACCTATATACCCTATTTTTGACCTCCCGAATCGATTGAAAACGGTTTCAAAACTTTTGGAGCCTCCAGAAAATTTTGGAAACCTCCAGCACAAAAGAAATGACTTTGAAAATGGTCCGACGGAACTTTAGCTCCTAAAAACTCAGATTAACCATATTGGCGACCTATATGATTGATTAAAAAACAATTTTCTAACATTTGTAACTGCCGAGTCAAATTCATATAGGTACATCTACATATCATATTTTTTGAGACAGAAAATTTTATGCCTAATTTATAGAAAAGTTGTCGTTTCTTGTCGTTTCCTCTCATTTGAAAAAATTCTAATTCAGGTCAATCGATGGAGAAAACGTGGTATTTTTGTGGTAGCAATGAACTATGGGCATTTCTTCCATACTTACTTGAAATTTCTAAAGAAAAATTTGAGGCTCCAAAAATTCTCGAAACCCTTTCCAAACGACTCGGAAGGTCGAAAACCGGTAGATACTGAATTTCAGCTTTTTTCATTGATAATTTTCATATTTTTCAGGGCGATGGGGTAATTTTGAAATTTCAATAATTCTCAAAAAATCATGAAATGAACTTGGGCACCTGAATTTTTGGATACGGAGTTCTTTTATGTCTAAAATTTTATTGCTGGTTGGGATACCTCTATAAATTTTGGTTTTAGAAACTTAAAATAATCAGAGGATACAAAAATCAAAAATTTGGAATAAAACAATGCAACAGTTTGAGCTGAAAGGTGCTACGACCTTAGCCACGCCCACTTCTCAAGCGAACTACGAACACGTTGCCGCCGCTGCGGCTGCGTTTCTCGCGCGTTGCATTCATGTTGAGTTAATACGGGTATTGAAAAGGCGTTTTTTTAATTTTTTGTACCCTAAATATTTTTTTTTTGAAAAAAAATTTTTTGATGACAAATCTACAGGTTAATTGGAACATTTAAAAAAAAAATTGACGAAAATCGGTCCAGCGGTTTTGGCTGGCGAACTCTTAATAGGGTTTTTTGTCACGATTCTTTTAATATATATGATGATGATATATTTTTTAAAAGGAGGCTATAACAAGCAACGCACCCTGAATAAAAACACTGAGCACTAAAGCCTATATAATTATATAGGGATTTATAATAAACGTCAAAGTGGCACCAGGGCTAAAATTGGCCAAAACACGTTTGGTGCCTCAATGACGTTATTTTAACTGATTTCCCGAAAAAACGTTGTGGCACCACTTAGTGGTGTCACAACGTCAATTTTTGGTGTCACTTTGACGTTCAGTATAGAGAATGGTGCCACAATGACGCTAACTATAACTACTCATCAACCAAGTGACACCACATACCATTCCTTTTATTCTCTCGATGTCTGAGACACTAGTACAATAGAAATGGTACGGCAACATTGCAATCATTGTATTCTCGCGGATCACTTAGCGCAGGTATGCTGGTTTGACAGAGGGTTAGTTTAATTGTTTTCGTTTTTTCGTTTTATTTATTTTTGTTTAGATTTTTTGCCAGGCAGTTTATTTTTCAATTATCTTTTCGTACATACCAAAGTACTATAATATTCCAATTCTCTAATCAAACTCCGATATTTTAATTTTTTTTTAAACAGGTATGGGAACAGGAATTTTTTTTTGTAACTGCGGCATTTTTCAATTTTTGTCACCAAAAGTCATTTTTTTTGAATGAATACAAATGGAAGTGATTTTAGTTTTTTTCACTTTTTTGGAGCAAAATACATAATTTGTCTGTATTTAAATAACAAGCTTAAAAATCAACAATTATGAGGTCATTTTTTGGTCCTTATTTTTATGGAGAATGATATTATTTGATTACCATCATCGTAGCAACCAACCGAAATTTTACATGTTTCTGGTCCCAAATTTCACCTTCTTTTCAAAAATGCGAAAATATTTTGGGTCCTCGCCTTCATTTTGCCCCAAATTGGGCTTTTCAATGCAAAAATTGTTGAAAAATTAGAAAAATTCCCTGTATAATGGAGATAAAATGTGTGAAAAATTTTTTTACACAACAGTTTGAAGAGAAAAACATGCCTGATTCAATGGTGTAATCATCATTTTGATCCGACCAGGGTTTCGCTTATAAATTGCATTCTAGTATTCGTGAGCAGAAAATGTTTCCAAAAAACGCAATATTTTAATCAAGCTATGTTTCCATATAATTCTGTTTTGGTTTATTTTTTATTCAAAATCAAAATCGACGACCTACCAACATTTTGCATGTTTCTGAACTCAAATTTCATGATCTTTCCAAAAATACAAAAATGTGTCGGATTCGCATCTCCCTTCGGCCTCAAATTGGACTTTTTGATGATGAAATTGTTTAAAAATCGAAAAATTTCTTGTAAACAAAAAATAAAATGGGCGGAAAAAAATTCTACTCATCAACTGAAAAAAAAACTTCTGTTTGCAATATGATGTGCATAAAGGATTCTTTTACTCATAAATTTTCCCCTTTGAAAGGTATTTCTAATTTTTTGGGGCTATTTTGGACACAAAAAGCCCAATTTGGGGCCAAAGGGAGGCGCGGATCCGACAGATTTTTGCATTTTTGGAAAGAACGTGGAATTTGGGTCTAAAAATGTCTGAAAATCAACGATTCTGAGGTCACTTTTTTGGTCACTATTTTTGTTAGAAAATTTTTACTATAGTTACTTTTTTTTGAAATTTCATTCCCCTGCTTGTTTTAAACCTAGTATAAATGGGTACCTGGATAAAATTTTATTTTTTCTCAATTACCTATTTCATTACACAGCAGAGGAAGGAAAGGAAAGGATTTTCTCCATGGAAAAATTTCTCACAAAAACACAAAAAAAGATTAAAGTTCAACAATATTCTGATTTAAGGGCATATTTTACACTTATTTTTGCCTAAGCTCGCATCTGTCAATCTGCATTGGGATTTAGGAGTTCGAAAAACTGAAAGTTAGATACTCGAAATGTAAAGAATAAAATTTGACTCAAATTTTGAAATTAACACTTCAACACTTTTCCAAATTTTCTGCGAAATCGCACTACGAATGCTTTTTCCATTACATAGATAGGTACCTAGTTGTTAACTAAAAATTTAATTTGGAGATTATTAGATTCTTTTTGAGAAAACATCCAAGATTTTCCAGTTTCAATTTGTTATTCAGTATACTTAATGAGAAAAACATTCATGTGATTTTTCAAACGATCTTGAAAAGTGTAGATTTTAAATTTGAGCTAATGTTGTTTGTTACATTTTGAGTAAACTACAATTTTAAGTTCGTACGAAATCCCATAAACCTAGTAGGTATAAATTGGCAAAGCAAAAAAAAACATTTCTCATAAAACTATGAAGCAAAGTCATAATTTTTTCATTAGTCGTGGGTCTCTCCATCTTTTTTCTACAAATTTTTGAAATCCATCCCCACCCTCTCAATTATGTGAAAAAAATTGAAAAAAATGTTCACGAATATGCGTCTACCTATAATTTTTTTGTTGCAAAAATAAAGTTGAAGTATGTACCTAGTGCAAGAGCTGTTTAGGAGGGGGGGGGGGGGGGGGGGCACAGTGGGTTCAGTAGGCAATTTGAGCGGAAAAAAATATCAATAAACCTAAAATAAGTATGATTTTTTGAATTCGAAATACCCTTGAGCAACGAGTACTAGCATTAAAAATCACCCTCATTGTGTTATTGCATTAAGTAATGTATGTAATTGAAAGTTGAAACATGTACTACAATCGAGGGTCTTGGTATTTTATTTTTATGTTGTATTTCGAATTCATTTATTGGTACCATTATTCTCGAACTTAGAAAAGACTCCAATTGGTCAGTACATTCCATTTTTGCGATTTATTTTAAATTTTGAAAAAAAATTCTAGTAATTACAACCATTAAAATTTGAAAGTAAAAATTTGGTCAAGAAGACTATTTAAAAATATGGTGCAGCGTGGGAAACCGCCAATTTCTGTGAAAGTAAGTTTGCTAATTTTCAACACTTGTATAGTTCAAAAAGTACCTATCAAAAAAAAGATACGTAATTTTTTAACGCTGAATCCAAATTTGATATTAGTTTTACATACAAACTATCAAGGGAAGGGGGGGGGGGAGTTATGTTTCCAAAAAAATATGCTTTTAATGAAAATCATATAAAATTTACAAGTAATTTCATTTCTTAATATCTGATTTTCATTAGAAACATATTTTGTTAGGAACATACATGGACCCCCTTACCCCGCCTCCGAGAGGCCAAGTACAAAAATATCATAATTGGATTCAGCACCTTTGAAAATGTAGATTTCGAAACCCATGTCAGCTTTACTCCCCATTTTACATTATTCACCTCTCTCATCCTTTCCTAAGTTCTTGATCAAAAATAATATCAAATTTGGATTTAGAACCCTTGAAAATGTAGATTTGGACACCCATATCAACTCTAACCCCCATTTTACATTTTACACCTCCTCCCCTCAAGGGTCCTGGTGGCTCATTCTATGTCAACTCGACCAGGTTTTGACCTTGGGTCTTCCGATTTCGCTCACAATTTTTTTACGAGTTCTCCTCGATGGTATAATGAAGGAATCACCGTCATTCCGATCCTAATCCTTCACGGGGGCGGGGGGTGGCCCTTGTAATTTTCGTATAATTGGGATTTTTTGCGAAATTGCTCAACTTTGAAGGAGCATATCTCGAGATTGGTTAGGTCTAAGATAAATCTATTCATGCTGTTTTGTAGAGAATTGAAAGGAGATTCAAAATTGATAATCACTTTTTGAAAAGTTCAAAGTTGAGCTTTTGTGATGGAAGCTCAACTTTCATGAAAAAACACATGCAAAAAATCGGAAATAGCATGTGTCATATCGATTTCTACTAATTCGAGGGTGCTGAGCTCGATTATCAACTTACTTTCTCGATCCTCCTCCTTCGTTCTCCACACTGACTCCAAAATTACTAAATCATTTAAAAAATCAATGTGTTTTTTCAAAATTGGGGGCTAGGGGAGCACTAAAGGGTCAAATCCCAAAAATAAGCAAATATTCGAACTCAGCGCCCTCAAAAACCCAACAAACGACACGTCATACGTTATTTTTCATTTTTTCTGAATTTTGACCTCATTAGAGGGCTGATAGGGAGGTTCAGAGGGGTCGAATGAAAAAACCAAGCACACATACGAATTCAGCGCCTTCGAATTAGTAGAAATCGATATATTACTTCACTTTTTCCATTTTTTTGAATTTTGACCAAAATTTGGGACCCCTGTGCCCCCCAGGGGTATTGAGATCCCATCTTGAAAAGTAATTAGTTGAAAAATACATCAAAAGTTCTTTTCATAGTAATTTTTTCAGATTTTTTAATGGGGCCCTTCATCTTTTATACTTATCATGAAAGTTGAGCTTCCATCACAAAAGCTCAACTTTGAACTTTTCAAAAAGTGATTATCAATTTTGAATCTCCTTTCAATTCTCTACAAAACAGCATGAATAGATTTATCTTAGACCTAACCAATCTCGAGATATGCTCCTTCAAAGTTGAGCAATTTCGCAAAAAATCCCAATTATACGAAAATTACAAGGGCCACCCCCCCGCCCCCGTGAAGGATTAGGATCGGAATGACGGTGATTCCTTCATTAGACCATCGAGGAGAACTCGTAAAAAAATTGTGAGCGAAATCGGAAGACCCAAGGTCAAAACCTGGTCGAGTTGACATAGAATGAGCCTGGTGCAAGTCGAAAATTACATAAATTCCATTATGAAAAAATTTCAATTTAATTCAGCAAAATTTACACTAACATTTTGTAAAAGATTTATTCCGACAAACAATGAAGTAAAACAAAACAATCAGAAGTGATGAAATTGAAAACATTTTTTCAGTAAAATTTTTTATCCAAGAAGTTAAATCTCTACACTCCTTTTTTCTCACAATTCTATCGAAATCATTATCCTGTGCAATAACAATGAGGTGAAACCTAAATAAATTTGACAACAATGTATGGTGCCTCATTAACTCTCATTACCTACATAAAATTATAGATTTTGCATGGTGCCTCACTGACATTATTTATATTCGTGGTGTCACTTTGACGTTCAACTTGCTGGTGCCCCTTTGACGTTAAGTCGTTATAGGTATAGGTACAATATAACTCTCATCTATGATATACAAACTCCTAGGTACTTGCCTTGCACATCAGGATTCTTTTCCAGGTCCAAGTAACTCAATCTCGCAAATTCCGCCATTCGACCCGCATCTACCTGTTTCAATCTCGCTAATTCCGCCATTCGACCCGCATCTACCTTTTTCAATCTCGCAAATTCCGCCATTCGACCCTCATCTACCTGTTTCAATTTTCGGTTTTCGGCTTTTAAATGTTCAATTTCTTTTCGCATTGCAGATAAATCATCATGACTCGGATCAGTGACTGGATGAGCAAATGTATATCGCGCAACTGCAATAACACATGGAATAACTGATCAGTAAATAAATTGAAAATAATAATTTTCAATGAAATAATTCGTTGGAAATCACTCACCAATATTGAGCACAAACAATTTTACAATAAACCGAAGCATATTTTGGATATTTTAAAATAGGTACTACTGTCTACCTATAGCGTAGAGTGCAATAAGCTTAGAGGAATACAGATCACACAGCACTTTGACTCTAGATGAAATTACACAAAATAAATCAAGATCAAGATCGCCATACTCGATCTAAATAACTGTGATATGGGAAAACATGAAAGCCGATTAAATACCATGTCTGTAATTTTTTTTTAATTAATAAGACTGATTTCGGTTATCTACACGATTAAATAAATTTATTTAGAATGTCAGAAATTCAAATTAAATAGATACCTACCTAATATAAAGATGATGAAATTTCTATACCTATTGAAAAACTGGAAGTTAATAGGTTGGCTAGATAAAGGGAGACGCTAAGTGTAAAGTTTAAGAACGTGAAATCTTGAGAGGCTATGTAATTTGCAGACTGTTTCATTGATTGAACTTGAGGCTCCGCTCAAGCTCAAAAGTAACCAAACTGTTATTGTCTGTGACCATGATTTGAATCCTTTTCTTTGTTGTCAAATAAATCAAGTCCAGAATTATAGAGCAGCAGTAGTCAATCATTTGTAGAGGTTTCGAGATCGAAAATAACTTTTTCGAAAGCAAGGATTGAAAAACATTTTAAAAGAAGGAAATTTCAAAAATTCTGATTTTTCAATTTTTATGACGAATAAAAATTTTTTTCGATCTTGTCTATTAATTTAAAAAAATTATACAAAGTTTTTATTTCAATTTTCAAAACTTCTTTCCCATCAAATTTAAAACATTTTGAAGTAAGTACCAATGTCAACTTCAAAAACTCCAGATGTTGAATAAAAAATTATCGAGTGAATATAACAAAATGTTTCAATTTTTAAAATATCATTAATACAAAATATTTCTGATCGAACTTTCTTCAGATTTTTTGTTTCAAGATACGTTTTTGGTTCCTTCAATTTTAAAGTTGGCCAAAAAATCATTATAATGTGAGATTTGAGATTTGTTTAGCTTTAAAGGTATGTACTAAAAATTTTCACAACTAAGCAGAATTTTTTTTTTAATGAAACTTTTTTTTTTAATTTTGACAGACAAAGCAACAAGTTTATCTGAATTTTTCTCCGAATGATGTCTGGTTGTAATCTCCCTCAAGTATGAGGGTCTACTTATCAAATTTTTTTTTTTTGAGGGCCACCCAGTCCCAAGAGGGCGGGAGAAATATAGACTACGACTCATTTTTTAAATCCATCAGTCAAGAAATTTTCATCTTCACCCCCAGTTAACAGAATTCCACTACCTCCTCCCACTTTCCACTTCCAACCTCCTAAATAATTTCTCTTCACCAACGAAACAACATTTCCAACCCGAATAAAACACACGAAAATATTCGTAAAAATGGGAACTTTGCAAACCACTCTTCGGATATTTTTGATTCACCTATATTCAGGAAAGAAAATAAGAAATTTTTATATTTATGCTCGGAAAAAGGGAACGTAATAACGTACACGTGTAAGTAGCTCTAAAATTCGAATAGAAAATTTAATCCCCCCCACATAAAAAATTTATAGGTTACGGTATCAGTGAAAAGTTGATTTCGAGTAGACTCATTGAGAGACGAAGCTTAAAATAAACACGTAATATCGTCATAAAGATAAATATTGTACACGATTAGGTTTTTTTTCGCTAGTTAGGAGTCAGCTGATAAAATAAACGTAGGTATATGTGTACGTAGACGTATTTTTCATTCTTATTCAAATTTAGTCGTACTTATGGCTACGATTTTTCATAACAGAAAATCGTCTGTAACTCGGAATCCTTTCATACGATTTGGCTGAAAATTTTGTTGGCGTTTCTACATCGAAAATGACTTTATCGGAGGCAGAGGGTTTATAAGTCGGGAGATTTTTCAAAACAGAAAATCACCCGTAGCTTGGGCTAAAATCGATCAAAATTCAATTCGCATCTATGATATACAAACTCATATACCTATACTTGCCTCGTACATCAGGATTGTTTTCTAGCTCCAAGTAACTCAATCTCGCGACTTCCACTATTCGATTCACATCTATCTTTTTTAATTTTGCGTTTTCAGTTTTTAAAGCTTCAATTTCTTTTCGGATTTCAACTTAATCATCATTAAGTACTCCGATCAGTGACTATGGCTGTGCGAGTAGACTGTAATAACATGTGGAATAACTGATGAGTAAATAAAATGAAAATAATAATTTTCAATAAAATAATTCTTTGGAAATCACTCGCCAATTTTGAGCACAAGCAATTTCACAATAAACCAAAACATATATTTCTGATATTTCAAAATACGTGTAAATGATCATTTTCTTTAGCGTAAGTAGGTATTAAGGTATACTTAGTGCATATACGTAGCGCGAGAAGCTTTACAGATCACGTAACACTTTGACTCGAGATCATTGGCGAAGATATAGGGGACGTGGTGGAGGCTATAGCTCCCCAAATGTTGAATTGGCCCCCCAAATCATTCTTGTGCATATTATACGATGTTTCTCTCAAAAAATTTCATAACATAAACCAAAGTACTTAATGGAATTTTTTCGTCCAAAAAACTATTAAAAATAGTATTATTTTTTTTCAGAAATCTTAGTCCTCGCTTAGATCGCGCATGTAAATTCTAAAGTATGGATGAAAAATGAGGGTTGAGAATTTCGACTTCTTTTCAATAGGTACTGAAATATTGATTTAAGAATGAAGAAATTTCAGTTTTTGGATTTTTTTTAAAATTTTGCTCTCGCTTCGCTCGGGCTTAATTTACACAATTGTTTTTCAAAACGACGGTATGAACTCTCTTCTTTTCCAATTTATACATTTGAATATTTTGTAGTGAGGAAAATTGAATGGCTCTCTGAAAGAAGGGCCTAATTACAAACACCTTGTTTTGAGAAAAACGCATTTTAAGTTTTCGTATACTATTTTCTATTAAAATGTACCTAATTGTTTTTCAAATTTTATGATGGCCAAACATTCCTCTTGAGAAATATTCGTTCGAAATTAATTTTGATAGCTTAATAATTTTTTTATTAATTAAAGCGTGATAGCGGTAGTTAGGCCCTTTTTCAGAGAATGACTTTAATACCTGTTTTAAATGAACAAAATCATGAAAATACCTCGTTGATCGTTAGAAATTGTTTAATGAAATTAAATAAAATCATTTTAAAAAAGTATTTTCATGATTTTGTTCATTTAAAACCGGTATTAAAGTCATTCTCTGAAAAAGGGCCTAACTTTCGCTATCCCATTTTCATTAATAAAAAATTATTAAGCTATCAAAATTAACCACTTTGGATATTCATCGACGGTTACATCTTTGCTGGGAATAGGATATTTGAATGGTTATCTGAAAAAAGGGCCTAATTACAAACACCTTGTTTTGAAAAATGGAATTTATCAAAGAGGTAGGTAACTTTGACGTGTAATTTCAGACAATCTATGGTAGGCAGCGCTACCAGACCAACTTTGATAGATAGTATATCCATCGTAGATTCCATTTTCGGAGAGCCATTCAATTGTCTTCATTTATTAGTGAACTCAGTGTAGATCTGAAGTAGAATTTTCACATTTTTTCAATTTTTTCTTGGAATCTAGAGGTGGTAATTACGGAATACCTAGGTTTTAAGTCAAAAATTATCACGAACTGAGTACCAATTTTTTTTGATTTTTAGTAGGTACCTGTTCGGCAAATTTCTTCTTTTTTAATAATTTTACTCTGCAAAATTTTCACTTTCACGTTTCCAGATTTTTGCCCAAATTTCGTCTTTGTAAAAGGATTCAACAAAACTCATAAATATTATAGCAGTGGACGATTTTTTTGTGTGAAGGGGGGGGGGGGATCAAAAATGAACATTTTCCCAACTGGAACTCAGCAGCGCCTCCCCCCCCCCAGTTACAGTCTATCTCCGCCTATGCTTGAGATGAATTTTCACAAAATAATATCAAAATCAAAATCACCATACTCGATTTAAATAGGTAACTCTGATATGGGAAAACATAAAAGCAGATTAAATACCATGTCTGTATTTATTTTTAATTAGTAAGACTGATTTCGGTCATCTGCACGATTAAATTTATTTAGAATGCCGGAAATTAAAATTAAATAGATAACTACCTGATATAAAAATGATGAAATTTCTATACCTACTGAAAAACTGGGAGTTAATAGGTTGACTAGATAAAGGGAGAAGCTAAGTGTAAAGTTTAAGAACGTGAAATCTTGAGAGGCTATGTAATTTTCAGACTGTTTTATTGATTGAACTTGAGGCTCCGCTCAAGCTCAAAAGTAACCAAACTGTTATTGTCTGTGACCATGATTTGAATCCTTTTCTTTGTTGTCAAATAAATCAAGTCCAGAATTATAGAGCAGCAGTAGTCAATCATTTGTAGAGGTTTCGAGATCGAAAATAACTTTTTCGAAAGCGGAGGGTTTATAGGTCTAGAGATTTTTCATAACAGAAAATCGTCCGTAACTTGGAATCCTTTCATACGATTTGGCTGAAAATTTTGTTGGCGTTTCTACATCGAAAATGACTTTATCGGAGGCAGAGGGTTCATAAGTCGGGAGATTTTTCAAAACAGAAAATCACCCGTAGCTTAGGCTAAAATCGATCAAAATTCAATTCGCATCTATGATATACAAACTCATATACCGATACTTGCCTCGTACATCAAGATTGTTTTCTAGCTCCAAGTAACTCAATCTCGCGAGTTCCACTATTCGATTCGCATTTACCTATTATTTTTTAATTTAGCGTTTTCAGTTTTTAAAGCTTCAATTTCTTTTCGGATTTCAACTTATACTTAGTGCGAGAAGCTTTCAAAAATACAAATCACATAGCACTTTGACTCGAGATCATAGGCGGAGATATGGGGGGGGGGTCATGGGGGGAGAATAACCCCAAATGTTGAATTGCCCCCAATCATTTTCGTGCATATTATAAAATGTTTCACTCAAAAAATTTCATAAATACCAAAGTAATGGAATTTTTTCATCCAAAAACCAGTGATGTGGGAACGGAACGGAAACGTTTCCAAGAAACGCTCGGAAACGCTCAATTTTGAGGAACGGAAACGGGAACGGAAACGCCCTGCAATAATTTTAAGAGAAACACAAACGTGAATGGAAACGGAAACGTTTCTTTAAGGAAACGAAAACGGAACCGGAAACGCGAAAAAAACGCGTTTCCGGCGTTTCCAACGCATTTTTATTTTTTTTCATAAATTTTGATCTCAACTGGTGTCGAAATGTCGAAAATATTGAATTTTCTTCAATTGTAATTTACATGGCAAGGTGTAATATATAATTTCATACACCCATAAAGGATTTGTAGAAAATTTTTTCATCGTGAAAATTTTTGGGATTTTTGGTAGCTTGAATTCAAAATCATACTGATTTTTTTCCTAGCACTGGCCTACTTTGATCAATATAAAATTATAGTTTTTTGAAATTTGTAACTTTTTGTTCAAATCCATGTTTTTTTGGAAAACAATTTTCCTAGAAAAAATATGAATTTGAACTCAACTCTGCAAATTTCGGAAAATTGTGTTTTGATCGATCAAATAGATCACTAATATTGGTAATTTGAGGTTACAGGGTACTGAAGTTCATATGAGCCATTCTTATGGGGTTTTCTTTAGCGTTAAAAATTTCTAAAATTTTCTGGAGACTCTGAAACGTTTCGAAACCACTTCCAATCAATTTGGGAGGTCAAAAATAGAATATAATGCCAAATTTTATCACTTTTCTTTGATTTTAAAGAACCCCCTAGGCCGCTTCGCGGCCCCCACCCCCGGCTCGCGCCCTCGCTTCCCTTAAACTGCTCACTTGGGCTGTTAATGTTTTTCAACTAATTATTTTCATTTTTTTAAAATACATTTTCGATATTTGGAAGTGAAAAAATATGAAAGGAAGTATACAGTTCGACTTTTTGGCCCTTCTCCCCAAAAATCCTTGAGCCGGTAGTTCAAAATTGTTGTTCAATTTTTTTTCAGCATAGGCAACCCTTTGAGCGCAAGGTTTAGCAGAGTGCTTTGGCCTTGAAAACCAATTTCGACCGCTCTTACGCTCAAAGGGTTGCATATGCTGGAAAAAATTTTGAAAAAAATTTTGCACTTTTGCTCAAGTATTTTTGTGGAAAGGAGCATGTTTCATTTCAAATTTTTCTCATTTTTCGCTGAGTTTCGTGGAACAAAGTATCAAATGTATACCCCCCTCCACCCCCATCACACGAGATAGGGATTTTCAAAGTATTATAACATGAAAAAAATGTCTTTCTTATACATTAAAAGTTCTATTTTTTCAAAACTTCGCCCTCGCTTCGCTTGGACACAAACAAAATCACACTTCGAGGATCTATCTGAGACCCTTTACCCCCCCCCCCCTCCCCCTTAAAATCCTCTAGTATTTCAAGTCTCCCTTCCCAACTTTTGTACCTCCCCAGCTTCCGACGACGTCATTGATCACTACCTCAAGGAAGAGTTACGTGAGCATAATTAATTATATTGTTCTGATCGTCAACAACTCTCAAGAACCTCATGTACAAAATTTCAGGTGATGAAGTTGATTTTTCAAATTTTTGAAATTTTAAAATTATCTCATCCCCCAAAATATGAAAATCATCTCATCCCCCAAAGGCCATAATATGGAATATAAAACTGAAATTTGGTTTATGATACCCATTTTCGATCTCCCGAATCCATTAGAAACGGTTTCGAAGTCTCCAGAAAATTTTAGAATTTTTATCTTTGGAGAAACTCCCATGAAAGTGGTTCGTATAATCTGTTCCGCGAGTGAAAAACGTGCGCACTCGCGCAGTGGTTCTGCATAGAAAGAGAAATTTTTCGTGTCCTGTAATGTAATTTGAAAAAAAATCACGGAAACAGAACATATCAAAATGAAACCTTGACAAGTGTCAACCCCGGAGTTACCGTATCGGACAGAAAGGCAGCTGCAATAACGATGACGAAGGACGACCGTGGAACGTCGCTGGTGTCTCATCGTAGGACAACAACTTTACGTAAACTGGCGTTAACTCGTTAATACCAAAAGTTGAATTTAAATCCCTAAAAATCAAAACCTTTTTTTTAAAATCATTTTTCTACACAATTTCATCACACCAAAAAACCACCCCCTTTTCCATCCTTCAGGAATAACATTTAAAAGGTCTGGAAAATTTCGAATAATTGGTCTGGAAAACCTGGAAAAGTCAGGGAAAATCATTTCTGAGATATAGTGGACACCCTGTTGAAAGCGGAAGCGAAACAAACATTTGTGCGTTCAAAAAGCACTATTTTTTATGAAACTAAAAAATTTAAGGAAGTGTTCTTTGTTTTTGTTTAGTAAAAAACCGTAGAAAAAAAAGTAAAAACATTTTAAATCTACTTACTAGAAAAATGCCCTAAAATTATGTAATTGTAAATTTGAAAAGAAAAATCATTCAAATTCTCAAATTAACTACCTAGTACCTACATAATTATGTGAGTACGGTAAATCATCGGATTATTATAATTTTTTATTTAAAAAAAATGGCACATTCGAAATCTACGAATTTTTTTTGAGAAATCCTTATTCTCCGATTTTTATATTTCGAAATTTAAGGACAACTAATGACGAATTGAATAATTTTCATTTATTATTAGCTTAATTTTCTGTGATTTTTTCCATAGGTAAGTAGTAAGTACTAAAAACAAAAAAAATGACCAATAAGTACCTAAAAAGAAGACAACAAAATAACATTTGACCTCTTTTTTTTTTGGATGCAATTAACCACAGTTTTTCAATTTGGCATTATTTTATCTATAAATGTCATAAAGATGCTACATATAAGCGCTCAAATAAGTCTAGTAACAGTATTTTTAACCACTAGATTCTTTGGTCAAAATTACACTAAAAGTGAGAATTATTTTTCATTCGCTCTTTGTGAGGAACTTTCAGGAATACGAAAAATGTTCTTTCTTATTTTAATTTCGACACAAAAATTGCAACTTTTGAAAGGATTTTACTCAAATTCTGGATCTGACAGCTGATTTTCCGTGCGAAATTTTAGTCGAAATGAAAAATCGAGTTTTCTTTTCATTTTATTTTTAAATTGATGAAAATTTTAAATTTTCAGTCATTTGAGGGACGAGTATATAGGAACTAAGAACACGTAGTTATAAAAACGTGAAGAATAGATTTGAAGGGAGAGTTTGACAATTTTTCTTACTTTTGTTTCTTTTTCAAAATCGAATGGTTCTGGAAAATAAAATTTTGATTTGATCATAAGTCCTGTGAAATTCTCGATACAGATTTCAATTTTTAAGGGCGGGCATGACAGGGCCACGTAGTCAACTAAAACCTCTTTTCCTATAAATCAATCTATTTTAATCAATTTTTGATCTGTAGAGGTGGCAGAGATTTCAATAAAGTTTTTTTTTTGACACACCTCAGATCACTTGTTTCATTTTAAAGTTTGCAGATGTTTTTGGTGCGTAATACAAAATGGAGTAGTGAGACTGTGTCGTTACGTTTTTTGACTTATGTGACCCACGTTTTTTAGGTACGAAAAATGTTCAATTTTTATGAAGTTTCAAGTAATGGAACTTTTTTCAAATATCTGGATAGGGAGCTGTGATTTCGGAATTAAACATAACATAAATATTTAGATATGTGACAGATATTCAACATGGTTATTGATAGATAACATTTTGAATAAACCTAAAAATATGTACCTAGTTGAATTAAAATACATAACACGTAAACATATTTCAATAGTGGTATAGTGATGATTAAAAATTAACAAGAATAGGTTTACGTAAAATACATATTCTTAGCAAGTGCCTAATGCAGCAAAAGTTTTCAGGTATCGCTGACTGACTCGAACATGATGAGTAGTTTTGTATCTTAAGGGCTTCTCGGTAAGAAATGAGTCGTACTGTAAAAATTACACGACTTTATTCTTCCCGAGTAGCTCTTGAAGTACAGTTGTATTGGAATACGATGATCTGACAAGATTTGAAAAATGAAGAATTCTAATTCATTCTATCTCGAATGTTCCAATTTCTAAGGAAAGTTTTTGCATTGCCGCTCTATTCCATCTAAAAATTGATTCACAAAAACAAATCTATAATATGAATGTAATCTAATGATGAACAACTCAAAATTTCTTCATTACAAATTAATGTTTCATCAATATTTTCAATGTAGGTACATAATATGCAGCTTGTGAAAGAAGTATCTATACTAGTACTTTACAAATAGAAAAAAATGGTGTTGAAAGTTGCAATTGTGATTACTGATGGATCGTTGATCACCTGCGTTGAAAAACACGAGGAATTATTAATCACGAATAAGTAGGTATATATTTTTCATAGCAGAACTTGGAGGTAACCTTACCAAAATTTCTGCTTCCCTGGAGTGATTTGTGTGAGATGGAGATGAGTTAATACCATCAAGTGAACTGCAGGTTTCTCTAATAATATAGACCATTTTTATGGACTTTTCTCCAGTGCTGGAAAATTCCAAAATTTTCTGAAACCTTCGCAACATCTTGAAACCGCTTCCAATCATTTTAGAAAGTCGAAAATAAGGTATCTACCAACTTTCAGCTTTTTACCTCGATGCGTACGATGTCAGCGTATTTTTAAATTTTTTCCAAGAAAATTTTTTGCCAAAAAATATGGATTTGAACTGGAAGTTAGGTAGGAATTTAAAAAAATTATGCTTTTCCTAATCGATCAAACAGGTTACCAATATGGGTAATCCGCGATTGCAGGTGCTAAAGTTGATATAGACCATTTTATGGTCTTTTTCCCAACGCTAAAAAATTCCAAAATTTTCTAGAGGCTCCGAATCGTCCCGAAACTGCTTCAGATCGATTCGGGAGGTCAAAAATAGACTATACCAAATTTCAGTTTTTTTTTTGTTGATTAGATCAAATTTTTACATTTTGCAGGGCGATGGTGCAATTTGGGAATTCAAAAATTTCCAAAATTCGAAAAATGAATTTTAGCGTTTGAAATTTTGGATTTTGGATTTTTTTATGATGTACTTTTGATTTATTTTTGTTTCGGCTCAGAATTTCACTTTTAGTTGGGATACTTCCCTCGTCAGTTCTGATGAAGACCAAGATCAAACATCTTAGGGTACTTACCAATTTTTATATAAATTCGCCTTCAATAAATCATGAAGAAAAAGAAAAATACATTCTGAATTATTAGGTATACGTAAAATTGAAATTTTCAAAAAAAAAAAAAAACAGATCAGACGTGTTTATGGACGAATTAGAGATTATAAGAGGTATTGTATCAAATTAAAAATGAATTGATTCTGTTACTCATTCGAATAGCTATACGATTCAGTTTATCTAGTTCAACATAATTCAACTCATGTTATATGTACAGAATTCTTAAGTAGGTAAATTTTAAATTCATCATCATTTACTTACGAAAACTTCTCCAATTAGTAATACGTTATATACCGAAGAGCAGAAATAATACGAATACTTATTACGTACTTATTGAAAATTAATAATAAAAGTAGCTTACCTATTAAAGTATCCGTTTTGTTGAGAAACATTATAAATGTTTTGAAAATAAAATAATAACGTAAGTATATGAGCATAAAAATTACCTACATATTTGACGTGGAATAAAAGAATAAGGGACAAATAGTGGGAATCTTAACACGTATAGGTAAAGATTTATACCGAAAAATTGAACTCGGTTCGTATTGAAATGAAAGAAATTGAGTAGCCCAGGGATTGCAAAATACACTTGGAAAATCAAACCAAAAATTGCACTTACGTCGCCCACTTTTTCCTCGTGTCACTAAAAAATGTAATTTTTCCAATTTTTTTTCAACATTTCAATCATTATTCTATCCATAGTAAAAGTGACTGTTTCGTACTTTTTTGGGGGGAAAATTAAAAAGGAGTTTGTTAGGAAGTTGTGCCTAGACTTCAAAACAATTTGATAAAAATTTACCCCTTTCCACCAATCCTTAAAATCTGATCATGTTCAGAACATTTGTTTTCAATTCTGTTTTTTCCGTTTTCAAGAATGATTTTAGAATAAATTAATGTTTTACCCAATAATATGTACTATTGGTACTACTCATTTTTCATTTTCATTTTTTTTGGAGGGAGGAGGGAGGGATCCTTAAAAAATATTAATAAAATTTTTTGAATTTTTTTTCCTATAATAATATTTTTAACCGTAAAAATCATCGATGGCAATTCTTCATTGTTATCCTCATCCTTTTTTCAAAATAAAGAAAAATGCATTTTACATACTTTTTTCAAAAACTAGAAAAGTGTAAAAAATCTGATATGATAATTTTTATGGGTTAAAATATTCATACTAACACCATTTTAGAAAAAAAAAAGTAAAAAAATTTCATTTTAGATTTTCTAAAATGAATATTAATTCTTAAAAAAACATTTAAAATGTTTTTTTTTTTCAAAGAACTCACGAAAAATGGGGTACAGATGAAAAATGGGTACCAGTGGTATTTTTAGGTAAAAACATCTATTTTAAAACAGTTTTTTTTGAGGTTCAAATTTTTATAATTTAAATTTTTTTTAAAGCATTTACATTTTTGGTCTGGTGGGAAGGGGTAAATTTGAAGCCAGGAGATTAAAATTTTTTCCACGTCATTTTAAGGCCTTGGCACAATTTTCTAGCTACTGTACATACTCTTTCAATCTTTGACCACAAAAAAGTGCAAAAAGATCATTCCCAATATTCACACTTTTGATTAAAAAAAATTCTACAATGTGTTACTTAATTTTATCACGTAAAGTATTAAAGATAAAACGCAAATAAATCAATACGTGCTAACTAGTTTATTTAAATCTACAAACAAAATACACATTTTTTTTTTTGGTTACTGAAAAATTTTTCATTAAAAATAGACGCTAAACAGATGAAATTTCACTTTAGGTGTTTAAATTCAACAAAAAGAATCCTCCTGTGATCCACGAATAAATAAATATGTAAAAAAAATTATCTCCATGATTTTTTTTTTCACCTCTTTTATAGGTATGTTCAAAGTACTTTTATTCCAAAGAATATTTTTTTTTTATGTACTCCTTAACATATTCCGAAGTATCCCCATCGTATTTTAATTCTACAGCAGCTGAAACCCAAAAGAGTAGAATCACGAATAAATAGAGCAACGATATGATAAGTTTGTATCTTTCTTTCCCTGTTTCATCGTTATACCAAATGAGAACCCCTTCAGTAATAATTACTAACGTGCAGAGAAATAATACAATATTGATTGCAAACCAAATTTTCTGGTATCGTGGCTTAACCTTCTTCTTTATTAAGATTTGTTTCGCCACGTAAAAGCACAAATGAAATTTATTCACGCTTCCATCGGCATCGTCAAGTTTTGGTAATGTTTTGTGGGTAGCGATATATTTTTCCAAGACTGATTTCCAGTACTCCTCGGACGAACCCGGTTTTCTAGACATTTAACTCGAAACAAGCAAACGAATGTACCGCGAATACTAAACCGAAAAACTGTTTTTTCGACTGGATAGGTTGCTTATATACCCCCAAAATGGTCATTATCGAGTGTTTCCAACAACAAATTCATTAATGAGGCGAATAAAAGAATTATAATGGCATGAATTCTACTTTTTTTGATAATTTATGAAAATATTGATAAGGTAATGATATTTACCATACTCTTTTCTGATTGGATCATGTGACTTTTTCGCGGGAAGCTTTCGGGTACACTTTCTCATACCTTGTGTGTCGCAGTTGACACTTTACCATGAGGGCATCATAGCTCACATTCCGAGTAGTCTTCATAATTTTGTAAGAATTTGAAAAAAAATTGAGAAATTGATCAAACGTTTGATAAAGATGTTACGGAGTTTCTCTTAATGATGTTCGATTGCGTGCTCAAATGAGCTTTCTTGTTTACTTACACGTCTTGTTTTCAAATGAGTAGGTATAGTTGACGTGTTTTCTGTTATCAAATTTTGACGAATTAAATTGAATTCGTTATTTTTTCATGTATTTTTTCACCCAGTGATCCAAAATGTATGTATCTTTCGTATGAAAAAATATTTAAAATTTCTTTTTGGAGAAAAAAAATGCCCATGGTTTTTTAGAACGATGTTTTAAACAACATAGCATCGTTGAAAAAAATTGCGAAATTTATATGGTGAAGGGGGGGGGGGGAAAGGTAGGCCTATGCTCAGTAGAAATTGCATTTTCCCGCACTCTCGTTGAATCTCATTTCGATATAACAATTTTTAAAATTCAAAATTTCTTATTGCAATAAAAAAACACTCATGAAATTAGCTGGAATCGTTGATTATTCGAATACTTACAGATGATTATTCTGAGTTGGAATGGCATTCCTATGAATTTTCGAAATTAAAGAAACTTCGGAAAAAATGGGTTTTCCGCTGGTGGGGTATGAAAGGACTCTAAATTGACTGAAAATTTCGAAAAATATATTTTCGGGGTCGATGTTTCTGGGGAATCAAGTTTTCATCATTTCATTTTGAGACGAACGTATTTTCAACTATTTTCTATTTTCGCCGTAAGCGTGTATTAGATTTTTTTAAATTCGTCGAAATTGGAAAAATCTACTGCAGCAGCTGAAAATTTTCTTTTTAAAAATCAAAATTTCACTGAATTCGGTTAGAAGGCTAAAGACGTTCCTTTGTAAGAAGGAAACTATTCTTCGTAAATCATGACTTCTTATCAATTCGATTTCCAAAATATCAACAATTATTAAACATGGTGGAAAATTGAATTTTCAATGTCAGCATCTTCCAGACATAGTAAATCATAAGAAAATTATTCAACGAAAACTTTTTTAAATAACATTTTCAAAAATTAAAACACCTTCCCTCCCTTTCCATTCACCAGAAAAAAAAGGACGATTGTCCAAAGAACAGATTTACCCAGCAATAAATTTACTCGAGTCGTAATCAAGTAGTATCCGTGATAAAAAAATTTCCAATTGTTATTGCAGTGGTTCCCAAAATTTTCAATATTTCTTCTTGAATTATCAGGACTATTATTCTAATGGCATGTTGAAGGGACCAATCCCAAATGTTGGTAATTTGAACTGTACGTACCTTCTGTTTTATGCCATTCAAGTAAAAATTTAGGTACTTACCTAATTTAGACTTGAAAAAGACCATTTAGATACCCCTTAAAATCTAACGCATAATTTTTTCAAAAAATGCTTGTATCAAATAAAAAACTTTCTTTATTACGGTAGTATGAATAAAGTACATAAGTGCCTAAGTACATTGGTACCGTGAATCCTTAAAATAGAAAGTTTACCAACATTTAGATGAGTGACCAGTTTGTGTGATTAAAGTAAATTTCATCAGTTTGGTGATATAGGTCGTTAAAAATTCAGTTAAAGACATAAATTTATGTAAGCAGCATTGGCGGATCTAGATTTTTTTTGCCAGGGCACAAAGGGCCGGGCTTGAGCCAAGTTGGTAAAAAATTTACATTTTTTGGAATGAAAATGGGGGGGGGGGGGAGGTGTTGAACACGAAAAATTACCTCAATTTGGAAAATTTCGAGTGCACTTATGTACTTGAATGGAAACTCACCTACATATATACTCAAGAAAAATGTTATTTATTTATTTATTTTTTAAAATAATAAAACAGTAAATTGAAAACAAATAAGTGGGTAGGTACCAATATAAAACAATTCGAATATTTTTATGATTAACCGTGAATTTCTCAAATACTTCATCTAACTGTAAGTTTAAAGTTTTGGCCAAGCCTTTTTCTATATGTATGATCAGTTCAGTAGCCAGCTGACGATTAGATTGCAAACTATTGCGTGATCTTTGTAATGAGAAAAGTCGTATGCTCGAGTGTTTTTTGATTCGAAGGTATAAGTTAGCATTTTTCTTCTAAAATTGAAAGCTTTTTTTTCCTGAAATTTGGAGAATTGTTTTTCAAATTGGTCAGAAAAAAATTGGTCAGGCCAAAGATTTTTTTGGAAGGGCCAGGCTCATGTCGGCCCACCCGTAGATCCGCTTATGGTAAGCAGGTACAGAATGGCAAAAACTTGACATTATATTTCATTACATTTCAACATCTTCTGCAACTCTGAAAAGTTTCGAGTAGAAAAACTGGAAACAATGCCACACCAACGGCATATCTACGGGAATGGAACTAAAACCTCATCAGACGGATGTATTGTGTTTGGAGCATAAATATGAACAAACTGACGACCTCGCGTTTAGACATCGAATACCAAGGGGTATTATATGCTTCAACAGTAATACTTCCTCCCTGTAGAAAACAAAATAAAATAAATATTAGTAAATTCATTAATAATTTGTGAAATGTTTGGTTCAACTGGTTGTATTATGTATTATGTATCATTAGGAATGATCATCCCTCACTTTTTTTTTCAAAAGTTGAAGAAATTAGTAGTTAAGAAGGCACTTACCTATGTGTAGACTGTAGACTTAGAAACGACCTTGTAAAAGGTTCACTCCTGTGGCTCTCTCCCTGACCCTTCCCATCTGGCTTTAAAGGCTAACAATGTTCAAAAAACTTTTAAAAAAATTGAAAAAATTATTTTAGTGTTTAAGATTATAATTATCTAAAAATACCATAATACCCACTTTTCATCTTTGGCCCATTTTTCAGAGCTCCTAAAAAAATATTTTTTAAATATTCAACAAAAATTTAAAGAAATTTTTTTGAAAAAATGGGTTTTATAATTATTTTAGCATGAATAGGTATTCAACTCCTTAAAAATCCTTGGTGGCGATTTTTCAATCTTATCTAAAATTTTGAAAAAGATGCCCTTATTTTTTCACTTCAAAAAATGGCCTGATGGATGAGAAGTGTTGATGGAAAATTACCGCTGGTGATTTTAATGAATTAACATATTTACTAAAAAAAAAATTCTTGTTTATTTTGAGCGTGCAGCGTGCGATTAAATAAAAAAACGTGATGGGAGTTTTTCTCTTTTTTTTAGGGGGGGGGGGGGGGAATAATCTATCAAAAATATACTTAGGTTAGGATGTGATCATCAAATGATGGAAAGACAATATTGCTTCATTACTTATTTTGGTCTTTCCAAAATACTGTGAATAACCGAACCATTCGAGTACAAGGAATCCATAAATTGAGTAAAGAGACACATATTTATTGGTACTGTGTTCAGAATCCGTAACTTGTGTTCGTATTGTGTTTGAGCTAGGATAATAAGGATAGTGCGACGAGTCTTCTTTGACATCATATACCAAGGAGTGGAGTAAACTTCGATGGGAAACTGGTCCATCTAAGTTGCAATTTTTCGATACAAAATGAATTTGAAAAACGTTTTAAATGTGTTAATCGGTAGTACTTACAATTAGAGAAATATGTACACCGATGGAACAAAGCTTGTAAAATAAGTACACGTTGATGGAGAATAATAAACATGCATTCAATATTGGACCGGTGATGAGGTCCTGGGCAGAACTATGTATAACCTATCAAAAAATTATTCTTATTAATTTTTTGAAGATTTTTCGGTTTGGGTTTCTACCCTCATTTTCATGAGAGTTGAGAAATCTGAAATTAAATTAATTTTAGTACTCGTATTGTTATTCTTACCCACAACAATCGACCAGCTAATGGTATTGCGATGCTGTATAATGCAAACAGCGATGAAGTACAGGAATTTTCAAACAACTTTCGTAAATTGAAATGAATCCTTAATAGGTAAATAAAAAAAATTGTCATTCTAAAATAAGAACAAAGGGTATGGCATGGTATGGCCGGATAAGGGGTGAATTTGGCCCCAGGCGCTTTTGGGCTCCTAAACACCTCAAGTCGTGTACCTGTATTGACTAGAAATAATTTTCACAAAATTTTGGACCCATATACCCCCTTTCTTTCGTAGCTATGGCCATTTTATTGCATCATTTTCAAGAATTTTTAATTTCAACGGCAGTGAAGGAAATTTTCTGTTCTTTAGCATAAAGTTACATCTCGTAGAGGTGTATTTATGATAATTTTTTCAACAATTTTGGTGCACTCTTTCACGTTTTTTCGGTCATTTGAAGTTTTCAATCGTAAAAAATACTATGTAAGCAAAAAGCGACTACCCAAGAAAAAATTCTAAAAAATTCGGTTTTTTATGTAGAATTTTTCTGTGTATTTGGTTTTGGCGATTTCTTTGAACAAAGGGCCGAAAATCGCGAAAAACCGTACAGAAATGTTGTTATTTTAGCAGATTTTTCAAATTTTGAGGGCTTTATACAAAAATAAATGACAAAATAAGAAAACCAATTCCATATTCGTGTTCAGCAGGTCAAAATACCTCGATAAACACCCTTTTTGCAATATTTTTGATTAATGTTTCAAAATTCACCCTTTTCACTGATTTTTAATGACAAAAAAGTGAATTTCGAGACTTCAAGTAAAACGATTTGACCTGCTGAACACGAATATGGATTTGGTTTTTTCATTTGTCATATTCTCATATGTACTACCTCTTCCTTCACCCCTAAACCCCCAATGACACCACCCTTTTCCTCTAACTTACATATATATAGTTCAACGTCTTCGCCGAAATCCCCCCCCCCCTTTAGAAAACTAATAATGAATCAATTTTGTACAGTGCAAAGAGATGCCAAAATGATAATTACGTAGAAATTTGAAAAAAAGTCAAGTACCTATCTTCGATGCCCTGCTCCTATTTTCGTGAAGCTTTTTTCAATCTCGAATTGCTATGTTGATTCTGGTGAAAAATTTCAACAAATTACTTATTTTTCGAGATCTATTCGCGTAATATTGTACCTCATTGGGACGATTCAATGTCAAAGACATGAAGGATACGTGGAAAAAAATTTCACCATCACTCCTCTTGGACGGTTTGTGTAGCTGAAATGTGACTCAAAAGATTTGAAACGAAAAATTTTCGATTTCCGACTAATTTTGGGAATATGGCATTAGTTATCGTGTATTGTAATTTTCTTGCTCGAGAGACCCGATTTAAACTTGAAAATGGGGAAGTTTTAGGGAAGAAATGACGAAATGAAAAAACCAAATCCATATTCCTGTTCAGCAAGTCAAAATACCCCGACAAACTTATTTTTCGCGATCGTTTTACTTGAAGTCTCGAAATTCACTTTTTTTGTCATGAAAAATCAGTGAAAGGGGTGAATTTTGAAACATTAATCAATAATATTGCGAAAAGGGTGTTTATCGGGGTATTTTGACCTGCTGAACACGAATATGGAATTGGTTTTCTTATTTTGTCATTTATTTCTGTATAAAACCCTCAAAATTTGAAAAATCTGCTAAAATAACAACATTTCTGTACGGTTTCTCGCGATTTTCGGCCCTTTGTTCAAAGAAATCGCCAAAACCAAATACACAGAAAAATTCTACATAAAAAAACGTATTTTTCAGAAATTTTTCCAGGGTGGTCGCTTTTCGCATACTTACATGGTATTTTTTACCATTGAAAACTTCAAATGACCGAAAAAACGTGAAGGAGTGCACCAAAATTGTTGAAAAAATTATCATAAATACACCTCTACGAGATGTAACTTTGTGCCAAAGAACAGAAAATTTCCTTCACTTCCGTTGAAATTAAAAATTCTTGAAAATGATGCAATAAAATGGCCATAGCTACGAAAGAAAGGGGGTATATGGGTCCAAAATTTTGTAAAAATTATTTCTAGTCAATATACACGACTTGAGGTGTTTAGGAGCCCAAAAGCGCCTGGGGGCAAATTCACCCCTTATTCGGCCATACCCTTTAATAAATATCCTTTACCTTATTAAACTCCATATCTGTTTTGAGCTGTATACGATCTCTTTTTCAAAGTTCTCTTCAATTGAGTTTCTTTGACCAATGTATTCTTCAGATGTACGATATTCTCTGTATGATTCATTTTGCTCAACCCGTAACTCTTCATTGTGGTTGCGTTCCATTTGTTGTAGCGTTGATGATGAAGTATTTGCGATTTGTTTTTCGTAAAAATTAAAGGTACTTTTCATCATGGTGACAAAAAGCCTCAGCATTTTCAACAAGCAATATACTCCAAAGCTTATTTGTATGGTGGACAAAAACTGAATGAATAAAATTATCGTCAGTATTATTGTGGGGTATGTTTGAAAATGGCCGTTGAAAGGATAATGTGAGGATAAAATCTCGCTGAGAATTTCTACATCCGGTAGAAAATATTTACTTAATAATCCAGTGATGAAAAATACGCTTGGACCAACGGATATAAATAATTCAAGCTTACTAATTTTTCCAGTAAATTTTAACTCATCTTCGTCCAACGACATATTTTTAATACGTTTATCCATGTTGTCCATGTAGTTCTCAATGAAATCAGCATTCCAATAAAATTGCGCTTGACAAGAGCACAACATTATTATAGAGAGTACTGGTTTAGAAAATTTCACCCACGTTATCCGGTTATTTTCCTCGTACCAAATCAAACAAGCTGTGTTCAAACCAAGCATGATAATGATTGTTGAAATGGTCCATATCAACCATATTTTCTTGAATGTTCGAGGGACTTTCTTTGTTTTCAAAATTCCACCCAATAAGCAAGTGCACCAGAAAAATTCATTCACTTGAAGATTTTTATAAATTTTAAAGTAGTTTTCGATTTTCCGTTTTTCAGATTCCCAATATCTCACGATTTGATGCACGATTGTAACACGTGAATTGCAAGGTACTGTTGCCATTATTTTTTTGTGCTCGCCAATTATAGATAAGTTGTATTGTTCTTTTGATATTTTGCGTTATTTTCTGATAATTTTTTCATAGTGTTTTTGTACTCTTCGAAAAATTGAAAATGCTCTTCACTCCAAGTGAAATCTTTTTTAGCTTTTGTCAGTCGTGTAACAGTACTCGAAGTCTTAATTCAATCATGCGAACTTAAAAACTAAAAATAATTTTGATTCAACGTATTTTAAGTTGGTATCTTTAGATACGGTTTATTCTCATTTTAGGGGTTGTTGGTTTTCAATAAATAATGACAGTTCTTATGTAATAATCTCTCATCAATCTTTCATTGCTACAGTAATGCCGAAAATTGTTTTTCTTGAATGGTATACCTATTGATGTTTATCGAAAAAAATGAAATACTACAAGGAATCGAATGTTGCAAATCAAAAAGTTCTATTTTTATGTTTGCCTTGGGCCAGAGGAGCAACGATTACGATTTTAATCGATTATAATCAATTCTCATCCCCCGATTGAAATAATCGGACCAGCATCGATTATTCCTCGATTAATCGAAGATAAGTAAACAAAAATTTCCAATCTTTCTGATTGGTCAAATTATATGTGACGTAATTTTTTTTCTAATCAAAACAATTTGAGTATCTGACGTCACGTATCTCTGGCCAATGAAGAATACTTAAATTTTAGGGACCGATTAATCGATTATTAATCGATTATTTTTGAAAACACCATCGATGTAGCATCGATTATAATCGTTGCATCTCTGCCTTGGGCGTAATTTTTAAGTCGCCGTGTCACTACGAATGTCTTTCTGTATGAGAGGTTTTTTGCGGGGGCGTTCGTGGGCTCAATTCGAGTTTTACTCAAAATACGAAAATATCCATTTTGTAGCAAATTTAACGTAGATTAATATTGTACATAATTATTTTTTTGAAAAATGGTGTTCTCGTCGAGTTATAAGCAAAAAAACCACTGCATGGGGTTTACACCCCCTTTCCCCGGGTTTGTCGCCCTTTGGGTAGCAATCTGAACTTAGAAAAAAATCAAAAAAATTTTGAATTTTAAATCTTCCACTGTTCGGTTAAAAAATGGTATTAAATTTCAAGATCGATGGGCTAGATTGGTATAGAAAATCATATTGCACTTTTTCGGGGGAGGGAGTGACTGAAATGCCAGGACCTCTTACCATATTGTTTGGTGTAGTGTCCTGAGTCAATTAAGCCAAAAAAATTTGGGTTGCGATTTTTTTCGTATACTCATGTAGAAATAAAATACACTGGATTGTTTCAATGGTTTAAGCAGTAAATTCGCCCAAAACATCGTACTTAGTCATAAGTAGAGCCCGAAGAAATTATTTTTTTCAAAAGTTGAAAGATGAAGTTGTTAAGAAGTCGTGTTTAAAACTTCAAATGAGTGAGCAATTCTAATGGACTATTTATTTTGTTTTTTTGTTTCAGGTAAGTTACCAAGTTTCATTGTTTGACTGAGAAATTTAGATAAGTAAGTAAGTTTCTAAAATTCTTAGGAAAATCTTATGTCAGTGATTGTTGATTAAGGAGTAAGGAATGAAGTAATGCTTCATTATTTTGAGTTGGTTTTTTGCCAAAATCATACTTTTTTAATTTTTGCTTCAGAATTTTGAGAATTTCCGCTTAAAAGTTTAGTAGAAATACTCTCTAAAGAATTTCTCGGGTTTTCCAGAGAATTTTTACCTAAACTTTTTCAAAAAAATCAACTGAGTCATCTTTCCTCCTTTCCCTACACGCTCTCAATTACGGTCTTTTCGGGCGACCCGTTTCAGTAAGTTAAAGTTAAGTAACTTTAACTTACTGAAACGGGTCGCCCGAAAAGACCTAATCTGCCAGTAATAGATTTCGAAATTTAGAAAAGTGCGATGTTTCTAATTCGAAATTTTGATACTTCGAAAAGTGCGACGTTGCCAATAAATGATTTTGATATTCTGGGAAGTGCATGAAAGAAAATTTTACCACTTATATTCTTGATGGTCTAAACATGAGCTGATTAAATTTTATTGCGAAATTGAGCATCACAGTCTAAGAAAAACCAAAATGACCATGATATAGGTACTTAACTACTTACGTGGTAAAAATTTCAGGTCGATTGGTCAACGTATGGCGGCGTTACATACATTTAGAATGATTTAAAATGACTTTGTCATGATTGTAAAATCCGTTGTAATGCGGTGACTTGACCGTAGTTCTACTGTAAATGGGGGTGATAGACCTCGACCGAGAAAAAAACGAAATAATCTTTAGCCGGAAACTGGTCGTTTCGATTTTATTCGGTTCTACTACCCGATTTTTTTTCGCACCAAAATTAAATCATTTCAGTCGTAACTCGATAACTCGACCGAAAGTTAACTGATCGAGCTGAATTTTTTACGACGTATTCTTGGTGCATGGTTTATTCTATACCTGATTAAAAATTGGTGCAAAACTGACCAATAGAATCGAAAAAAAAAACGAAATTACCATTTCTACAGTGCATAGGCGTGACTGGACCTTCTGTGTAGGGTGTGCCAAAACTTTGGGGCCCTCTAATGAAATCAAAAAAAATCTATGTCCAAAAAATTTTATATTAAAATAAAAATAATAACATTGAATCAGAATCGGAATTGATTTTTTTTTTCATTGAATAGATGATATTAGGACGAAATTAATGAGATAATTCAATCATAAATTTCCAAATCTTTTGACTTGCCCCGCGTCGTCATTTTATTCATAAAAAATGTGCAGATAATAACGATTGGAAAAATTCAATTCGTTAAAGTTCATGGACCAGTTTTATAGGATTTTCTCCAGTACTGGAAAATTCCAAAATTTTCTGGAGACTCCATAACGTCTTGAAACCGCTCCCAGTCGATCCGGGAGGTAAAAAATAGAGTATATACCAAATTTCAGCTGATTTCGTTGATTGAATCTTTTGCAGCGCGATGAGGTAATTTTGTTTTTTTAAAAGTTATCCAAAATTTGAGAAATGAACTTCAGCTCCAGAAATTTTGGATATTTCAACTCAAAGTAAAATTTTGAGCCTAAACAAAAATAAATCGAAAGTACATCATAAAAGAACCTTATATGCAAAATTTCAGATGCTGAAGTTTATTTTTCAAATTTTGGCGAATTTTCGAAATAAAAGTTGAGCAAGTGACCTTTTATCGAAAAAGGCAACTTGAGGACTTTTTTCACAACATGACAAAAAATATCCCATTAGAAGAATGTAAATTAGGGCATTCAGAGTTATTTAAATTCTCAGAGATTGTGTACTCGAGTTTGAATGATTTTTCCATAACTTGCGATGATTTTACAAAAACTGAGCAATTATTCAAAACTTCGCATAATTTTTCTAAAGTAGAGCGACTTTTTTCCACAGCCTGAACTATTTTCCAAAAATTGAGGAATCTCCCAAAACTTGGGCAATTTTAAGATTCTTTACAAATCGAAAAATTCTATGAGAATTCTCCATAATATCATAAAAATTGCAAAGTTTCCCAAAAAATAATAATTTCTCAAGAAATTGGGCTGTAGGCGAGTTTATTCCTAATAAATACACATGTGAAAGAATGGGTGAGTAGATTCCCATTTTTTCTCAACTCTTAATTTTTCTCAAGTATTTTCAACACCAGAGTTTTTTTTCGATCTAAAATTTTTTCAGATTTTTCCATGTTTAAAAAATGTAAGTATGTACTTTTCTGTATTTTTTCTCAAAATAGTTTTCAGTATTGAAAATTTTTTTGAAAAAAGGATATTTTCACCAGAACATATTAGCGGATTTTACCAAAAAAATTGTTCTTGGAAAGGAAAAAAATTGAAAAATTTGGGATAAGTAGGGTGTGCCAAGGCACACCCGGCAGTCACGCCTATGCTACAGTGCCCCTCGAAATCGGGGGTTTCGGTATTTTTCCGGTTGCTGCAGTCGGTTTTACACCGAAATTTTAATTAGGTAATAGTTACCCAGTCATACATACCTATGTAGTAAAAATTTCAACTCGATCAGTTGCCTTTTGTTTGAAAAAATGGCCAATTATCAATAAAAAAAATTCAGTTGTTGAATGTAAGTAGATTCAAATTCATCAGATGGTATGAATCTTCGCCCAATAAAAAATACAGGCTGTAATTTTTTATTTCATTTATTTTTGCTGAGTTGATAATAGATAATGTATAATATAATTAAAAAGTGATGAAATTAGTTCACAAAATATGAATTTTTTTGGATGCTTGGGTGCATCATATTATTATTAAACGCAAAGCTAAATTTAAAATTTGAATCTATTTAATTCAATTATATTAGTGAATAGAATAAGATGTATTGAGGTGAAATTTCTCTTAAAGTTGAATAATATAATGCTTAGATCTACTTAATGTGGTGTTAAAATATAATAATTTTTAGAATTTGTCATCAAACAATTTACTTGCGAGTACTTCAACTTATATATGTATTGAAACCGGTCCAAGTAAAATCATTTCGGTCTCTCCAAAATGCTGTGAACGACCGAACCATTCGAATACAAGGAGTCGACAAACTGATAAAAAAGACATACATTTATGGGTGTTGTGTTAAAAACCCGTATACGTTGCTCGTACTGTGTTTGAGCGAGCATGATGCAAATAGTTCGACGAGTTTTCTTTGACATCGTGTACCAAGGAGTAGAATAAACTTCAATGGGAAATTGACCCAACTAAAGTGCAATTTTTGATTTAGAAGGGGGTACATATAATTCATTATAAAAGGTAATAAGAACTTACTATCTCTGATATCTGTGTACCGACCCAACAAAATTGATAAAACAAGTTCACATTCAGAATTAAAAATATAGTTGCATTCAATATTGAAGCAGAAATATCTGAAGGATTGTGTATGACCTGTAAAGAAAAATAATTTTCAACAATAATTATGTATTTTGGAGTTGTGGAGGCGGGGTTTTCTAATATGTCTTGCTATCATAATACGTTATCGACACTTTTTTTTTTTTGAAAGTAATGAATATTATTAAGCAAAGGAACTGAATCTTTTTTTACCCATAGTAATCGCCCGGCAAATGGTAGTGCTATGACATACAGTGTCAAAAGCAATGTAGTACACCCGTTTTCAAACAGTACACGTAAATAGAAATGAATCCTGTGTAGTGAAAAAAAATGAAAATCTCTTATGTCTGTATACTTATACCTTATGGTAGATCACCAAAGTTGAAAATTTGATTTTTTAGTCGTAATACTGCAGTCAAGTTGCAATTTTAGGAGGCTAAGAAAATTTAAAAAAATTTTTGGAATCTAGTAATATTTTTTAATGGCTCATGGGTCTCAAAAATTGTCAAAAATTCAGTACAATCGTACAATAGAAAAATTTAAAAAAACTCCAACAACGATCAAATTTTTTTGAAGCAAGTAGTCACTAACTGAGTCCTGTAGAAGATTTGAATCATTCTTGAAACTTAATTTTTGATTGTATTGAATTTTTGGCAATTTTTGAAAATTGGGAGGCTGATACAAAAATGTAAAATAAGCAAAAAAATCTCCGAAAAAGAAGTAGGTCCCCGCCCAGTGGGTTTGAAACCCAAAGTAATGTCGATAACAAAATGTTATGATATAAAGGCGAAATCCGCCCAAAAAACTTCCTCCTCTTCTGCGAAAAAAAAATGAAAAACTTTTGATAATAAAATGTTATGATATAATGGTGAAATCCGCCATGAAAAAAATCCTTACTTTCTTGAAAAAAAATTTCCAAAATAAGGGTAAGGTGCCCCATTATCGCCCACCTTTTTTTTGAAGTCTCACCATTTCAAAATTTTAAGGGCTGGAAATATCATTGATGACTTAATGGATACCTACATCCTTCTCCTACAATTGTGGAAAGCCCCGGGCCATCCGTTATAATTTAGTATTTTTTAGGAATTTTTTTCTGAAACAATTCAAAATGCGAGGTCGAAATTTTGGGTTCCTAATATCGAACACCGACTGATTTTGTCCGGTATGAACGAAATATACTGGAAAACATTTTTTTCTTGTTCCTCTTTCACAGATGAACAATTTGAGACCAAAATGACAAACCTACGACCAAAATTCGAGAAAATTGAAAAAAAAAACATAATCGCTTAAAAACAACAAATTACATAAGATTTATAGGTGGTCGATAATGGGACACACCATAAAAATGAACTTTGAGTGATTTTTTTCTAACTTAAAGTTGTAATTGGGCTATTCCATACTAAAACGGACCAAAAATGAAGTCGGGTCTTCCGATTTCGCTCAAATTTTTTTTACGAGTTCCCCTTGGTGGTCTATTCACAAAACCACGATCATTTTTTTTCTAACCCTCAAGGGGGCGGGGGGGCAGGCCTCGAAAATTTTATGCAATTGCGATTTTTAGCAAAACGGCTCAACTTTGAAGGCTCATATCTCGAGATAGGTGGTACTTGGGAGAACACTGTTTGGAGGGTCGGAAAGAGAATTGATAGGAGATTCAAACGCGATAATAACATTTTGAAAAGCTCAAAGTTGAACTTTGGCAGTGAAAGCTCAACTTTCATGACGAAAACAAAGTATGAAAGCTACCATTTAAAAATCTGAAAAAATTACTGTAAGTAGTGCTTTTCACCCTCTCTTCAACCAACAAATTTTCAAGATGGAGTCTCTGAACCCCTGGGGGGTAGAGGAGTCCACAATTTTGACCAAAATTCAAAAAAATCGAAAAAGTGGAGTAACCCATCGATTACCACTAATTCGAGGGCGTTGATTTCGAATATGTATTTAGTTTTTTGATTCGACCCCTCTGAACCCCCCTTCAGCCCCCTTGATGGGGTCAAAATTCAAAAAAATGAAAAATAACGTGTGGCATATCGTTTGATAGGTTTTTGAGGGCCCTGAGTTCGAATATTTACTTATTTTTTGGATTTGACCCTCCAGTGTCCCCCTAGCCCCCCCAATTTTGGGAAAAAGTATGTTAAGGAATGAAAATATCGTGTGACGTATCGATTCCAACTAATGTGAGGGCGTAGAATTCGAATATCGACTTACTTTTGTGATCTGAGGACTTCCTCCCCCGCGCGCTGACCCACCCCCCTCCAGTAATAGCAACAACACTCCTAAAAACTCGATTTTGTATTCCCTAATAGTGTAGCATTTAAGTTCACTTCATCGAATATGTTTATACCACTTCACTTTTGAAATTTTATTAAATAATAGTTCGTTACTAGAATTCCAGGTTTTATTTCTATATTGCATACATATACGAGTCCATATTTAAACAGCAAATGAGTAAAAAAATGCGGTGGGGGGTCAGCACACGGGGGAGGAAGTCCTCAGATCACAAAAGTAAGTCGATATTCGAATTCTACGCCCTCACATTAGTTGGAATCGATACGTCACACGATATTTTCATTCCTTAACATACTTTTTCCCAAAATTGGGGGGGCTAGGGGGACACTGGAGGGTCAAATCCAAAAAATAAGTAAATATTCGAGGGTGCCATTTATCGGCACGCCAAGAATAAATGTTTGCACGCCAAGGAAAAAGGCGTATACACAACGAATATATACATTGCACGCCCAAAAAAAACCTCCACTCCAAAATTATATATTTAACGACAAAAATAAGAATGCACGCCAATAAAATGTATTTTAGCAGTCAAATAAAATAATCACGACTAATTAATCAAAGAAACGGATAAATTTTTTTTTTAACGACTATCTCGATCACGACGAATAAAATTATTTCCAACGCCACAAAAAAACTAATATACACATACAAGAAAAAAAAACTAACGGTTTACGATGGGGTTACTAAACAATTAAAGCTTTTTTCGACTTTGCTGGACGACCACGTTTTCTTTTCTGTCCTAGAGGAATCAGCTTCGCTTCGGAAGGAATGCTGACCAACTTCAATCGAATTAGGATGCCAATTTGGAAATTATGGAAATACGAAGCTAAATGTACCCAAAACGAGTATTTTTTTATACATGCTGGTAGGGTATTCTAAAAAAGTCACCGCAAAAATTTCAACCCCTACCGTTAACTATAAGGGAGGTTATTGAAATTGAATACTGCATTTAAAAAATCGAAGTTGTGGAAAGAAAAAGTACTATAAACGCGATGTTATTGCTGATTATTGGTGATACGAAACATTTCTTTGCGTCGTAAAGATTCAAAAAGGATATTTTCAGCTTCGTATTTCCATCATTTCCAAAAATACTGTGAATATAGGAAAAATAGGTGTTTTTCACCCTCAATTTTTGGGCAAAGAACGGGGTGTTTTCGAAAAAAAACGAACCTGTCTGATAGGAAATTACACGTAGAACATGGTTGTTCATAACCATTTTTCCATTTTGAGGCTTTTTTGAGAAAATATTCTCAAAAGTTTCGATTTTTTCCAAAAATGCTGTAAATTGTTGAAAAATAGGTGTTTTTTACCCTTAATTTTTGGTCAAGGAAGTGAGTGTTTTTGAAAAAGAAAAAAACCCTTCCGATAGGAAATTACGCGTAGAACAAGATTGTTCATAACTACTTTTCAATTTTGAGGCTTATTTGAGGAGATATTCACGAAAACCCGGTTTTCAGCGGACGTTTACCCCTCCCCTGGGGGTAGCGGAGGGTTGTGGAGGTGTCCATTTTAGTATGTTAAGTAGTGGACCATTACGAACGTAAAACGCGAAAAAAAAATCAGGCTTTAATTTTTGGGGGGTCAACTCCTAAAATGCCTGGACTATCTTGGCGTTTCATACTTTATTTTGATGTGATAACATTATTCTGGCGTTGAATGAATTTAAAATTATCGTTCGTTCATATTAATTCGTCGTTCATAATTTGGCGTGAATTTTTCTTTTTTTTGGCGTGAATTTTCATTCTTTCGTCGGGCGTTTGTAGGCGTGGAATCCCCCTTTTTTTTAGGCGTGCAATTAATTTTTAAGGCGTACCATTATATTTATCCCAATATTCGAACTCAGGGCCCTCAAAAACCTATCAAACGATATGCCACACGTTATTTTTCATTTTTTTGAATTTTGACCCCATCAAGGGGGCTGAAGGGGGGTTCAGAGGGGTCGAATCAAAAAATTAAGTACATATTTGAAATCAGCGCCCTCGAATTAGTGGTAATCGATGGGTTACTCCACTTTTTCGATTTTTTTGAATTTTGGTCAAAATTGTGGACCCCTCTACCCCCCAGGGGTTCAGAGACTCCATCCTGAAAATTTGTTGTTTGAAGAGAGGGTGAAAAGCACTACTTACAGTAATTTTTTCAGATTTTTAAATGGTAGCTTTCATACTTTGTTTTCGTCATGAAAGTTGAGCTTTCACTGCCAAAGTTCAACTTTGAGCTTTTCAAAATGTTATTATCGCGTTTGAATCTCCTATCAATTCTCTTTCCGACCCTCCAAACAGTGTTCTCCCAAGTACCACCTATCTCGAGATATGAGCCTTCAAAGTTGAGCCGTTTTGCTAAAAATCGCAATTGCATAAAATTTTCGAGGCCTGCCCCCCGCCCCCTTGAGGGTTAGAAAAAAAATGATCGTGGTTTTGTGAATAGACCACCAAGGGGAACTCGTAAAAAAAATTTGAGCGAAATCGGAAGACCCGACTTCATTTTTGGTCCGTTTTAGTATGGAATAGCCCAATTATTAAATAATTACATCAGAAACTTTGAACTTTTTCAATTACAAAAATATTAGAAACATTTAATTCAATAATTTCAAAAAAGAATTCCAAGGCGTGCAAGCAATTGCTAAAAAAAGTTTTTGGCCTTCCAAATTCTTCTTTTCTATTTTTCTCCGTGAGTTTTGGCTTTCAGGATGTCGGAGTGGTCTTATTTTTCGCTAAACGCTAGAGTCTGACCCGCACCCAAACAATCTTCCGTCTTATTACTGATTATGGACTTAGAAAAAAATTGCTATTTTTGTATTAATATTCAATATTAATTGTAATACACAAATACACTTAAATCTTTTCCTAATAAGTATTTGAGGCAATTAGAAAATGACGGAAATGTACAGTACATAATACCTTTGAAAGAAAGATTTCTTAAAGTGTGATAAAGTTAAGTTCTAAGCTAACCTAGCACGCACCTAATTTTGAAAGAAATGAAGCAAAGTTTTGGGGTAACACTAACACACGATCTAATGGGAAAGAATTCAGGATTCTAAGTTCATATTCATAATTTTCAATACAATTCATTATTAATGATTATTATCATGTGCATTTTTTAATGTTGTCGAACATTTTTTTATCCGTGGAATACAGATATTTTTGAGGACTTATTTCATCACTGAACCAAAATAAAAGGAAACTAAATTTAAAAAAAGTTTATATTTCATAATAATAACTAACTAATTACTTGAGAAATCTTTTGTTTCAAGTTACTTTTGTATTTTCTAACCGACTTATTAATTTTTTGGCGAAGTTTCGAAAATTTTCCAAGTCCATAATCAGTGATAAGACGAAAAGTTGTTTGGGTGCGGGTCAGACTCTAGCGTTTAGCTTATTTTTCCGGGTTTTCGATGAAGAATATGAAAAAAAAAATTTCGGCTCGCTGTCGCCCATAGCGCCGGAGATAGACGAGGTGGTCGACATTGGGCAGTAGGCGATAATGGGGCACCTTACCCTTAGAATTGGCATCAAAATCGAAAATGGAACAAAAAATAAAATAAAAAATGGAAAAAGTGGTGGGTGGACAGAGCTCTTAATCAGTAATTGAAAGTGTTTTTGTAAAATGAGAACACTGTCCGCCCACCACTTTTTCCATTTTTTATTTTATTTTTTGTTCCATTTTCGACTTCGATGCCAATTCTATTTTGGAAATTTTTTTTCAAGAAAGTAAGGATTTTTTTCATGGTGGATTTCACCATTATATCATAACATTTTATTATCAAAAGTTTTTCAGTTTTTTTCGCAGAAGAGGAGGAAGTTTTTTGGGCGGATTTCACCTTTATATCATAACATTTTGTGATCGACATTACTTTGGGTTTCAGTCCCCACTGGGCAGGGACCTACTTCTTTTTCGGAGATTTTTTTTTGCTTATATCAGTTGTTTTCTATACGTAGTTGGGTGTGCAAACTATTTAAATTCATCATTTGATTGAAATTCAAAAAAGAAAAGTAAAAAGTAAAGTAACACTAATTTCTACTAATTCAAAGATATTTTTTTCATTCGTCCCCTCTAAACCCCCTTCCCTCCATCTGAAAAATATAACTTATATTTCTATACCCATCTCAATTACGGTGCATTCACCAGTGTTACCCCATGTAGCTAACCAACTTTGTTTTTCCTTGAACGCTCAAACTGATTACTAAAATGAACTTTCACTATGTCATTTGCGCATCGCTACAGGTCCTCAGAAAGCTCAGATTAACCTGAAACTTTGCACGAATATTCTTCACACATGTGAAGGTGATCTTTGACTACTCCCAAACTTCAACTCCTTTTGGGTTTTCAGTGATAAATTTATGAAAATGGGTGATTTTACATGAATTTGCATGGTTTTCCAAACTTTGAAAATTTTTACAAGTCAATCCCCCCGGCCGATCGACTTGAAATTTGCGGTAAAAAATGCATTTTCACCCACAGAATCCGAATCCGCAATCAAAAACAACTTTAAAAACGTTGAAAGCCCCCAAATTTGGGGGGAGGGGCAATTTTCAAATTTTTCAACCCTTACGGGCATCTACACCATTACTAGAACCCATACCCAAAATTTCAAAAAATTTCATTAAAATAGCTTTTCTCCAGCTTCCTTTGAAAAAATTACCTCCAATTTACTGATTTTTCAAGTTTTTTTTGGGGTTCTGTAACTTCGCGAGCTTTTGTCGTACGAAGTTCGTTCTCATCTGAAATGAAAGAACTCAAAAATACAAGATACTTTTATACTTCTCGATTTTTCGTTTTGAAACGCGCCTTCCGAGAAAAACGTGTTCCAAAACGTGAAAATCGGGGTCGAGCTAGTTTTAGAATATAAGAGTCTGTTCGCTCGTGTTGCGTTTACAGTCGGACCGTCATGGTAGGGCGGGGTGAGTCGCGACCGCGACTCTTGATACTAATCGATTTTAAGATATTTTCTTTCATTTTCTTAGTTTTTTGAAATCACAACTTTTCTGCTGTAATAAAACTAAAAAAATTTCGACTTTTTCGATCCATTGAAATGTACATTATCTATGGGACGCCATGGTAATTAGGGTGGGCCGAAAAACCAAAAAATTTGATTTTTGAAAAGTTACCCCCGGCAAAAGTTGTTGGCTGGATAGACTAGAAAAATAAAATAAAAAATTTCAAAATCAATTCATATCTTCCGATCGCGCAAGAGCCTTCAATTCTTCCAAAATTGTCAAAAATTCAACATTTTCAGAAATTTAAAAAAAATTAAAAAAAAAAAAATTATTGAAATCAATTTTAGAGCTTATTTAGAGCTTATTTAAAGCAAAAATCACAACTTTTTTGAAAAAATCCATGTTTTATAGTTTTTTAAAATTTCTCATATGTATTTCTTCACTTCTGGAAAAAATTGAAAAAAGTTATAAAATACAGATTTATTTTTAAAAAAAGTTCATTTTGGTCTAGATGGTCACTACAGAAGCTCTAAAATTAATTTTAGTTAATTTTAAATTTTTTCAAAATTTTTAAATTTTAAATTTTTGGCAAGTTTTGGAAAAATTGAAGGCTCTTGCGCGATCGGAAGATATGAATCGATTTTGAATTTTTTTATTTTATTTTTCTAGTCTATCCAGCCAACAACTTTTGCCGGGGTAACTTTTCAAAAATGATTTTTTTTGGTTTTTCGGCCTACCCTACTCGTAATGTCTTAATGAAAACTTTACAATACTGAAATTTACTTTACCTTATTAAGCTCCAAAGCTGTTTCGAGAAATATCCCATCTCCTTTTCAAAATTATCTTCAATTGCGTTTCTCTGTTTGGCAAATTCTTCAGATGAACGGCTTCTTTCATGACACTCATATTGCTCCGCCAAAAGTTCTTCATTATGATTACTTTCCATTTGTGGCAATGTCGATAACCCGGTATTCGCGATTCGTTTTAAGTAACAACCAAAGGATCTTTTTGCGATGGTGATATAAATTTTCATCAGTTTTAGCGTGCAGTATATTGCAATACTTATATTCAGAGTAGTTAAAAACTGAATGAATGAAATGGTCACCAATACTACTGTGGGATAAGTTTGAAAGTCATCATTGAAAGGATAATGAAATGATAAAATTTCATTGAGAATTCCAAAATCCGGTAGAAAGTATTTACTTGATAACTCAATGATGAAAAGTATGCTGGGAGCAAAGGCTACAAAAATCTCAATCTTACTCATTTTCCCATTAAATCTAGATGCATCTTCATCAAATGACATACTTTCAGTTTCAATTCGTTTGTCCATGTTGTCCGTGTACCCAGGGACGGTTCGAAGGGGGGTGTGGGGGGTGTTACACCCCCCCCAGGCGTTTTTCCAGTCGGAAATAATCGGAAAATTCTGGGTTCAGTCGGAAATTTGAAACTTGTCACTAAAATCAAGATTTTTGAATTTTCCGACTAAGGCCATCATTTTGCCGACTCGGGACCAGTATATCAGAAGTGTTGTTTCTTCGTGGACAAAACCTAATTTCTCAAACAACAGGTACTTCACGATTCATTAGGACTGACACTAATGCGTCTTCGTCTGGCCTACCCTCATATCTCATTACCCACGCTGTGTAGTCCAGTTCGGAGAAGGCCGAAGTGTATCCCTTGAAAATATACCATTACTCTCCCTTTTGTTATCTAGTTTCTATTCACTCCTCGAATGTTCTACTTCAGGGTGTCTACCGGTCGCGAAAGTCGCGAAAAAGTCGCGAAATTTGCCCAAAATTCATCAAAGTCGCGAATTTTTCCGAAATTACTTCAATTTATTTTCGTCTTTTAAAAAACAGAAAAAGTAAAGAAATTTCACCTTTTTGAACATTTTTTCTAAAAATTTTCGCCCTCGCTTCGCTCGGGCTCATAAATTTTAAACACCTGTTCTTAAATTAAAAACCTTCTTCCCTTCTTTTTCAGACAATTGAATATTTTGAAACGGAAAAATAATATGTTCCTGTGGGAGACTGAGTAGCGATCACGATTGAGAATTTCAAAGGAAATATTGTGTCTATTCTCAATTTTTTTTTTAAATGGAGAATTTTGGAATTTTCTAAGGGATGTTTTAAAAATTCAGAAGGAGAAATCATTTGAAAATAGTCTCTTTTTTGCTGTTTTTTGAACAAAATTTTTCGAAAAAATTTCGCCCACGCTTCGCTTGGGCCAAATAATTACATCATTATATTGGTAATCTGCTAATATTTCAGACTTCCCATAAATTTATTTCTCAGTTTTAGAGTCAAAATCCGCGAAATCTATATCAGCCCATGTTATACGAGCTTTCCATTGTGTTAAAAATACCTTATTAGGTAAATGCTCAATAATCATCCAACAATTTTATCCATTCTAACATGATTTTTCGTAAAAATTTTCACCCTCGCTTCGCTCGGGCAGTAACTATTTCTCTTCTTTACCATGAAATAACTCACTTTTAGAAAATTTTTGTGAAAAATTGTCTTTTTTTAAAATTAAAGACATATGTATTATCTTCCGTGTATAACATTTTTTCTGTAATAAATTTTTGATCTCGTTGATTTTTTTTTGAGGGGGAGAGGGTGTCAAATTGAGAGGTAGATACTAGGTACCTAGAAAAAGGTCGCGAAAAAGTCGCGAAATTTGATTTTGAAAAATCGGTAGACACCCTGTAGTTTTTTCTCCAATATTCTACTTATAGATCTTATATTTTACTTTTATTATATTATTTTGTATGCAATTCGGCATTCTATATCCTGTGGTGCAATAAGTTAGTAAGGTGGGATGAAAAACCAAAATTATTGATTTTCGAAAACATACCTCCCCACAAAAGTTGTTGGCTGTGGAGAATGGAAAAATAAAACATTAAAATTCAAAATCTATTCATATCTGCCGATCGCGCGTGAGCCTTCAATTTTCCGGAAATTTCCAAAAATCCAAAGTTTTGAACATTTCGAAAAAATTTAAAATTTAATTCAAAATTGATTGAAATCAATTTCAGAGTTTATTTAGTGACTATTTAGACCAAAAAGCATACTCTTTTTTTTGTTGAGAAAATCGATGTTTTTTATTACTTTTTTCAATCTTCATAGGTGAAGAAACAGGAGAAATATAAAAAAGCTATGAAACATGGATTTTTTCAAAACAGATAATGTGTGTTTTGATGAACAAGCTCTAAAATTGATTTGAAAAAATTTTCATTTTTAGCATTTTCTAATTTTTTGAGAATATTGCATTTTTGGAAATTTTGAAAAAATTGAAGGCTCATGCGCGATCAGAAGATATTAATCGGTTTTGAATTTTTTTCTTTCATTTTTCTAGTCTCCCCAGCCAACAACTTTTGCGGGGGTATGTTTTCGAAAATCAAAAATTTCGATTTTTCGGCCCACCCCAGTAGTTAGTCGGAAAATTTTATTTTCTCACCCCCCCCCCCAAAAAATTATGCTGAAACCGTCCCTGCGTGTACCTTTCAATCAAATCTGTGTTCAGATAGCACAGTGCTTGGCCAGAGCACACTGATATTATGGTAAGTATCGGTTTAGAAAATTTTCCATACGTTGTCCAGTTCTTTTCTTCATACCAAACAAGACAAGCAGTGTTCAATCCAAGCATGATGATGTATGATGAAATGTTCCATATCAATAATATCTTCTTGAATGTTTGACTGATTTTCTTTGTTTTCAAAAATCCGCCCAGTAAACAAGAACACCAGAAAAATTCATTCACTTGCACGTCTTTATAAATCTTAAAGTAGTTTCCAATTTTTTGTTTTCTAAATTCCCAATATTTCAAGATTTGATGCGCGATTGTTACACGCGAATCACAAAGTACTGTTGCCATTATTTTTTTGCACTTGCCAAGTATAGATATTCGTATTGTTTTTTTGTACTTATTACGTTCGTTTGTGATATTCTTTCCGTAGATAGTAATTTTTGTACTCTTCGAAAAATTAAAAATGCTTCTCACGCCAAGTATAATATTTTTTAATCTGTCAGTTGTGTAACAGTGCTCGAAATGTTAATTCGATCATGCCAGGTTACAAACTAAATGTGACCATTTTGATACAACGTGTTTTAAGTCTATTTTTTTAGATACTTATTCTCATTTTAAATGTTGTTAGTTTTCAAGAAATGAGGGCAGTTCTTATGTAATAATCTATCATTAATCTTTCAAAAGTATGATGAATCCCCGCCAATTTTTCCAATTATGGGATGGTATTTAACAGAATTAATTTCAGCCTGATTGATGGGAGGGGAACCGTGCCTCTCCCTCGCCAATTTTGATGTTTCAACAAAAATCTCACAATTCACTGAATAACTTTTTTGTAAGGGGAAAAACGGGGTCATGGAAGCAACAATAATTTTTCACTGGAGTATAAAGAATCTAATGATACCGCAGTCATTCTTGTAGACATAATGGGGGGGGGAGGCGTGATACGAGCAGGGGAAGTGGCCAAATCGCGAAAATGACATATTCTTTAGTTTTACCGATAGAGTATTTGAATATACAATTTTCGCTTTTTAAAATTTGTATGGAGTATCATTTTTAAGCTCATTTATGAAAAGGTATAGCACCAAAAAAATTCAGCTTGATCGTTGGAGAGGGGGGGGGACTCGTAGCTCTCGCTCCTTCTCAAAATGTAATGAAAATTACACCGAATAAATGGCGACTGAAATAAGCCCAAACACGTTGACAGTTCTCTCTCCGTCGATAAACCTTTAGGTGCGAGGAGGGAGAACTATGGGTATAGGTATTGTATTTAGAATAAAAATAATAATAAAAAAGAGGTAGGTGCATTATTGAAAAATTCCTCCCCCTTCCCATCGAGCTGGTTGTTGAAATTTCAAAATTGGGGAGGGGGAGGCACGGGTCCCCTCCCATAGATCAAGCTGGAATTTTTCCTGTATGTAATACCAACCCATAAAGAAAAAAATTGGCGGGGTGGGACGACCGATATCTACAAAAAAAATTTATGTGTAAATGTGGATAACCCTATCTCGTATTGGCGTATTTTTGAAAAATGATTTGTTAGCTGGCAGGTGAATTTTCAAAATTTGGGTAATTTAATCATGTAAATGGGGTCCATGCAAGTAGTTTGAGCTGCTGAACACGGATTTGTTACAAATTTATTCGTGTGCCAATTTCGTCGAAAAAATTGTGTATAAATATGTATTTTGGCATATAAACACAAAAAAAAATTTTAACCAAAAATTACTACTTTATGAGTGAAAAATGGCGTGGAAAATGGTTTTTCGCATTTTTCAAGATGTTCTACCACCTAGAAAATTCTGAAAAAATATCACGTTGTACTTAGGGACTAGGTACATGATTTTTTTTTTTTCAGAATTGCATCTCTGAACCATCATGTAGAAAACTCGATTTGAAGTTTTCAGACACGAATTTCAACTAGAAGAAATCATCGAAAATTTTTTTCAAACCGTCAACTAATACCCTCAATATTTTGAGGTTTATTTTTTTGCAAAAATCATACTTTTTAAATTTTTACTTCAAAATTTTGAGAATTCCCCCTTAAAAGTTTAGTAGAAATACTCTTTAAAGAATTTCTCGATTTTTTCAGAAAATTTTTCCCAAACTTTTTCAAAAAAAATTAAGTGAGAGTCATCCTTCCTCCTTTCCCTATAAGCTTCCAATGTTTCTTCTCTGCCAGTAATTAATTTTGAAATTTAGAAGAGTGCGATGTTTCTAATACGAGATTTTGATACTTCGAAAAGTTTGATAATCTGGGTAGTGCGTGAAAGGAAATTTTACCACGTATTCTTGATGGCAGGGGTGCTAACTTAAACCTATAAACGTAACCAATAACCAATAATTAACCAAGTATTTTACGAAGATTGTGTAACCAAAACCAATAACCAAAAATTAATTGTTTGAAAAAGAACCATAACTGATCCATAACTCTTCGAAAATTCTTTTTGGATCAGTAACCAAAAACCAATAATGATTTTTTTCAATTATTGCTTAATTTCAATGTTTCAATTAATTTAATTTTTTTTAAAATTTTCTTCAATTTTTTTCAACTCTAAAATCGTAAAATCTTTCTACTGGACATTACTTCAAAAAAATTCTCAACTTCACTTTTTTCAGAAGTTTTTCCAACTTGATTTCAATTTTCTCAAAATTTTTCAGACTTTGATTTTTCATATTATTTTTTTTTTTTTGATTTCTTGTTTCTAACTTTCTAGAATTTCTTTTAATTAGTTATTGAAGCAATTTCATTGATTGGAAAAATTTTAAAATTGGATATAGCTTTTAAAAAATTTTCATTTTTTTTGTCAGTCTGTGTCTAGATACTCTTATATTTTTAATACAAGCGTTTTTTCGACTTTTTTCAATTTTTTAAAAATCAAAAAACAAAAAAAAAATTAAAATTACAGCGTTGAGCATAAAAAAATAACAAAAAACCATAACCAAAAACCAATAATAAAACTGGAAAAACCATAACCAAAAACCAATAACCAATTATTACGAATTTGAAGATCCAAAAAGAACCATAACCATTATTTTTCCACCAAATTGTGATCCTTAACCAATAACCAAAAACAAAAATAATTTCTGTTCGCACCCCTGCTTGATGGTCTAAACATGAGCTGATACTAACAGTAATGCAGTAATTATTATTTATTACTGCATTACTGTTAGTATATTCAAATATTTTCCACATTTGATCAAATTCGAGGGCCAAATCAGATTTTATCTCCATAATTGATCTCGCATTTCAATAGATACAATTTACTTAATGTCTTCTGCATAGTCACAAAAATATATTTGTTACCAAGGTATAGTTTTTGTTTCGTAAAACTGATCGATTTTTTTGGAAAATTTTATACAAAATAATAATTGAGTATTTTCAATGAATATCGCCGTATCATTGAAACTGTTGAATGTAAGTAGGTACTCTCGGTTTCAAAATCAAAAAATACATAAATGAATCTTCGCCGAATAAAACATACAGACCGTAATTTTTCATTACATATACTTTTATTGATAATGTATAATTTAATAAAAGTAATGAAATTATTTCACATCGTTGGGTGCATGTGCAACTTATGATAGTATTAATTGTGTTCTTAATTGTACAGGAATGTACAAAATTTCTCTAAAAGTTGAATAATGTAATGCTTAGATCTACTTAATAGGTTTAAAAATATAATAATTTTTAGACTTCGTCATCAAACAATTGACTTGTGAGTATTTTTACTTTATATTGAAGGTTATACCGTAGTGAATCATTTCGATCTCTCCAAAATACTATGAACGACCGAACCATTCGAGTACAAGGAGTCGACAAACTGATAAAAAAGACATACATCAATGGGTGTTGTGTTGAAAATCCGTATACGATGCTCGTACTGTGTTTGGGTGAGCATGATGAAAATAGTTCGGCGAATTTTCTTTGACATCATGTACCAAGGAGTGGAGTAAACTTCAATAGGAAACTGATCCCACTAAAGTGTAATTTTTGATTTAGAGGGAGGTGAATTTATCATTCATACTTATAAGAGGTTATAATAACTTACTATTTCAGATATTTGTGAACCGACCCAACAAAATGTGTAGAACAAGTAAACGTTAAGGATTAAAAATATAGTTGCATTCAATATTGAAGCAGAAATATCTGAAGGATTGTGTATGACCTGTAAAGAAAAATAATTTTTATACATAGGGTACGTATTTTGAGTGTTCGGGGTCGGGTCTTCTATACATATGTCTTGCTATTATAAAACGACAGTTTTATTTTTTTGGGAGTGAAGATTTTTTAAGCAAAGAAAACAAATATTTTTTTACCCATAACAATCGACCAGCCAAAGGTAGTGCGATGGCATACAGTGCAAAAAGCATTGAAGTACATCCGTTTTCAAACAGTTTACGTAAATTCAGATGAATCCTGTATAAATAAAAAAGACAATAATCTCTTATATGTCACCTAATATATCTATATGTGATCCGTGCTGGGACAGGGTACCTAAAGTCGGAAAACTGAATTTTGAGTTGAAGCCAAAGAACGAAAAGTGGGAAATTTTTTCAATTTTTTTTTTGCATTTTCAAGTAGTTCAGACCTTTACGCATCTGTTATCAAAGTTTCACATCTAATAACCAATTAGAACGTGTCCAAATGACGTTCAAACCGACTGAAGAAAAGGTACCTAAAGTCGGAACGTTAAAAAAATCGATATGCGCTCCAAAATGCAGCCCATGAAATGTGCCACCTTTTTGGAGACTCGTCAGTATAAACGTAAAAAACTTCAAAAATCACAAAATCGTCTTCCCTAAGCCGGACATAAGCTATACTTCCTTTAATTTAGGTACCTACTTAATAATAAAATAATACCCAGATTTCTTTTTGTAATGCAGTTTTTTTTTCAAAATTTAAACGCATTAAAATAGTACATTTTTTCATTTTCTCCTCACCATAAGTAATTTTTGACATCAGAAACGAATTCCTCGTGAAATTTTAGTACATTGAAGTAATTTTGGCAGCTTTTTTGATGACTGATAAGTGCATAAAAGACAGATTTTCTTTTTGTTGAGAATTTTTTTTTCAAAATTGAAGGCATCGTAATGGTGAATTTTTCATTTTTCTCTTCTTCTAAGGTAATTTTCGACATTAGAAACGAATTCCTCGTGAAATTTTAGTTTAAAAAGTAGTTTTGGCAGCTTGTTTGATGATTGATACATAAAAAACAAAAGTAAAATCTTTGAATGCGTTTTTCTCAGAATTTTGCTTTTTTGGAATTCAAAAATTTCTCAACTTCAAGTGTCTCTATCTCGGCGAAAAATCTACCTTAGATACTCATCAAGGTCTCAATATGTTCCTTATGGTCTCCTTTGTTAGGTATTTTAGATAAAAAAAACTAATTTTTGAAAATTCCGATTTTAGGTACCTTTTCCCTGCACGGGTCACAATTATAACTTATGGTGTATCAAAAAAGTTGAAATTTTGAGTATTCCAGGAAAGTTGCAATTTTGGAAGGCTATAAATGAATGAAAAAAATATTTGGAATCAATATTTTTTTAATCGCACATAGGCCTCCAATAGAAAACGTTTAAAAAACTCCAAAAATGATCAAAATCGTTTTTAAGACAAGTAGTCACTAAATGAGCTCTGAAGAGGATTTGAATTATTTTCGAAACTTCCGAATTTTTGATTGTATTGAATTTTTGGTAATTTTTAAAAATTTCAAGGCTGACACAAAATTGTAGAAAACTTGAATTTTAAAATGTTTCTCCCATTTCCTTAGTGCTCTAAAATCGCAACTTTTCTGCTATACTACAACACAAAAAATGTTGACTGTTCTGTTCCACAGGTAATATCTATGAAGGACTATACTACAATAGGTAATGAAAGTTTCTGCACCTTATTAAACTCCAAAGCTGTTTCGAGAAATATTCCATTTCCTTTTCAAAGTTATCTTCAATTGCTTTTCTTTGTTTGGCAAATTCTTCAGATGAACGACCTCTTTCGTGAGATTCATTTTGCTCCATCTGAAGTTCTTCATTATGATTTTTTTCAATTTGTTGTAATGTCGTTAACCCAGTGTTTGCGATTCGTTTTAGATAACAACCAAAGCTTATTTTAGCCATGGTGATATAAAGTCTCATAAGTTTTAGCACGCAGTATATTGGAATACTTATATTCAGAGTAGTTAAAAACTGAATGAATGAAATGGTCACCAATACTACTGTGGGGTAAGTTTGAAAATCATTGTTGAAAGGATAATGAGATGAGGAAATTTCAATGAGAAATTCAAAATCCGGTAGAAAGTATTTACTTGATAACCCAATGATGAAAAATATGCTGGGAGAAAAGGCTACAAAATCAATAATCTCAATCTTACTCATTTTTCCATTGAATTTAGATGCATCTTCATCAAATAACATACTTTCAGTTTCAATTCGTTTGTCCATGTTGTCCGTGTACCTTTCAATCAAATCTGTGTTCAGATAGCACAGTGCTTGGCCAGAGCACACTGATATTAAGGAGAGAATCGGTTTAGAAAATTTTCTATACGTCGTCCTGTTCTTTTCTTCATACCAAACCAGACAAGCAGCGTTCAATCCAAGCATTATTATGATTGATGAAATGTTCCATATCAATAATATCTTCTTGAATGTTTGACTGATTTTCTTTGTTTTCAAAAATCCGCCCAGTAAACAAGAAGACCAGAAAAATTCATTCACTCGAGCATCTTTATAAATCTTAAAGTAGTTTCCGATTTTTCGTTTTTCCGATTCCCAATATTCCAAGATCCGATGCACGATTGTAACACATGAATCGCAAAGCACGGTTGCCATTATTTTTTCCGTTCGGCAACTATAGATATTTGTATTTTTTTTTTTTGTATTTCGCGTTATTTTCTGGTAAGTATTTTTTTCGTACCTAGTATTTGTTTGTACTCTTCTGAAAATTATAAATGCTCCTCACTCGAAGTAAACTATTTTTTAGCTTGTCAGTTTGTATAACAGGACGAGAAATGTTAATTCGATTACGCTAAGTAACAAACTAAATATGACCATTTTAATACAACGTGTTTTAAGTCTGTTTCTTTAGATACTTATTCTCATTTTAAGGGTCGTTAGTTTTCAAGAAGTGAGGGCAGTTTTTATGTAATAATCCATCATTAATCTTTCAATAGTTCGTGGTGAATGCCGGAAATTGTTTTTCTTGAATGGAGTGTAGATGTTCATCGGAAAAAATGAAATACTACAAGGAATCGAATCTCGCAAATCATAAAGGTATAACTTTATTCGTTTGTTTTCCCGTTTTACTCAAAAAATGAAGATGACCATTTCAAAGCAAAGGGTACCGGCGCGGCGGTTAAGATAGGCGAATCTGCCCCCGAGCTGAAATTCAAAACTAACCTATGGAAGTAGGTTCTTATGGTCTGAAAACCTTGTGGAAAATTTTTTGGCCCTCTACCTCTCTCTTATCCTTAGTTATGGGCCAAAACGTTCTTTTTTTCAGCCTTTTCATTTAGAATTTTCATTTTCGCGAGTTTTTAACCTAATTTTTTCAAACTTGCGTGGGTGGTACACTATACTCAGGGGTATTAGTGGGTGGTTTGAAAAAAATTCTCGATGATTTCTTCTAGCTGAAACTCGTGTTTGAAAACTTCAAATCGAGTTTTCTATATGGTGGTTCAGAGGTGCAATTATGAAAAAATATATTTCATGTACCTAGTCCCTATGTAGTACAACGTGATATTTTTTCGGAATTTTCCAGGTGGTAGAACATCTTGAAAAATGCGAAAAAACATTTTTCCACGACGTTTTTCACTCATAAAGTAGTCATTTTTGGTCAAAAAATTTTTTTGTGCAATTATACCCCAATAAGTATACGTACCTAATACCTATACACCACTTGTCCGATTTTCACTTCATTTCATTCTTTTTTTGCGATTTTTGTAATTTCAAGTACAAATAAGTACAGCAGAAGGCTCAAAATTTAACATATGTCACTTTTTTTGTACACGAAATTGGCATACGGAAAAATTTGCAACAGATCCGTGTTCAGCAGCTTGAACTATTTGCATACATACAAGGTTTATAAATGAACCAGGCAACGTCTGCGTAAAAATTCCCATTCTTTTCTTTCCTTTTTTCCCGTTTCGTTGCGATGCATCACTGATATTATTGTTGTAGTATGCAACGAAACGAAAGCAAGATTTAAAAAAGTGACGAAGTTTAATGTAAGGGATGAGTCATCTTATAAAATATGCAGGTAAAAGTGTGAAATGCGCTTCACAGAGTTGAAATGCCCACACGATAACATTACACGAATCTTTTTTATCAACATCAGAATGCCATAATTTCGAACATAAAATTATCAATTCTTTGAAATTAAATTTTTTTATTAATTACAATTATTGACAAATAAGTGATGAATTTATCATTATAAATTTAATTCATAAAAATTACGATTTTTTACACTTAATAAACTTTCTTTAAGGGGTAATAGACACGAAAAAACAAAAATCTGAAATTTCATTTTTTCAAACTGGGATTTTCGCGCAGACGTTGCCCGGTTCATTTATAAACCCTGTATACCCCATTTATACGATCGGATCCCCCAAATATTGAAAATTCACCTTCCAGCAAACGAATTATTTTTCAAAAATACGCTAATTACTAATGCTAGGATGACAATGAAAAACATGAGTAATTTTTTTTTGATTTTGAAATGGCTCACCCCTCAGAAGCGTTTATTTTTTATGAAAAAAAATTATTCTCAAAATTTCGTGCCGCCGGGCACTCAAAGTTGAGGACGCGACGCTCGAGCGCGTTCTATGCTACCCCGCCGCCGTACGCGGTGGTGAAGTTTTTTGCGTGCGGGCTACGTTTAAAAAAGTTCTTACGTCGTTTTGGATGTCAGGGAAGGGGGAAGTGTTGAAATTACTCAATAAGGAATCATCTTATGCTATCTAGAGTGTACTCAGTCTGTTTCGAATTTTTTTTTGTAATTTTATGACTGTTGAAAAAACTTGTAAATAATAGCGATTTTTCCTCTATTGTTTTCGATGTTTTTAACACAAAAATAGATTCTCAACTATGGTCGGTCTGCCAGTATTTCACACTTGAGAATTGCAAAGAAAAGAGAATGTAGCAAATATTTTCCAGTAACTTGGGGGTTTCAATTTTTGAGGGCTGATTTAAAGCGAAAAACATTGAAAACAATGGGGGGGGGGGGGAAATCGCTCCTCTTGATCAATGATCAATGTCAACGTAGAAGCAGTCAGTGACACAGTTTGACAAAATTGTATTGTTTTGTGAAATTTTCCACTCCGTGTATATTTAAATAGGTATATCCAAACACAGTGAGCAATTTACAAAAATAAATATATGTGCGAAAAGTGTTTACATTCCAAACAGTTACATAGAAAAAAATTGCTCATAAAAAACAAATCGGTGCTCAATATTTAATTAATTCACCATCCATTATTTTTTAAATTTTCTGAGCAATTCTCGTAGCACAGAAACATTGGAGTACCATGAATCGAGAAGTTCTGAGAAAAGTGGCATACCTATTGGTTTTGTTTTGAATACACGCACGCTTTGGATTCTTGATGCTAATGTTAAGAGAATACCGATGTCTTTTCGATGGTCTTTTGGTAACATATACCATGGAGTAGAATATACCTCAATTTGAAATTCTTCCCACTGAAAATTTTCATCAATTGAATCAACTGTTGGATGATTTTTCAAAATAATTACTTCTACTTACTCGATCATTTATTTTCTCTGCAATGCAACAAATTTGGTATAAGAAGTATGTATTCAAAATGAAAAAGCAAAAAGCGTGAAAAGTCGAGGCAGAGAATTTCGATGGGTCGTACATCACCTGTATTAAAATTTAAAAAAATATTAATTTTTGATGAAATTAAGTAGATCCGCAATACCGCAGAATTGTTCTTTGTACATACCGATATGATTTGTTCTCCCAAAGGAATTTGCATCACATGTATCAAAGCAACGAACCAAGAAGAAGTCAATTCAAATAATGGATGCATAAAATTCTGCGATCTGTACAATAAAAAATAAGTAAACTCAGTTATACGTTATACGTAAATCATATGTTAATGGAATAAAATTTATAAATATTTTACTTCTTCATTTGATGCCATCTTTTACTCCAGTATTCCATTTCCTTTCCAAAATTTCTGCTTATTTTGTCTCTCTGAGTGACAAATACTTGAACAAGACGGTTTCTTTCTCCTAAATCGTCTTGTTCGATCGCCAACTCTTCATTGTGACTTGATTCCAATTGTTGCATCGTTGATGATGAAATTGTACGAATTTGTTTTCGCAGTAATTCCTCATTTCGGCGCGTCAGCACAACAAGGATTTGTAGTAAATGTAAAGTAGAAAAAATAGTCATAGACAGTGACAAAGTTGTGAGAAACTGAACGAAATAAATTACTGTTGCAATCGTTGCGGAATTGGGTTGAAATTTATCAGCAAAAGGATAAGTGAATGATGTGACTTCACGGAGAAAAACCGAATCTGGTAGGAAAAGTTTTCTCACCAATTCCATCATGAATAATGAAGTTGGCATCGTGCCTAAAATTATCTCATGCAAGGTAATTTTGGCACGAACGTCTGAAATTTCTTCGTCAAAAATGTTATTTTTCATATACATATCGATATTATCAGTAAACTGTTCTGAATTTTTTTGATAAATCGCGAATGTAATCCAAGTGGAGTAAGCGGCTGTCATTGCGAGTAATGGCTGAGAAAGTTTTAAAGAGGTTCGAATATCTTTTTCTCCGTACCAAAGGTAAAATAAAACGTTCATTGTAAGCATTACAAGAATCGATGCAATATTCCATACTAACCATATCTTTTTGAACGTAGGTTTGATTTTTTTCGTTGTAATAATCCCTCCTAAAATACTCGAGTACCAGAAGATTTTATTCACATCGGGATCGTCGTAAATCTTCATGGATTTCAAATATTTGGTTCTCATAGAATTTTTTAATTCTAAAAAACGATTCATGATTAACTCTTCCAACTACCGAAACACTTGTGAAATGTTTTTGAACAAACGATTTCTATTGTTTTCTACTGTTTATATATGTTTTCATTTTTTGGAGTTTGTATGGTTACGATTCGTGCGTAAGATGATTTGTGTACACAGGAATCATCGTTAGATTCAGTTTATTCCATCATTATTTTCTTATTAGGCCCAGAAATATTACTTTTTTGAAGGAGAAATGCAGGGTAATGTGAAAAGTCACCTGTTCTCTTAATATGGAATATATTCAAGGATATTTTATTTACAAATGTTTGCTGTAGAAGTAGGGGCGTGGAGAAAACAATGTGTGGGGTAGAAGGGTGAAATTCAAATTTTTCCAACTTACTTTACTGAACGAATTTAGCAGGGAAAGATACGATAGGTGTACCTACCGGTCCTTTTCAATGTTATTGAATTTTTCTCCGAAAAACCGATTTGGTACAGTAAAATATAATCGCTGACCCTAAAAACACATCGTACTTTTCTCTAAGAAGGTGTGACGTCGAGAATATAATTTTCATATGTACCTACTTGACGTTTCATCTCAGATGTTTTCAATCAATTGATACGAAAATTTTGAGAAATAGTAGAAATAATGCAAGTAAACATATGACACAAATTTTTTCAGATAAAAACCATCCTTTCTGGATCATAATGATCAAACTCTCAAAATTTACTTTTTTGTGTGCATTTTTTTTTTGATCAGTGGAGGATAATTTTTGAAAAAAAAAATGAATTTCAAACTTGGAGTAAAATAGTCTTTCAATTCGTATAAAGGCGTTGTTTGACTTGTTGAACATGAATTTGGCGTTCGTTTTTCGATTTGGTCATTTTCTCTTGAATTTTAGTAAAAAATGAAACAAACCCTAGTTTTAAAGGATTTCAAAAGAATTTTTGGTCTAAATAATCGGAAAAATTCAAGTGGGAGTGGAATATATATCAACATACGCGCGATTTTTTAATTTTTTCTACCCATAATTGCCATTTTTACGAGCTCTGAGGTTTTCAAAAACCATTTTAAAGTCATTTTTGGGATAAAAAAATCTAAAAAAAATTATGGATGTTTATAATAAACAATAGGTACATATATTCTATTACTCGTAAAATTTTGTTTCAGGTTATTAAAAATTGCGTTAGATGACGTGCGAAGTGTAAACAACACTTTTTTAAGTTTATGAGGTCAGAAATTTCCCTTTAACATGCTAATTGGTTTTCGGGGTAAAATAATTCCACTGTATTCAACATTTTTATTTTACATTCGTTGTCATAGGGTTTTCTTTACTAATTTAATTTCATCATACTGTTGATTATCCTTTTCCATAATAATTATTGTTAGTTGCCTTCCCTCCAGCCTCTCTATAAACTGATGTGACGGTATGAGGGTTGGAGGAAGATATTATATTAGGAATCAATAATACAATTCCTTCACCAATTGGGGCTGAGGGCCGTAATAAAAAAAAGGAGCTGAAAAACCTTATAACCTTTCCAACTTCTTCTCCTGAAAATTGTGGATTAAAAATTTATTACTGAAGGAAGGAAAATAAAGAATGAAAGTCGTTAGTGTTATTTTTTTTTTAAATTAAAAAACTTATTAATGTAGGATATTGGAAGAAACTATCTTGATCTCAGCAAAGCGGGGACAAAAACAACTTGAAAAGATTTCATTACCTATATCTCCTGTACCAATGAGTGAGCAATTCTAATGGACTATTTGTTTTGTTTTTTTGTTTCAGGTAAGTTACCAAGTTTCATTGTTTGACTGAGAAATTTAGATAAGTAAGTAAATTTCTTAAATTCTTAGGAAAATCGTATGTCAGTCATTGTTGATTAAGGAGTAAGGAATGAAGAAATGCTTCATTATTTTGAGTTGTTGTTTTTTTGCCAAAATCATACTTTTTAAATTTTTGCTTCAGAATTTTGAGAATTTCACCTTAAAAGTTTAGTAGAAATACGCTAAAGAATTCCTCGGCTTTTCCAAAGAATTTTTACCTAAACTTTTTCAAAAAAAATCGACTGAGAGTCATCCTTCCTCTTTTCCCTACATGCTCTCAATGTTTCGTCTCTGCCAGTAATAGTCCCTGCGGTTAGTTCGGGCATACTGCACTTTTTGAATACGGGTTGAAATGTGGTTTCTATTTTAGTATGACCCAAAAGAAAATTTTCGAGAAGTGGAGACGTCAAAAATTTCTCTTCGGAGTGGAGTGAGGGGGAGTTTTAGGGGGAATTTTACCCCTATTTTTTCACATGAAGGGTTTGGGGTAAATTTGGTGTCATTTTCATATAATTCGACCCTTCTGAACTCGAATCTACGATTAGTTTTCCAATCTGAAGCGTAGAATTCGCACAATCGTATGATTTGTGTAGCAAAAAGAGGCCAATTTTGAGGAAAAAGAGATAAAATTGCGATTTTTTTCATCTTGAGACGAGTGATGCGGTTCAAGTAAGGTTTGAAACAAGTTTTTTTATATAATTCGAATTTGTTATTGGTTTCCCCATAGGAAGTGAAGTAGCTTCTTGATCGTCGATTTTTGATAGTGAAAAACATCTAATTTTCGCTAAAATCGACTCGAATTCGCAATAATTTCCCATCTTCTCAACCTAATACCTCGAACCAATCCTGGTATGAAACCATTTTTAGACATAATTCGAACCTCTAAAACACGAATTTATGATTAGTTTCCCGATCGAAAGTAGAGAATTCTCTCAATCGTGAGATTGGTGTAGTGTAAAACGTCCAATTTTTGCCAAAACTGTCATGAAATTGCGATTTTTAATTTTTCCAAACACTACACGTCCTCCCAATTGTGGGATAAAATCATTTTTTTGTCCAATTAAAACTTTTTAGTCCCAGAGAGAGCACCTAGAAAGTACGGCGATTGTTTTTATCTTGAGACGAGTGATGTGGTTCAAATAAGGTTTAAAACCAGTTTTTTATGTAATTCGAACCTTTTGAATTCGAATTTGTTATTGGTTTCCCCATAGGAAGTGAAATAGCTTTTTGATCGTCGCTTTTTGGAAGTGAAAAACAGCCAATTTTCGCTAAAATCGACTCGAATTCGCAATTTCCCATTTTCTCTACTCAATACCTCGAACCAATCCTGGTATGAAACTATTTTTAGACGTAATTCGAACCGCCTGAACACTATTTTTTAATTAGTTTCCCGATTGGAAGTAGAGAATTCTCTCAATCGTGAAATTAGTGTAGCGTAAAACGCCCAAATTTTGTTAAAATCGACTCGAATTCACAATTTCTTATATTCCCAATCCAATACCTCGAACCAATTCTGGTATGAAGCCTTTTTTAGACATAATTCGAATCTCCTGAACATGATATTTTGATTAGTTTCCCGAATTGTTGGAAAAAATCAAAACTGATCAGTGATCACTCGTCGTATTAAACCCGTGCAGATACGTCAAATTTTCCACAGTGCACCGTGGAAAATGAAAAATTTGAGAAAAGTAGGGTGTGCCAAGGCACACCTTTTTCAACTCGATCGGTTGCCTTTTGTTTGAAAAAAACCATGTTTTTTTTCAAAAAAAATGGCCAATTATCAATAAAAAAAAATTCAGTTGTTGAATGTACACTCAAAAAAATAAAAAATAAATTTTATTAAACGTAATAATAAAAAGGCACCATTCACAAAACTAGTAAAATTTATTCAAAAAACGATAATATTTATTGCAAAATAATAATATTTATCGCAAAATTGACAAACTTTATTTTCTATGCAATAAACTTTACCAAATTTCGTGATTTTTATTATTTTTTTTGATAAAAATTGCAAATTTTGCGAATGGTGCCCCGTTATTATTTTTTTTGGATAAACTTTATTTTTTTTGATAAAATTTATTTTTTTTGAATAAAATTTATAATTTTTTGCAACACTTTCTATTCATTTTTCATTCTCCATTTTTCTCAGTGTAAGTAGATTCAAATTCATCAGGTGGTATGAATCTTCGACCAATAAAAATAATAGGCTGTAATTTTTTATTTCATTTATTTTTTCTAAGTAGATAATACATAGATATGTATAATATAATTAAAAAGTGATGAAATTAGTTCACAAAATATGAATTTTTTGGATGCTTGGGTGCATTATATTATTATTAAACGCAAAGCTAAATTTAAAATTTGAATCTATTTCATTCAATTATATTATTGAATAGAATAATATGTATTGAGGTGAAATTTCTCTTAAAATTGAATAATATAATGCTTAGATCTACTTAATGCGGTGTTAAAATATAATAATTTTTAGAATCTGTCATCAAACAATTTACTTGCGAGTACTTCAACTTATATGTGTATTGAAACCGGTCCAAGTAAAATCATTTCGGTCTCTCCAAAATGCTGTGAACGACCGAACCATTCGAATACAAGGAGTCGACAAACTGATAAAAAAGACATACATTTATGGGTGTTGTGTTGAAAACCCGTATACGTTGCTGGTACTGTGTTTGAGCGAGCATAAGGCAAATAGTTCGGCGAGTTTTCTTTGACATCGTGTACCAAGGAGTAGAATAAACTTCAATAGGAAATTGACCCAACTAAAGTGCAATTTTTGATTTAGAAGAAGATACATTTATCATTCATTATGAGAGATTCTCAATAAGAACTTTAAGAACTTACTATCTCAGATATCTGTGTACCAACCCAACAAAATTTATAAAACAAGTACACGTTGAGGATCAAATATATAGTTGCATTCAATACTGAAGCAGAGATATCCGAAGGATGGTGTATGACCTATAAATAAAAATAATTTTCAACCACGCGTATTTCGGATTGTTCAAAGTCCCTTTTTTTTTTTTTGGAAGAGATTTTTTAAGCAAAAAAAATTAATGTTTTTTTTTTACCCATAACAATCGACCAGCCAATGGTAGTGAAATGGCATATAAGGCCAAAAGCAATGTAGTACATCCGTTTTCAAACAGTTTTCGTAAATTTTGATGAATCCTGTGTAAATGAAAAAGATGAAAATCTCTTACATTTGTATGCTTTTAACTTACAGTAAATCAAAAAAGTTGAAATTTAATTTTCGTGTCGTAATACTGCAAAAAAGTAGAAATTTTAGAAAGCTAAGAAAATTTTGTTTAAAATTTGAAATAAATTAAGTAATATTTTTTTTATCGCCAACGGGCCTCGAAGTTTTCAAAAATTATCAAAATACAATACAAATTGAAAATGCAAAAAAAAACCCTCCATTAATGTTATAAAATCTTTCAAAAGGAAATAGGTACTAAATGAGCCCTGAAAAAATTTGAAACATTGTTGAAACTTTTCAGAATTTTCGATTGAATTGAATTTTTGACAATTTTTGGTAATCTTTGTAAAATATTAATTGATTTTAAGATATTTTCTTTAATTTCCTTAATCTTCTAAAATTTTCAACTTTTTTGATCCACCGCACCGTAATATACCTACATTTCTTATGATGCACTACTGGTAATATCCATGAAGAAGTTACGGTAATGAAATTTCTTTACCTTATTAAGCTCCAAAGCTGTTTCGAGAAATATCCCATTTCCTTTTCGAAATTATCTTCAACTGCGTTTCTTTGTTTGGCAAATTCTTCAGCTGAACGACTTCTTTCATGAGATTCGTTTTGCTCCACCAGAAGTTCTTCGTTATGATTGTTTTCCATTTGTTGTGAAGTCCATAACCCAGTGTTTGCGATTCGTTTCAAGTAACAACCAAAGGTTCTTCTCATCATGGTGATATAAAGTTTCATCAGTTTTAGCAGGCAGTATGCTCCAGTACTTATTTTCAGAGTAGTTAAAAACTGAATGAATGAAATGGTCACCAATGCTATTGTGGGGTAAGTTTGAAAATTTTTGTTAAAAGGATAATGAGATGAGAAAATTTCACTGACAATTCCGAAATCCGGCAGAAAGTATCTACTCGATAACCCAATGATGAAAAATATGCTGGGAGTACAGGATACAAAAATCTCAATCTTACTCATTTTCCCATTAAATCTAGATGCATCTTCATCAAATGACATACTTTCAGTTTCAATTCGTTTGTCCATGTTGTCCGCGTATTTTTCAATCAAATCTGAGTTTAGATAGCACAGTGCTTGGCCGGAGCACACCGACATTAAGGAGAGTATCGGTTTTGAAAGTTTTCTATACGTTGTCCTGTTCTTTTCTTCATACCAAACCAAACAAGCTATGTTCAAACCAATCATTATTATGATTGTTGAAATGTTCCATATCAATAATATCTTCTTGAATGTTTTACTGATTTTCTTGGTTTTCAAAAATCCGCCGAGTAAACAAGCAGACCAGAAAAATTCATTCACTTGAGCATCTTTGTATACTTTTAAATGGGTTTCAAGCTTAAATTTCCAAGATCTCCAGTATCCCAAAATAGGATTCGCGATTATAACGCACGATTCGCGAAATTCTCTCGCCATGTTTCAGTACAAACTGTACTGACTAAGTACTTATTCACATTGTTTTATATTGTTGAATTTTTTTTTCACTTTGTAAATTCGTATTTTCATAATTTACGATTTGTTTGAGTAAATAATGATTATCTATGGTTAGAAGTGGGATTCGTAATCGTTGTTTGCGTCAAGTTGAATAAAAAAATCGGTTTCAAGGAGAAATAGAGGGTAATTGAAAGAATTTTATATATATATTTCAGTTGATTAAATTTCTATAAATGATATTTTTGAAGTTTTTCATCATATTTTGAAACAATTTTTTTTACGTATGTACTGTTTTTGTGTCTTTTTAGGGTAAGTTTAGTTTTAATAATAGGTCCTTATGGATATTGCTACAATGTTTTACACCATAATGTAATTTCGTTATTTAATCCCCTTACTAATTGTCTTATGACATGGGTATCAAATAATTTTTGAAGCCTGAACATCGATTTTTGAATATTGATATCTTGGCAAACTTGACTGTTATCCCTAAAAAAATTTCATTCTAAAACACACTCTTGACACCATCGAGAAAATCAATTTTTGAGAAGATCAAAAAGTAGGGAGGCAGTGTTTGATATGAACCCAATATTTACTGATTATCATCTAAAAATTTTGTACAAAGAGTTCCTTGAGAAATAAAACAGGGAGTCTACCGGTCGCGAAAGTCGCGAAAAAGTCGCAGAAATTGACCCAAAATTCATCAAAAGTCGAGAATTTTTCCGACATTATTTGAATTTCTTTTCGCCTTGTATGTACAAAACAAAAAAATTAAAAAAATTTCACCTTTTGAACATTTTTTCTAAAAATTTTCGCCCTCTCTTCGCTCGGGCTCATACATTTTCAAACCCCATTTTTAAATTATAAATCTTCTTCCCTTCTATTTCAGACAATTGAATATTTTGAAGCGGAAAAATATATGTTCTTATGGGAGACTTAGTAGCGATCACGATTGGCATTTTCAAAAGGAGTATCGTGTCCATTCTCGGGAAAATCTAAAAAAATCGGAGAATTTTAGAATTTTCAGTGGGATGTTTTAAAAATTTAGGAGGAGAAATCATTTGGAAATATGTCTCTTTTTTGCTGGTTTTTAAAATAAATTCTTCAAAAAAATTTTGAGCCTCCAAGGGGCAAGAGAAGAGGAGCAGGACGTACTCAAAGTGCACCTCCTTTTGAAAAAAAAACGTGTTTTTTTGCGTTTTTTAGCAAATTAAAATTGTGTGAGAAGCCTTCGTAGGACTTAAAAGATGCGATTTGAGTTTCTACATCTCCCTGAACCATCGCCATCCTTCTCCGATCAAAACTCTGACTGCTACCAGGGGGTTGAAAAGTTGCAGATTGCAATATTTCAATAATATGAAATTAATTTATCACTAAGCTGGAATGATTTTTTTTCATCGAGTAAAAGAATAAAAATTTTTTTCAACCACTGAAAGTGAATTTTGAAAAAAAAATTGAAACTTTTGTACACCAGTGCAGCCAACAGCAAATCATAAAATTCTAAAATACGGAATTTATATCGATTTTGAATTGATTATTTTTTCGCCTGAAAATATTAGGGAATTTTTTTTTCAATCACTGAAAGTATATTTCGAAAATTGTTTTCGAAAATTTTGTATGTCAGTTACAAATCATGACATGCTACACTATGGAGTTTACTTTGACCTCGAATTAATTTTTTTATCGTTTGATAAATACTTACACAATAATTTTGTTTTCAATCATCAGAAATAAAAAATTTAAAATTTTTCTTTGAAAATTTTGTACGTCAGTGCAGCCAGTTGCTAATTGTGATATTCTGATATTATGAACTCGAATCCATTATTTTTTCGTCAAGTGATTAGACCAATTTTTTCTCCCAATCAATAGAAGTACGTTTCGAATTTGAAGACATCGGAACATCACAATTAGCAACTGGCTGTACTGAAAATTTTTAAAGAAAAATTTTAAATGTTTTATTTTTGATGATTAAACAAAATTATTGTGTATTTTTCAAACAATAAAAAAATTAATTCGAGGTCAACGTAAACTCCATGGTGTAGCATGTCACGATTTGTAACTAAAAAAAATCCCTAATATTTTCAGGCGAAAAAATAATCAATCCAAAGTCGATATAAATTTCGTATTTTGGAATTTTATGATTTGCTGTTGGCTGCACTGGTGTACAAAATTTTCAATTTTTTTTCAAAATTCACTTTCAGTGGTTGAAAAAAATTTTTGTTCACTTACTCGATGAAAAAAAAATCATTCCAGCTTAGTGATAATTTCATATTATTGAAATAATGCAATCTGCAACTTTTCAACCCCCTGGTAGCAGTCAGAGTTTTGATCGGAGAAGGATGGCGATGGTTTAGGGAGATGTAGAAACTCAAATTGCATCTTTTAAGTCCTACGAAGGCTTCTCACACATTTTTGATTGGCTAAAAAACGCAAAAAACAACGTTTTTTTCAAAAGGAGGTGTACTTTGAGCACCTCCTGCTCCTCTCCCCTTGCCCCTCGAGGGCTCAAATTTTTTTTGTGAAGTCTTCCACTTAAAGTAAACCATCCCACCAAATTTGGTCAAAATCCAAGATATGTTTTTTTTTTCGATCCACCATCAAATATATAAAGCTACAAAACCCGAAAAATAGGGTAAAAATTCCCAGCCTCTTCTATGGCACCTAGAAAGATAATTTTTTTTCTAATGGCTTCCTTATAACATTTCCTCTCAGGGAAAAATACGAATGGGTCAAATTGAGTAATTAAACGCCCCCAAATTTTGAGTTAAATTTTCAAAAAATTGTATTTTCCGACGTTTTTTGACCCTTACTTGGCCCCAAATGTATGTACGACTTTGGTTATAGTCTCTTTAGAAAGAGGATTAAATGTTCTACATTTCGTTCGCTTACACTACGCACCTAGGACTTACAACTTTCTCACAATTTTAATCTAAATTTTCAAAAGCTGAACTTAATTCTTTACATTAAAATTCTGGAAAATCTATAAGCCCTAGGTGCATAGTGTAAGCGAACGAAATGTAGAAAATTTTATCCTCTTTCCAAAGAGCCCATAACGAAAATTGTATGTATATTTAGAGCGAAGTTAGGGCCAAAAATGTAAAACATTCAAAACCCATCCAACTACCTTTTTGCAAACTCCACTTTTTCCTTCGCAGAGAAGTGGTAGTGTTGTATCTACATGGATTTTGTCTTTGTGGTAGTAACTAACCTACCCTCCTTTCAACACAACATGCATTTGTATAGATTGACTTTCTACCTGTTTCACAGGGACAACACGACGTGATCATAGATAAAGAATCTACGACTGCGTACGTTATTCTTCAGAGAGGTTACGTTCTAAGAAATACATATATTTATCATTTAGCAACATTGATCCTTTGGCGCCTTCACAAGATTTTTTTTTGTCATTCAATGTAGACAAATGGTATTTATATTTCACCATACTGTTCATGCCAGCATACATTGTTTTTCAAACTTTTGATTATGAAAAAAAAACTTTTCTGGCAAAAAAAAAAAGGATAGGTAATTGGGAGATATTTTAAATTACTTAATGTTGATAAAATTAGGCAGTTGAAAAACAAGAGCAGCCTGAACAGTGCTGCCAAATGGAAAATGGTGAAATCCCTACAATCATTTTCTCAAAATCCTGAAAAATCACCAAAATTACTAATTTAAAAAAAAAAATCAATTATGGTCTGAAACAGTGAAACCATAGAAAATCTCTCCTCCCCTCCATTCGAAAAACTAATTGAACGTATGTTTTTTCAATATTTAATTTTTCAAATACATCCTAAAATTCATATATCTATTGTATTTTATATTGATAAAATCCGAGCGACCTGCGCCATATGCCATATGTATTTATTGTTCTGATTTAATCAGACTACATTCCAAAAATTGCATAAGGTTTCAAAAATAACAATTTTTTTTGAAATTAGAGGTTTTTCAAAACATGATTTCTTAAAAATTGGACTATTTTCCAAAACATGGGCTAATTTCTCGAAGTTGGAGAATCTTCAACTATTTTGATGAGTTTTCAAAAGTTGTACACTTTCTCGAGAAACTGTCGCAAATTGTATTAAAATTTTAATATTTTCTCAAACATGGAAAAATTTCCCCAAAATTGGACTATTTTTTGAAAATTTAACTTTTTTTAAAAATTTTTCAAACTGTTTTTGATGAGAAATTACAAAATTTGGTATTGTGAATGGAAATTGGAGCAAAAATTCTCTAATTTTTTGAAAATCACCAACCATTCACCACTGCGAAAATGAAAACAGGCAAAATCACCACTTTTGCTGAAAAATCACCACATCGGGCAGCACTGAACCTGAATGAGCAGCTCAAGAAAAACGAGCAGTCTGAGCGAAGCGAGGACGCGAGCCAGGGGTTGAGGCCGCGAAGCGGCCTAGGGGGCGGAGCCCCCTAGTAATGTCTATATCCATAAAAATCAGTGTGAAAAATTAGACACCATCCGCCTTAATGATGTTTTTTCAGACATGATAATTTTCATTGCCTTCATTACTTATTTCTTTTGGAAGAGGAGGAGATGGAATGAAACTGAAACAGACCTTGGTGCAAAATTTTTTTATGACTTTTTATTGCATTTAACCTATAGATTCTTAAAAACGATGTAAAGAGAGATTGAATGTCATTAATTACCCAAAATATCATACTTACATAGGTTTTGCTCAAAAATTTTGGAACATTCCGCTTCAAATAATTCAAATAGATCTCCTGCTTAAGAAATATCTGTATCAATAAAATCGACTGAAATATTTGATAAAAATCTTAGCCCAATAGAAAACGCTGATTGCAAATTTAGAAAGTATATTTCTAGATGAATTTAAGGTATAAGTATTTTCAGTGCAATACATATAACATTTTTGTGAAAATTTCTCTTATGCATATCTATAGTTTAATATTCCTAAGTCTAATACCTGAAGTGACAAATAATAATAATAAATTGCAGAATTTATCATTGAACGATTTATTTATGAACATTTAATCTTCTTTCACTCATTTCGGTCTCCCCAAAACACTGTGAATAAACGAACCATTCGAATACAAGGAGTCCATAAATTGGTAAAAAAGACACATATTTATGGGCACGGTGTTAAAAATCCGTAATTGTTGTTCGTATTGTGTTTGAGCGAGGATAATGAGGATCGTGCGACGTGTCTTCTTCGACATCATATACCAAGGTGTAGAATAAACCTCAATGGGAAATTGGTCCAGCTAGGTGATTTATTAGAAACCCGATTAAAAATATGTAGGTACACTTTATCTAGAAGTGAACAATACTTACTTTTTCCGATCGTTGTGTGCCGACCCAACAAAATTTATAAAATGAGTACACGTTGACGAAAAAAAATAAACATGCGTTCAATATTAGAGAGTTGATATTGGATGGATTGTGTATAACCTGTGTAAAAAATTATTCGTTAATTTTTTAAATGAGATTTTCTGTGTTTTCATTTCAATTTTCTTACCCATAAAATTTGACCAGCGAATGGTATTGCCATTGCATACAATGCTAAAAGCGATGCGCTACATCCACTTTCAAAAAGTGCTCGTAAATAGGCATCAATCCTTTATTTTGTAAAGAAAAAGAAATTAAAAAAGACTGATTTTAAGAAAATCGTATTCATAGAGTGCACATTGCACAATCATCTACACTGAGAAAAATGGAGAATGAAAAATGAATAGAAAGTGTTGCAAAAAATTATAAATTTTATTCAAAAATAAATAAATTTTATTCAAAAAAAATAAATTTTATCCAAAAAAAAATAAATTTTATCCAAAAATAATAAATTTTATCAAAAAAATAAAGTTTATCCAAAAAAAATAATAACGGGGCACCATTCGCAAAATTAGCAATTTTTATCAAAAAAAATAATAAAATTTATCACGAAATTTGGTAAAGTTTATTGCATAGAAAATAAAGTTTCGTCAATTTTGCGATAAATATTATTAGGTATTTTGCAATAAATTTTATTATTTTGCAATAAATATTATTATTTTTTGAATAAATTTTACTAGTTTTGTGAATGGTGCCTTTTTATTATTACGTTTAATAAAATTTATTTTTTATTTTTTTGAGTGTACGTTGGTGATAGTTACTGAAAACAAAATTGAAAACTCACTTTATTAAACTCCATATCTGCTTCGAGCTATATATCATCTCCTTCTCGAAATTCTCTTCAATTGCAGTTCTTTGTCCAATGAATTCTTCATATGAACGATATCTTTGGTGTGATTCATGTTGTTCCCTCAGAATTTCTTCATTGTGATTGCGTTCTATTTGTTGCGACGTTGATGATCCGATGTTTTGGATTTGGTTTAGGTAAAAATCAAACGTACTTTTCATCATAGCGACAAAAAGCCTCATCAGCTTGAACATGCAATACTCACCAATGCTCATTTGCATAGTGGTGAGAAATTGAATGGCCAAAATTATCGAATGTATTATTGTAGGATAAGTTTGAAAATTGCCATTGAAGGGATAATGAAAGCATAACATTTCATTCAGAATTTCAAAATCCGGTAGGAAATATGTGCTTAATGATCCAACGATGAAAAATAAGCTGGGACCAATGCCTACAAAAATCTCTAATTTGCTCATTTTTTCATTGCGTTTTAATGCATCTGCATCAAACAACATATTTCCAATATGTTTATCCATATTGTCTGTGTAGTTCTCGATCAAATCAATGTTTTGTTTGAATACTAAATGGGCAGACCATAGCAGCATCATTGAGAGAATCGGTCTAGAAAATTTTACAAACGTTCCCCTGTTCTTTTTTTCATACCAAACCACACAAGCTAAGTTTAATGTAAGCATGATGATGACTGATGAAATATTGTATACCAACCATATTTTTTTGATCGTTCGGGAAACTTTCTGCGTTTTCAAGATTCCGCCTAATAAGCAGGAGCACCAAAAAAATGCATTCACTTGAGCATTTTTGTATATTTTGAAAAGAGTTTCGAGTTTTAATTTCCAAGATCTGAAGTATCCCAAAATAGGGTTCGCGATTATAACGCACGATCCGCGAAATTCTCCCGCCATGTTTCAGTGCTAACTGTACTGACTAAGTACTTATTCACATTGTTTTATATTGTTGAATTTTTTTTCACGTTGTAAATTCGTATTTTCATAATTTACGATTTGTTTGAGTAAAGAATGATTATCTATGTTTAGAAGGGAAAATTCATGATCGTTGTTTGCGTCAAATTGAATGAAAAAAACCGTTTTCAAGGAGACACGAGGTTAATTGAAAGCATTTTGTAAAATTCTAATGATTGAATTTCTACAAATGATATTTTTGAAGTTTTTCATAATATTTTGAAACAATTTTTACCTACGTATTGTTTTTGTTTTTTCATGACAGGTTTATTTTTAATATAGGTCCTTATGGATACCGCTACAATGTTTTGCCCCATGCTGTAATTTTTTTTATTTCATCCCCTTACCAATTTTTTTAATGAACTGTCAAATAATTTTTGGAACCTAAACATCGATTTTTGAATATTGATATCTTGGAAAAATTTATTGTAATCCCCTGGAAAATATTTTTAATCAATAAACAAATTATTTATGTATTTCATTCTAAAAATCTCTCAATACCATCGAACAAATTAATTTTTGAAAAAATTAAAAAGTAGGGAGGGAGTGTTTTTTCAATTACGTATATTTTATGCCTATGTCAATGAGAATTTTTGTACCCTCGTATACAGCTCCTTTTTTACTACGATATCTACCCTGCAGTTCAATCCAACTAAATTTTCTGTAGGTAGAAAATACATAGCTGCAGCAAACATAATTGAAAATTTTGAAAATCAATTTATTTAGGCACAAAATCGACGGACTTTTTTGGGGTCAGAAGGAGATGTCACTAATTTGCCGACCAAACTAAATGTCAAACGATTTGACTCTTTATCCCTTTCATTTACTTTTATTGCTTATTCCAAATTTGTCATGTTTTCAAATCTATTACCAATTTCATCTTAACTGAAAAAATGTACGAAATTATCCGTTTCTCCCAAGCGAGGTGAGGGTGGAAAATTCCAAGAAAAATAATTTGTGGTGCAGTAGAATATTGTTTTGAATTGATAAACTTGAATAAAAAATTGGCCACTTCTATTTTAAAACTATTGAAGGAGAAATACGACAATGCCGAGCGCAGTGAAGTTGAAGCTTTTGGAAAATTTGATTTTTAAATATCAAAAATGAGTTTTAAGGAGAAGAAATATAATAAATTTACTTGAAATAATTTTGAGGAAAAATACGGGAAAAAAGTTCATGGAATTTGGTTATTTTAAAACCATGAGCGGAAAAAATACAAGAAGGCCTAGCGCAGCGAGGTAAAATTTTTTGATTGCTTTTTTCATTGAAAAAATACATAGAAGTAGGTACACTAAAAAAAAAATATATATTAATAAATTTTATTTTAAAAAATAATAACGGGGCACCATTCAAAGAGTTGGCAAAATTTAATCTAAAAATAATAATATTTATCAAGATATTTGGTAAAATTTATCATTTAATAATAAATTTTATCAAATACTTGGTAAAGTTTATTATTGAATGATGAATTTTACTAAATACGAGTATCTTGATAAATATTATTATTTTTAGATTAAATTTTGCCAACTCCTTGAATGGTGCCCCGTTATTATTTTTTAAAATAAAATTTACCTACTAATTTTTTCAACATTTTCTATTATTATTTTTTTGGGTGTACAAAACTATTCAATTTTTCTAACTTTGCAAAATATGAATACAAATGACGAATTTTTCCTTTATTCTGCTTTCTCATTACAAAACTACATATGAAAGTACAAATGCCCAACTTTCTTAATTTGGAATAATATGAGTAAAAATTGTAAATTTCCTCACCTTGGGAATATATGAAATTTCTTTCAACTTGAGAAAATATGAAAATCTTTCAACTTGATAAAATATTGCTACGGATGGTAGATCTTCTTATAGAAAATTGAGGTTCAATTTTTTCAACCTGGGAAAATATAAGTACAAATGGTAAATTTTCCCAACTGAGAAATGAAAAATCCCGTTAGCGGGAAAGTTGTTCCTCTACCCCCCTCCCCCTCCATCGCTACGTCGCGTCACTATCTGTTCCTCCTAGCGAATACGGTACCTCTAGAAACAATGAATGGCCTCCTGGCCCTTGCAACAGTTCTTTTGGAAAAAATTTTGTTTCAATGCATATCAGAAGAAAAATTTATAATCCACTAAAAATGTTTGAATGGGAGAGATATAAATCTATTAACGTGAATTTTTTCAAAATTTCGATCAGGCGGTGGTTTTACTGGATTCCACATCGTACTGTATGCAAAAATAAAAAAAAAATCGAATTTTTTTTTTGAGAATGTTTGATTTTAGGATTTTTTTTCTTTTTTTTAGTAAATTCAAAAATTATTATTTTCGTATTTCGAAGGGAAAATTCGAACCGGCGATGGTTTCCTGGATTCTACATCGTTTTGTATGCGAAAATAAAGAAAAGAAACAAAAAAAGTTTTTTGAACATTTTTGTGCATTTTTGATTTTTTTGCCTTCTTTAAAAGCCATTTTTCAACACTTTAAAGTCGATAATCGAACTGGCGATATTTTTATCGGATTCTACGTGAAATTTTATAGAATGATCAATCACTAATTCAAAACTCATTTTTTAGGCAATGCCCCCTTTTCGTATGCGGCGTCACATGTATCACATGTCCATACCCATGAGTTTGTTGATGCTCCCCTACGCCTCACTCCCCCTAAATATAAAAATTTCGTGAAATTTTGAAGTTTTAAACTCATCCTTATTCTTGAGTAATGCTTACAAGCATTTATAAATCTCTTTGAATTCGATTTTCCGACTTTCATGAGAATTTTTACCAAAATTCTGTGAATTTTTCAAATTTCCTCCCCCTTTTACTGAGTCTGCCGGGGCTTAGGCAGCACTTGGGGGTCGGCAGACCTACATATTTTGATTCAGTGCAAAAAATCCTGTAATTTGACACCAATTTCGACCATCAATGTTTTCAGTCGGAAGTTCATGAAAATTGTGAACTTTCGAGGTTTCGCTGTGCTTAAAAGCAGCAGCTGCGAATCGGCAGACTGGTAGTTTTCAAAATAGGAGGTCATACACTAACTTTTGGGACAGGTCCCAGCTTTCAGTTGTTTCAGTCCAGTTTCGACAGGTTAGTCTCTTGGACTAATAGGCTTATTTTTCAATTTTTTCCTAAAATTTTTGCTGGAGAAAAATATGAATTTTATTTGACCTGAAAGTTACGAATTTTGGAAAATTGTGGTTTAATCGATTGAATAGGTCAGCACTATGGGTAATCTGAGTTTTTAGGTACTAAAGTTCATCTTGACCATTTTTAAGGACTGTTCTTCATGGTTGGAAATTTCCGAAATTTAATGAAGGCTCCAAAACGTTTCAAAACTGTTTCCAATCGATTCAGGAGGTCGAAAATATTGTAAGTATATACCAAATTTCAGTTTTTTTCGTTGATCAGATCAGATCAAATTTTTATATTTTTTAGAGCGATGATGGAGCAATTTTTAAATTTTAAAAATTTTTCGAAATTCGAGAAATGAACTTTAGTACCTGAAAGGGTATTAGTACAGTCAAATTAGCTCGAACCTAGAAAAAATTCCCAACCAGCTGAATTTTGGTTTATACGATGTATAATGGTGTCAGTTACAACATACAAAAAGTTCCCCTCCCCAAGTGTGGAGCTAGCCCCAGGAGGGGGGTAAAACCCCCAAAAAAGTGGTTTTTCGTCTCTACCGCCTCAGGGAAGCCTCAAATTAAAAAATAACAAGTATAAAAAAAGAATCTACATCAAATTTCCTATCAAATGGGCTTTTCACTTTTCGAGATAACTCGATCCTAACCTCAGTTAGGGGTGCTTAAAGTTGACCCCTTTTCACATTTTTTCAATTTCAGCCTGAAAATACACTTATTGTGGGTTTGAAACACATTTTAGGGGAAAATTGGTAAGAACTAAAAGTATTCCTCGCCCAATTCTACATCCGATAGTGCTATCATGTTTTTCAAAAAAACCCTAAAATTGGGGGGTGCGAAAAATCAAATTTATAATTCACATCCTAATTAGTATAGTCACAAACTGCAAAACAATGGCTTTTGAAGAAAGAAGCATGAAAGTTGGTATTATCAACAACAAGGCCAAAACTAAATTTTCATGAACGGGAGATACCTTCAATTCACCATAGGGGGTGCGAGGGGTGGTTTTTTGAGGCTCCAGCCCCCCATGTGGTAAGGTTGAGCAAAGTCGACGTTCTTGGGGTCGATTTCATATATTTCAACCTTCCTGAACACGAATATGCAATTTCTTTTGAAATCTGATGACTAGAAGTGCCCCAAATTTCAACTTAAAAATGCCCCCTATTTACCAATATTTGTGAAAAATACCCGAAAATCGCAGTTTTTTGCCCCTACACCTCACATAACGGCCGGAAACAAATTTTTAATGTGATATTCGGATAGTAGAGGTCAAACCCGATCTATAGACTCACATCCGAACTTCACACGTCTTCATGGGAAGGAGTAGGAGGTGCCACAATATTCTCAATTTTGATAAATTTTAGAGTTTTTAATAATTTTTTTTGAATATTTTGGTCTCTGTACGTGATATAAAAGATTTTGAGCCATTTAGAATTGCAGATATGACAAGTCGGTATCTGGTAAAATACAAATTTGGCAATATTTTCACGTTAGGAGCAAGGGTGCTTGGAGGTAAGTGGGTGTGGGTAGATAGGGACAGAAGCGAGATTTTGTCATTTCGGTGTAAGAATGAAAAAACCGTCTCCAAAAACACAGATTTAGACATATTGTATGCTATAGTATTCAGTCCTCCCCACAACCCCCACCATCACCTCCTTAAGGACGCAAGTGGATATAAAGGGATCCATATAAGCTACCCCTTTGAAGTACCATCAGTTCATATTTCAAAAATAAATGAAAAAGAAATACGAAATCCGCGAATATAAATGTCATAAAAAAATTTAATATTTGACCCCCCCCCCCTTAATCAAACCGCCGATGAGTGAATAGGGTTTTGATTACAATGTGATTCATTAGATATGAAAAGTTGAACGTCATATCAAATCGAAGGTAACTATTAAATATTTCAAAAAATGTATGAGTTAGCACAGACAGTGCATTAGGTATACAAAAACCCGGAACACTTATCAATTTGACGAAATTTTGAACCCCGTATTTCCTCAACCGCGATTCTGGGAGCCCTCGAAAATATCTAGATTTATTAGTCTAGATATCGACTCGCCATATCTGCAATTCTAAATGGCTCAAAATCTTTTATATCACGTACAGAGACCAAAATATTCAAAAAAAATTATTAAAAACTCTAAAATTTATCAAAATTGAGAATATTGTGGCACCTCCTACTCCTTCCCATGAAGACGTGTGAAGTTCGGATGTGAGTCTATAGATCGGGTTTGACCTCTACTATCCGAATATCACATTAAAAATTTGTTTCCGGCCGTTATGTGAGGTGTAGGGGCAAAAAACTGCGATTTTCGGGTATTTTTCACAAATATTGGTAAATAGGGGGCATTTTTAATTTGAAATTTGGGGCACTTCTAGTCATCAGATTTCAAAAGAAATTGCATATTCGTGTTCAGGAAGGTTGAAATATATGAAATCGACCCCAAGAACGTCGACTTTGCTCAACCTTACCACATGGGGGGCTGGAGCCTCAAAAAACCACCCCTCGCACCCCCTATGGTGAATTGAAGGTATCTCCCGTTCATTAAAATTTAGTTTTGGCCTTGTTGTTGATAATACCAACTTTCATGCTTCTTTCTTCAAAAGCCATTGTTTTGCAGTTTGTGACTATACTAATTAGGATGTGAATTATAAATTTGATTTTTCGCACCCCCCAATTTTAGGGTTTTTTTGAAAAACATGATAGCACTATCGGATGTAGAATTGGGCGAGGAATACTTTTAGTTCTTACCAATTTTCCCCTAAAATGTGTTTCAAACCCACAATAAGTGTATTTTCAGGCTGAAATTGAAAAAATGTGAAAAGGGGTCAACTTTAAGCACCCCTAACTGAGGTTAGGATCGAGTTATCTCGAAAAGTGAAAAGCCCATTTGATAGGAAATTTGATGTAGATTCTTTTTTTATACTTGTTATTTTTTAATTTGAGGCTTCCCTGAGGCGGTAGAGACGAAAAACCACTTTTTTAGGGGGTTTTACCCCCCTCCTGGGGCTAGCTCCACACTTGGGGAGGGGAACTTTTTGTATGTTGTAACTGACACCATTATACATCGTATAAACCAAAATTCAGCTGGTTGGGAATTTTTTCTAGGTTCGAGCTAATTTGACTGTACTATATAGCAGGTTAAGTATGGTGTTTTGGCCTTGGAAAGGGATTTTGATGAAACCTACCCCAAAAGTTGAGTCATGATGAGAAAAAATTCTGACAAAAATTTTGGACCCCCAGAGCAAGTATTTTCGGGGGGAGGGGCCAAAATGTGTTTTTTAAACTTTATTTTTTCGTTTTTCACAAAATGTAGATAAAAATTTCGTGGTTTTTTAAATTGAATCTAAAGGGTTAGAGGAACCCTAAAGAAAATTTTCAAAATTTTTGACCCATTTTTCGCCGAGTTATGGCGTTTTAAAAACTTTGAGCGGCCATTTTGGAGAGAAGTTTCAGAGGTACAGTCGCCATTTTTTTTTAGAAAATGTGTAATTTAGTGTTGATTATACCACCTAAGTTTCAATGAGTTTGAGTTGGTGCAACATTGTCAAAAAAAATAAAAACTGACCACCGGTCATGCGGAGCCCGAACGTTCATGTCAATTTCCCGCGGCGTTCTGGTGGAAAGTACAGTGCTCGCGCGCGCTATGTTTCACAAATGCCATTCTAATCCAGAGGCGGATTACATTTTTTCAAATATGAACGCAAATGGTGATGTGAATATAAAATTTGGCATAGCGAAGAAGGATACCATAAAAAATTTTTTGAGCCTGGAGAATCATCGCCAAATCTCATTGGAGGGAGAGGGGGAAGATCCAGAGGGGGTTCAGCTCTTTCATTTTTCAAAATTGAGCTATCGGTTTTTTTTTCGTGTAATTTCTATACGATGGAATTCTGCTGAGTTCAAAAATGACATTACATTTGGAATTGCAGGGAGAGAAGTTCCTCAAATTTCGGATTTTTCATTTCAAATTTTCACATTTTCCTTGAATATGTTATCTATTTTGTAGAACCTGCCTAAATCCCAAATTATCTTTTTTTTTACATTTTTCGAAATCTGCGGGTAGGTTAGGTACCATACATACGTATAATTGACTTTTCACAAATTCCCGTACCTCTAGGCTGAATGAATGGAGGAATTTGATGAAATTGAACCAATTTTTCACGTTCTGTGCCATAAACTATCTACGTAATATTTCGTTTCAGTTTTGATTGTGATAATATTGGTGGTATCTCTCAATCGCGTTTTTGGATGTAAACACGAAAAAAAACCGGTAACTCAATTTTGAAAAATGAAAGAGCTGAACCTTCTCTGGATCTCCCCCCCCCCCCTCCAATGAGATTTGGCGATGATTCTACTGGCTCGAAAAAAAATTTTATGGTATCCTTCTTCGCTATGCCAAATTTTATACCTACATCACCATTTGCGTTCATATTTGAAAAAATGTAATCTGCCTCTGGATTAGAATGGCATTTGTCAAACATAGCGAGCGCGAGCACTGTGCTTTCCACCAGAGCGTCGTGGGAAATTGACATGAACGTTCGGGCTCCGCATGACCGGTGGTCAGTTTTTATTTTTTTTTGACAATGTTGCACCAACTCAAACTCATTGAAACTTATGTGATATAATCAACACTAAATAACACATTTTCTAAAAAAAAAAATGGTGACTGTACCTCTGAAACTTCTCTCCAAAATGGCCGCTCAAAGTTTTTAAAACGCCATAACTCGACGAAAAATGGGTCAAAAATTTTGAAAAATTTTTTTTAGGGTTCCTCTAACCCTCTAGATTCAATTAAAAAAAACACGAAATTTTTACCTACATTTTGTGAAAAACGAAAAAATGAAGTTTAAAAAACACATTTTGGCCCCTCCCCCCAAAAATACTTGCTCTGGGGGTCCAAAATTTTTGTCAGAATTTTTTCTCATCATGACTCAACTTTTGGGGTAGGTTTCATCAAAATCCCTTTCCAAGGCCAAAACACCATACTTAATCTGCTATACCCTTTTGGATGTAAAGTTCTTTTATGATTTACTTTCGATTTATTTTTGTTTCAGTTCAAAATTTTACTGCTGGTTGGGATACCCTCTTGTAAGTAAACGTAAATCAGGTACTTCACTAATTTTCGTCAAAATCCAAGATCATATATTTTTTGATCTACCCTACCTTATATCATCTGTTATTGATGTCCTGAACGTCGTATATAAAAATTCAGCTCCGTGCCTAAAATGACACCAAAAGATGCATTATGATTCTGATATTCATCAATTTCTAAAGCTCGCGAATCCAAATCCTCTTAATACAAATTACCCACACACGCGTGAGTTATAATACCTCGCACGTCTAAATACTCGCTGCACGTATCTCACGTCATGCACCGTCAAATTGGCATTGTCATTTAAACCGGAACTATATTTCCCACACAAGACATACGTCTAATGGAACGCGAAAGCGTCGCGTCGTCCGCAGTCCTACCGACACATACGTCCGTACATCTATTTCAAAGAATACAATATTTGACCAATATGTTACTCTTCTATTATCAAAAAGACACACGCATAAATATACGGAACGAATTAATACGCGGCTAAGATTTGCCAGCGAACGCGACTGCGACCATCGCCGTAGTGATAGTAAAAGTGGGTTAATAACGAGCCTCCGCGCCACCACGTAACGCGAGAAGTTCGCTGCTGCACGGTGCATATCATCTCGAGGTGCACCGCTGATAAGTTCGTCGGCTTCAGTCGTTTGGTAAATGTTGGTGCGTCGAATTGGCCGAATATGAAAACGCCGCAGCCGCCGGTAGTGTCGTGTGCGAATCTTAATCCAGGCATTCGATTCACTCACAAAAAGTGCAGTTGCATTTGCAATTGAGAATTTTCATTTTCTTCTGTTTAAAAGTGATTAGAAAATATTTCCTATGGAATGGGGTTCAAATCGTCACCGGTTCCTTCGTTGGTGCATAGTGTCGTGAGTATTTTACCAATTTTTCGTGTGTGGGTGTTTTTGGGAGGATTTTTTTTTTTTTGAATTAGTGAAAGTGAACTTTTTCGTAAGTATGGTTAATTTCGAATAGGTAAGGTGAATTTTTGCGGTCGTTGAATGATTAATTCGTCGACGTCGAAGGAATTCGAAATATGGACGAAAGTGCGGATATTTCTCATCAATCGGTTATTTTTGGTTTAATGAATCAAATCGATGGTATTCGCGGAATAGTTGGTGTCTTTAGGTTTTTATTTCTTTGTCAAGGTAACGATCAATCGAATTTCTCTCTTCGAAAGAATCGTAATTTCGAAGACTTCGAGGTTAATGACTATTTCCTTCCTTTCACGATAAATCAATGGCACTCTATATCGAAAAAATTTCTAACTGTGTCAAAAAATCAATAGAATAAATAAACGACAAAAGTATATAGGTTTAGGCGATACTTGGAAAAAGGAAAAGTCTTATTTTCGAAGCCGACTAAAAAATAGCGTTAAAAAATTCAACAATTCGTTGGAATATTTTCTCGACTAATCGAACACGAATAAAGACGATCAAAAGGTGATTTTTTCTCGATCATTCGAATTTTTCCAAACAGGCAGGGGAGAAGAATCGAAGGATAATTGCCCATATTGAATCGTCGTACCATTTACGCCCGAGTGGTTAATTTTTAAACGTTGGAAAAATAAACGATTATACTTAGGACGGATATCGATTGTTGTGACATGTCAAAATGTCATCCGAATTCTTTACACGCAGTTAATGCGTTGAAAATTGTAAAATATATTTACGAGAAGATTAAATCGACCAATGATGAAAAAAAAATACAAGAAGTCTAGATACCAGATATGGCAAACGCATGGGAAATTTGATACAGAAGTCTTACGACGATTTAAAGGAAGGAAAAATACGCGTATTCGGCGGATATTTTCTTTTTCTGCTCGTCAAAATGACAATTTCCCGCTTTTCCTAGAGTTTTCTGCGGCTAGCTGTAAGAAAATATGGCCTGAAAAGTAAAACCGCGTTCGTTTCCCGTTTTTAATGACTGGCTAACACCGGATCTACGAAATAGATTGATTAATTCCGATTTATATACGGAGACGTATAGCTACGACGGGGACATTATGCAAAAAAATGGCTACTGTCTTGTTATACTTACTTTTCATTTGCATAATGACCGTATTGATGTAGTTCTGCCTGCGTACGCACGCAGTTGACAATGAAAAAGCCATTAGTTTTGTATATGGAAATGATTGCCTCGTGTATTGTCAACCTGTAATGACTTTTGAGTTTTCATTTTTCCAGGGTATACGTATGTTGTGATTATAATTATACGATATTCATGAGTATCTGTAGGTAGAGGCCTAGGTATTCGTATTTTCGAAATGTCCTCATCGTCGTCGTCTTTATCGTGATCAAATGACTATTTGCATCATGGTTTGGAGAAATGTTACTTACGGTTTGATTGGAAGGTTGGAAAGGTAGCCTATTTATTGAGAAGGTTTGACGTTTCATTAAATTTGAATAAATTTGATTCGTGGGTATCTTGTTGATAGATCATTGATGTTTTTATCTATGACGAAGAATACGAATTCATTGAAATGTCAGTCGTCGATTTGAACGAGATTTGGATTTTGAGAAAAAAATGCCTTTTGAGGTCGAATGTTTCATTTTCTGTTATGTTTTCATATTTTTGTCTCGATAAATGAAAAAAAAAACGATTTTTTTTTCCTAATTGCGAAAAAAATTTGCAATGAGGATGGAGTAAATTTTATTGAAATTAGTTCTTTTGTGAAGGTGGTGCATGTGGGAAATTTCACCATATCAGTTTGAGGATCTTTCTAACATAGTAAATGTAAAATGACTTGATAAAAGCGAAACCCCGCTGGAAATAAAAGTCATGATTTTTCATTGCATTGATCGTGAATTTTAATGTAGTGGAATTTTACCAAATGTTACATACTGTACTGTTTTTAATAATTCGTTTTTTTTCTTTCGTATATCAACGGATATGAAAATATTTCCATCGTGACTTCTACGTGTTCTTTAATTCGTGACTATTTGAATAATAAAATGTGAGAAAATGATTTGGCATTACAAATTGGTATTAAGGTAGCTCAGCATTAGTATAGAAAATTTGCAATGTCAGAGTTCCGTTGAACAGAGACAGGAAAAAAATTCCCTCCCCCTCAAAAAAATTGGGAATTGAATTTTTAGGCAAAAATTAGGCTTATGTCAGGAAATTTATGAAACTGATGAAATTTTGAAAAAATACCATTTCGAATTTGAATTTCTCAATTATTGTTTATTCATCTTCAAATTATTAAATTTTTTAAATTTACAGAAAATTTTCAAAGTGACTAAAATTTTTTCGAAATTTTTCAGTATAAAAAGTCCAAGATAATCTTATCACAAAAATTGAAAATTTTATTTGAGGGAAATATTGGTTGATGCGTAAATTTTAATTTATTCGTAACGATTTTTTATGTGTTTTTTTCAAGCGCAAATACCTATCTAATTATTTGCCTGATTAAGAAATAATTTCATTCACCGCAATCGGAATTTGTTCAAATTATAAAGCTCTCAGAACTTCACTTCGTAAAAATTTAAGACATAGATATTTTCTCTTTCCTTTTTTTTGAGATGATTTAGCATGGTGACTACTGACAAGAAAATCAAGAAAATGGCAAGAAATTTTCCTTTGCAACACGAAAACCAGAAAATAGCAAGAATTTTAATGATTTCACTGCAAAAATTTTCAACATTTTACTTTTTTCTTGAATTTTCCAACGAAATTTGAAGGCGGTTCTTTTTTCATGAAATTTAAAACAGGAAAAATTGTATGAAAATTGTAATAAAATCCAGAAAATATCAAAAATTTTTATAATGTTAATTTTCCTGCAAAAGCAAAAATTTTCAACGTTTGTCGCTTTTCTTTAAATTTTTTATTGCATGAAAATTGCAAGAAAAATTCAGAAAAAGCAAGAATTTTAATTTTTCAGACCCGGTAGACACTCAAGTTTGGCGAATGGATACGTAATCTTTTAGGCCTAAAACATATTTTTAACATGGGCATGTCTAAGGGCTGGGGAGGAGGTAAATTTTGAAAACTTGAAAAAACTTGGAAAATTTTTCAGTGCATTGAAATTTTAATAATAAATTAGTCTTTCTAAACTGTACCTTACAAATGTCTAAAATATATTTTTTTTATTCAAAAAATAATAATTAGGGTATATTTTGAAGAAAAAAGATTCTAAAAAAATAAGGGAAAAAAAACTGAAAAAGTAAGTATTTATTTATTTTTTATTGTTTCGATTATACTGATTTCAACCTATACAGATGAATGTTGAAAAACTAATAAAAAAAATTGAAAACAAAATTTAAATGTATTGACATTTTCATGAAAAGTACCTAAAGGATAACGTGCGTTATTTTTTTCATATAATTCTGAAAAATCGATATCTGTTTATTCGAAGATTTTTTCTGTCAAGTTGTAATTTTTTGAGGAATTATAGGTAACTGGTTGTGAAATAAGTAAATGATTTTTTTTTACAAAAAAACATACCTATTATTTAAGTAGATTGAATAGAAATGTACTTTCTATGATTTATTTTCAATTTTTCGAGAAGTTTCTTTGCGATTCACTACTTTTTGTACAGCCTGTAAGTAGTTAAGGTGGCTTGTTTTTTGGGTTCGTTAATTTTTAATAAGTTTTTCAAATCGAAAACAGAACAATTTTTTCCATTTTGAAAATGCTTATTCCAATTTTCATTTTAAAAATTTAAGTATAATTTCTTGGTCAATTTTGGTCCAAAAATAAATTTCACGCGATCAGGTAATCAAAAACTTCTTCATGATTGATTTTTAAGTATACCTATACTTATACAACTGGTGTTGGATGCTGAAATTACATTATAAAGGGAGGGAAAGGGTATATTTTCAAGGTTTCCATTCTCCTTGTTGTTTCATTTCGTTTCCATTAGAAACAGTTTTCTGTCGGTTTATAAATTTTGCAATTAAAGAAAATTCTGTCGAAGATCACATTGTGTGAAGGGATCGAGAGAGAAAAAATAAATCAGGAATTAACAAAGAGATATTTTTGCATAGAGCATGTACCGTTAACTGAGTCAATTTTTATTACATTTTTGGAAAAGTTTTTAAAATTTAATTAGTCATTATTTTTCCGCGAAAATGTGATATTTTTGAGAATAAAATTTATTGTCTAGTAGAATTGATGAAAATTTGATCCCTAAATCTGATGTATGTGGTGCAACCCTTATAAAATTTCATAATTTTCAGCCATTTCGAAGTTTTTTTTAGCGAAATTTTGATTTTATCCATAAAATTTCTTCATAATTGTCGAAAATCGAGTTTTCACCTCTTTATCAATAATTTGAAACAGTTTTACAATTGAAAAAAAAATACGTATTACCTAGAAATGTATCAAAAATTGTCAAATTAATTTGTTATTTGGTCGAATGGGAATGGCGATCGTTACTGAGCTAATCAATACTTCGAACTAGAATTTCGTAAATTTCCAGTGGTCTCGGAGCCTCCAGCGTATAGATATTTTTGATATTTTGATCGTGTCTGGGATTTTCGAATCTATCCACAGGACGCCAAAATCAACTTAGATCCAGAGTTGAATTAAAAAATTCACTTTTGCAACGAATTCCAGCTGGACACCTCTCAAGGGCGTTATTGTTAAATTTTATATTTTAAAAAAAATTGAGATTAAGATGGTAAAAAAATGCACTTTAAGTGTCTTCCTATTAGAAATCGAAACGAAGGCAAATTTCTTGATTATACTTCTCGAAAAGTAGCAGAAATTTAATTTTCAGCTGCCCATTTTTTTTCAAGATAATAAATTTTTATTAAAAAATACTTAAAGAATTTTTAGTTTTCAAAAAATTGCCTAAAATCAAAAAATGAACTTGAGCAAACTGAATTTTTTGATACTGGGGGTTTGAAACATACTCTTTTCATTGAAATCGAAGACGAATACCTCGAGACCTCGAGTCATTCCCTTGCACTAGTAAGTTCATGGTCCGGAAAAATTGTAGTATTGAACAGGTTCATTTATTTCAAATTTTTAAAATAGATATGGATTCTAGTTTTACTTTTTTTTTTTAAAGCAGTGAGGAAGACAACATCTCACCCCCTCATGAAATAAGGTACCTATCTTAAGAAAGTAACCAAATTGGTATCATATCTTTGGATGTACAAAATAACTACGCAGAAAAATTGTAAATTCTCGAACTATTCGTTAAAAAATTTAGTTATGATCCTTGTTTTCATCATTGATGTTTCAATTAGTCTTTTCAAGGTGCCCTTTAATTGTATTTTGATCCTCTGCGTTTTATTTCAAAACTCGTGTAAAAATTGATTAAATACACGAAAGGGGCCCATTAGTCAAAAGTAATTCTCAAGGGTTGTACATGAGTTTCAAGAACATCGACTATTATATGTACTTGAAAATTCATTTTGACTAATTGGCTTCTTTCATGATTTTGACCAATTTTAGAGCTCAAGTTGCTTAATTCGAAGTACAATTATTGAAGGGCACCTTGAAAAAAAGGAATTGTGAAAAAGGAATCATCAATAAATTTTTAAAAACGTTCTTGGCTATTTTTGTCTGAATATGTTTCGGTGAAAAAAAATAACAATGTGGGTAGGAAAAGAATTTTCGAAGTTTGAAAATTATGTGCTCAAGAAAGAGTAGATTAGATACATATTATACATCTTGTGTACATTGTTTATTAGACTTCAGGAGTCACCTTGACTAATGGACTTTTTTCGTGATTGTGACCAATTTTCAAGCTCAAATGTTCCTAATTCAGCTGACGTTGGGTTTTGAAATGAAACTCGGAGTATCAAAATTCAATTATAGGGCACCTTGAAAAGCGTAATATTGTGAAAAAGGAATCACAAATACATTTTTAAAAACCTTTTAGGATATTTTTGTCTGAATATGTTTTTGGTTTTTGATATTGACATGGCGATGAAAAAATAACAACGTGCCTAGGAGAAGAATTTTCGAAGTTATACAATGGTATATTCATGAAAGAATAATTAAATACATATTAGACTTGAAGGTTCACCTTGACTAATGAGCTTTTTTCGTGAGTTTGACCAATTTTCAAGCTCAAATATTCCTAATTCAGCTGACGTTGGATTTTGAAATAAGAATTAAAGGGCACCTTGAAAAAATAATTGAAAAATCGATGATGAAAAAGGGACATAATTAATAAATATTTTAAAGCAACACAATATGCGACGTAGAATATTCTCGTCTGAAAAATTTTTTGATGGCAATACTGAACTAGGTACAATACCTTTAGAAGAATTTCTTTGAAAAAATGGACATTAAAAAGAAGATACCTCAGCTATAAATTGAAAATCAATTAAGAATTGCCTTTAAATAGTCTTTTCATCCTACGTACCTATATAAGTTCTATTATAAAAGTGCTTTGCTGTCGATATGATTTATGATCACCAGAATTCAATTTTTTAGGAGGTTACAATTAACTCTATGAATTTGGAGTTAAATTATCAGTATTTTTTCATTTTCTCTGCGTACCTAACTCGAAAAGGACTTGATTTGAATAATTTTTTATAACGATTAAAAAAAACATCATTTTTGAAAAATCTCAGAAATCGTATCAGGCCGAAGTTATATGTATTTTTGGAAAGAATACACCAAGCACTTGGGTAATTTAAGCTGTGTCTTAAATTAAATTTTTGAATCTTGGAAATTTCGCCTTCAAGATGGTTCGTTTTCCTCTAAAAATGAGGTGTCCAAAATTTTAGAACCTACATTAATTAGTGGCCCCTCTTTTTTCTTATAAGGTTCAACATAGGATAACATGCTGAAAACGAAAAAAAAATGCAAAACTTCCAAACAGTTGAAAATCTACAAATATGATTAAATTTTGATTTTTAGGAATGAATTTTGGACACGAAGGGTCGTTTTGGGTGGGAGGGGGTTTCAGGGGCCTTCCAATTTGATAAAAATTGCTAAAATTTACAACTTGAGACTCCTCTGAACTCCCCTACGATAATTCCTCGAGTCCAAAGTTCATCCTTGAAAATCAAAAATGAATCATATTCGCACATTTTCCATTAAGGTTTGGAAATTTTGCAGTATCATAGTGTCTCAGACAATAAAACCAAGAAAAAACAGAAACTAGTAAGAATTTGATCTTAGTAGCAAACAAGCCAGAAAATAGCAAAATTTTCAATAATTTTACTACGAAAGCAAGGATTTTTAACAATATCGTTTTGAATTTTGCAATGGAAGGATTTAATTTTTCATAAAAATTTCCCTCTGATCGCTTCGCTTAAGCAGGTCTTTTGTCTTATTTTTTTTTTAATGTCATTATTCGACTTTTTCAATCAAAATCTCAAAATTTTGAATTCTTTGTCAAGAATTACCACTGTAGTTGCCTTCATATTTGGCTCCCTTTATAAAATCCTGACTACGCCTTTGCCAGGAGACTTCAATTGTAGATACGTACTAAACTGCCACAATTCAGCGAAGCCAAATTCTTTATCTTCGTTAAAAATTTATAAATTTCGTACTTACCTAAACCTTTTCAGTATTTTCGGGGTAATGCAATATTCATGCTCAGGTCTTTCATTTGTGTATTTGATATTTCGATTTTTGAATATTTTTGCCCATGCTTCATTCTGTCCAAATGAGTTTTCTTTCTGACGTTTGGAATTTTTATGAATTGATATGAATAAAAATGTCATAAAATTCATCCAAAATGTCTATTATTTTGCGTTTAAAATTTATATTTTTTGAAAATTTTACCCTCCTTCATTCATGTTGAATAATTTTTTTCCTAAAACTTGATTATTTTCAAGTTTAATTTTTTGCCTTAAATATTGGTAAAAGCCCATAAAATCCATTCCAAGAATATTTTATTGTATTTGAAATTTTTATTTTCTAAAATTTGTGTCCTGGTTTCGCTGGAGCTAAATTCATAGACGAATTGGAGTACAATCTTTTGAGGAGGAGAGGAGGAAATGAGAAAGAGGCAATTAGAAAAAAATTGAATTTATCATTTAAAAAAAATATCTGTAGGTATAGAGAGAAGGATGTTTCTCCGAAGCTCAGGAGAAACGTTCTGCAAAATTCGTTTGAAAGGTTCTTCTAAAATCCTACTTGTTGATTTTGAGAATTTTCCTAACACTTTGAATGTTTTTATTTTGTTCTGTCAATTTTTACAAATCTTTTACCTAATAAATAAGTAACATCTAATCAGAATAAAGAACTGAAATGGCCAAAAAAATGCTTGAAAGTTTCCATAAAACGAGTACATGTAAGGGAGGGGATCCTTTTGAGTAAATTTGAAGAAGAAAAATAGTATGAAAATTGTAAGAAAACTCCAGAAAATGGCACGAATTTTCATTTTTTTGATCCAGTAGACATCAAGAAATATTTTACCGAATTTTCGTTTTCGTTTTCAGCATGTTATGCTTTCTTGAATCTTCAAGAAGAAAGGAGGGGCCAACTCATGGCCTCTAATTGATACAGGAAGTTAGAATTTTTGGAATCTCATTTCTAGAAGGAAATGAATAAACCACCCCAGAGAATTCTGAGGTGGTTTATTTTTTTTCGAATTTTTGAAAACTTTCAAAATTTGAAAAAAAATTTCACCATGTTATAAAAAACACCAAAAAAGCATTGTTGACCCTTCCCGCTGGTAAACGTCTCGCAAACAGAGAATTAGGCATACCATTTATACGTAATTATCCACCAAAATTATAATTTGGAAAAATAATGCAGATGCATAATTTTCATCCGAAATACACGTGTGTATCAAATCACCTACTTATGTATCTCCACACACATCTGCAACCAGCAGGCACTTAACATCATGCAGGTAAATTTCCAAACCCATAATGGATTGGAAATTGGAAATTGCGTATGAAAAATATGGTCACGATCGACAACAATAGCTCTTCTTTCGGACAAATTAAGCGCAAAACTCCAACTCAGCCTCGTATACACGATACGCAGCAGTTGAATCTCATTAAATAAATAATAGCCAGTGATAAATACATTTCGGAAAAGTAAATTAACGGTTTCGACTTTTCACATCCTCTAAGAATATGCCTGGGTCTCGATCGTATTCAGCACGACGTACATCGCAAAGGATGTTTTCTGCATCTGTAACAGTATCATTATAAATCTGGAATAATACTGCGGTAGGCGCAATGCACATAGGTCTTCTGTCGACTAAATCCATTTTTCACGTTCGCGTGCTTATACTCTCGTGCCAATGTGTATGATAAATGTACACGAGGAATTTGTTCGAGGAGAATTTCTTGTCGTTTGTATTTCGATCGATTTAGAGTTAATTCGTGCCATAGGAATAAAGAAAAAAAAAGACGAGATGGAAAAAAAAGGGGCGTCGAAGATGATTTAATTGCTCGCTAATAGCCTACGTCGTTGGCGGATCAGCGAAAGTGATTTAAATACCTCGTTCGATGCTGGTTAAGTGACGATAATCCTCGTTATAGGTGAATGGAACATTGACTTTGGATAAATCGAATGGGAAAATTTTCGCCAATGACGCACGCGTCCGAACGATTAATAAAATTCGTCCGAGTATTTTTGTTTGCTTTTCACGATCGTTTATTTGTGAAGAGATTTTTTTATTCTTCCAAGATATACAGTCACGTACGTGTTGGTAAAAATTATTTTTCTCGCGTCTTTGGAAAAGAGACATGGCGAGGACGTTTGTCGCGAGCTATGGGTTTTCTTAATGTTTTTTTTTAACTAAAAGAGAAATTTAAGCTGCCGATGGATGGCCACCGGCGCTCCGCGGACCTTCGTGTATTATCTCACATATACACCTAGGTGTACACTTGATGGACATAACAAGAGCTTCAGTTATATAGAATACCGTTAATTTGAATTGAATTCAAACAAAGCGCCCGTGCTGTTCTCACGACCAGTACCATTCTGGAGCTGGTACTTTTACGCGTGTTATAGTTTTCACCCAACGACGCGATGTTAATTAGTCAGTAGGCCAGTTGTATTTTTTTTTTTTACTTAAAATCTTGTAATTTGCTCTGAGTACGCGGAAATGTAAAACGTAGCTTGGAGGTCGCGTCAATATTGTCGCGAATCGCATTGCCCCTCGATGGGAGAAAGTTGACGTGAATTTGATTGACTCGAAAGTCATCGATTAATCGATTTAAACAATGAAATACGCCCATGATAATTTCGCTCGTATTAAAGATACCTTATAATCATGGTTTGAAAAAAAAAACTACATAAGTATTACTTATCTGTGTACTAGGACCTACCTATATGAAAGTTTAACTAAATTTTGCATTCTACGTATTATTATCCGCATCTCTTAAACATTGGGTACCTATTTAAAGAAGGAAACCCGTATAAAGATACCAAAAAATTTTTATTTATTATTTTGTATTATAGTATTAAATACTTATTATATTAAAAAAATATATACTTATCCATAAAATATAAATAAAAAAATATTACAAATTTTTTTTAAAATTAATTTTTATTTGAAATTTGATTTAATTATTTTTAATTTATATAATTTGTTGCCTCCTGGTCGTTTCGCTGCCCAACCCCTCTCCCCACGGTGCCAGTTATAGATAGACAGGGTGTCCATTTTCTGGAAAACCGGGAAAAGTTAGGAAATTTTGGAATTTTATTTTATCTGGAATTTTTCGAAAATCCAGAAAAAGAATAAATAATTTTAAAAAGTGTTTCTTTGCTTGTTTTATTATAAATTTTTTCAAAAATTTCGCCCTCGCTCCACTCGAGTCGAATTATTACATGATCTTTTATCTGATTTTTTTATTCGTCATTTTTTATTGACTGAAATGTATTGTAGGTACCATCAAATTAATACTTAAAATGCATTTCTTTGTTCATTAAATGATGAATTATTCAAAAAAGTTTTCCCTCGCTACGTTCGGGACAATTTACACTCGTTCTTTCTACAGAATTTATTTAAAATCTTAAGTTGTTTGGAAACTTAGTTTTTAATAAGTTGTAATGAGAAAGAAATGCTATGGTGCCCTTGACCACGATGTTGAAAAAAAGGGGAGGGAATGGGACAGAATTCGAAATTATTGGCCATGTTTTGGAAAACATGAATGAGCAGAAAGTGGTGAATTTCTTATCTTTTGAAGATCTTTTTTCGTAAAAATTTTTGCCCTCGATTCGCTCAGACTCAACACGTATATATGTTTCCATAAAATGATTTATATTTTACCTCATCATTGATTTTTTTATTTATTGGTACCAACTAAAAAATTACAGGGCATTGCGTGAATTTATAAATTTTAGGCATGTGTTTTTCATTGGGGGGGGGGGGGTGAAGCAATTTTGGAATTTTTAGCCCGTAAAAATTGAATTTTCATTCGCTTGATTATCGCTTGATTTGATAGACATCCTGGCATAATTTGTTTCATTTTTCAAAACTTAATTTTGCGTTGGAATACTTAGTTTTTCCTTTTTATTTGAATTTTTTTTTCAAGGTAATGAATTCAAATTTTCAAATTTTTGTGGCGAGGGGGAGTTGAGTGGGTTCAAAAATTTTCAGAATTGAATTAGGATCTTTTTTGTGGCCTGAAGATCATCTAAATATCTCGTAAAAAGTATCTAGTGATTTTGAAAAAAAAAAATCGTTCGACCCATGCATTTTATATCATTCTTATGCAAAATTTCGGAATGTAAGCCTATCACGTGAAAATTCCCCCTCCCCCCCCCCTATTGATTTACGAATATCATATTTGAAAGATCTGGAAAATTCGAAAAATTAATCTGGAAAACCTGGAAAAGTTAGGGAAAATCATTTCTGAAATATAGTGAACACCCTGATAGAATTTAATATTCTATTTATGATAATTTGTACTTCTTTCCAAGATTTTTCATTTCATTTAATACTCTGAAGGAAGATCAAAAATGTGTTAATACAGATGTAATTTTTGATTGAAGGTTCAAGTTCAAGTACTTCAAGTGATGAATTATCAATTTTCTTTGAGGCCTGTTTGAGGTGAAAATTTTTTGAGAAAATTTAAACTTGGAAAAATTGAAAACATTTGAGAAAATTACCTGTAAAAATATCAACTTGGAAATTTTTCATGTAAAAAAAATTGAGATATATAAATTCAAATTGCGAGAAGAAAGTTGAAATTTTTATTTAAAATGATTTAAAGTTAGGTATTTACTCAAGATATAATGAAATACCACAGAATTTTTTAATGAAGATAAAAATTGTTCAAGTCCTTTACGGCCTGTTTTTAATTTTTCTTCATGATTAGAACTAATTTTATAAAATTTGAAATGTTTTTGGTGATTTTTTAAGTATTTTAATAGCATTTTCAAAAAGTTGTAAAGTATTTAAGAGGAAATTTCTTTTGAAGGTTGTTCTGATATATTTGTGCAGATACCAATTAGAAAGCTTCTAAATTGAATTGCAAGTGCAGTTATAATACATAATTTTTGCGTTTTTTGATATTTTGACAAAAAAGTAGATTAGATCTAGATAATTACCATTTTTGAATGACAGAATGACAATAAAATCAGCTTAAACATAATTTTTACAATTTCTTGTCGAACAACTGTAGGAACATACGAGGAGCATCTCATAATTAAGGTTCCATTTTTTTTTCTCTGCCTGTAATGGAGGGAATTTCGTGGAATTTTAGGGACATGTTATTTTAGAAAAAAAATAGGGAACCTTAGTTATGAGATGCCCTCGTATTTTCATCTATTTTTCATGTATTGGTCATCGTTTTGGGAAAAGCGAATTTAGAATTTAAAAAATTGTTTCCAACAGAGTGATACTTCCTCAAAACGTGGGCTACCAACCCACTGTGAATCATTATCCTAATAATGAATGGGGTATCAGTAAGTTTTCTGCCTCAAATTCTGTACCAGAAAACGTGATTAAGAAATTATCCAAATCGTAGTGTCATTTTGGGAGAAAATTGACTTTTTAAATTTTTTTAAAGTTCAGTTGATAAAAAAAAAGTTGATATTGCACGGTGTTTTGGTGTAATTTGGATACCCAGAATGTTAATCCAATATCTATTTTTAGCCCAGACCCTCCACTGTGCCCTCTCTAGTTGAAATTTTAGTCACTAAGCCTAATATATTCACGTGTTTGGTTCTGTGGTAATGTGCTATGGACATTTGAATTTTTAATCAGTTATTTTGGTATGAAACATATATATTCTTTTACCACCATTTCGTCACTACCTCTCAATACCTCACATTTTACCCTAAATTCTTTGTAATGAAACGAATTTTACAAATTTTTTCAAGGTTGAAAAATTGCATTATTTTTTATAAATATTTTGAGAAATATTGTTAGAAGATTTTGCGAGGAATCTGAAAAAATTATCGTTCGAAGGGCATACCATTCATCCTCCAAAAATGTAGAAATTAGGATTTCCTTTTTCCAAAATTTTCAACTTTTTGGGGTTGGAAACCTTTTTGGGACTCTTAGGAGCATGATACAGCCGTACAACCAATTTTTCCGGATTCTTCACAAAATTTTAGACTAAAATCAAAAATAAATCAGAATTTCTAAATTTTTGGTAGTGGAGCCCTTTTTGGGATGCTTGAAATAATGTAATGGATCTCTAAATTAATTTTTTCGAATTCCAAGCGGTTTCATTTCAAAATCTGTAGTAACAAATTTTGAAGGCAATTTTTTGGGAGCATACCTACTGAATATAATAAATTGAAAAAAATAGGTAGGTAACATAAAAATGAGGAAAACGCATAAAAAAATTAACGAACAATAGGTATAACACAAAATAGTGAATTTGTAACCCAAAAATGAAAAAATTGACCCAAAATGACTTGTAAAGTTCTTAATAAAAAATATTTTTAGACATGTGGAGAAAAAAGATGGTTTTAAATCGAATGCCTAGAAATATTTTCCATGGAATTTTTCACACAACTTTTACAAAATTTTGAACCTTCAATTTTTTTCATCCTTATATTCTCATATATCTCACATATTTTTACCAACGCCCTCAAAATCGTTATTTAGGGAACTATTTACGGTAAGTATACTTAATGTCTTCTCTTCAAAAATTATTTCACGTCTTACGTACTTCTAGAAATATTTTCTGTGGCACTTTTCACAGTTTTTACAAAATTATTAACATTAAACTTCTCCCCCTTACTCTCTAGGGCGGGGTGTTTTTTTAATGAAAGGACTTTTTCAGCCAAGGGGTCTCGAAATTCTTGCTAAATGGCAAAAAATTTTACTCTGCCACTCCTGCCTTATGTACATGATAATTTACACAGCATAACTCGGTATTGTTTATGAAATTACCCCGGTCTTTATTTTCTTCCATTCTTCCTTGACAATCGACAACGTGCTGAACGCTTGTCCACCGCTAATTTCAAAGCATTAAATATACACCTGGTCGTCTTTAAATCCGGCAACGAGCAACACTTGTATAAATGACCGCATGGTAAATTTTGCGGCTGGCTGGCTGGATAAAGAGCCTTAATACGTACTTACGAGCAGCTACGAGAACCCAGTACGAATCTGTGATTGCAATAATAAGAATTTTCGCGGGTATTATGTCATACGTGTGTAGCCTAATGTGAAAATTCTTATTATGAATTTGCGGTTTGATGATGATAACGGATCACATTTTGATTTTATTTTGAAAGTATATCTACCGTGTAACGGTAATTCGATATGTGGATCGGATTGCATGGGTAATATCGCGGTATCATTAAATGTTGGAGTTGGATTATTATCTAGTTAGAGATGTGTTTTATCGCGGATATTTTCTTTATACGTCTTTGTCTTTTTTGGGCAGGAGAGGTTAGGAGTTATGGAAACAGTAGAAATGATGTGAGATAAGTTTCCGTTTACATGATTTTAATACAATCTTTGTCGAGTAGATTGGAATTGTCTTTATTGGTGTTTTGATTCGGAAGTACAAACGTTTCCTAATTTTTGGTGATTGAAGATGATGTAAGAAGCTTGATTGGAGGTTTTGGTTCTTTCCCTGTTTGGTTCGTAATAAAGTGAATGGTAGTAGAGATGCTTGTAAATTTCTCTACGAGAATCGTAAAAATCGCAATTGTTTTAGAATGAGTAGGTATCGTTAAACATGTTGAAATTACTGAATGAAAAATTGGTTACAAATTCTTATTGAAACAAAATTTGGAAATATGTAATTGAAACCGAAATGAAAAATCTGAGATTTAAACTAATTCTGAAACAGACGTTTTTTCATTTTCGTTTTTTTGTATTTTCACCAATTTTTTACTTAAATACGCGATTTTTTTCAAATTTTTTTATTTGAAAATGTAGTTTTCTTTCTCCAGTCTCATTTTTTTAAAAATATAATTTTGTCATGGGGGAAGCACTTTCTTTTCCCGATTCTATACCTGTCTTACGAAAAATTGAATAAAAACTGAAATAAAATTAGGCACATAACTTCAAATTGCGATTCAAAAACTAAAATGAAAGCTAAAACTGAAACTGAAATCTTTCAAGTTTTTTCTAAATATTGAAAATAAGTGGGATCGAATTTTTCAAAATAAATATCGGGGGCGGGAGTAATATAAAACTTTTGACTCGACCACAAAACGACTTTTTAATCCACTTCCAATCTCGAAATTTATTTCCCCCTCCTATCTTAGAATCTAAATAATTATGTTCAAATAGTGTAAAAAAAATTAAAAATCAAAAATAGCTTTAGTATCTACGGATGTTTATAGTTAGGTATTTAAGAAAAAAAAGAATTGGCATCCATGTTTCATGTTGATGCCATTTTTTGGGGTGAGGTGGGGTGGAGTGGGGTGGAGGTCGTTTTTAAGATAATCATTTTTTTCATAATTATTCTAAGATATTTAGTAAAAATTCGAAAAAATTGGAAAATTTTCCTTTAACTGATGTCAGTAGATGAATATTTTAATTCATAGAAATCATTGCCGGCGATTTTCTTCGTTTTTCCACGAGTACTACAAATGCATTTTTTTTATTTTAAAAAAATTTCCTGCGCGGAAAGAAGGTGTGGTGATGAAAAATCGCAGCCGATGATTTTCAATTGAAAAAGGTTCTCATTTCTTATTCATTAATAACATTTTTGGGAACATCAATGAAAAAAGATAGGTATATCTTTTCAAGATTTAAAAAAAATCTCTAAAAAATGAGGTCAAGGTGAAAAGTGAGTGTAGATGTTTTTTTTTGTGTAAAAACATTCATTTTTTATATTCTTTAATTTTTTGAACATTAGGCTCATTGAGAAAGAGTAAAGATGAATTCGGAAGAGGGTAAACAAAATTGTTTTGTTTTCAGGTCGTTTGAAGTCCAAACGCAACTTTAGTGACCCTTAACTAGAAATTTCGAAAAAAATAACAAATCAATCGTTCTAGGAGATGCATATATCGTGAAAATGAAAACACGTTTATTAAATTCAAAAAGAAAAAGTCAAAAATTGTTTAAAATGCAAGAAAAATGCTGATTTTTATTAAAAAATGTGAAAAAATTGCCCAAGGTTTACTTTAGAGCGAAAGCTTTTAAATCATGGATATGTTTTGAAGATGATTTTTCAATTAGAATATCAAAAAATCAAAATGCCTCGTTTTTTTTTGGTTAATGACTTGTCTTTTGAATGATTTTTTAATTAAAATGTTCACAAGTCGAGATATTTAATTTTTTTTCTGTTGATGACTTTTTATTAAAATATCGAATATTTAGGTTTTTTTTCTAAATTTTCAAAGTCGCCAAAAAAAATCTGACGAATTATTAAAAAGTTACGGAAATGTCGAAATTTCTCAAAAGCCGACATTTTGAAAAATAACCATCAGTTGTAAAAAACAGATTAATTATCTGATACCTATTTCAATAAATTCTGTGACATTTCGATATTTTGTTGATTTTGTCAGAGTTCATTTCTGTAAAATTTTGATATTTCGTCGGATATTGGAAAAAAATTAAAGTAGTCTCAAAATTTTACCAAGGTTTTATAAGTCTGACAAAATGTCATTATATGTTAAAAATGGGTGAAATTTAGTGCATTAAATTTTTATTCTTGAAAATTTGATCGTCCATTTCATAGATTTACTCCACCATCATGTGATTTCGATAATAATTATTGCGTAACATTTTGCAAGACTTGATGAAAATACGAAGATCAATTTTTTTCAATTTTTTCGTGATTAATTCCGCACATAAAATTGGTCTAAATGTTGAATTATGGTGAAATATTTATAAATTTTCAAACTGTACTTTGAGGATAATTTTTTTTAAAAAAAATGAAGCGAATATTACGTTAATCAACGTACGGTAGGAAAAATATTATTACTAATTATTTTTTCTTAAATTTGATAGAAACGTTGTGAGGTGACCTAAAAAAGTCACCAATCAGAATATCATAATTTCATAACTTTTATGGTGGATCATGGATTCATGGATCAATAAAGTTGTTTTTCTGTATTACGTAATTGAAGGGGCTGGGGAAGTAAAGAATGAATAATAAAATGATGACTCCTATTTTCAGTATCATGCATTATTGGATATTTGTGACAATTTTTTTCCATGATGAACCGACATCATTCTTTTTCCATCAATTGAAATGAAAGGGGACGGAAGAGATGAACAATGAATAATAAAATAATTATCTTACGTACTTTCAATGTCATGCCAAGGATATTTGTGGTATTTTGTGAAATTCGATGAGCCTAAATTTTCTCTTCGGTACGATGCGATGGGATGGATCGATAGCACTGTTTTTTTATCACTTGACGAGAATAAGCAATGAATAATAGAATGATGACTAATATTTTCAATGTCGCGGATATTTGTAACATGGAGACTTCAACTGTGTTGTGTTTCAAAATTTTCTTTACATTTACGTTTTACTCATGATTTTTTTTTTGTTCTATCGCACTTTCATTCAAAAATATCATCTCTTTGAGCATAATATCAGAATTAGGGTTGTCTTTGGCTAAAATGAATTGAATCAATGATCGAAAATAAGAATTGAAACGTTATGGTTATACCATATGTACTTATTGCGAAGTATTTCTGCGAAACATCAAAATATACCTACGAATTAAATAAAAGTTGAATTAGGAACTTTCATGGTCCGTGGATCATTCAGTCTATCTTCAATTCTTCACCCGCAATCCGCATGTTCCTTAATTTTCTCTTTATCGAGTTCACCTAAATGAATAAAAATGTTCTTCAATTTACCAATTTTTTGATAGAAACATTATTTATTCTTTTCAGTTGAGTGAAATCTTTCTGTACAAATTTTTTATCCACTTATCTACTCTCTCAATTATAAATCAGTGAAAATTATCAAAAATCACTGAGAAACAGTCAGAATTGCAGCACGGGAGAAAATCAGTGAATTTTTTTTTACTTTAAACAAATCGGTGAGAAAAATCACTAGAAAATCAGCGAAAATTCACTGAAAAGTCAGTAAAATTTATGAAATTTGCTGAAAAATCAGTGGAAATCTTTGAAAAATCAACAAAAATTCGTTGAAAATCAGTAACTTTCGTTGTTTTTTTCTGTGCTGCAATTCTGACTATTTATCAGTGACTTTTCACTGATTCAGAATGCGAGAGTAGGCCTTTGAAAAAGCAGCTGCAAGTTTTCAAAGTACCTAAAATTATTTCTGAAAAATAAAACGAGTTTTTTCGGCATCTTCTCAGTTGACATGTAAATATTTCGAAGTTCAGTGTCATGTACACAGAAATTGAATATTTGAAGTAGAAAATTTTAAATTTGTAATGTTGGTTTCCTTTTTTTGGCAACTTCAGTTTAAATATTTATCCTTTTAATTAAATATTTTTAAGTAAGGGAATTATAAAAATTGATGAATTTACTGAGCCCAAATTTTGAAATAAAATAATACCTGTAAAAAAATTTTCAGGTTTTTCCAACATTTCTGTCGTCAAAGTTTGGAAGGCTTTTATTCAAGATCCAAAATCCCCCCTCATAAGTCCCTACTTATTATTCATAATTATAACATCTGGTATAGATTGCAATTTTTTTTATTGAATTTTTTTCTTTTTGGCCTGAAAGAAAAAAATCAAAATATTGTATTTTTCTAATCTTTTCAGATTTTCAACTGGCTCACTGATGCTTATTGTTCCTCGGCTTGAATCTAAAACACTAAAAAATTAAATTATTTTCTGAGATTTTTGAGTGATCCTCATTATGGCGATTGTTCAAAATATTTTAATTATTTCACTTATTCGGAAAATTAGATTTGAATCGAAAAATTTGTGAAAATGGTGATTCTTTTTTTGGTCAAATTCTAGCTTATCATCTCAATTTTCACGAGGGGGGGGGGGGGGGTATTAAATACATAATGTCATAAATTTCGTCCATGGGTAAAGGAGGGTATGGAAGATGCCATGAAATCGTATTTTAAACAAAAAAAAATTATAATACAGGGTGTTCCATGAATCGTCTGTCAACCATTTTTTTTCTGACATAACCACGTACCACTGAAAAAAACTTGAGATGAACATATGTTGCCTATTTTAAAAATAATTGAAGGGGAAAATGCTGCTTCTAAAAAAATTACGTTAAAATTTTTTTCAATCATGAGAATGGATAGTACTTTGAAAACTGAACAAATTTTCACTTAATGACTTTTTGCCTAACTTTCAAATTGAAGGGGCTACAAAAAAAATTGTTCAAAAAAAATTCTTAAAAAAATAAACCGAATGGATATACTTATTGGATAGTTTGTTGAAAACGAAAAATTTTTTGTTCTGTAGACCTTTTTGCCTAACATCGAGAATGAAGGGGCTAAGGGTCACTCAAAATAAATGGGGTTCAAAAAAATTTCAAATTTCCTAATTTTTAATGACCCTTAGCCCCTTAATTTTTGATGTTAGGCAAAAAGTTTACAGAAAAAAATTTCTTCAGTTTTCAACGTACTATCCATTTTTTTGATCAGTTCATGTTTTGAGATTTTTTTGAACAAATTTTTTTATAGCCCCTTTAATTTTGAAGATAGGCAAAAAGACATACAGTGAAAATTTGTTCAGTTTTCAAAGTACCATCCATTCTCATGCTTGAAAAAAATATTAATGTGATTTTTTTAGAATCAGCATTTGCCCCTTCAATTTTTAAAATAGGCAACATGTCCATCGCAAGTTTTTTTTTCAGTGGTACCCGGTTATATATAAAAAAAAAAAGAAAAGTTTGACAGGCGATTCATAGAACACCCTGTATTATGGGACTATTTTAAACTGTTATGGGTAGGTTCGTCATTCCCCCTCCTCCTCCCCATATCCTGGTTTAAAATTCATTAAATTCAAAATAAAACTAGGGGATTAGCCCATCCTTCGGATGGGATGGGGGTATAGTGATTTTGAGTTTTTGTGAGAAATAGAAAAATTGAAATCACTCTGCAATTTATGGCGTTTAAGATGTAATTTTTTTACCACTAATTAATTTTGCCATAGGCCATCTGAAGGTTTTTTTGTGACAGTCTTGGTGTAATATTTTGTAGAAATCATTTCCTCATCAGATCAAATTTTTAGCACGAATTTTGATTTTTTGATTCAAAGTTCCAAGATTTGATTTTTAATGTTTTTTGGCAGTACTCGCTGATCCAGGCAGGTACCCCATCTCCAGATGACCTATACCGAGGGTAGTTCGTGGTATAAAATTCATCTCCTAAATGCCATATGGAGGAATTTTTCGGTGCATATTAGATGATTTTTTGAAATTCAAACCCTATAACTCCCGGTCCCTCCCATGCCAATTTGGGGCTGAAATTTTGGTTGTGGAAGTTTATTGCGATTCTGTACAAGCCTGTAAAAAATGTTCATTTGGCATGCCAGACGTGAACTAAAAAAAAAAAGGTAACAGTAGAAACTTATGAAAACCCCAGAAATATTCAACTCTTCGAAATTGTTATCTATTTTTTCCGACCTACTAAATATCGTACTTCTTTCGAGGAAACTCTTTCCCCAAATTATTCAGCTTCTATATCATTTTCCAAAATTTGTAACTTCGAATCAAAATCCATATTTTTTGGTAAAAAATTTTCCTGGAAAAAATTTAGGAATACAGTGATAGCGTACTAATTCTAAAATTTTCTGGAAACTCTGAAACTTCTCGAGACTAAGATCTCAAAGGGGTGAATCATCTGTAGGAAAAGTCGAATTTTCTTCCAAAAGTATCGCAGCTGTGAAAAGTTCGAAAAACTGGTTTGTCCTTTTCCATTTTAAATATCCCAAAACTACCAATTTATAATTTGGTTTCCTATAAGGCGCGCCCGCAGAATATAGCAGAGGTAGCAGTCGCTACCTCATAAACTTTTTTTTTTGGTACAGTATTAGGGATTATTCAGGATTAAATCCTCGAAATTCAGTTTGGCCATTTCTTTCTGTACAAAACGCTCAAAATTTGAAAAATCATCCAAAATAACATTTCTGGAAGGGTTTCTTTTGTTCAAAGAGACAGCCAAAACCCCTCTACAAGATGTAACATTGTGCCAAAGAACAGAAAATTTCCTTCACTTCCGTTGAAAGTAAGATGAAATTACCTCCAGCTCCGATTTTTATTCTAACCCCTCAAAACGTGTCCCTTGATATAAAAAATTCTGGAAAAAGTTACAGAAATGTTGTTATTTTGGCAGATTTTTCAAATTTTGAGTATTTTATACGAAAAAAAATGAACAAATGAAAAAACTAACATCGGATTCGTGTTAAACAGGTCAAAATACCCCGATAAACACCCTTTTCGCGATCATTTTACTTTAAATGTCGAAATTCGCTTTTTTTCATTGATTTTTCATGACAATAAAACTAAATTTTGAATGGGTACGTGGTACTAAGAAAAAAAAAAACAAAAAACGGTACTTACAACAAATCCTACTAAAAATCCTACCTATTTCATAAAACTGACTAAATTTTCTAAAAATAAATAGCCGAATATTGATAGCAAAGTAATTCGAAAAGGAAACAATTTTAATTTGAAAAAAAAAATTAATTGCATTGTTAACCAACAGTTGTTCATTTTTTCTGACTTCTGATTGGTTCTGAGATAATTTTCTTACCTACTAAATTACCTTCCTAGATGAAATTTTGAAATTTTTCCATGGAATTTGGCAACCAGCAATGTTTATTTCGACGCTGGCAAAATTTTACGCCCGCTAACTGTGATCGCCTCCATGGAAAATAAAATTCGAAAAGTTCGGAAAGTGGATTTTAGTATAATAGGATAACGATTTTCAGTTTTCCCAAGTTTTGTAATTACGAATACCTCATATCTGAAATATTTAGGTTTAGGCTAGGCTTTCACGTATTTTTTTCTCAAATTCTCATGTCATCGAATACCTACTCACGTCGCTGTGTACGAAAATACGAAATAATGTTACATTTCTCATCACATTATCGATACATATTAAAAATCAATCTATTTATAAAGTACCAGCAGGTCGGCTTGTCATTGCAGTTCGCAGGGGAACCCATTTGAACAACAATACCTCCATTAATATTATAGTTTATCTATTGAAAAGTAAATCGGAACATGTACGGAGTATACGAAGACGTCGTCGTATCTTAAACTTTATTCGCATCATTTAAACTAGGTATACTCTGAAATATTCAAAGTGTACGACGCGCTGTGTCTCTTTGTAATGTTTAGAATGCCATTAAAGGCTCAAGTGAGACATCAAGATTGTATTTAAACCTCTCGAGACTCAACTCTTTATTCATTGTGTTGATTCGTTGACACGGACAGTTGTTAGAAATATAATCGCGGTTTGTACTCGTACGTATTTAGCTCTACAGACCGGTTGCCGCCGCAATCTAACAGACACGCGCTCATTATTCGGGCATTTTGCTTTTGTAAATTTTGATGAATGGCGCCCGATACGGTCGGTTTTCTTTTAAGGGTATTTCTCATTTTTAATTGGACGAGGATTAAGAACTTCGATACATATACGAACGATGGTTTTTGGCGTTATTAAAAATGATAACGTGCTACGTTTGGCGTATTACCCTCGCTTCTCTTCTTCCTCAAGTGCCTCGATAATCACGAAAAGCGCGGGAGATCAATTAACTTTCTTATATACGTCGCGGAATTGCTAATTTTGCCAGCTTCTCTCTGACAGCTCACAGCACGCGTGCATTTTATTACGCGTTCGATAGACTGATAGTAACTATATGGTAGAGTGTTTTTATGGAATCGTATGACGTATTTTGTGACGGTAAAATAGACTAGAAAAATAGGGAAACGTCGTTCAACGAGATGTTGAATTCGTATTTACCTACGTTAGACCGGTAAACGTTGTAATTAGAAGCAGTATTGTCGCAATTACGAACTAAACACTTTCTTCTGTGTGATTTCTTTCCATATGACTCCTTTTTTCGTTCAGTATGGAAAAAGTATACGAAAAGAATGTATCATGCGAATAGTTCCCAAAATTTTAGCTGGGTTCAGTGAATGTCTAATTCAGTGTTGATGTATTATAAACATAAACCTTCCTGGGTGGAAAGACTAAAATTCAAAATTTTTTCAAACTTCACGTCTAAAAATTTTTCCAAGTGTGATGTTCTCAAAAAAATTTCAACTTTGAGTTCAAGTTCCAATTTTTTTCCAAGTTCAATTCCAAATTTTTTTATTCTTTAAAAATCTTAACGTGAATATATTTTAGTCTTGGTTTGCCCTGAAGGTAAATCTATGATAGGCCAAGCCAGACCAAATTTTTCACACTAAATTTTGGTGACCATTGACTTAGTAATATTTTGCTAGTTTTGAAAAAAATTTATAGATAATTTCATCAATCGATGTAATGAATTTTTGTCGGATTTTTTATTCATTTTGTTTTGTAATGTTTGACAACATATCGAAAAATTTCAGAGATTCCGAATACTGTAATTACCTTGTGCGTAAAATTTTGAGCCGAAACAAAAACATATTGAAGTGCATTATGAAAGACCCCCATATCTAAATTTTCAAGTGCTGAAGTTCATTTCTCGAATTTTGACGTATTTTTAAAATTTTAAAATTACCTCATCGCCCTGCAAAATATGAAAATTGGATATAATCAATGAAAAGTGCAAAAATTTGGTATATAGGTACCCTATTTTGAGTCGCCCAAATTGATTGGAAGCGGTTTCAAAACGTTTCGAAGCCTTCAAAAAAATTCGGAATTTTCCAGCACTTCAGAAAATCCCATAAAAATGGTCCATATGAACTTCAGAACCTATAATCGCGGATTACTCATACCGGTACTGGTGACCTATTTGATCGAAAATGGGGTATCTACCAACTTTCAGCATTTTACTTCGATGCGTAGGTACGCTGTCGGTGTATTTTAAAATGTTTCCACAAAAAATTTCTGCCAAAAAATATGGATTTGAACTCGAACTTCCAAATTTCGAAAAATTGTGTTTTAATCGATCAAATAGGTCACCAATACGGATAATCCGCGATAGTAGGAGCTGAAGTTCATATGGACCATTTTTATGAGGTTTTCTCCAGTGTTGGAAAATTTCAAAATTTTCTGGGAGCTCCGAAACCTCTCAAAACCGTCTCCAATCGATTCGAGAGGTTGAAAATAGGGTATATGTGCCAAATTTCAACTTTTTTCGTTGATTGAATCAAATTTTCATATTTTGCTGGGCGATAAAGTACTTTTAAAATTTTAAAAATCCTTCAAAATTCGAGAAATGAACTTCAGCACCTGAAATTTTGTATGTGAAGTTCTTTTATGATATACTTTCGATTCTTTTTTTTTCAGCACAAAATTTTACTTCGAGTTGGGATACCTCCCTAATTGGTGAATTTTTGACTTTTCAAAATAATGACTTTTTATTATGACTTTTGAAAACCTGAAGAAATTTTGGCGATTTAACTATTATGATATCTGATAGAATATCGATAAGTTATAGAAATGTCAATTTTTATGCTATAGTGCTGAGGGCCGATCTAAAAATACTTTTTTCCTCCTCATTTTTTTCGATCGCCGATTTAATAATATTCTATTAGACGGAAAGAACTTGAAAGATTTTGGAAATTTGATTGTAGGGGTAATCGAAGCTCTTAAATTCACATTTTGGTCTTTTTTTAATACCTAATGATTAATCACTTTTTGTTAAAATCTCAGAAATTAATCCTTTTCTCTTTTTTTAAAACTAAATTGCTAACATAAAGTAAAATTTTGAGCCCAAACAAAAAAAAATCAAAAGTACATTATAACAGAACCCCGTATCCAAAATTTCAGGTGCTGAACTTCATTTCTCGATTTTTGGCAAATTTTTGAAATTTCAAAATTACCTCCGCCCGCGCCCTGCAAAATACGAGCACAAAAATTTAATCTATGAACGAAAAAAACTGAAATTTGGTATATACCCTATTTTTGACCTCCCGAATCGATTGGAAGCGGTTTCGAGACGTTTCGGAGCAATCAGAAAAATTTGAGATTTCCCAGCACTGGAGAAAATCCCATAAAAATGGCCCATATGCACTTCAGCATCTATAATCGAGGGTTATCCATATTAGTGACCTATTTAATCGATTGAAACACAGTTTTCCAAAATTCATAACTTTGAGTTCGAATTTGCATTTTTGGGCAAGAAATTTTCCTGGAAAAAATTTAAAAATTCGCCTAATGCGCATACATCGAGGTAAAAAGTTGAAACTTGGTAGATACCCTATTTTCGACCTCCCGAATCAATTGGAAACGGTTTCGAGACGTTTCAGAGCAATCAGAAAATTTTGAAATTTTCCAGCGCTGGAGAAACCCCATAAAAATGGCCCATATGCACTTTAGCACCTATAATCGCGGCTTATCCATATTGGCGACCTATTTGATCGATTAAAACACAATTTTCCAAAATTCGCAACTTTGAGTTCAGATTTATATTTTTTTGGCAGAAAATTAATTTTTTTTCCAGTTAAATTGTCAGCTAAAAAATATAAATTTGAACTCAAAGTTACGAATTTCGGAAAATTCTACTTTATTCGATCAAATAGGTCACCAATATGGATAACCCGCGATTATGGATGCTGAAGTGCATATGAGCCATTTTTATGGGTTTTTTCCAGCACTGGAAAATTCCAAACTTTTCTGATGGCTTCGAAACGTCTCGAAACCGCCTCCAATCGATTCAAAAGGTTGAAAATAGGGTATATACCAAATTTCAGCTTTTTTTGTTCATTAGATCAAATTTTCATATTTCACAGGGCGGAGGTAATTTTGAAACTTCGAAAATTCACCAAAAATCGAGAAATGAACTTCAGCACCTGAAATTTTGGATACGGGGTCCTGTTATGATGTATTTTCGATTTTTTTTGTTTGAGCTCAAAATTTTACTTTGAGTTGGGATACCTCCCTTGTAAATACGTAATTTTTATAAATTAAAAATGATTTTAAAAATGTGACCGTTCTGTAATTTTTCAACATTTTACTTTTACCAGTTTTTTTTTTAGCAATTTTGAAAATTAAAGAAAAAATCCAACATTTCAATAGAAAAATCATCTTGGTAATTTTTTTCGATTTCACGTCCAAGAAATTCTTGTTCATAATTTCTCAAAAAATTTCAAAATTGTATTTTTTTTTCAATCCAATTTCAAAAATTTTTCCGGTTGAATTAAAAAAAAAAAAAAAAAAAAAATTAACGCCGCGACCCTTTTTATATTAAGGTAAAACCCTCAGATCATGGATGTACTATCTACTTAGACCCGAGGCAACCGAGACAAAACGTCATATATTTTTATTAAAATTTCAACGCACTCAAGTTTTTTTAAAATTTTTTTCTCATTTTTTAAACATTTTAAAATACTTTTTTAAGTTTTTTTCATTTTCATAAAGATTTTATTTTTTTCAAGTCTAACATAATGTCATTATGTCTTCATCTAAAAACATTACGTTACGTTACACAAAAACGTTACACTTTTCAAATCCCCCCCCCACCCGAAGACATATCCATGTTAAAAATTATCAACTTTGATTCCTAATTTTTCAAGTTTGAATTTTCTTAATATTTATTTCAACTAGATAAACTCTCAAACTCTCATTCCAACTTGAAAAGACGTGAAAGTCATTAAGTCGATACTTACTTATCTATTTTTCCTTTTTCTGTGACATCTGTACCAGTTGAAATGTGAGTTTAGTCGAGTTAATTTTAAAGTTGAAATAAATTCCGAGGAAATTCAAAATTTCGAACTTGAAAAAAAAATTTGAGAAAATACCAAGAAATTTAAGACGCAGATTTGGAAAAAAAATCCAAAGAAAGAATATAAATTTAAATAAAAGTTTGGACGTAAAGTTTAAAACTATTTCAAGGAAATTAAAAATTGTAAAAAAATTTGAGAAAATTTGAACTCTAAAAAAAATTTCAAAGTGAAGAATAATTTTAAGGAACATCAAATCAGACGTTCTCTTAAGAGAAAAAATAGGCTCCATTCGTGAATAGCTCATATGTTTATGACGTCAGCTCGATCTAATGGAAATGTCGATCCTCGACGATGGATTTTTAAATATATTTACTTACGATGAAATTATACGACGATTACCTGAAATTCACAGCGTGTTCGAGGTGTCGACGATTTTACGCCGATTTAAAACTCGAAATTACGATTTTTATGGGTGGTCGAGTTCGATTTGGCGATTTTAAACCCATCTCTGGCCACGTATCGGACATAGGGCTTTTTCTCCGGTAAAACTAATCATTATGATTTAACTCGCGCATTCGAAGTATCAAAAGTTCAATTATAACGGCGACCAAGCGATGAAAATCGTACAGAATCGAATATCTAGCTATGCTGTGTACGTACATATGCTGCTTTCTCTGTATCTAACCTAATTTTGAAAGCCATCTTTGTTGGAATAATCAATGGTGAAGTTTTCGGTTCAACGTTGTAATTATATAGTCGATGGCTTGTGTATGAAATTTAAAGGAGATGGATTTTTCACGCGATATTGCATGTAGATTCTTTTTTGACAGATGGATCTGAAAAATATCTATATTTATTTTTATATAAATAGCCAATGATTTTATTCAGCTGCTTGGATCATCAGCCGGATTGAAAGTACCTGGGAAATGATTAATGGTTTTGGTGAAATGTCGATGAAATGATAATCGAGTTATATCATATCTTCGAGGGATACCTACAAAGGATCCATCAATCATGATCCAAACCAACCTGTTTGGTTTATTTAAAACGTAGCGTAAATTTTGGAAATTCAGTTCACATTGGCAAATCGCTACGTAATTTCTATTTTATCGCAGGTCCCTGTTCAGTGAAAGGTGAACATACGATATATTTAGCCTAGGCGAAGAAATATCGTGTTTAGTTAACTACCACACTGATTATCATATTTTCGGTTGCCTAAATAGATAAACATGCCAAAAAGCAAAACGTGCATTTGCAATAAACTCATCAAGCTTCTGGCCTTTACGAATACTCGACACGTAACTTTCACGTTGTCGGTACAATCAGTCGATTTAACCACTTTACGTTTCGATTCCCAGGCTGTCTTTTTTGGAAATTTTAAAATTTACGATCATTCGTACATTTTATGCATTTATTTCCGGTTACATAAAATACTTCGGCGATGAGGCACCGATCGCCATTGTTCGCTCGGCGCGGCGACCAAAAGGAAAAAAGTGATAGTGACAATGAAAACGTTTATTATCGCGAGCTGCATGTGTGTAAAAAATTTATTATGTCATTGTACGGTATAGGTAAAAAATGCGACTTAATTATCGATTTTTATTTCGCAGATACGGTTTTTTTCATCTTTATTTTTGAAAACGCGAAAAGGTTTATAATTAACGAGCACCATTAAGCGAAACGATAATTAATGGCTAATTAAGCGGCAGTATTATGATGTGTTTTTTTTTTTGGTTGTTTCAGGTAACGTTGTTTTTGGTTGGCGAATTATTATGGATGCAAGGCGTCGTGGTGGTAAACGGCGCTTTGGAAGAGAGTGATAGTCAGGAGCATACGCCGTTTTATGAATCTCATAATCATATTAACGAACATGATCATTTTCACGAAGATGGATATTGCGATTGTAATTCTCAAGGTAGTTTGGAATATTTTTGTGTTTCTTATAATGACGATGGAGACGGTTAAGAAGTGCGTTCGATTTTCTAAATTATTGGCGGTAATGATGCGATTAAAGTGTGGCGTTGAAGTAAAAGGCTCACGAGTATCGGTGATGATGAATTATTGAAATATTGATACGTTGGGATGAAAATTGATCTAGAATTGTTGTATTTTTCGAAAAAATATGTTTCGAATTTGGTTGTCTGGGCAACCTTGATGTACTTGTTTTCGAATTGTTCAAATTTAGAACGTATCGATCGATCTGTTTTTCATTTTGGAAAACTGAAAAAAATAAGAAATGAAAAATAGGTAGAAAGTATTAAAAAAATGACGAATTTATTCATTTGTTTTTTTCAGTGAATATGTTGATGAGATAATTTATTAAGAGATGAAAATCCTCGGTGTGTATGGAGAAATTCGAAATTGTATATTTTGATCATAAATAAAAAAAGAGGAAAAAAATGATGAACATTTATTTTTGAATGATCGAAAGAAAATAATATACATTGATAAATTTTTCATAAATTTTTTTAGAGAACATAGCCGATTAAGAATGATAAGTCGGCCCTTGGCTGAAATTTTTTAAACAAATCATGCAGTGGAAGTAGGTCCATAGGGTCTAAAAACTCGCTGGAAAAATTTCAGCCCCCTATCTCACCCCTAACACCCAAAAATCGCCCTAAATGTGTCCAAAATGGGAGCTTTGGCAGGTATCATAGCGGGTCACTTTTTTCGACTTCAGTCACTTTTGGTTACTTTTCAGGTCTAAAAGGTCACTTTGGTTACTTTTTTCCCCTCAAAAGTCACTTTTTCTTCGGACTTCCAGGCAAAAAATTTCGAATTTTTACGTAAAAATTGCTATTTTTCAAAATTCTTTTGGAAAAAAATTAAAAAATAGATTTTTGCTAGTTTGTTTGTTGTTTTGACGAAGGAATTTAATAAATGAAATTATCCACGTGTTTTCCGTTGATTTATCTATGAAATGTTTGCAGAAAACTACAAAAAATTGCCCCCTCCCCAGAAAACTCAAAAAATTCCCCCCCCGAAAATTTGAATTTTTGGTTACTTTTTGGTCTTTTTTGGTCACTTTTTGGTCACTTTTTGCTCAAAAAAAGTTATTGAAAGTTTCTTTTTTCTTAAAAAATTTCACTATGATGCCTGCTTTAATTATAAATTTTATATAATTCTCAACCAAATTTTTTCAAACTTGCAGGAAGGTTGGTCAGTTAGGTAAAGGGATCGTTTATTTTTTGGACAGAAATTCCTGTGTATCTACGATTTTTTTTTTCAATATGCACTGAAAAAAATGAGAAATGAAAAATAAATAAAAAATGTTGGAAAAATGAGAAATTTTGTCCAAAAAAGTAATAACGGGGCACCATTTACAAAATTGATAGAATTTATTCTAAAAAAATAATAATATTTATCGCGAAATTTGGTAAAATTTATTGCATCGAAATAAATTTTACCAAATTTCGTGATAAATATTGTTTTTTCAGAATAAATTTTGTCAATTTTGTAAATGGTGCCCCGTTATTATTTTTTTTGGATAAAATTTATTTGTTTGTTTTTTTAGTGTGCTATTTGCTTGGTCTTGGGGGAAAACGACGTTGAAATATTCAGAAATATTAATTTTTAAAATTTTAGTACATCAGTCGTGCAAAATGTGTTTATAGGGATAATTTGACGTGCTAAATACGAATCTGCAAATGATTTTTTCAATAAAAAATTTTATATGTACACAAAGAAAGTGAAATTTCCAATTTTAAAATCTTGTGTCGAGGTGCTGTGAATTTGAAATTACAAAAATCACGAAAAATGAATGAATACGAGTGAAAATTATGCATGTAAAATTGCGTAATTTAGGATACAGTAGGAGAAAAAAATTTTCGATGAAGTTGAAAGGGAAAATGGATGAAATGACTGGTTTTTTTGCATTTTCGAAAGTTTTGCACCCCCTGGAAAATTCTGAAAAAAATATATAGGTATTATGCTACATATGTATTATCATTTTTTTCATCCTCGAAGGTCTGAACGAACATGTAGATATTGAGCTTTCAAGTTTTGGAACTGAAATTTTAGTAAGAAGAAAAATTCAAAAAAAATTTTAGAAATGGTCCTTCAATATCCCTGCTAGTTTGAAAAAATTCGATTGAGTAAAATATAAAATTTCATAACCAAAACCCCCATTTTGGGTACTTTTAAGGTGACTTTTGGTGGTTAGGAGTGAGGTGGGGGATTGAATTTTTTTAGCGAGTTTTTAAACCTGAAGGCCATCTTCTACTGGTTAGTTCAAAAAATACCAGCCATCAACCTTTATACCTGTCCAGTTGCTCTTAGAATTCGACTACCTTCATTCAATCAATTTCTGAAAGAAATTGAAAAAATTGCTTTCGATTTTTTTCAAAAAATGTATTAATAGTTATACTATTGAGCCCTTATTTTTGCCTTTTATCTAATTTTTCTAATGTAGAAGCTTTTTGACTCAAAAATCAAGCTTTTTTCAAAAATTGAACAAAATTTCGATTCACTCATAATAAATAATTTAAATTAAAAAAGAGCTCATTGTAATTTTTTTAAATCATATTTCCTTGAATATTTCGTTAAAATTTAAAATTAGGAGCTCATTGATTTTTTTGAATTATTTTGTTTGAAGTTTTTCGTAATTTTTTTTTGGGGGGGGGAGAGGGGGTAGGCCCGTAAAAAAGTAAAAAAAATCATGAAAAAAGGTCAAGCTAAGTCAAGCTTTTTGCTCAACAAATTTTGTTAGACATCCTGTTTGAGTGTGAATTTTTCCGAAATTTATAAAAAAAAAAGAAAATCGCGACAGATAATTTTGTGGGTAAAAATAGGTGCCTATTGTATTTAAGACCATTTCAAAAACAATTTTTTCGTTTTTTTAAAGAAATTTGAAAAATATGAAATAAAAAAATAAGTGATTTTTGTTTAGTAATACCTATTTCTGAAAATAAGATAGGTAAACGTTTGGATCGGAACGAGCAGGGGGAGGAGTGCCTACCATCCCTTTCGATTTATGTGAGATGGAATTTCATCTTATAATACCTATTCATACTATCATACATTAAGTATGAACTCACTGTTTTTTTTTTCATTTGGCTGATCTTTTTAAATTTTATTTTTAAAAAGGAAAAGAAATGGGAGAGCAAAGGAAAAATCTGATTAATATGAGATTATTTTTGTTAGGCTTGTTGATTTTGTGATTTTGTCTTGGGATAAATTTTATGGGATCAAAAAAAGTGACAAGCATTTAAATTGAATCTTCCATAATAAATTCGTTCGGATCGAGAAACATTTTTTTACATCTTTCTTCGTTTGAGTACGTTGCCCTTTGGAATTTTTCCAAAAGATTCTTGAATGATGAAAAAGTTGAAAAAATGTATTATTTTAGTTCTTGAATTCAAAATATTCGCCAAATGCTTCATCAAGTATTGATTTCAAAAACTCGTACGTTTGTATGTTATGAAAGGATTCCTTTACTGGAAAATTTTTGGAAACTCGAACCGCACATTCTACAATTATTATCTCATTCTGAATCAGTGAAAATTCATTGATATTCAGTCAAAATTCCAGCTCAGAAAAAAATCAGCAAAATTGTCTAATTTCTTACAAATTTTTATTGAGCTTCGCTGATTTTTCGGTGAATTGGCGAATTTTAATAATCTTACTGGTATTTTCAGTAAATTTCAATAATGTTAACAATTTTTCAGTAAATTTCTGCAAATTTTACTGATTTTTTACTGATTTTTCCCTGTGCTGCGATTCTAATTGCGTTTCAGTGATTTTTATTCATGCCCATTAATTCAGAAATGAGAAAGTATATTTTAATTTACCCACTCTTTAGCTTGCTCAATCTGCACTTACCCCCTAGCTTTTTTTTTTTCATAACAAACTGGCCCATTTTTCAGGTCCTTGGCGACCACTCTTTAAACCCTCGCAAGCGGATCTCCCAGATCCCGAATCACTGCACCACTTAGCCAATCAACTTCACGACTCGTCACAAGAGCAACTCCACGATTTACCTAACGATCTACATCCCACCATTCATTCAGGGGATCGCCAGGCGAAGAAGCAAAATCACATGATACATTTGCACCTGATCCCGCACATCTACGTGCCAGTCGTCCACCCGGTCCAATACTCAGTGTACGAAAATAACAACGACCATAGTAAACCAGAATCCGAACAAAATCATAATTTTCACACCACCGAGTCGAGCGCCTCCGGCGAGCATTTCAACGACCACAGTCACAGTCAAGAACAGCACGACCAGCAGCATTTTTACAACCACGATAATCATTTAAATTTACCAAATCAGCAAGATCAACACGATCATTTTTACAATCAAGATAATCATTTGAACGTCGCCCATCATCAAAGCTACGGCGGCGACCCGCATCAGCATCACCAGCAGTATGATTTTTCCGAACAGAGTCATCATCACGAGTCTGGAGAATTGAATAACGTTCATAATGCCCATAATGGGTTTTATTATCCGCAGCATAGCGAAGAGCACCAGTATCAGGTGCACGAGGAAGGTAATCGCGATCCGTTTTACGGTAATTACGCGACCGGTAGTAGCGATAATGCTCATGTGTTACCTATTAACAACAATCTCAATTATTTCCTACCGACGAAGAATAAATTCGCCGATAGGAGTAGATATAATAAACGATTTTTGGATTTTTCAAACACTATGTTAAGGCTAGGGGTAATGAGACCGCCGGCTCTGGGCCAGAAAAATACCTGGCTTATGAATTTCCCCGAACATAACGTTCCTCTATTTCCTAAATCTGTTTTCGATTCGAAATCTGTGTTCGATTTCAAACCTTACGCCGTCCAAGCGCCAGTATTCGATTTCAAACCGTTCATCAAACCGAATGTAATACCTCCTGTTTTACCAGCCACCAAACTCGTACAGACACCTGTTGTACCAATGAATAACTTCTTACAAACGCCGGTCATGCCAATTAATAAATTATTACCGGCGCCCGTCGTCGTCTATCCCACCGAAATCAAGAAACGCGTTGATAAGGTGAAACCCAAGAATTGATTTCGTGCGTATTGTTCATCAATGGAAACTGTGATGTGAAAAGATATCGGTATAAAAATGATTGAAAGATGGTACGAAGATGGGTATGGGATTTTTTTGAGAGAATAATTTATATAGTCCCCTCTGACGTTCAATTCGTATGAAAAAGTAGGCGAAGAATTTCTTAGATTCCTACTTTTATAGTAAAATGGCCATAGAGCTTTGCTCAATCTAATTAATATAAGGTGTAATATTTTTGTTCGGATTTTAGATATTACTATCGAATGAGTGAATATCGAAGTGAAGTAGCTTTAATGAATTTTTTTTACGTCTTTGTGTTGTGATTTGTGTGGTCGTATACCTTGGTTACTTGAAACAATTTCAAGCACCGAGAGTGATTTTTGTCTCGCGTTAATCATAACACGAAGCATACCTACTTAGGTAATTTGTAGGTATAGGTCCCTGGAAACCTGGAATAAGCACCTATATCAAAATTTAGCCCTTAATATGGTATAACTTTTGTTAATACTTACCTACTTACGTTTTATCTGTTAAAAAAACCAAATTATATACGTATTTGCAAAAAGGCTCGAATACGATTAAGTTATTTGTATTATTTAAGTGAAGTAGGCAATACTTATACCAGTTTTTCGTACGTTATTTCATTTCATTTTTTTTTTGTTATTAGATATTATTTTTTCTTTTTAAAAATAATCAATTAAACCAATGTGTATAATGACTAATCCTAACTAGTCTTTAATATTGATTTTTCACCTTAACGCAGTATTTTTTTATTTTGAAATTATGCAAAATTATAGGCGAATATTTCATTTGATAGATTAATAATTAGATTACGAGTTAAATTTTTGTTTCGAAGTAACATTTATCTTGTTTGTATTTTGTATATAATTTTTTTATTTATTTAAACATGTGAAAATTGATCTATGGATTTTTCAGTTGTGTTGTGTTTTTATTTCATTTTATTTTTGATCGATGATTTTTTTTTTCTTTAAATGATGGCTCTGGCATCTGATTTGAAAGAAAGGATCGGGGATGTTTTTTTTTCACTTTTCTATCCATTTTGACCAAAAATATGATGTTTGAACCCACGTTACAATTTTTTATAGTTTTTTTTGTGTGTTATAAAATTCGCCTTAATTTTTTCCCTTTGGCGTTGGATCAAATAAGTCTGATGAGCTCAAACTTGGTAAATAGGGTCTCAATGACGGCAGATTTGTACCAAAAAAATTTGGAGGCCCAAATTGAAAACTGTAATTTGGCCTTTTTTTGTTGGGGCCTCAAAACCTGCCTAAAGTGAATAAAGGCTGAAATTTTCACCAGTAATGAGAATTGATATTGACTCTAACATACCAAGTCTTACAGGGTGTCCATTCTCTGGAAAACCGGAAAAAGTCAGGGAATTTTGGAATTTTCTCTGGAATTTTTCGAAAATCCAAAAAAAGGATGTTTTTTTTGCTTATTTTATTATGATTTTACAAAAAATTTCGCCCTCGCTCCGCTTGGGCTAAATTATTACATCTTTTATCTGATTTTTTTATTCGTCATTTTTTTTGACCGTAATGTACCATAAAATTAATACTCAAAATGCATGTCTTCGTTCATTAAATTAAGAATTATTCAAAAAAAATTTCTCTCGTTACCCTCAGGGCAATTTACTCTTTTTTTCTACAGAATTTATTCAAAATCTCAAATTTTTTGGAAACTTGGTTTTTAATAAGCTATGATGAGAGATAAATCATAAATGCCATGATGCCCTTGACCACGATGTTAGAAAAAGGGGAGGGAATGGAACATAAATCCGAAATTATTAAAACATGAATGAGGAAAAAGTGGTGAATTTTCATCTTTTGAAGATCTTTTTTCGCAAAAATTTTCGCTCGGGCTCAACATGTTTGTATGTTTTCATAAAATGATTTATATTTTACCTCCTCATTAATTTTTTTATTTATTGGTACAGTATAAACTAAAAAAATTGCCGGAGATGGCGTGAATTTAGAAATTTGAAGTATGTGTTTTTCATTGGGGGTGGGGGGGGGGTGTGAAGAAGTTTTTGAATTTTCAGCCTGGAAAAAACGAATTCTCATTCGCTTGGTTTGGTAGACCTCCTGGCATAATTCGTTTCATTTTTCAAAACTTAATTTTGCATTTGAATACTCAGTTGTTCCTTTATATTTGAAATTTTTTCTATGGGTAATGAATTCATTTTTGCGGCGAGGGGTAATTTGGGTGGGTTCAAAAATTTTCCTAATTGAATTTGAATATTTTTGTTTGGCCCGAAGAGGAGCATCTAAAAATCTCGTAAAAAGTATCTAGTGATTTTTGAAAAAAAATTTTAGACCCCATGCATTTTATATCATTCTCTTGCAAAATTTCGGGATGCCAGTACATCACGTGAAAATCCTCCCCCCTCCCCCTTGATTTACAAATATCATATTTAAAAGGTCTGGAAAAATTCGAAAAATTAGTCTGGAAAACCTGGAAAAGCCAGGTTGAGCAGTAAAGTCGGAAGCTTTTTTTTGGGCGGGTGCAAAATGAGTACAAAACCTTGGAATAACAGAAGGATTTTTGCGGGAGGGGACAAAAATGAATCCTTTTTTGCACCGTTGACTTGAATAATTCATATATTTGCGATTTTGCACATGCCCGAGCGAAGCGAGGGCGAAGCTTTGAAAAAATTTGGTGTCAAATACCCAAAAAAATACCCTTTTTCATGTTTTAATGCTTCGAAAATTCCTATCTGATATAATTGGGGGAAGGGGGTGCAATGCACCCCTTGTACCTCACTTTCCGACGTAACTGCTTTTGAGGGTTTTATTATTTTTGGGCCCTAAAATTGAGATAAGATTCTTTTTTTGTAGATGCTTCAGAACCGACTCAAATTAAATAAAAATTCTGAAATTCTTACCTGTGCTAAGTATTTATAATATTGTCTTAAATGTATTCAAATTTCAGCTTCCTAACTCTTTCTCACTTTTTTTGAGGGCCCGAAACGTGTATCTTTTCTGCTGCGAGCCTCCTAAATGATCTAGGGGGGGGGGGGGTCAAAATTTTCCAGGTAGATTGATTATGTCCAATGATGTGCTTTGTGAAAATTTCAACCTTTGGGACCTTTTTAGGTTCCTTTCAGCACGAAAAATGAAAAAAAACTCATCGTTTAGCGGTTTCATATTAGATGATCTTAAGGGCCAAAATTTTGTACGTAGAATCTATAAGGAGCCCCGAGGTTCCTTTAGCTATATTTTTGACTTCTGTTTTTGGCAAGGGTCCTAAAATGGGCCTGGAGTGAAAAAAAATTCTGAAATTTTTATTAGAGATAAATGCCGATATTGTTTCTAACATAGCAAAATTCCAGCCTCCCAGCTCATCTTTACTTATTTTGAGATCCCAAAACATGATTTTCAATAAATGGATAGTGAATTTCAACAAAAGTTCCAGACCGAAATTCGGGTTTTTTATAGCGGCTTGCGTGCTATGACTTTTTTTCTTTACGTTTCATTCATCCTCGGGTTGAAAAAATGCAGATTTTTTTGGAGATGAAAATGAAGATTACAGGAGAAAAACGGGATAATTGCGATTTCTTTCAAAAATGACTTTTTTGTGGAATTGCTATGTACCTACTTTTAAGCGGTCCATGTAAAAAATGTTGAACATTTAAAATTTCGTCAATATCGGGAAAAAATAAATTTTACTGAGTAAACTGCTCCAAAGAAAGAAAAAACTGCTAAAAGTTTATTTTGAGAAAAAAACATACCAATTTAAAGGAAGAGAACGGATTAACAGCTCAAAATATTGTTCAAACACGTCGCGTGTTAGGTTACTTTGGAGCTTTTTCAAAAACTATTGAGCAATATTTTCGCATGTGAAATGATTTTAGATGGCTTTTAGAAAACAATAAAAATCAAAACTAAATTTGAAAAGCATTTTTGCAATTCTACACATACGTAAATTAAATGCCAGAAAAAGTTCTTCAAATAATATTTCATTTTTCAAACAAATAAGTATCGGTGGGGGGGGGGGGTAATTACAGGTCTCAATCTCTCTGGCAATTGAAATATTGAAAAAGTCTTTCTGAATGTATTTTTCAACCTGTTCACTTTGTGTAGGCTCAAAAAAAATTATTTTAACAGAGCAATGATATTTTTTCAAATTTGATCAAAATCACTTCTTACGACCCTCTTCCCCCACCTTCCTTAAATTCTGTCTGACTGCGTCGTCGCTGCTCTTTATAGAACAAATCGAAGTAAAATTATGTTTGTTTGAAATTTTTTTGCAACTTCATCAGGAAATCCTATGAGCGTTCAGGACGATTTTAGAATCACGATTTCCCTCCTTCAATGCTAACTCAACGTTTTTGTTTAATATTTTAAAAAAATAGTTACAAAGTGCATTGCGATGCATAAGTTGTTCTAATAACATAATCAAAATTGAATTCTGGAGAAAGTATTGTTCAAATAATAATGTAAGTATATTGACTCAAAAAATTGAACAATATTTGAAATCATTTTTAATAAATTTTGAACCCGATTAACAATTTCTCCATACTTGAAAATATTGTGTATTAAGCTGTTTTGATTTTTAAAATTATGTGGCAATTTGCGAAGGAAAATGTCTCGCGAAGGTACTCATTCGTTTTCTGATTGATTGATTGAGTGGGTGCCGGTAAAAGTTCTGATTTTCATTACATTCTGAAAATTTTTGAAACCTTTCTAGACGTAGACACAGCTGCTGGATTAAATTTCGAACATTTACTCGCATTCGAGATCAAATGTACGTAGAATTCTTCAACCTTTCAACTTTTAAATAGTCTTGCAACTTGAATTGACATTGGCTGGTAAAATTTACACAATAAAAAGTGAAAACCAGCAATTAACTGTGTAACGGCGGTATAAAAACATGAACGAAAAATACGCATGTACTATCCAAATAGTCGTGTACCTTACCTAGACCTATTGTACCTATTATGTAGTTGAGAATCATTAAATTGCTCTTCTGTTTCTCTGTGAAGTTACAACATTGTGCTGCCATCTTTCGGTTATGGTTTCAGTTTATGACGACGAGTACTATTGAAAGAATTGTTTTCGTTTTATTTTCAGTAATCGATAATTAAAATTATGGACAATTGTCTATTGGCAATTTTCATTTTCAAGTAAGAAATAAAAATTTTAAAACTCAAACGTACTGGATTTTTAAAAAGGAAATTGAAAAAAATGAATTTTGGACTGGTAAATAATTGAGATTTACCTACAATTTCAAAATTTTAAATTTCTGTACACCATACAGCCATACAACCCGTTCCATGAATCGTTTGCCAATAACTAGGTACCACTAAAAAAAACTTGAGATGAACCTGTTGCCTATTTTGAAAATTGAAGGGGAAAATGCTGCTTCTAAAAAATCACGTAATTTTTTTTTCAAACATGGTAATGCTTAGTACTTCGAAAACTGAACAAATTTTCACTTTATGACTTTGCCTATCTTTAAAATTATAGTATCTAAAAAAAAAATTGTTCAAAAAAATTCTCAAAAAATGAACCGATCAAGGGAATGAATATAGTACGTTGAAAACTGAAGAAATTTTGTTCTGTAGATTTTTTGCCCAACATCGAAAATGAAGGGGCTAAGGATCACTCAAAATAAATGGACTTCAAAAAATTTTCAAATTTTCTCAATTTTTAATGACCCTTAGCCCCTTCATTTTTGATGTTAGGCAAACAGTCTTCAGAACAAAATTTCTTTTCAAAAGTACTATATCCATTCCCTTGATCGGCTCATTTTTTTAGAATTTTTTTAGAATAGTTTTTTTGTAGCCCCTTCAATTTTAAAGTTAGGCAAAAAGTCATAAATTGAAAATTTGTTTACTTTTCAAAGAACTATCCATTACCATGGTTGAAAAAAAATTTTGACGTGATTTTTTTAGAAGCAGCATTTGGCCCTTCAATTTTCAAAGTAGGCAGCACGTTCATCTCAGATTTTTTTAGTGGTACCCGGTTACATCCAAAAAAATACATACGTTTGGCAGACGATTCGTGAAACACCCTGTATGTCTACTGGCAATTTTCAAATTCAAGTACCTAAGAAGTAAAAATTTCAAAATCCAAATAATATGCTAGATTTTAAAATAAGAAATTGAAAAAAATAATTTTGAATGGGTAAATAATTGAGATTTACCTACAATTTTAAATTTTGGAATTTCTCTCATCTCTCCTCTACTTCCTCCCATAATTTTTTTCCTTCTTCCTATGTATTGGTATTGGTATATTGGAATCATCATTTAGTGTTAAAAATTCATCATTATTCGATTAGAAATGAATAATATTCCACCTGGTACTAAAATCCACTCTGCCATTTTTGTGAATTTCAGCTCTCGAAATCAATAATTACGTATCTCAAACCTCGTAATTTTTCTTCAATTTCCTCGAACTTTTTTCATTACTTACCCAAAACGCAATCAAATTCATCAGAATTAATAAACATATATTACATAAAAATTGTACAAAATTATCGATGCTGTAACACAATATGACCATACAAGGTTCATCCAAAAAACTGATTTTCAGTACACAAAATATAATAATCATAGGTATAAAAAAATTCTACGTAGAGTCATTTACATCGCGTACAGAGTTCATATTCGAATATGGTAGCAAAAAATATACGTATAATAATATAAAATGTTAGCTTCATTAACGCAGTAAATGTCATCACATTGAGACATGTCAATGGTAAAATCATAAATTCACGAATTTCGACAAAGTTCAGTTCAAGTTTTTCAATTGGGGGAAAAAAAATTCGAATTTTTTTTCAAGCAAATCCTGAATTACTATCGACATAACTCAAGGCGAGAATTAAAAACACATAATTATAGATTCGAGATCCGAAAACAAAGATACATAAAAAAATCAAATATAAAAACACAATATCTAGAGTTTGTTCAGAGAAAAGGATAGAGAACGATGAAAAAAATGCTGATAAATTGTGAATCGAAAAGAAATTGTTTCAAGTGTCAGGTCGTCGAAATTTTTTTCGTACGTTTAATAATAAATATGTACAATTATTTAAATAAGATTGTCATTGAAAGTTTTAGAAATTTTTTTACAAAAGGTAGATAAGTAGTAATGCCAGATTAAAGCTAAAGGTAAAAAAGCGATTTTTTTCTCCTGTAGGGTACCTGAATAATTTGATTCGGGTACACGAGCTATTAAAATGATTCAATATACGTATTGTCGAATATTTTCGTAAAAATTTTCAATATTTTTCATATCGCAATAACACGAGTAATTTTTTGTTGAAATAAATCGCTGTGCACATGCTTAAAACTCTAGGCAACAATTTCAATCGAACGAATAACATATTTGCTAAAATAATTAAACACAAATGACTAGTCGAAGATAACAGCGATAACTAAAAATAAATAACATTACTTACAATTTATACTACCGCGTTCACGAAATTCGCTAAACATAGGAAAGGTGAAAAGAAAAAAAAACTATCACATAAAAGAGTTTCTATACATAGTTGGGGGGCAATTCTTCTTACATCGAATTACAAATACAGCGGTTTAAAAAAAAGAAAAAATTGAAATAAAGGATAAAAATTAAAATTAAAAAAAATGAACGAATGTCGTTATCAGCCTTCTAAAAAAAAGTAACGTTTTTACACAATACGAGAGTATAGGTACTAACAAAATAACAAAAAAATTGGTACTAGTAATAATTTTATATTGCTTGGTGAGGAGAAAGGAAATTATGGTTTATGCGATACGTTTACGATACCGGAGCATATCCCAGATTTTTTCGTTGTAGGAATAAATGTATTTCTCTGAAGGTGGGTCTTTCGGCTTCTTGCTTCCTCCAGCATTCTAGCATCAGGTCGAAGATATCTTTGGTACATGGAGGTCTCCCTAGGTAAACGAAGAGACCGTTTTCGTGGTGTAAATGCGATAAATTCTGCATGACTTCGGTATCGTTTAATTCTTGGTAGGGAGGTTCTCTGGATAGAGTCAATATCTCCCATAAGGTAACTGCGAAAGACCAGACGTCGCTTTTTGTCGTATATTTACCCTGTAATGTAAAAAACAGCGATTAGATGATGATTTTGATAGTGATTTGGTCGATCAGCTTTATAATCAGGGACTGTATACGTATGAAATGTGACCGAATTAACCATTTATGTTCATTTTAGTTATAATTTTAAATGTTTGCAAGTTTTGTCCTAGTCCAGCTGTTCCAAACGACAACGGAGGGTTAATTTTTTTGGAATTTTTGAAATTTCGACCTGAAGTGGCTGAGCTTGAGGGTAGGAAAGAACGAGTGAAATTGAGAATTTGAGTCAAAATTTACATTCAGCAATACGAAAAAATAACAAATGATACATCGCACCATTATAATTATTTTTTTTACAGGGGGAAGGATTTTTTAGTTCCCTCAATAAACGTCTTAAATAGGCGAAGGGGGAGGAGGTATTTAAGAATTTTTTTAAATTATTAGTTTGAAAATTTTCCAACATGGGAAAACTTGAAAGGATAAACTGACTGATTTTTAAGTCAAATTTTCCATTGGTAATATGAAAAACTATTAGCGAAATAATCCGAAAAGGGAGAAAAACCATCGAGTGAAATGGAAAAAATGTTATGTAGATTTTTAGGTACTTAAATTTATTTTTAAAAAACTTGAAAGTTGAAAAATCATGTGATTTTTTGGGACTTTTACCCGCATTCGCTTTTGGGATGGTAAGTAGACCTCGAAAAAATTTCATTCGAGAAAAAAAGGAACAGAATTTTTAGAATCCGGTCTCGGAGTCGTTTGGTCTATGATTTTTATTTTATCGAAAATATTCGAGTTATTTTGATGGATTCATTCAATTCTGGGAAAAATTGTGAATTTTTTAGGGCATAAAAATGCATAAATTGAACTTATAAATCCATATTCATTCAGTCAATAATAAATAGATCGTTAAAGAATATTTTTTTTTAGAAAATGGAAAAATTAAAAAAAAACGGGCTTCTAAAAGAATACGTGGGCATTTTTCTCATAAAAAATATTCCTCTTAGAAAATTTTTTCCGATTTTTTTGGGATTTGAAGTCAAGATTTCGAAAAAGACAAGTTTTTAAAATTTGCAATTATTAATTCAAATTGAAAAGTTCATTTTTGACTTCTGCGAGGAAAATATGAATTTTTGATGTTTTGGCATAATTAGGTTTTTGAAAAGTTATTTTTTACCTTTTTTTATGAAATAGGTGTTATCAGGGGCGCACCCAGGAGGGGGGCTCAGGGGGTTCGAACCCCCTCCTTAAGCTCACCAAGGAGATTTTTTTATCATGAAAATAACAAAGAAGAGTATGATTTTTTTAAATTTTCGCCCTCGCTTCGTTCGGGCAGTATTTCAGTAACCATTTCTTAAATAAACATACCACCAGGGGCGTATTAACCAATAGGCGGAGTAGGCGACGCCTAGGGCGCAGAAATTTTGGGGGGCGCATAATTTGGAAAGCAGTACTTTTTATACGTAATATAAAATATAAATATTAAAAAATTTAGAAGTACGTAGTAAAAAACAAAAAAAATCGTGAAATTTCGATTAAACAAAAATTTAAAAAGCACGATATTTTTACTTAAAAGTAATGGAATTTTTTCAAACAACAAACTATTGGAAAATGAATTTTTTTCTTTTTGAAAAACTTTCATTTTTCAAATCTCAGCCCTTGCTTTGCTCGGGCATATGAATCCCAACTTATACATTTTTAAAAGATGGGGGTTGAGGATTTCGGCTCCTTTTCAATGCTAAAATATTGATTTATAAAATGAAAAAATTTAAGCTTTTGGATGCTTTGTTTAAGAAATTTTCGCCCTCGCTTCGCTCGGGCTCGATGAGTTTACTCAATTCTTTCTTGAAATGATGGTATGAACCCTCTTCCTCACCATTGTGATCGAAAAATTGGTAAAAAATTGTGATCAAAACAACCCTATCACTAACTCTCTGCTGCGAAGTGCTCTTTTAGTTCTCAAATTTACGTTTACTTTACTGTTTCTCGAGAAAAATTTCTCCCCCCCCCCCCCCATCTATGTGTACCTTTGAATTATTTCAACTTTATCTTTAGAGAAAAAATGGGGGGGGGGGCGTTCGCATTTACCCTCGCCTAGGGCGTAAAAAATTCTTAATACGCCTCTGCATACCACCCTTTAAATTTGAATCAGTTGAATTTGCGAAAAATCAGATTATTTTAGTCAGTAAAACAATTTTTATTGAAAATGAGTGATTTTTCACTGATATTTTGGTCAAAAATTGCTAATTTCTCAGTCAATGCCCCGTTCATCAGAAAAAATCAGTAATTTTGACTAAAAAAATCATTAAATCTCGTCATTTTTCAATTTTTTTCATTTTTTCATTGAATTTTGACCCCCTCCCCCCATTTTCCTCAAAATCTGAGCCCCTTCCTTACAAAATTTCTAGGTGCGCCTATGGGTGTTATAAATGCATATTTTACGTTTTTAAGGTTAAAAAAATTCTATTCCCAACTAGATAATTACGTAGTGATGCAGAAAAGATTATGGTGGAATGAAAAAAAACATAATTTAAATTTTAATAAAAGTTGGTGAGGTAGTTTAGTTTGAGTGGGGTACTTCTCAGAGCAGAACCCATTAGCTTTAAAAAAAAATTGAGGCGGGATCCTCAAAATGGTGTAAGTATTTGTAAAAATATTATTTTGCTACTTTTGGATTGTCACACCTGCCATGGTACCTCTTTCACACCCTGGAAAAGTGCAATTTAAATCCTTACACCTCTCTGACCCATTAATATGGAAAGTGGATGCCATTTATTACTTACCCTCTGCGAGGGGTTGAAAAAGTGCAGATCACGAATTTGAAAATTTCTTGATTTTTACCAAATTCAAGTTGCTCATTTGATTACCTACTCGCTTCAAAACTGAGCCAAAATTTTTTTAGTTGCTAAGAATACATTTTGATGGAATTCTTATACTATTTCAGTATACACTGCTCTACTGCTTTGAAAAATTTGTGAAGAAATTAAGTAAAATTTTTGTGACCAAAACATTTCATTGACTTATTTTCAAGGTCATAAAATGATACACTTGAATTACCTAAATGAAATTTAAGTAAGCCATATTTTGAATTTTTTTAAAAATTACTTATCAAAATTTATTTTTAGCGAAAAAAAATATTTCGCTATGTGTTTGAGTCTCAAATTAAATTTGGTAATTTTCAATAAATTCTTGAATTTCGAGATTTGCCACTTTCAACTTTCGTGTAGGAGATTAAAAGTGGCATCGGATCGATTTGACTCCTATTTCGAATTTGCATCTTTTGATTGCTGTTTTAGAAATTCTTCATTTTATTTAAGTGTTATAAAGCCAAAAACCTTTTTTTTTTTTTTTGAAAATGACCAATGATACCTACCATGGACCAAAAAAAAAATGGAAAAAAAACTAAAAATAGCTAGAATTCTAATTATTTTACTGCAAAAAATTAAAATTTTCAACATGATTTCCTAATGGAAGGATAAAAAGTTTTTTTTCGAAGCAAGAAAAATTGCTTGAACAGGCAAGAAAAATCCAGAAATGAAAAAATAGCATGAATTTTCATTTTTTTTAGATCCAGTAGACACCATGGGACCCTATTTTGAAAACTCTTTAGCTGAGAAACCTACATTTTTTCTGGGAAATTCCCCACTCAAAATGAACTAGATATATCATTCATTTTCGCCAAAATTAAAAGTAGATTTTGTCGGTCTGATCTAGTAAAGTGTATCATTTATTGCATACCAACTCCTTACGTATGCTGAAGAGTAATTAACAAAATTTGGTAATGTTCGCGTCATTTTCCCAACAAGACAGTATAACTTCTAAGACAACTAATTGAAAATTGCACGAGATCTTCGGTTTACATTGTACTTACCAAAAAGACCGATTCCCAGGCCATCCATCTGACGGGTAACGAAGTGTTGGCGTCTATTTTATAATAATCAGACGTATACAGTTCGTTATCTGTACCAAAATCTGAGATTTTGATTTGATATGCTTTACCAACCAGACAATTCCTGTAAATGTGACGTAAACACGGTACGAAATTAATTAAAAGCCCGAAATACTAACGCACGGTACAATGTTAATCAACGAAATACCACAAATGGAGTACAAACCTCGTGGCTAAATCTCTGTGCACGAAATTCAAAGATTCCAAGTATCTCATTCCTGAAGCTATTTGAGTTGCTATGTATAAAAGACAGTTGAAACTGCAACAAATGCGTACAACATACCATTAACAAAACGCGACGCTTGTAGAGCTCGTATCTAAACCTTATATTCAGGTGTGTCGTAATTACACGTACAATACGAGAAAGCATGCGGTAATTCGTACACTTGCGGGTTTTAATTACCGGTATAAATGTCCCAAAGTACGTACCTAAGCGTTTTAACTCCTACAGGATGAGATCTCGTGGTTTCGGCAGCGACGTGCGTTTTAAGAAATTGATTCAAGTCGCCGTGTTCTAGGTATTCCATAATTACGCAAAGTGGCTCTTCGCTGGTACAGACACCCAGTACTCGGGCGATATTTACATCTTCTAAAGCGGCTAGAATTCTGACATCGCGATGGAAATCGATTCTACGATAAAAAAACACGTCCATAAAAGTAAATTTATAGTAGATACCTAAACATGGATACAGGTGGAGGGAAATTGTGACAAGGGTTTTATATTCGGGTCGATGAAAATATCGTTTACGTTCTTACTTTTCTTTCTCGCTGGCATTTTGCGTGAGGAATTTAACAGCCACTAAGCGTTTTCCTAATGAGGATGAAGCACCGTATTCCATTATACCATCGGCTTCCGCGATGTAGACCTGCGAAATTGAATAATTCACTCAAATTGATAATTAATCCTGCCACTAAATGAAAACGAGAACACGTTATAATCGCTTGAGAGTATTCGCTCGAACGAGATACCGTTTTGTACGTCATTGTGTATTTCGTCACCGACGATCGTTAGGATTCTCAAGAGTTTGCCTAAGGATTTGAATTTTTGCTTATTTTTTTTTACAAAATTCTATACCGAACGATAAACACGACGGTTTGTTCAATTTTTATGTTTGTTTTCAATTTTGTATTTTTTTTTCGGTTTCGAGAGCGAGTATTTTAAAAATTTCATTTCGCGTTGTCGCGCTCGAGGATTTGGAATTAAATTATTTTTTTAATGCGTTTGGAAATGTCGGAGTGTTCATCAAGGTTGTAAGTGGGTTGAAATTTTTATCCATAGGGTGATCTGAAAGTAATTTTGGAAGAATTGGTGGGTTTTTGGAGTTTCAGAAGTAGTTTTGAATAGTGAAATTAAAAGAACTTGTAACAAATTATAACGAGTAAACTGAATTTTTACGAGACATTTTTGAAAAATCGAAAATTTTAAAATAAAAATAACCAAATATTCCTAAAGACTATTCTACAATTTTTTTAAAAAGTCAACATTGATTAATTTTTCAGTGAAAATCATCATTAGGTAATTAATTTTTTGTGAGTAATAATCTTGAAAAACAACCTTTAACGTTTTCATAGAAAATTAATTAATAGGCAAGTATCGCTGTGGTAAAAATTTATTGGCTAAGTAGTTGGTACTATTTTTTTTAAATGAAAATTCTTGGAAATCGATGAAATCATGTTCCAATGGAAAAATGGTTACAATATTTTTGATAGAAAATTTATAGGCTACCTACCTAAATTTTTAGCAAAAAATACTCTTCAATCGGTAGGTATACTTTTTAAATAAAAATAGACATTAATTTTCTATGAGAAATAATTATCGGGTTTCATTGGAAAAACAAAACCAACTTTCATTGAAAAAATATTACCAACTTGCAGTAAAATTCTGAATATTGCTGAATTTATTATTAATATTGATTTTACACTGAAAATTCACTAATGAATGAAACATCGTTGCTTACTGATTTTTGGGAAAAACTTTTTCAATAAAAAATTGTTACCAATTTTCAGTGAAAATAGACATTAATTTCAGTGAGATATTTATGTGTGAGGAGATACATTTTCATAACTTTTCAGTGAGAATGTTCTGGCATTTTCAGGGATGTTAAGTGAAAAACTGCCACCAATTTTCGGTAAAAAATTGTCACTAGTTTTCGGTGAACTATGATTTTTAATTTTCGGTGAAAAGTTGGTAAATTTCAGAAAAAATGTCGACAACTATCAATGCAAATGTTGCTTTTATTCGTTGGAAAATTGTTACTGAGTAATGAGATGCCTATTACTATTTTTACAAGTCTTCAGTGAAACATCATTTCCCAATTTTCAGTGAAAAATTGTCATCAATTTTCAGTGAAAAATCGTTATTAATTTTCAGTGAAAATTTATTTATACTTTTCATTGAAAAAATATTACTGAAATTTCAATTGAGAAAAGTGCCATTTGCTAATTTTTCGATAAAAAAATATCATCACTAATTTTTAGTAAAACATCATTGTACCTATTACAAATTTTTAGCCAAAAATCATTGTTAATTTTTCAGTGAAAATCACTACCAATTTTTACTAATCTTTAGTGAAACATCATTGTTAATTTTTCATTGAAAATTCATTACTAATGTTGACTAATTTTCAACCAAGCATTTTTAGATCATTACTAATTTTCACATTGAAAATTTGTGACTAAAATTTCTGACCAATTTTCAGTGAATTTTTTTTACCGATTTTCAGTGTAAATTTCTGTCTGATTTTCAGTGAAAATTTTTCACTGATTTTCTGTGAAAATTTCTTACGAGATTTTTGCCGAATTTTAGTTGAATATTTACCAATTTTCAGTGAAACTCTCGGACTAATCTTCAGTGAAAATATCAGGCTAATTTTCAGTGAAAAAAAATCAGGCTAATTTTCAGTGAAAAAATATCAGACTAATTTTCAGTGAAAATGTCAGACTAATTTTCAGTGAAAATAACAGACTAATTTTCAGTGAAAATGTCAGATTAATTTTCAGTGAAAATGTCAGCCTAATTTTCAGCGAAAGTGTCAGACTAATTTTTAGTGAAAATACCATACTAATTTTCAGTGAAAATATCAGACTAATTTTCAGTGAAAATATCAGACTAATTTTCAGTGAAAATATCTTACTAATTTTCAGTGAAAATATCAGACTAATTTTCAGTGAAAATATCAGACTAATTTTCAGTGAAAATATCAGACTAATTTTCAGTGAAAATATCAGACTAATTTTCAGTGAAAATATCTTACTAATTTTTTAGTGAAAACCAATTTTTGGTGAAAATTTTTTACCAATATTCGGTGAAGACCATTTTTCAGCCATAATTTGTTGCCAATTTTCAATTGAAAAATTTTAGGCATCAATTCTCAGTGAAAATGATAGATAGTTGCCCACTTATTTTGAGTGAAAATATAAATTTTCAATAAAAAAAATCATTAGGTAGGTACCCATTTTTAGTGCTGCGAATTATTATTACCAAGTTTTAGTCTAGCATTTTCCTGATTTTTTTTTAGTGAAAAATCATTGTTAATTTTTAGTTCGGTGAATGTACCTATTATTACTGCTTTTTTTGCAAAATACCAATTGCTTACGAGTTTTTGTTGTTATTTTTCACTGAAAATTCCTCAATCCTTTTCAACGAAATTTGTTGCAAATATTCAATGAAAATTATAGGTAACGAAATTTCAGTGTGACATCATTACCAATTTTTGAAAGGAAGCCCTTGGAAAATGAGTGCCTATCTATTAATATTGTTTGTTGAAAATCGTTACGAATAATAGCTCCAAATAATCATTAAGAATCAAAAATGTAAGTACATATGACAATCCAGTGAAAATATTTCTTGTTATTCACATTCCGAGACAGAAACTAAAACTTTGACATTTTCACAGTGCAGTCGTCCAACTTGAAAAAAGTAAAGTTTCCATAAAATCGTTTTTTTTTTTACCATAAGTATTACAACTTTGAAAATCGTGCAACGATGCTAAGTACCAGAAAATACTCGTGCTTCGTTATCGTTAAGTGTTTTAAAAACGTCATACCAATATGTTACCTTAGTTGTCCACTGCGAGTGTCTGTCATTTGAAAACGTATCCTTTTTTCAATTTAAAAAAAGAGAAAATCTGGATTGTCATCTTTCATACGATTTTTTTTTTCGTTGTTGTAAAAATATTGAATAAAGAGATCACCAAACAAAGTCGAGTAATGTAATAAATTTTTTATATCAAAACCAACATCTGACAAGATGAAAAATAAGGCTGCAAATTTTGATTTTCATCTCGAAGCCGTATGGAAACTCCGGAAGGCAAAAAAATTTATTTCGAATCGTTCGAGTTGGTACAAAAAACTACGTACGTTTTCGAACCAGGAAAAAGAAACGTCGACCTAGAAGTATTGCTTTCTCTCAACCGCAGAAATTATATACGAAGGAGAAAAAAATTACATTCGGTATTTTTTCATTAAATAAATACGTCTGTTCGAATATTACCAGCATGTTAATGCCGAAAAACAATCACTCCGCGTTCGTTCACGTCAAATAAATCATAAAAAAATATGACACGTACAAATTCGAAATTTCCTCAAAACAAGAGCGTTTATCAACGTTTCTTTTTCATTTTTTTTCACTCCCCCGATGCTAAGAAGGGTCTGTGGGTTTTAATCCGACAACATTTCGAAACGTTTTACCGCAACAAGGTATTAATTACGTGGTTATTTTGAATAAAAAAATTCGAAAAAACAAACCGAGAGTTGACATATTTCACCGATACGATATGGCGAACGTATATGAGTGTGACATTTGGTATGATAATTTATTAATAAGCTCGAGTAAATATTTCTGTTCGCGACGCCAACGGTACCCAGGGCCTTTGCGTTATGTAGTGTATTAATCCTTAAGCGAGAGAGGTGGAATTGTCAAATGACGTATGACATCGTACGTCGCTTAATTCTCGTCAATGTCATATTTCACGTAGTCGGGTAAAAGTTGATAAATTTACGCGTATTTTAGGCTTTTACATTGTAGCGTGTGATTTGAATAGGGGCGAAGGATGCAAAGGATGGAGGGAGCTTACCAAAACGTATATCAGGAAATTACGTATATAAGGAGAATTTGTTGTCGCGGAAAATGATTATTTTTTTTCGCAGGTGTGACAGCTGCGGTATGACGGGTACGTGTATATTGGGAAAATAAAGTGGCAACGTGTACGTAATTTTTCGCTAGAAAAAATATTTACCCTTCCGAAAGCTCCTTCTCCAAGGCGTGAAAGCATTCGTAGCCGATGTCTTGGAAATTCCGGAACGGTCGTGTGTTCCAGTCTTCTTTTCAAAGCGTGCAGTATTTCTTGCGGATTTAAACTCTGCTGAAACAAGAAGAAAAATTTTCCCTTTACGATTCGTCTTCAAACAGAACTCGATGCTTGTTTGTTGTTCGACAAAAACGTGCGTATAGTTGCCAAAGTAAAAGAAAAAAGTGTCAAATTTTACCTTATTTACTCGCAAATAAGATATAAAAAAATGGAAAATATTTTTCATGCAAGTTTTCAAGTCTTCTAGCCACAAGCTTATATACCCCGGTACGCTTCGAGTACACTGTTTCCATAGGTATTTGTAATTCAGTAACGATAAAAGAACTTTCTCAACGAAATTGGAAAAGCGGATTCGTTCGAATTTCACGCCAAACGCGCGTGTATTTCGTATTGATTTTGATTTTTTTTTTAAAAACAATAAAAACAAAAAGGTATTTTCACGCGGATTTTCCCCCCAATAAGTATAGGTATACAAATCGAAGCAAATTTTTACCAATGCGAACGTTTTCATTCGGAAGTAAATATTCAATTAAAAAATGTTAATTTTTCGCTGTCATAATCCTCTTATAAAGTAATTTTTTGTTTGGGAAAAAAGTTTTTAATTGTGTATCGAAGGTGGTGGTGGGAAGAAAATAAGCGAGACGGTTACCCCTTTTTTGTTACCGTTGCTCTGCTTTGACGTTTGCATCAGTGCACAGAAGCGTTTCATGAAAGTGGATTTATCATTACCACAAATCGAAGGTACATTAGCGAATTCACCCCTCGATGCATTAAACCCCCTTTTTTTTCATTTTATTTTGCACAACCGGAGAACGAGAAAACGTATATTCTCTTTTTATAATTTATTTCTTTACTTTGTGGCTTCTCTGTGTGTTTTTGAAAAAGAAACCAACGAAAGCGTAAAAAAAGGAAACTTTTCCCATTTTTGGTGAAATTAAAGAATTTTCATGAACAAAGTTTTTCACGCTCGTTACAAGCGTAATAAAAATAATGATGTTTCATTTTTCTCGATATTTTTCACGTGCAAATCATTTCAAACAACGTGGAAGGTGAAAGAAAAGAATTCGTTTTGAAGTAGGTATTTAAGGAAGTTATGATTTATGACGTAAGTACGAGAATTACGTGGGATGAATAAAAGCGATGAGAAGAGCTGTCAAAGTCTCTTTACAGTTGAAGATTAGTATTGAAATTGGGTCCGAATTGCCGAAAATAATTTGAAAGATTTCTTTAAACCGTGAAAAAATTTTAAAATACTAAAAGCAAGGTATCTAAAAACGAGAAAGGCAAAAAGAATAGCAAGATTTTATCCAAATTGGCAAAAAAAAACAAGAAAAGTGTTAGATTTTAAATAATTTTAATGAAAAAACAAGAATTTTAAATATTTTTCATCTTGAATTGTTTTTTGGAAGATGAAAAAGAATTGCCCAATTGCATCAATGCACAATTCCACATTCATTTTTCTACCTGTTAATTTGTCTATTAGTTTCCCTCAATTTCTATTATTGTACAAATTAGTTCAAATTTTTTTTCAAAATATCGTAAAAAATTGTAAAAAAATTTAAAAATTATTAAACAAGTAAAACTAATAATGAAGTTGAATTTTGAAAGATGTTTTTTGAGCAAAGATGAAGCATGAAAAATTGCACGAAACACCAAGAAAATAGCAAGATTCTCAAAGTTTGTACGGAGTGCAAAACAATTACGAACATCAAAAATATAATACAAAAGTACCTACTGAAAAAGTACGAATTTTTGAAAAAAAATTGCGAAAAATACGAAATTATAACAAAATTTGATCAACGAAAGTACCTAATCATCTCTGGTCAAGTGGTCATCGAAAAATTATTAGATCAAAGGTCTGGAAAAATTACGAATTTTTGATTTTCAATGTCATCGCGGACCCTGAACTTCTCATTTTTCAAACGCTGGAAATATCTTGAAAAGTCATGTTTCAAAAAAATAATTTTTTAAAATTGGTTTCAAAATTTTTTTCAACATCTCGTATAAATTATAAACTTTTTTACAAAAATAACCTATGTGTAAGTAAGTAAAATTATTACCTAGGTATACGAGATAAAATTAAATTTTGAAAAAAATATTTTATCATCAATTTCAGATGATTTTCTGCTTTCGAAATATAATGTTTTTCTTGAAAGTTTTGTTCAAATATATTAACCAACTTTTTTGTTTTGAGTGATTTTCAAAAAATTCAGAATTTCCCTCTCTTTTTACACTAATTTTTCCATTTTATTTTAATGAATTCTACTTCTGTGCTATCTCATTTTTTCCATAACTCGAGAATGAAGTGATTTTGGAAATTTATATAACTTGCTTGAAAAAATATGTACCTAATGGGGGATCAATAGAGGCGAACCATAGTTCGATTTTTGAGTGAAGGAGAATCAAAAATTTTAGACAGATAGATTTCTTCCCGATTTTTTTACTCTAAATACATTGCCCTCATTTTTTCAGACTTTACTAAAAGAAGTTCATTTTCGAAAAATTTTCAATTCAAACCTAATTTTCCCTCCTAAAACTTGAAATTTTTTTACTCCCATCGTGTTCTACGGTAAGAAAACCAAGAAAATTAGAAAATAGCCCGAAGTTTAATCATTTTACTGCAAAAACCAAGAATTTTCAAATGTTTTCCTCTTCCCTTGAATTTTTTTATCGAGGTAAGTATACATAAAGGGGTCCTTTTTTGGGGAAATTTAATGCAAGAAAAATGGCAAGAAAAATCCAGAAAATAGCAAGAATTTTATTTTTTCAGATCCTGTAGACACCATGACTTAGAGGGAGAAGAGTGAAGGGAAAGGGAATGGCTGTTCCCTTTGTCCACGTCTGGTTTTGTACCTGAGGGAAAATCAGAATTGGAGTTACTGGAGAGGTAAACATTAAAAATTTCTGTCTCAAATAATCTTTTTTGGGTTTTTTGACTTGAAATACAAATTTAACCTTTCCAAATTTTTGTGACTCAAACTGCAGACATTAAACAGATTCACCTTAGTGACTTGTTCCCTATTTTCAAGGTTGGTCACTAAAAGTCACTTTTTTTGCCAAAAGGTCACTATTGGTCACTTTTTTCATTCTGAAGTCACTTTTTTTTGTTCAAACAGCCTACCACTCTTGCATAAAAAATAGAAAAAATACTGATGAGTATTTCTAAAAACAAAAGTCCTATCAAATCTTTTTTTACCTACTTATTAGTTCACCAGCCTTGATTGATACCTTGACAAAGATTTATTAATATAAAAAAATTTCAAAAAAAAAGTTTTTTCAGCACTATCGCAGAGAGTTATGAAAAAAATATGGGGGGGGGGGGAGGTGTATTTATTTATGAAAAGAAAATCGAAAAATTAGTCACTTTTTTCAAAAAATAGGTCACTTTTTGCCTCATAAAAAGTCATCAAAGTCACTATTTTTCCAAAAATCTGTGTTTGATGCCTGAAACTGCAAGTTTTCTAAAAAAAGAGGGTCATTATTTTCTCCAAATCTTCGACTTGAACCAAATTTTTTCTATTGTTTTGATTATTCGGCGGGGGGGGGGCTTGTGTGTTCCTTGTTCGACCTGGCTCTGCATGAAATTAGCTTTTAGAATGAGGCAATTATTTTTTAGTTCCAAGTGAATTTTGAAATCATTTTTCATTTTATCCATTTCATAAATGGAAAAACTGCTCGAAATTAAAAAGTAGCCATATTATTCGGAAACAATGTCTAATTCTTTGAAAATCTTTCTCGAAGTTCCTCCAAGAAACTATATCAGAAGGTAAGCTTCAGGAGCAGTACTTTCTTGGCTCATTGACGGATCTGCTAATTAGCTTACTTCATTAAATTTTTTCCTCCAAAAATTACTCACTTTTTTATTTTTATTTTCATCCGAAGAATAACTTCTAGTGAATAAACTTTCCTTATCAGCTATAATAGAGTTATTACAGGAAGATATGGATGGCGGAGTATCTCTTATATCTGGACTCAACAAAGGCATCGTGCCAGTCTCAGGCACTGCATAATCGTATGCTGAATCTATAAAAAAAAAAGTATAATGAAACTTTCACCAAATACTTGAAAATTTCTCAACTTGTAAATTTCAACTTACCAGCATGCACAGCAGTTTTATTGAGTGTATCCCTCATCTCCATCACTACAGAGCTATAACTGTAGTAAGGAGCATATCGCAGAGCCTGATATGGCTCTTGATAATCATCGATTTTGATCAATCTATTGACTAAATGTGTCGACGCGCCTTTTTGTAAAGGATGAGTCAATCCAGAAGACGAAGATGTGCCATCTTTACCACTATAAGTACCACAACTGCTACCAGCTGAGATATGAGGATGATTCTCAGCCAATGCTGACTTGGCAGTGAGAGGACTAGCGAAACATTTACGTTGCCTGTGCCTAGCTATAATTAAAAGAATTGCAAAAGCTAATAATATTATGACAGCCATTAAAATTCCAATGGTGATCGCCATATAAGTTTGATCTTCTTTTTGAGCTGTTGATACTGCGAGAAAAAAAAACACGAATGTAAATATAGAACTAGAACATAATCGAGATATGGTGACAATTTGGTCGAAAATTTGCTTACCAGGAATTTCAGGATGCTGATGAAACGATCCTCGTTCTTTTTCGTTAACATCATTCTGAGTTATTTCATTAGTTGGAAACACATCGAATGTGAAATTACCATGAGCAACGTCTGTAAAACACAGAGTAGAAAATAAACGTCGAGATAAATTAAATACGATTATACGCGAATAAATTGCCGAAGAAAAATGGACCCCGGTAAATTGAAAAAAAAAGTACTTATAATGTACGGCAGTGGCGTTCATTTCACGTCGTCCGGTGCAATCCAGATAGAGAAATTTTTTTAATAAAATTGCGAGCAACATTAACCAAACACGAAAGAGCGTTAGCGAGAGAAAAAAATGCCAGCAAGAAAATGGCGAACTGTCTGATATTAATAATTCACGAATTCCATTCCACCCTTATGTAAAATATTGCCGCTACATATAATAGATTCCGTTATTTTGTATCATCTCATTACATTTGCTAGTCACATAAAACGTTAATATTCTCACTAAAATAAGGAAAATATCGGGAGCGAAAAAGTAAATAAATTAAATTCAATAATGCAGCAAGACATCGTGCGCTCGAGATAAGGTGTGCTGGTGTAATGGTAATGTAGGTTCCGAGCAGATACGATTATGATAAAATATTTGTGTTTTAATTTTCGTTTCTTTCGTTTTAAAGACTCGAGTTTGCAGAAGTGTAATTTTCCGTAAGAGGCTGCGTACACGTACCTGAATCAAATATCACTTCGCTGATCATTATCCATTGATTGCTGAAGTGCAATCGTAGTTTTACGAATCGACCCACTCTTCGGTGCAGTTTTATGGTTGCGTTTCGGCTGTATTCGAATACTTTGTCTTCCATGTAGGTGTATGTGATTGGATTACCGATGTATGGACGATCATCTGTGCTGAACATTATTTCTGCTCTGGAAAATACCTGGAAAACGAAGAGAAATGGTCATTTTTAATTATTTAGAAGATGCTTCGGTACATTTGGAAATAAAATGGGTGTTTTTTCAATTATTTTCGGTATTTAAGCGAAAGTTTTGAAAATATGAATCAATAAATTTGAGTATCGATTGATTATTATTCGATTTCATGATATTTCTATAAGTGTGGTCCTTTTCTGATTTAGTACATTGAAAGGTTATTGGGGGGGGGGGGGGTATGGGTGTGAAAATATAGATTTTTTAAAAAATGCTCAGAGTAATTCGCCATGCACAGATGAATATTAAAATTAACAATTACCTCAATTTAGGCCAACTTATCACCAATAAAAATTGGAAATTCCAGAAAAATAAATGGTTTCAAATGAGGGTTTCGACAAAATGGCTTCCTAAAAAAAAGTTACGACTGTGATGAAATTGAATTTTATTAAATACTGCCTTAATTTTGGCCCACAATTCTGCACAACTCTGAGCATTTATTTTTTAATTTTTAATAACGATAGATAAAGTTTAAATTTTCACTCAAATCAGTACAGCAAAATTGGAGAACGTCCAAAAATGAAATTTCTTTGTTGCACACCGTACGAGAAAATGTGGTGAAATTTGGAAAAAATTATGAAAAGATGTTTTTCAGCCATAAAAAGTTGAACTTTTTTTTAGAAATTGAAATTTTTTCTTTTAAAAGCTCTTTCCCTTAAAGTTAGTTTTTCATGTTTTTGTCCCATTTTCTTCAAAACTATACGACCAATTTTCTTTTTGTGTGTTTTTTTTAATTGTGTTCAGGAGAGATTTCTTTATAATTTAACAGAAGGATTTTTAAAACTGTCAATTTTTTGTGTTTTTATGTTGAATTGATTTACGTAATACTGTGCTGATTTTGAATGAATGACATTTTTGGAATAAAGATGGGATTTTCCCAAACCCTTCTGTTAAAACATGGTTGGGATGTTCCTGAATTGATCTTTAAGAACCTGAACTTCGTAGGTCATGTGGTTTCTGAGAAAATGGAATCTGAAGTGAGATCTCTGGTTTTCCATGTTAAATTGCTACCCTTTTCTCAATTTCCAAAAATATGTTTTTTTACATTGTAAAACGTTCCTAAAAAATGTATGTAGGTATGTGTCATATTTTTATCCTTCTTAAACTGTGGACATTTTTCATCCCAGTATATCAAGTTCCTCACTTTTGAGAAATACAGATGAATTTAAACCAATTTCTCATTTTTTTCAAATTTCTTTGGATCAAATTTTTTTTTATCATTTTTCTACTACTTGAAAATAATCTGTCCATTCCACTAAAAAATTTTAACCCCCTCTCCCTCCCTTGAAAAATATACAGGTATTTGCGAATATACAACCCAAATAGCTTGGGTAAGGTGACTTGGAGTGACTCGAAATGAAGTTACCAAATTATCTTACACGCAAGTCTATTTTGCACTCACGGGAAAGACGATTAATCCAAATTCAATTAAGTTCAAATTTACCTATTCAAAAATATAAGTAGATACATATTTTTTTTGAATTTTCTAGCTTCTTCAAATGAGAAGACGTTGAAAAAAATGAATTATAGGCACCTACTATTTGAAAAAAAAATTCATATTGGAACTAGGAAAAAACATACCTACTGATTTGTTAAAAATTTGAACTTTTAAAAAAGCCTGAAAAATTGAACGTTGAAAAATGATTGATAGAATGGTGGAAATTTTAGAACTTGGAAAAAATTTGAAAAATAATTTAAAAGACCTGTCGACATTTATAAACTTGAAAAAATTCGAAGTTATTTTTTTCAAATGACCAAACTTTTAAAAAAATCCAAAATCAGAAAATTTTTTGGAAAATCTTAAATTGGAAAAATTTTAAGAAAATCCAAAATCGGAAACATTTTGGAAAATTTGAAATTAAAAAAATAAAAAGATTGAAAAGATTTGGAAAAAGTTCAAAATTGTAAAAAATCTTGAAAAAATACAATAATGGAAAACGTTTTGAGAAAATTACATTTGAACTTGGAAAAAATCAAGATGCCTCACGTGAGACAACATCTTCCTTCCTGTGAGTATAATTAGACTCGTGTATTTTCCTCCCCCGTTAAGAAATTGTGATTTTGAAATATTCCCCAAATTAATGAATAAACGTGTTCAAGATGTAATTTTTCTACAGGTACTTACTGATTTGATTAAAATATCTATCATAATCTTTTGATGATTTTTCCCAACTTTTTTTCATATTGGAATAAAGAAGAAGCTTTTCTAAACGTAAGTCAAGTGGAGTCCTCCCTCTTCCCGCCTTTCCACTCGAAAAATTCGACCATTATTTGACAAGTATGATATCACATAGAATGCGTGGACTGTGGAGTAGAGAGAGAGGAAATTTCAGCTTCAGAATTTCAGAGCATTCGAACTCTTTAGAAGAATGATTCATTGATTATACAATATTCTTTGAGAAGTTTTCATTTTCAAATATTTTACATTTTTAAAATACTTATGTAATTATTGGTATCCAAATGAAAATTTTGATCAATTTTGTTATTTAAAATTTCGATTCATTTTTTTGAAGTACCTATTTGAGAAAATTATTCAGTTAGGCCCAAGCGAAGCGAGGATAAAATTTTTTGCTTAATTTATTTATTTTTTGATAACTTTTGGGCGAAATTTTCGACTTTTTACTACTCTCAACCTACTTTAAAAATCGTGAATTTTTCGATTTTCTACTCTCTCAATTATAAATCAGTGAAAATTACCGAAAATAACTGAGAAACAGTTAGAATTGCAGCACAGGAGAAAATCAGTGAAAATTTTTTCACAGAAAACAAATCAGTGAAAGAAAATCACTGGAAATCAGTGAAAATTCACTGAAAACTCAGTGATATTTATGAAATTCACTGAAAAATCTGTGAAATTCGTTGAATAATCAGTGAAATTTTTCCTGTGCTGCAATTCTGGCTATTTATCAGTGATTTTTCACTGATTCGGAATGAGAGAGTAGATTTGGTAGACATCTAAAATTAAAATGGAATTGAAAGGATGCATTTAAGAAACTCAACAAATTCAATAATTTTTCTCAATCGAAATGAGGGCAATTTTTTAAAAAAAAATTGTAATCCATCGAAAAACACTTTATAGACAATTGACTAAAAAATGCAAGTATGTGCAACTTTGAAAAAAATGAATTAAAAAAAAACGACTTGAGTGACTAAAAAAGGTGGGGAAAGTTACCTTAGCAATTTTTAAAAAGTGATGAGTTATTTGCGGTAGGCAACCCAAACACCTTAGACTGAAGTAGATTTGCCTAACCTGTGATTCTATGAAGCTCTTTATCCCGGAATATACGATTGATATAAATAAAATTAACCTAAACCCCTTGAATAAAAATAATTTTTTTAAATCTATAATTCAATGACGTTCGAGCACTGTAAAAAAAGTAACAAAAACTGCATTTTTCTGGGGATTATAATCATGGATTTTGAAAAATCCTACAATATCTTGCCCCAAATTCTAAATTAAAAGTTGAATAAAACTTGAATTTTTTCAAAAAAATGTTTGAAATTTGACAACGCGAAGCTGATGGAACAAAACTACCTTCATAACTTTCAATCAAGAAAATTCCCATCCAAAATTCAAACCCCTCGGAATTCGCGAGCCTCTCCCCCCTCTCCCAAGAGAAAATCATACCCCTAAGAAGAAAGTATCTACATACAGAGCAAAAAAAAGGTGATTTATGAATGTTTCACAACAGCGAGGAATTCTTAGCGCAATAAACGCTATGTAAATTAGCCCGAAGGTACGTTCTACCTACGAAAAATATGTAATGTCGAAGTACCACGATATTTCCAGAAGGGAGGAGGACTGGGGTAGAGAAAAATGCTACATATATTGAATAGGCATATCGATTTTGGCGAGGCTTCTTTATTACATAGGGGGAAAGTAAGAAGTTTGGGGGCGTAAGTGCTAAAATGAGATAAACCTTGGTGTAAGCGGAAGAGGAAGCATATTTTATTTCTCACGCTTGCGGCATTTTCGGGTGCTGTGTGTTGAAACCGACGACGACGTGACGGTCGCCGTACACTTGAGATCATGTCGTGAATACTTAAACGGCGAGATCAACAGGAGTCAATTGAATATTCCGAGCTACATTCCCCCGCAATCTACCCCTTTGTACGTTGTTATCAGTTTCTTATAATATTAATTCGACGAATTTTTTTTTCGAAATCCTGGGTATCATCTAATCTGCTCTTTTTTTCGCACTCTCGTTGTATTATTCAATCTTAGGATAATATTTTTTATCGAATTCTTCTCTGGCATTTATTACCTCGGAAGGAAAAAACGCCGGGTAATTTTTCTCTCGGTCGTTTTCGCGAATGTAGTATTTTGGCAAACGATACCTACGTTCACAAATACCCTGCTGAGTTTCAGGTACGACGAGTGAATTTTAACGAAACCAGATGGGGGATGCGAAGTAGGACAATTAAAAAAGCTCCGACGGTTTTCGCTGGGCTAAATTTGTAGCCAGCAGGGCTTGCGAAAAAGTTGGGTTTTTATTGCGGAGCGAAATGAAAATTTATTCATACGTTAATGTCGACGATGAATTTTTCAACTCTCGGTATCCGCAATTTTCTCTCCGTTATAACGTATAAACGTCTCGATAAAGTATTCAATAAAACGAATACTGAATGTTGACTGCGAAATAACAGCTTCCTTATTTCGCAGGCGAAATTTATATTCGAATTTTTTCCTAATGTTTAGCACATTACCACCGTGTTGGTTGGATTTTTATGGTAATGAAAAAGGATTCGAAATTTTGCGCTCTGTTTGTCTTATGCGTGTGTTTTGCGAGTTTGCGATGTCGATATGGGTGGGAAATTTGAATGATTGCTTGGCTGGGTTGATGCGATTGATGGGGTTTCTAGAATTGAGTAGGTATTTTTGGTATCAGGGATTTCGAAACAGATGTAGAAAAAATGACGAAACTTTGAGGGGTTTTCCATAAAATGAGAGAAAAATTGAGATTAAAGATATTTGGGCATGGCTCTTTTCTATATTTGACGGATAAACAATTCTATCAAATTTTATGTTCGGTAAATAAAAAATTCTCCCAAAAGTCCAAAATTAAAAAAAAAATCATGACAAATACAATTTTTTGAATCAAATTCCACGCTATAATAATGAAAAATCCTTCCAAAAAAGTGCAAAATTTTTAAAAACTTCAAAATTTTTGATTTTTTAGATAAAGTATAAATAAAATGGTTTCAAATGGACTCAAATTTTTAAAAAATTGTAAAAATTGTAAAAAATCGTTAAATTGTGGCGAATTGAAAAAACTGCGAAAAATTGAAAATGGATTATATTTTTTTAAGCGTAGTTCTCTTTGATAGAAAATAAATTTTCATCTTCCTCATTAACGTGGAAAATACGAATTCAAAGAGTGACGAATCTCGTTATGTCTTAAGAAATGATACACTGAGTTATTGAAAAAAATTTAAAATTTTGAGAATTTTTTTAATTTTTCAGAAATTTGAGCCGATTTTAACCTCTTTTTTACAGACAATATCAAAGAATTAGGATACAACTTTTTCAGTTTCAAAAATTTTACATTTTTTCACAATTTTTTCTGATAAGGAAGGTATCTCAACTTTCGAAGTGAAATTTTGGGTCGAAACAAGAATAAATCAAAAGTACGTCATAAAAAGATCCCATATCCAAAATTTCAGCTGCTGAAGTTCATTTCTCGAATTTTGGCGAATTTTTGAAATTTTAAAATTACCTCATTGCCCTGCAAAATATGAAAATTTGGTCAAATCAACGAAAAAAGATGAAATTTGGTATATACCCTATTTTCGACCGCCCGAATCGATTGGAAGTAATTTCAAGACGTTTTAGAGCCTCCAGAAAATTTTGGAATTTTCCAGCAGTGGAGAAAAACCCATACAAATGGTACATATGAACTTCGACATCGATAATCGTGGGCTATTCATAATGATGTCCTATTTGATAGATTAAAGCACAATTTTCCAAAATTCGTAACTCCCAGTTCGATTCCATATTTTTTGACAGAAAATGTTCCTGGAACAGATTTTAAAAAACACCGACAACTTTCGCATTGAGGTAAAAAGCTGAAAGTTAGTAGATACTCTATTTTCAACCTCTTAATATGGCTAATCCAGGATTATGGGTGCTAAAGTTCATATGAACCATTTTTATGGATTTTTCTTCAATGCTGGAACATTACGGAATTTTTTGGAGGCTTCAAAACGTCTCGAAACCATTTCCAATTCATTCAGGAGGTCAAAAATAGGGTATATACCAAATTTCAACTTTTTTCGTTGATTAAATCGAATTTTTTTTTTTTTGCAGGGCGATATGAGGTTATTTTGAAATTTCAAAAATTTTCCATAATTTTTAGAAATGAACTTCGGCGACTAAAATTTCGGATTTGAGGTCCTTTTATGATGTACTTTCGATTTATTTTTGTTTCGGCTTAAAATTTTACTTCGAGTTGGGATACCTCTCTCGTGAGGACTGTTTTCCTCAAAATAACGAATAATTCTTAAAGATGCCACAATATTTTTTCAGAACTTGAAAGTAAATATCACTCAAAACACAGGGCATGGAAAAGTGGTTATTAAGGCTGAAAAATTTTCAAGTCAACAGATCATTATAAACTATTGCAAAAAATGATCATGGTCGTATTCATCGATTTACAGTTTATTAAATTCGCTGCTCTCGAATTTTGACTTCACTTATGTGATTTTACAGTTATAGCCAATTCGAGGGCTAAAATTGGTGTGAAAGGGAAGGGGATGCATTTTCATCAATAATAAAAAATTGTCATGCTTATCAATTTCTTAGTAATAAAAGTCATTAATTGATCTCGAATTTTAGATTCATTTTATGTGATTTCCATGTTGGGTTAAAATTGATGAGGTGGAAGGGTGAAATATTACCAATAGTAAAAATCGTTTTGTAAATAGATTCCTTGATTATCAAATTCGTTCATCTCAAATTTTAGATTCATCTTGCGTGATTTTCTGGTTTAGTAATTTGAAGATTGAAATTGGTGGGATTGGAAAAGGTAATGAAATATTACATCAGTGATGAAAAATTGTCAAGAATATTAATTTTTAGGTTATAAAATTGGCTGATCTCGAATTTTTGATTAATTTTATGTGATTTCGATGTAATTGATCAAGGGGCTGAAATTGACTGAAATTTTACCAATGATAGAAATCGTCATGTATACCCATTTCTAGGTTATCAAAGTTGCTGATTCCAAATTTTTGGTTCATTTTGTGTGATTTTCTGCTGAATTGATTATGCAGTAAAATATCTGCCTCAGAGAAGGAGTAAAATTTTATTATTTACAAAAAATCGTAAAGTTATTCAATTTTGTTGAAAATTTGCAAAAATTTCACAAATAACAACAGTAACGAAACAGAAGAGCTCGAAAGTTTCCAGTTTTTGATTTTTTACCCACAATAATCTCAAATCAAACCAATCACCGTCATTAAAATACTCGCCTATTAAAAACATCCTAGCGGTTTAAATTCCAAATTCGAGACAAAGCACTATAACTAAAGGTACAGTCGACTTTCAACGACGAATGTTTTTTTTTTATTAGTTAGGTCGGCTTAAATTCTTTAATTAATATTTTATTGTGTTGTTTTAAAACGCGGAACAATTTTTAATTAATTTTTTCGAGTCTGCCGGAAGTTTCTTCGAATAAAAAAAATAAAGGAAAATAAAGGAGATGTTTTATATTTTGTCGGAAATAATTGAGAACGAAGCGTCTTAATATTTCGCTTCGTTTTCTCGCTCTTTCTTAAATTAAGCGTTATTTGAAATCTCAAAGCTGAATTTTAATTTTTGCGCCGCCGGTTAAAAGTCGAACAAGAGGGGTGGGGAGGGGATAAGGGCAGCGTTGGCTGATTTGGACATTTTACTTTCGCCTTGAATCATTTAGCTAAGATTGATGATTTTGATTATTTTTACGGAATTTATCGCGATGTTCTCATTTTTCTCGAGTCGTTTTTTTCTCTCTTTCTCGTGTACTTTTTTTTTGTCAAGTTTTTTAACGAAGGAGTTTACCCTTTCTTATTGTTTGAATGCAGATTTCCTTTTAAATGGATTTTTTCTTCTTAGTTGGTTTTATTATTTACGAAAATGGATTAAGTTTCGAATTTTTTCGTGCAACTTTTTAATATGTAAGTTTTTTCTTTCTCGGTTATGTCTGCGAGGCATTGTTTACGTCTATAAATATCCTGTGTTTAAATTTAATATCATCATTTTTTTTAGAAAAAAAAACAACGGTCGCGGTATTTTTTCAGTGGAGGGGGTACGAATATCGCGGAAGGATAAAGAGTTTTAAAAATTCGTTTCTTTTACAACTTTTCATCGTTGATAACAAAACGAGGCTTTTCATCCGTTTTCAAAGTCTACGCTGTCGTATCGGTGAGAAAGAAAAAATACGTCGAAATATTAAAAAAAAATTTCATTAAAAAAAAGAAAAAAAACACTTCTAAGGAAACAAAACTAATCTCTTTTCAAAGCGTACTAAAAATAGAAGCGAAACGGAACGAGTTCGTATTTTTAGCAGGTATCTTTTTTTCACTCGAATAATGGAATTCATCGATGAAAAAATAATTATGAATTTCGATACAAAGCGATCTAACAGAGGAAAAAACCTGATAGATGAAAAGATGTCGTTGCTTAACGACGAGTTCGCACAAACGACGAGTAAATTCCATTGCTTTATATTCTTTTTAATCTTGCGAATGAAATTAATTCGCGATCGAGAAGCTTTTTTGCATCGCACGAGCTCGCCGAGAATTTCAAAATGTGTTCGACGAATAGAATTATATTAATTTTGAAAAACGTAATTAATATACTTACCTACGCGAGAAATTCAACGTTAATGAGCGAAATTCTCATCTCGTTGTATTTCAAGTACCTAGGTGGATTTTTTCGCTGCTTTGTTCAACCTCGAGTATTCTTGTTCTACGAACTGTATCAATTTTTAACGCGAATTTTCAAACAGTCGAGATAAAAAATAAAAGAATTGCGAATCCTGTGGCGGAGATGTACACCGAAGAAGGTGTTTTTCAAATTGCGGAGTTTCTTTTTCAACGTTGCAGAAAGAGTCACGTAATGATACGAGTCTCTGAATTCACCCGAATGAGTCTACCAGGGAAAAAAAGTTACTGGGAAGGTTTAAATTAAATTTACAAAAAGCGAATATTTAAATGCATATTTCTAACCGAAATGGGAATATAAGCCATGCAGAATACATCTTCTTTGGTATACTCGAAGGCATTTTCAACCACGAAAAAAAAAGGAATTGCGAAAGGGAAAAAAACTCTGTATCAACTTACGAGGAAAGAGAACGTATCTGGGAATTTATTTGAGACGCCAAAGTGATATTTTCTCGATTATTGAATATATTAGCGGTTCCCTCCATATTAACTATGTGGGTGTGAGGTAGGAAAAAAAAAGGGGCAGGTATGTGTTTGGAAATAGGTGCAGAACAAAAGGGTGAAATTAATTTACGAATGCTCGGCGCGAAGGAAATTTTTGCTGACGTAAATTAAACGATGGCTCTCTAATTAGGTTTTTAGGCTTTTAGAGTAAAAACTTGGGTGGTAATTCTCGCAAGAGGCGACGATATACAACAAAATGTACTTAACCGTTGAAATTATGACACATCAATTATCTAATTTTCGCACTCGGTTAATAGAGTTATTAATCTGTTTAGCGAGTGGAAAAAAGGTGGCTAGAGAGAGATGGAATAACGTCAACGATGAAAACTCGTGCTCGTTTGTACGTATACGATTCGTAGGTACCATTTTGCCAAATTCTTTCTTTCCTTTTTTCTGCCTCTCTCTGGTACTCAAAGTATAGTAAAAATTTAACTAATATAAATTTACAAAAGCTGGTATAAATTTCGGCTCGTTTCTCTAGAGATTAACCCACCGAACTAAGAATTCGGCAATATTTCAAAGCTACGAGTTAAGCTGGTACATATACCTGCGAATAAATCTTGTATTTTGTTATAAAACGAACAAACTGTATTGTATGCGATTCTAAGCTCAGCTATTTTTTTCTCGCTGATTACAAATCTCGAGTGCCCGTGGTCCAATTTGTTTCATTTGCTCGCGTCACTTTCAATTTTACGAATACTTTGTATTTCGCCAGTACGCCGAGTTTTTCTGCGTTGTTTTCTTCAAATGGTAGTGATTTTTTTACGAATTAGATGGCTCGTGCTGTGCGATTCTTGGCGAAATACGCGGAATGAAAAGTGACAGGGGTACGAGTTTTGGGATGATGTTTTCGTTGTTGCGTGCGAGAATTTTTTATTTTTAGAAAATTGTATGGTATGAAATTTTAAAATTTTGGTAATTGAATTTTTATCTTTTTGGAAGATTAAATTATCGAATGGGGGGATATTTCAATTTTTTATTTTCGTGTTTTCTTTTTGCAGACAATGAATTACGACGAAAGCAAAAAAAAACAAAGAGGAAACGAAGAGTTCATAATGTTGAAAAGGGAGCTTAAAATGAAAAATTTAGAATTTTTTTCAATTTCTCTGGCTCAAAATGCAAAATTTTTCTTCATATTAGGCCATAAAATTTTCAAAATTCAACAGAAATCTCTTCTTTTTTTTCAACCAAAAAGCTAATTCTGTTATGAAGGGAAAAATTCCTCCGCTTTCACCACGTTCACTCTGTCCCTCGAAGAACATGTAAAAAAAAGTTTTCCTTTCAACTCGAAAAAGGTATAAATTTTTTTAAGAAGTAAAAATTTGGAACTAGTGGAATACCTATAGTTTTACTTTTCAGTATAATTTGGAGAGATGATATTTTGAAATTATTTTCATAAATTCTTCAACTATGTAATGGTTTCAAAAATTTTTGATTCAATTTTTTTTACTTTTGTTCAACAGATTAATTTTTTCCGAACTTTTTCAGTTTTTCTCACATATTTTTTCAAATAGAATTTTCAATTTCTTATATTTTTTTTCAAATTTGCTTTTTTCAAATCTTCAACATTTTATTTTTTGTTTTTCAATTTATTTATATTTTTTAAAATTAAGTAAGTACTACAATGTTTTAAAATTCTTTCAGGTTTATTTCACATTATTTTGAAACTTTAAATTCTTTTTTAATTGCAATGTGGACATATTTTCGATCAAAGAGAATAAGATTGAATAAAATTAAAAGGCTCGGTTTGAGCATTGGAATTCAGTGGTCTCGTCTTGTAATAATTTTAAAATAAGTAAAAAAGAGGAAATATTGAAAATTTTTATCATTTTAAAAGCTGAAAATGATATGAGAGGGGGGGGGGTGTGAAAATTGGATAATAATTAATAATCAATATTTTAGTTATTTTTTTCAGACAAAATAGCTTTTTAGACGCGATAACATATAGTTTTCAATGAACTGGCATTTTTGCCTCGTTTTCTCGAATTATACGGGGGGGGGGGGATTGACTATTTTCAAAATTTTGATTGAAAAATTGCAATATTTTAGCCAATAAAATTTTATTAAAAATAGACGAAATTTTTTAAAAATAAAACAATATGAAAATGCTTGTAGTTAAATTTGCTCTCTCCTCTCCTCTCGTCCTCAAGAACCAGTAACAGGAAAATCGATTTGATAATTTTATTATCTTTTTCATTTTCTTGAATATAACGTCCCTTCTGGGAAATTCCATTTTGCAAAGCCTCCAAAATCCAAATCACAGGTCTCTTTTTACCTCCTCTCCCTCCTTTCCTTCAGTGAACCAGACTGAATTTTTGAGCGGTCAAAAATCAAGCGAACCTGAGTTCATAGGATAAAAATCTCGAAATTTTAATCTCGAAATATTTATTCGAAGGTGCTAATATCTATTTTGACTCTATTTTGCCCTCAGACTTGAAATGGCTCCCTGCAGAGGAGCTTCAAAATACACAATTCGACTACATTGCAATTTGGGTTTTTAGATTCAAATTTTCAAAAATGTTGATTTTGAATTTCACAATTTTTTTGTTCTTTGGCCCAAAATGGGCTCTAGAATGGGATTCAAAGCACAAAATAGCAGTATGAAGAAGGAAAATACAGTCTAGGTAGGTGAATATTTGAAGATGCTAATTTTAATCATCAATTTTTGAATTTCGAGCCTCCTTCCGGAGCTTATTTTGGGTCCGAGGGCAAAAATGAAGGTTAAAATCGAAATCAGTATCTTCCAATACGTATTTTTGATTTTCAGATGATAAAAAATAAGGGGATACAAAATTTCTGAAAATTTTCTGGATTTTTTTTGGTCAGTCATTACAGTACTTTTTGCATTCAGAGGTCATCAGAATCTATTTACGGAGATTGGTTCATTTCCGCAAGGAAATTCTTCAACCCCTGCGTAATGCTGGGTGATATCTTTCATTAACGTTAATAAAGTTGCATAACCGGTTCGCCGTAAATAATTTATCATCAATTCATTCATCATTAATACTACCGTTTCTCACAATAATTTTTCTTTCAAGTTTGGACCTCAAATTATATAAAAACTATTGTAACTGGCTGCGAAAAATTACACATTATGAGAGAGAGCACATCTTCAAATATCATTTAGCTCTAAATTTATTTTAACCATTCATAAAAATTTAGAATTTTTTCGATTTTTGATCATCTAAAATTTCTTTTTGGTTCACTGTGGCTTTTTTCAATCGCATTTTTTTTCGTTGTTTCCCTGCATGTGTAATTTTTTTTCTAGAAATAATTTTTTCTAGTCATAATTTTTCAAATCATCGATTTCGCTTCTGCATGAGAAATCATCAAGCTTTAAAGATTTTTCTAAGTTATAATTTTTTTTAACATGTTCCGCCTCTCTTCGGGATCTAAAAAAAAAGTTATACCTAAGGTTATGATTGAATTTTTTTAAAAAATCCAGTCATGGCGCCTCCAATTTTTTTCTACGAATTTTTGAAAATTTCACCCCCCCCCCATCCCAGAACCCTCTTAATTATGCAAAAAATTGAAATAATTCTCACGTATACGCCTATTTACTGACTATTTTTTTGTGAAAATTTCATAATTTTTCAAACGCCCCCTTCAAAGATATGAAATATTGAATTTTGGACATAATATGGTTGTACTATTTGGGTAGAGGTAAGGGGATCGAGCCAAAAAAAAATCAGGGTGGTTCTACATCAAGACTGACCTTTTGGGTAAGTTTCACTCCAATCACGGATTTCACTATCTTACCCTCTTACCTGGGGAGGCTCTTTATTTACCTTTCCTGATCATGAAAACTTCCATTTTCGTTATGTAAATCGCAATTCTCGAAACTTTTAATTGTTTACCAAAGCTAGTTTCCAAATTAAAAACCCATTAGATATCTGTTTTCCACCTCCTTCCTCTCATCTTCCGAATATCAACCTCCAAATAACAGAATATCAACGTTCAATTTCCGCAGAATTTTCAAATTCATTAAAAAATGCCGGAGAAAATTGTAAAACACGACGACGCAGAAAATGAAAAAAGAAACGACCAAAAGAATTTCCCGATATCGTTCAAATCGCCGTATAAAAATCAAGTAGCGAGCACCGAGTACACGTTCATTGACGAAAAATTACGCCGATATAGAATACGAAATCGAACACCAGACTCGGGAGGAATATCTATGAAAAGAATTCAGTCTAATTTTACGCACCGAAACGGTTCGATGGCATCGAAAGAACATTCGCCTTTGAAATTTACCTTTTTACGAATCAATTTAGGTATAGAAAATTTTCCTCCGGTAATAACGCGGCCGGGGTTATTCGACGTTTAATCAAGATCCAGTTTTATCAGGTATTACAGAGAAAGCTTCGTTTTATAACATCAAAAACTTATCCGGGTCCTTCGACAGTCGTCCAAAAGGTCGTAATCGAACGATGCTTTAATGAAACAAACGAGTGTAAAGGTACAAGACGATATGGAAAAAGAAGGCGAAGAGGGCTAAAAATACTAGTCACGGTAGAGACGAAGCAAGCAGTAGGCGAAATTCAACGCCGAAGATCATTATTTTACACGGCAACCAAAGTTTCCAATAAGAAAATTCCTTTTAACGAATGACTTGCAAAAATTTTTTTAATCAAGATTATTAATTTCGAACGCGACCATGTTTTTTTTCGCCATCGTCACTCGAGCCGAGCCTTTCCTTATATTAATTCTCGTAACCGGGCAGCCTTTGAAAATGGGCTCGTTTTTCGTCTTCCGGAAAGACCCGGGGAGGAGGGCGGTTTAAAATTCGCATCCGAGATTAGCAACGACAACGCTCCCGCGGAACGGAAAGAGAGAAATCTGATTTTCTAGTTTGGCTCGACGACCAAGCAGCCGGAGGAGAACGGGCCGGGGGTGCGTATTTTATTATTATCTGCAATTAATAACGCAACAAAAGGGGAAAATAGAGGAATTTTATCTGAAAGGGATGTTTGTAAGGTGGCGAGGAGACGTCGGCGAAAAGGTACGTGTATAGGTGCTTATAAGCGACCGCGTTCTGGTGGCGACTAATAATGGCGTAAATGTCTCTTTTCCTCTTGAATGGCTTTCCAAGTGACTTTCCCGATCCCTCTTCCTTTCCCAAACAACTCCCAACTTGGGCCCGACGCGTTTATATAGTTTCCCTAATGTTTCCTCTTTAGCAACATCAGCCACAGCCGCGATTACGAATTATCAAACGATAATCGCCTTCTAGGCGGGGCTCGGGGTACCGACGAATTAAAAATTCAAACCGTTTGTAGTCGTAATTATTTGATATAAAATTTCAATAGTCCTTATTGTGGGTCTGTCTATTCTCACACGGAATGAACAACAAAATGACCGAACGAAGCGCGATTTCGTTCATTTTTTTCGTCACTCTTTTATCATCTTCGCCGCTACATTGATCAACTCAGCTGTCAACTATAATTGTACCCTTTTCTCAAAATTTTAATTTTTTCAACTTTCGAAATTTTTTCTCATAGATAATATCAATTTTTCAACTCCAATAAATTTTTTCCCCCACTAAACTTTCTTTCTCAAAATTCATTTTTGCTAAAAAATTTTCATTTTACTAATATTATTTATCTAAATTATTAACAGTAAAATTTTTTAAAACTTAACATTGTCTCGAATTTTTCTCACATTAAATTTCTTAAAATGTTTTTCAACCCAAATTTTGATTTTTTTATTCCAAAAATTTCAGAGCTGGAAAATAACACTAGTCAACAAAAAAAAAGTTCTGTGTTTCAGTTCGCATGGCCAAATATGCTCATTCGTGGCTTTTAAAGTTTGCTTGGGGGATGGGGGGGGGGCAAAAATGTGATTTTTCAAGAACAATACACACGGATTTGAGAAAAATTTGAAAAAAAATTGAATTTTTTTGAACCAATCTTATAGAAAATTTTACGCTGAATCGAACGCCGCAAACCGCAGACCTCTATCTCTTTTAGAAAAACAGTTAAAGCTAAAACTTTCCTAAATTATGTGAAAAAAATCGCATTTTTTTCCGCCTTGCTCACCGAAAAGTGAGATTTCTGAGAAATCTAAGCGTTCTACGACCATAATGACCATGACAAAAGTTGTAGATAATTAAATTTCCTATCAGATAAGTGCATTCAAATTTTTCCGGGAGGCATAGTTTTCGAGATATTCTCGAGTAAAGTTGAACATTAGTTAAGGCAATTGAGAAAAAAAGAGAAAGGAAGCAATTTTTGGCTGTCAAAAGTGTTACAGCGAAAAATTATGGAAGGTGACTAACCTTTAGGAGTTACCACGATCTCCCATAATTTTTCGCTATAACACTTTTGACAGCCAAAAATTGCTTCCTTTCTCTTTTTTTCTCAATTGCCTTAACTAATGTTCAACTTTACTCAAGAATATCTCGAAAACTATGCCTCCCGGAAAAATTTGAATGCACTTATCTGATAGGAAATTTAATTCTCTACAACTTTTGTTATGGTCATTATGGTCGTAGAACGCTTAGATTTTTCAGAAATCTCACTTTTCGGTGAGCAAGGCGAAAAAAATGCGATTTTTTTCACATAATTTAGGAAAGTTTAAGCTGTAACTTTTTTTCTAAAAGAGATGGAGGTCTGCGGTTTGCGGCGTTCGATTCAGCGTAAAATTTTCTATAAGCTTGAACCAAAAAATATTTTTTTTCAAATTTTTCAATTTATCTCAAATCCGTGTGTATTGTTCTTGAAAAATCACATTTTTGGCTCCCCCACCCCCCAAAGCAAACTTTGGACAAAAAATTATTTTTCCCTTCATTAGATATACATAAAAGCAACCCAAATTTCGCAATCGGAACCCAAACACAAAAATCGTGTTGACTTGTGTAATTTCAGAAAAACATTAGAGCTAAAAAAAATTTAAAAGCTGTAAAAATTGAACTTCTGAAAAAAAATTTTGAGTGCAAAAAAAATTGAGAAAAGATTTAATTTTGAAAAAAAATTCAGAGTTGGTATGTATTCTAGATGAAAAAATTTTGGAGTTGAAAAATATTTCGAGGATAAATTTATTGAGTTGAAAAATGAAAAATATCTGGAAATTAAGAATTAAAACTATTTTCTGAGAATCAAAAAAAAAATTTGGTTGAAAAATTGTTGATTTCGGTTCAAAATTTTCAAGTCAAAAGTTAAAAAATAAATCTTCAGCTTTTCATTTTAAATTTTTAGCATTTAGCTAGCTAGCTCTTCATCCCTGCTATCTTGGACAGGTTGCGAAGTTGCGATTCGAACGAACGATTTACATTTTGTTGTTCATTTCGTGTGAGAATAGACAGACCCCCTTAATGTGGCCGAAAATTGTAACCATTGTCGTTAAGATTTCGCTCAGCCACGCGCTAAACCCATAAATACGTCGGGAGCTGACTGCTCGCACTTTCGATTTCGTAAGAAACAAGACGAGAACGCGTATTGACCCTTTACCCGAGTCTAGCTGCGTTTAGTTCGTCTACATAATAATGGGTTTCGTTTATGAACTCATTAATGGCTGATGTCGTTTATGCGGTCGTCGCTTCGTAATACCAAGACACCGAAGACACGTTTTATTTAATCGCTAGTGACCTTGTTGCGTCGTCGTCTAAGTCAGCTCCAATTCACCATAATGTAATTTTCAATTTTCTCCAGACAATATTTCCCCCCTGCTCTCCAGACTGGAACACCTCGTAAACAAATAACGAAAAACACTTCACCGAGGCCAAAAAAGCTCCTCGAATTGTATCTTTTTCCATTATAAATACGTTATTTCACACGTCTCCTCGCTCTCTCCCAGGAGATCATCAGACATACGAATTTAATGAAATGAAATTACTATACACGCTTCCTATACGCTGGCTTCTCGCAGCTGGTTCAACTTTATTACTAGGTAACGTTACCGGGAAATGTCAACGTTTAATTGTTGTCACGATGGAGCGAAAATTTTCCAGACAAGTTTACGCGTATAACCTTTCGAAACGATATTGTATTGTTCTGATGCACCTTTTGCATTAATTCCTGCTATTATTATACGTATGGCATTTTAATTTGCCCTAGCCGGTGAAAAAATACGAGAAAAATGTGAAATTTAAAACGAACTCGACGATTAACCGAAATATCCGTGTAAAAAACCATTTGAACCGTTGAAAAAAAAACCTACGTACGAGTTCACCGAATCAAGAAATTCTTTTGACGTGTTACCTCCGCTATTGCGAGTTCGAAAAACAAATTTATTTTTATGGCTAAATGGTCGAGGAATTTTTTGCCTCTTTTTACGTGCAACCGGCGATGTTTACTTTGAACAGATTCCCACGCGAAGATTTGCTCGACGTGTTTTTTCAATGGGGTTTTTTCCTGTGCATTTGGTCTGCAAATGTACTCTACCTTTGGAATCGAATAAATCGCAAAAATGAAGTTGAAATGTTGCAGGTTTATTGATAACGTTCGATAGTAAAAGCTATTCTGGTATTAGTATTATTGGAAATTTTTTCCGTCCGAGGAAAGCGTAGGCGAATTTTCAAATGGATTAGTTTCATAGTTGAATACCTCGAATGTAATGTGGAATTTCGTATTGCATTGTTCGTTTGAATTGTAAATGCCGAGTGGAATGGGGCCGGAGAATGGAATGAAGTGAGGAGATATGATGTGGTGTTTTTCAATATAGGTACCTTTTTTTTTCGCAATCCGATCAAGTTGAAAGCTAAATATTGCTTATTTGAGGTGAGATTGAAAATTTGGAATTTTTTTTGCGAGGCTATTTTGGTGAATTTTTAATAAAGAAACTATTTTTAAAAAGTGTTCGGATAAAAAAGTATTGAAAATTAATTTTTTTGATACGGAAATCATCAATTTTTTCCTCATACCAGTTGATTGAATTTTCAAAATTAATTTTCAAAGAAACTGAGAGATTGAAAATATCGTGAGGAGTTTTTGCCACATAGATAATTGAGTGAAGTCGGCTCCGCTTCAATTATCATTCTAAATTCTTCATGGTGTCACTCGATAAAAAAAAGTTTGAATTCCACTCCTTTTTACAAGTTTACTCTCTTAATTTGAATCAGTCAAAAACTGAAGATTGACTGATTGAAATCGAAAAAATTTAGTCACTGGATTGGCAGTGAAATTCCACTGATTCTATTCTTAATCTGTGAAATTTGACTGCCAATCAGTGAAAAATTACTAATTCAATTAGTGAATTTTCATTTTTGAATCAGTAATCTTTTTCTCAACTACTGAAATGAATCAGTAAAATTTTCAATTTACCGATTGATTCATTTCAGTGCTCTCTCATTTCTGAATCAGTGAAATTTATCAAAAATCACTGAAAAACAGTTAGAATTGCAGCACAGTAATAAATCAGTGAAAAAATTTTTACTGAAAGCAAGTCAGTGAAAGAAAATTACTGGAAATCAGTGAAAATTCACAGAAAACTCAGTGATTTTTATGAAATTCGCTGAAAAATCTGTGCAATTCTTTGAATAATCAGTGAAAAATCGCTGAAAATCAGTGAATTTCACTGATTTTTCCTGTGCTGCAATTCTGACTGTTTATCAGTGATTTTTCACTGATTCGGAATGAGAGAGTAGTTAAGAAAAAAATTACTGATTCAAAAATTAAAACTCACCAATTGAATTAGTAAATTTTTCACTGATTTATTCAGTGACTCAATTCTGCCTTTTTTAATCAGTTCATTAAAAATAGGTACGTTGCATATTTTTTGAATTACTCAATTGAATTTGTTTTACAACACTGGAAAATATTTTTCTATGAGTTCAACTCATGAGAATTCTACAAAATTGTCAACTTTTTATTGATTCTTATGACATTAAGAATTTTTATGGCCGGTTTTGTTTATTTTCATGGAAAATTAGTTTTATGTTTTTTGATAATATATTTAATTTACTTATGATATTTTGAACAAAATTTAAAACGTTTCAAAGATTTTAATGTTAAAACTCATATAAAAGTCTCAGTTTTGTTTTTCGCTCAAAAAATAATTACGTTTTTGTTTTTTCAAATAATCAGCTTGTTTTTTGAGAGTTTTTCAGCTGGTTATGTTCTTGTTGTTTTGGAGGGGAGAGAGGTGAAAATATTGTTGTTTTATGTATTTTAGTGTTTTTTTTTTGGGGGGGGGCTGTTTGCTTTCATGTTGTCATTGTGAAGATGTACTGATTTTTCAGATTTTCGGTGATTTTTTTGGATTAATTTGTTTGTTTTTTGGGAAGGGAGGAAAAAGAGAAAAGTACAAAAATTGTACCATTTCGTTATTTTGTTTAGTTGTTTGGTTTTCCAAAATTCTTAGTTTTTTTTTTGAAAATAGACGACTGGTTTTTTAAGGAGATCCAGTTAAATAAAAGAAGTTCTTGAAAATTGTTTTTTTTTTCCTCAAAAAATACATAGTCTGGTTTTTTAAAGGTTGGAAGATTCTGAAAATTTGTTTTTTTTTAGGTACCTACCTATATTATTTGGCTATTCCAAGAAAATTTTGATTTTCCTAATGTTTTTTTTTTTTTTGGTAATAGGCTGGTAGTTTTTTAATTGTTTTCGACAGGTTTTGATTGTTTTTTTTTTTCATAAGAGGGGAACGGATGAAAGGGAAGAGGTTCTAACTATGATTTGATTTTGTTGATTTTCGTTTTTTTCCCTTCTAAATTGAAAACCCGTTTAGTTTTTTCCAAAAGTAGATGCGTTGTTTCTTTGTGTGAAGAACATAGAAGAGTTCGAACATGTTTAGGTAGTTTTGGATTTTTTTGATAAAAATTAACGTTTTTTGCTATTTCAATTTGGGTTTGTTGTTTTTTTGAAAGGAGAAGAGAAAGGGGTTCTAAAAATAGTTTGGTTTTCACAAAGTTTTCTCAGAATGATTTCTTTTTTACTTTTTTTCCAAAAGAAAATGTTTTGTTTGAACCAAGTCCTTGAGTATTTGTTTTTTTTTTAGTTTTTTGATATTTAAGCGGTACAGACATTCGAATATTGCACTAATGTCTTTTCAAATAATCATATTTTATTGATTTTCTCAACATTTTTTATCTCATGAAAGTTTATGGAAAATTTTCACTTCCTTTGACAATAATTATCATTTATTTTAAGCAAAGTTTTCAATATTTTACAAATTTCAATTGCATTTCAATTCTGAGAATACTTTTTGTTGATAATTGATTCTCATGGAATGTGTCAATTTATCACCAAAATTCAAGTTTATGATATTGTAAGCAAAATTTTCAACATTTCATATATTTTTCACAAGCTTTCATCAATTTCTACATTTTTTTGCCCATTTTTATGATTTTCGTAAAAAAAAGTACTTTGAAAATTATTTCTTGACACTTTCTTACCAAAGAAAATTTATTCGTCAATTTTTTCACACACGTGGCTAATTTTTACATTTTTAGACAATTTTCAAGGATTTTCAAATTTTTTACTTCGATTTTTATGGTATTTTAAGTAAATTTTTTGACTTTTCTTGTCTTCTTTATCATTCAATTACAAGTTAATTATTAGTTTCAAGCCAATTATATGAATTTAAAAAAATAAAGCGATGAACATTCTGAGACCCTTTCAAAATTCCACTCCAGAAATTAATTTTTGTCTGGCATTAAAAAATTAATGGTTTTTTAAAAGCTCGATAATTCTTTGGAAAATTTTCCATTTTACCTCACCTTCTCGTTAAATTTTCGAATATCGATTTCAACCAAATATTTGAAAAGCAGATAAGTAGTCACGCATTTTATAAAATACGATAACCTAATTATGCGCTATCAACCTGGTATCAAAACCCGATGGATAAATTTTTGATAAATTACAAGGCACGTCCTTTTATTTTCGGAATACATTTGAGAATCAATTTTTGCATAGTTTTCCACATTTTTCCCTCGACTAATACCATGGGAAAACAAACGATGATATTTTTCCATTTAAAAAACTGCCATCGAGCCATTTTTTTCTACCTTCATTAGCAGAAAAGATGAAGAAGAATATAGATACAGTATAGCTTTGCAACGGTAGTAAAAAAAAAAAGACAGCGAAAAAAAAAATTACTCGGCGTATTCCACATTCGATATTAGTACGAAATATATGGCTACGATGAATATGTAAATTTTGCAAACATACGTCTATCGATGAAATCTGTACGAATAAAGTAGAAATTAATAACACATTCGGCTTCGACGTATTATATAAGCGTTCGTCGGTATCGTCGGCACCAAGATATACAGCACGATATTAATGTAATATTCGGGTCGAAATCCCTCGGAGAGATGCAAAGCTGCGTACAGTATTATGTATTTGCCAACGTCCCTCGCTGCTCTAGTGTTTTTACACGGAGGCTCGGAATACGGAGTATAACTCGTATAAACTAATAAAGGTCCCTCGAAGGAACGTGGCTTATCAGTCCCTTCTCGTTGCAGTGTATTTTTAACGAGAGAGCCCGGTTAACGAGAGAGTACAGAAGCTACTACATAAGAGATACTATAGCGTGTTCTTAACGTGTATTATGTATATACGTTACACACTTTAGGTCACCCCCCGCCCCTGCTTTTGCGCTTTGACGGTACGTGCTTCGTTAACAATGCGAATTCGCCGGATAGATTAAAATAGCACTTCTTTCCAGCCCAAGTACCGATCTCAGGCTGGTAATTTACATAAGGAAAGGGATCTCTCGAAAGTTTTTCAGGTTTTTTTCCTGCTCAGGGGTAAAGGCTGCTTGGCACTTTCGAACGTGGTGAAATTGATTAAGGATGTCGTCGCGATCCGACGAGTATCATTTTTCAACTCGGATGATGGGTTATCTCGATCTGGGTGAATGGGGCGAACGTAGCAGAATTTCAAGTGCGAACTTACCTGTACGTCTTTTGAGAATTGATTGTTGCTGAAGATATGGACGAATGTGAATTCACGTACTCGATCGAATTCGAATTTTATCTCGACCGGTTGACCGTTTCTCGTTTCGTTGTTCCAGCCAACCCAACCTTGACCTAGGTGCGAAATCATTATTTAAACGAATCAGCAGGAAATTGCCCCGGGTCGGAGGTGGAATGGAACGTCCCAAAATACTCACTTTTCTCGTAATCGTAGTAGCTCATTTTGAAATTCTCCGGTCCTACTTTACCGTCGGTCAGTTGTCCTAAACCGCGCTGCAGCTCTTCGTTCCAATAACCATCATACGTTGCGTCGTAAAATTCCCAGTCTCCGCGTTTATCGCCTTGCGGCATCGAATAACTTACAATACCGTCTGCGGAGAAAGTTACACAATTGCGAGAATATTACATTTTATAAGTTTTTACTCGATTATAAACTAGGGTTGTGGGTTGTTATGACTAGCCGAGATGCCTTTAAGTGGCAGTTTGATTGAAGCTGAAAGGGTTTCCCAGACGTGTGTGCAAATGGCAGCCGACGTCGGGGTTTTTTGCATGCCGGCTCTACGAATCGTTGTAATTGGATCACAAGACGTGGAATAGGTTGAAATAGGTTTGAATTTTTTATAGCATTATGCATGTAAGGGCGAAAGCCAAGAATCTTTGGGGATGGGGGTGGAGATCTGGAAAAAAAGCAATTGAAATTATTTCGAAATTAGATACATACCGCTCCATGGACAGCCGTAGACTTCCACTCGCATGCATACGGTTCGACGATGGTAACTGTAAGGCACGAAACGAATTCGACTGGCCCATATTGGCGGGTCTAGGTGGCGTTTGGCTTCTAGATATGTGTTCTCGTTACCGGCTATGATCTGAAATGCAGAAAAATTCGATTTTTAATGTATTTGGAAATTGAGGGAATGTATATAAATTGAATAATTTTTTGGCAAGTAACAATCAATAAATTATGTAGAAATATTATTTTTATAATTCATTTCAAGATTTTAGAAATCTCTTCATTTTGCATAGTTTCAATCATATTTTGTGTTAATCGTTCTGTTTAGAGGAAACAGAGAGGAATATAAAAATATTCGTTCATTTTTTCATTTTTTTGATTTTTTGATTTGAATTTTTGAGCTGAAGTATCCTCATTCAAATTTTTAGTCCCCTGAAATCCCAGAAAGTAAAGCTATGATATCTTCAAAGTGACAGGTTTTGCGATAAGGGGGCTTAGGGTGAAAAACGAAATTTTGCCGGAGAATAATCAAAAATGAATGATGAAATAGAATTTTTTTTTCATTGTATTTTGGTGGTTAGAACTTTCCTCTTTAAGATATGAGTGGTATTTTTGATGGAAAAAATATTTTTTATGGAAAATTGGCTGGTTCAGTTTTAAACTCATTAACATAAAATTCATTTTAATGGTTTTGTTCGTTCTCAACGGTCAAAAATAATACTTCCATTGGATTCTTCGTGAAATTTTATATAAAAACACGTTACAATTTAAAAATGTGACCCGTGCAGGGAAAAGGTACCTGAAGTCGGATTTTTCAAAAATGAGTTTTTTGGCTTAAATGATAGGGGAGACTATGCGGAACATTTTAAGACCTGGATGAGCAATTGAGCATCCTAAGTCAATTTTTCGGTGAGATAGAGACATTTGAAAATTAGAAAAAATCATGACTTTCAAAAAAAAAAATAATCGAAAAAACACGTTTAAAGCTGCGTAGAGGTCTGAACTACCTAAAAAAGCGAAAAAAAATTTTTTGAAAAAAATTGCCCATTTTTCATATTTTTGTCTCTAACTCAAAATTATGTTTTCCGACTTTAGGTACCCTATCCCTGCACGGGTCACAAATTATTTGCGAATAAGGATTTAAAAAAAAAATACAAGATTTTTTATGAAAAGTTTTTGGGGAAATTTTCTCAAAACTATGGTTTTTGGTGGTCAACCTTTGAAGATGAATTGCGAGCTCATTTTTCAACTTTAGGAGGTGAGGTTTGCAGCATCATGTTCAATGTGAAATTTTATATCAAAATCCATCAAAAAGTCGTTACCGATTTCTTTCACCCTAAGCCCCCTTATCGCAAAACGAGATATTTTTGAAAAAAATTTGGTTTGATCCTTTCACCCCTTCCCCTCCCCCTCCTCGCCAATGAGTCAAAAATACCGAAAAATCTTTTAAATGCAATGAAATTACTGTAATTTTATTTCAGGATTTTTTTCATAAGTCACCATCGAAATATTGAAAATTCGGATGTGGATCTTTTTTAATACCGATTTCAAGTGTTGGCAAATAAATTTTGTTCTTCTAGAACAGAAATGATTAGATTATTACTTTTTTTTTTTCAAAAATCTATTCAGTGTAACTGATTGAAAATTTATCCTTCTAAAATGTCGATTATTACCTATTTTTCCAAACGTACTCTCTCACTCTGATGAATCAGTGAAAAGTCACTGATAAACAGTAAGAATTGTAGCATATGAAAAAATCAGCAAAATTCACTGCTTTTCAGCGAATTTTCGCTGATTTTTCGAAGATTTTCACTGATTTTTCTGCTAATTTCATAAATTTTACTGACTTTTCTGTGAATTTTCACTGATTTTCCAGTAATTTTTTTTCACTCGTTTGTTTTTATTGAAAATTTTTTCACTGATTTTCTCCTGTGCTGCAATTCTGACTGTTTCTCAGTGATTTTCGATAATTTTCACTGATTTATAAACGAGAGAGTAGCACCGTTGACGTATAAAATATTGAAAAATTAGGAAGGTAAATGTTTGAAAAACCAGGTATTTGCAAACTCTCTACTTTCTGTTTTAGGCCTTCAAAAAAATTGAGATCATAACATCAGTTTAGATCTCGATCCAAAATCTCAAATCACAATCACATTGATGATCTTCAAAGAAAAAAACCAGGTTAGCATTGGCGATTTTTACACAGGAATGCAGTTCAAAAGTTTCAAACTGAAGTATTGACCAATTAATGATTTGAAACTGGGTGATTTTTGGGACATGTTTAGTAGGTAGGAAGGCGAATTGAATCATTGAATTTTTTTTCTCTCAAATCAGTCTTACCAACCAAAGAATAAAAATTCATCTGATTTTTTTTTTCAATTTTGAATTTTTTGGTGGAAAAGCGCTGTAAAATGAAGTGGGATGACATATATCGGTCTTCAGGCTGTATTCCTTTTTTATACATTCTTTATAACTATAAGCGTCTATACCTATGTAATCCTATGAGTTGATTTTTCCATATGCAAAATGATAAAAATTGCAATAATTCATCCAAAAATGACTGGATCAAGTTGAAAATTGATACATAGACACTACATGAGATACCCTCCAACATATAAAAGAATCAAATTTTTTGAAGAATTTCTCTAGTTTTTCTAAAAAAAATTGACCCTATATTAACATTCAACATCACCACTGAATTCAGCTTGTCAAGAACTATCAATTATCATAAAAATCTCATTTTTCAATTTTTGCATCTTAACGTGGTTTTCTTATGACAGGTCACAGATATCTAGCTTTAGGATGTGGATTAAAGAGGACGAAGAAAACAACCAGACTGATTTTTTTTAGAAATTGTGTTCTCGTTTTGAATTAATCCTTGGATTAGCCATCTATGAGAGAGATTCAACCAAAAAAGAATTGAATTTGTCATTATTTGACGGGAAGAGATAAAAAATTGAAAAATTAAAATTTCTTGATTTTTGTAATGAAATTCAATTTTTTTAAATTTATTCTTCGCTTATGAAGCGCAAATTTTTTCCAGACAATTTTTACCGTTTTTTAAATCTCCCCCCTCAAAAAAAATATTGAAACGTGATTTTAATTGCTGGTAAAAAATATGCTACGTCTATTGTTAAATCATTAATGGGAAGGGTGAGGGGGAAAGGAAGGGAGAGATGGATTCAAAAATTTAAAAATTGGCTGGGAAATGCAATTTTATACCGATAATCAGTCAAGTTTGCTGCTGCAGTTTTGACAGTTATCAATGATTTTTCATTAATTCAGGAAAAATACTTTTTTTTTTATTAGACCAAAATGATCTCCAAATAAACATATACTTTGATGAAATTTTTATTTTTCATAATCTTGATAAAAATTTTACAATTTTTCTATTTCAGGTAATCAAAAATATTGTTTATTTTTATACTTCTAATATATTTTTGACTTGCCATTTCAATCATCTTAAAATTATAAATCCAAAGTATTGGTGAAAACACCTCAAAAAGAATTTTCCACAATGTTCCTTTCTGAACGTCGACCATTTTCTCCTATTTTTTCATCTTTTTATCCTCCAAAAACGTAGGCATCATCAACGAAAAAAACTTCTAAAAAAAGTACAACGATATTTTTAGCAACGGAGAATATCTCCAAAGAGACGCCCCTGCTCCTCGGCACCTCCGCATAAATCTGAATTCTAAATTGGCTATAGACTCCATAATACCATACTCAAAGCACCAGCACCACGTTTTGTTTAAATTCAAAAGACGTTTGAAAATTAACCCCATCGACCCACCCTCGATGTGGTAATCTTAAGTTAGCTCATCGAGTTGATACACTGGTATACGAAATCACAGGAGCATATAAATTTCGAGGGCTTTTTGAAATTACATAACGCGAGCGTAGTATCGAGGTATCTTGATTTTTAATCCATTAATACGACAGTCCATCTGTGGCTGGCGTTTTTCGTAGCTTTATGCAAATTTCGCACATTCGCGTAGTTGATTTTCGATTAAATATTTATATAAGTTATACGAAGCAATACTCAAAAGGGTTGCGGGCATGCGTTAATACCACCAGGACCGGAACGTACGATCCTAAGCAGGGTATGGCGATGGCTGCGACGAATAATTTATGGTGTCGTATTCGACTCGGTGGTGTCGGATTTTTGAGTTTTTTTATTTTTGCCATTTGGGCGCAAATACCGAAGACGGAATCGGTACATTGAAATTCTGCTAGTTGGTTTGAATAATGAAAATGCGATTAAAAGGGATTAAAATGATGCCGGAATTCAATATGAGGTGTTTTGTGTGAGAATTATGTAAAGCGAGGTAACCGCGCGGTAGGGTATAGTTTTTGAATATTCATGACATTAATCCCTGAAGAGTAATTCGGTTGTCTTCTTATCGAATACACAGACTATTGGTAAAAAGTGCTTAATACGATTGCCATGTAGTTGGCTTATGAGATATACCATTGCATTGCTCAGGTAACCCCTCGAACTTGTTCTACAAAGACGATGAAATTCGACGACAGACAATAGATTCCCTACAGGAATTTCCACAGTCGAGACGTTTCCTTTTTTCCAAAACAAAATATTCAATTACCCTGGAAAATTTTAATTTCACTGGAATGAAAAATACACTCGTGGAGTTCGCGTGCTCGAAAAATTCCCAATAGCTTTTGAAACCCGCAATTAAGTGGGCGAGTAAGCGTCACTTTTGTCGCAAGTTTGAAAAATTCACCGATAGTTTTTTATTGTTATGATTTTCCCGATCCTTGAACGTATAAATTATGGGAAATCGCGTTTTAATGGCCGTTTAATAAAAAAACCCACAATTACCGATGTGATTTTCTTCCTTATGGTTTCTCAATGTTAATTATGGAGCTAGACGAAATTTATGGCGTTTAATTTGGAAATTCGTGTTCGTGCCTGGAAAATTTGGGACGTGGGAGGAAGTAAAATGTACTGTAACGAATGGTGTGTTATGTGAGTTTTTAAAAATGCGTCTGGAAAATCGGAGAGAGTCTCGATTCGCTGATTTTTTCAGATGTGGTGAGTACAATTTGAGTTGGTATTTATTCATTTTCGAAAAATTGCTCTAGTTTTAGAAAATTCATTTTTAGAAAATTGACCATGTTTTTAAAAATTACTTTCATTAAATTCTTCAATTTTTCAACGTTTGAAAAATGTTTCAATTTTTCTGAAAAGTTCTCAATTTTTAAAAAATTCTACAATTCTCCAAAAAATTCATTTTTCTGAAAATTCTTCAATCTTTGGAAAATACTTCAATAATTCACTTTTTTGAAAATTCTTCAATTTTTAGGAAATTCTTCAATTTTTGAGAAATACTTCAATTCTCCAAACGCAAATTCTTCAATTTTCAAGAAATTATTAAATTCTCCAAAAAAATTCATTTTTCTGGAAATTCTTCAATAAAATTCTCAAAGTCTTCAATTTTTGAGATATACTTCAATTATTCAATCTTAAGAAAATGTTTCAATTATTCAATTTTTGGAAAATCCTTCAATTTTTGGAAAATTCTTCAATTCTTCAATAATTCTTCAATTCTTCAATTCTTCAATTTTCAATAAATTCATCAATTCTTCAAAAAAATCATTTTTCCGACAATTCTTTAAAAAAATTCTCAAATTCTGCAATATTTACTCTGCAATATTTGGAAAATACTCAATTATTCAATCTTTGGAAAATGCTTCAATTATTCAATTTTTGCAAAATCCTTCAATTTTTAGGTAATTCTTCAATTTTTGGAAAATTTTTCACTTTTTTGGAAAATTCTCTAATTTTTGGAAAATTTGTCACTTTTTGGAAAATTTTTTAGTTTTTTTTTGGGAAATCCTTCAATTTTTGGAAAATCTTTCAATTTTTGGGAAATTCTTAAATTCTTCAATTCTTCAATTTTTAAGAAATTCTTCAATTCTCCGAAAAAATCATTTTTCTGACAATTCTTCAATAAAATTCTCAAATTCTGCAATATTTGGAAAATACTTCGATTATTCAATCTTTGGAAAATACTTCAATTATTCAATTTTTGCAAAATCCTTCAATTTTTAGGTAATTCTTCAATTTTTGGAAAATTTTTCACTTTTTTGGAAAATTCTTTAATTTTTGGAAAATTTGTCACTTTTTGGAAAATTCTTAAGTTTTTGGGAAATCCTTCAATTTTTGGAAAATCTTCCAATTTTTGGGAAATTTTTCAATTCTTCAATTCTTCAATTCTCCGAAAAAATCATTTTTCTGACAATTCTTCAATAAAACTCTCAAATTCTGCAATATTTGGAAAATACTTCAATTATTCAATCTTTGAAAAATGCTTCAATTATTCAATTTTTTGCAAAATTATTCAGTTTTTGGAAAATTCTTTAATTTTTGGAAAATTCTTTAATTTTTGGAAAATTCTTTAATTTTTGGAAAATCCTTTAATTTTTGGGAAATTCTTCAATTAAAAAATGCTTCAATTTTTTTTTGAAAAATTCTTCAATTAAGAAATTCTTCAATTCTCCAAAAAATTTTAATTTTTTGGAAAATTCTAAAAAATTCTTCAATCTTTCCATTTTTTTTTAGATTTAATTTTTCAGTTTTCCAGAAAATTCTCCAATTTTTGGAAAATTTTTCTATTCTTCAAAAAATTTTTCAGTTTTTCAGAAAATTCTTCAATTTTTTAGAAAATTCTTCAATTTTTTAGAAAATTCTTCAATTTTTTAGAAAATTCTTCAATTTTTTAGAAAAATTTTCAATTTTTTAGAAAAATTTTCAATTTTTTAGAAAAATTTTCAATTTGCCGAAAATTCTTCAATTCTTAAAAAAAAAATCAATTTTTCAACTTTTTGTTAGAAAATCACTTTTGATGCAATTGGGTCACTATAAGGTTTTGTTTTTTTTTGTTGGTGGAGGCGGCGGGGATTCCATTGTACACACTGCCTCATTTGATATCTAAGCTTCAAAAAGGACCATTTTTTCTCAAAAAAAAAAAAATAAATAAAAATAGTGGTAATGATTGGTGTAGAAATTGGTAGATGAACTTATCGTCGATACGTTTTTCGAGATTAATTGACTGAAGGCGATATGGACTCGAGCGATTACACGTTCCAAAGATGATACATAGCAAATCTCCACGGAGCTGGAGAATGGAATTCAACATAGAATCATTCGTTACATATGCATATTCAAAGTGAACTGTAACCCTTTGGGGAGCACAAGATAGGAACGTGTATCAAGCCAAGTCGCATACTTCATTTCGAATAACGTGTTAACGCAGCTCGAAAGGGTACATCTTTGGAATATCGATCATATGCACATGTAAAGCAGCATGACGAAGTGAGAATGAGAACCCCAAAGGAGAGAGATGAAGATTGGGTGCTGCCGGTGGAACTTATACATACAAAGATGTGCGTAATCATAGCTACATAAACGGGTACCTGGTAAAGCACCTCTGCATATTAGATCTCCTACCAGGCGAACGAATTTAACTCGCGTCTGAGTGAACTTGTTTTATAAAGTAGATAAACTAATAAAAATTTATTTTTTTTAACGACTTGCATACACACAAAGCTTCACGTGTACAATTCATTGAGCTTAGTCACGCTTAGCGCGGCGTTATTTGTTCACGCAACACCCGTTTTAATAACGTAACGATAACGCCGCGTCGTCGTCGGCGCGGGAAACGAAGAAGGCTTTTCCTCATTGTTAGAAATAACCGCACAAGTGTGTCCCTTTTTCGATTCGAAATAGCGTGCTATGTCGATATCAGAAAAGTAACATTCCACTACCCTTCGCTACACTATACACTTTTATAAATAATATTCATCCATCATCCCGAGACCGCTACGTATTGTAACCTACTGTATAATTATGTCAACCGTAACTTTTACTTGGGCTTTTCTTTTGTTACTCTACTATTTTTTCAAACTCGAATGTTTCGCTTGCTCAACGACGACGTATTCTCGATTTATGTGGAAATTTTATTCCGCCTGATGCGATCCGAATGCCGAGCAGAGCAGCGTGGTAAGAGGTGTCTATGCCTAGTGATCGAAACGACTTTTTCTCTTGCTTTTTTTCTAATAAATAAGACGTTATCACGGAATGTTTTAATATTTTATGAATGTTAGATAAAACATCCTTCCCCAGGGTTTGAAGTTGTTTTTTTTAGTGTTACGATAGGAAATTATGCTTGTTTGAATGATAATGTATTTTTTTAGATATTTAAATGGAGCTATTTTATGACAGTCAATATTGAAATTATTTTTTATAATGAAATTATTTATAAATCATTTCTAAATCATTTCTATTAAAACATTTGTTTTTGATTTTTTTCAGGTTTGTACCAAAATATGTTAGAAGAGATTCTGTTCAACTGTCCAATCGCAAACTGATTCCAAAAATTTTCATTTTATTTCTTTGTTGCATCTCACCTCAGTAAGTTTCCAAGTCTGAATTTAGATCTAATAGAAAATAGTTTGGGATCTTTTCAATTCCAAATTCCCTACTTCAAAATATGTACCTACATGGTAATTCATTCGCCTCTTTATTTGATCATACTAAATCTTATGATCTTTTATTACCTATTTTTTGGTCATTTTTATGATATTTTCTCTCGATTTCCTACTTTTTGCTTTTTTATTGTACCTATTTTTGGAAAATCTCGAAGAATATGTCACGGAGGGAATGTCCTCAATGTCTACCTCCGACTTTGAACAAGAAAATAGTTTTTGGAAAGATCGTGTTCCGAAACATCCTTGACTAAAAAAATGTCAACTACACAAATTTATTTTTCAATATTTTTTTTTAGATTTAAAAATTGTTATTTTTTAAGAAAAAATGTGATTATGTCCAGAAAAATTTTCAAAAATAGATATTGCTATCCAATATTGATGTTCGGAATCAAATTTCAACATTTCCAGATATTCTGAAGCCTCAGGCAAAATTTTGATTTTCGCTAGTGTATTTCCTATTTCTTTTTAAAGCATGAAAATCAATTTAGAGAGATAAAAATCTGGGTTTACAGTTATTTTTGCAATGGCATGGTTAGAAAATTCATTTTTGCCACAATTTATACAGATGAATACCTCGAATGAATTTTTTTGACCAACTCTCAAATTTCTAATGGAACCAAAACATCAATAATCGTCAAATTGATGAGTCGTCTACCTGAACGAAGGGAATAATTGTTTCTCTCATTTTGATTCTGGTATTGATCCCCCCCCCCCACCTGACTCAAATATCATAATTATCAGCTAATCCAAAGTCTCTAGTATGATTTTGATTTTTTCCTTGTGAATATTTTCGACTCTCTCCAGAAAGAAAGAGTAGAAGAAAACTTGAACTGCTTAAAATTGGAGCTTCGCTTCCATTCGAGTTGCTTATCAAGAAACAATTTTTTCGTGGTTTTTAGACAAATACCTCAAACGTTTTTTTTTTTTTACAAATTTTATAATTTTCAATCATTACTGAATGTCAAAAAAGTACACTAAATTCAATTGAGCAAAAAATATAAATTGATGAATAATTCAGGCATCATAGCGAGTCATTTTTTTTTAGGGTGTTTGTCTCTTTTTTCGACTTCAGTCACTTTTGGTTACTTTTCACTTCCAAAAGGTCACTTTTGTTACTGGTTTCCCCTCAAAAGTCACCTTTTCTTCGTACTTCCAGGCAAAAATTCAAATTTCCACGTAGAAATTGCTGTTTTTCAAAATTCTTCAAGAAAAAAGTTTGTTTGTTGTTTTGACGAAGAAAATTAATAAATGAAATTATTCACGTCTTTTCAGTTGATTTATCTTTGAAATGTTCGCAGAAAACTACAAGAAATTCCCCCCCCCACCCTCAGAAAACTGTAAAAAAATTTGTACTCCAGAAAAAAAATTGAATTTATGGTTACTTTTGGTTACTTTTTGCTCAAAAAAAGTTACTGAAAGTTACTTTTTTCTTCAAAAATTTCGGTATGATGCCTGATAATTTAATTTTTATTCAAATTTTGTAAAATTGCAATGATTATAGTGTATGGGTGTAGGGGGAAGAGTGAAGAGGGGAGGTAATTGTCTCTCTGTTTGGTGTTCAACTTTTCCAAATGTATAATGAGTTTCAGTAAAAAAAAAAAAAGAAAAAAGAGGAGAAAGTAATTGTTTAAAATGCACGATTTTCAACGATTACAAAACATTTTGTTTAAACTTTTGTTACTGAAAATTTTTTAGATGAAACTCGATATTTTACCAATTTTTTCTTTAAATTTCATGATTTAACGTTTTTTATGAAGTTTTTTTGGGTAAAAATGATTGAATGATTCTATATTACAAGGGTTCCTGAAATAACTAGATTATGCGATTAATTGAAATTACCTCCTGCGCACCAAAATGATTTCGGAAAATTCTGCAATTTGATTTAAAATTGTAAAACGATTATGAAAATTGGATGTCAACAAAAAAATTGACTCCATTTTGCACGACTTTCAACTGGACGAAAAATTTTCATCATCAATTTTTCAAAATGTCTATGAGGTGTAAGTATACATGTAAGGTTGAAAAAAGAAGAGATTTTCAAAGCAGGCCAAAAAGTATTCAAAAAGTTGAGAATTTTGTCAAAATATTCGCAAAAATTTGGAAAATTGTGAGAACAAAATGCACCTAACTAGGTACTCACTTATTAAAAAAACTGAAAAAAAGAATTATATGTCTATACTTCTTCTTAAAAGTCGGAATTTTTGAAGTAGACCTCACCCCTCTTCTTTCGATTTCTACTCATTTTATCTAGCACTTACCGCTTACCTAACTTTGGTCAGAATTGATTTTCCATTAATTTTGGATTAATAATTGAATTAGTATAAGTACCTAGATTTTTCCTGTAAAAAAAGGCCCGGAAAATTTGAAAAAATGGAAAACATTTTTTTTTCAAAAAAACGACGATATAATTTTTTATTGAAGAGGAAGGGATTGCGGAGGGTGAAGAATGTCATTTTTCGAAAAATTAAAGTAGAAGTCGAAGAAAAAATCGTGATTTTCAATTTTTTAAATTTTGGTCATACTTTTGATTTTTTTTTTGCAAGTTCTATCATGGGTGAAAATTGATGTTATTTAGGTACATTTTGATGTGAAACAAACTCAAAATAAAAAAAAGGTCTTCAAATTCAATTTTTAAATTTTTTTGTAAATACCTTTTGTTTTTGTTTTTTTTTAAATTTTTATCGATGTATGATTTTTTTTCAATGTCTGAAATGAAGTTTAGGCATTTTGATATGAAATTAATTTGAAAATTACCATTGAATCTGATTATTAAGTCATAATCAATATTATAATACATAGCAAATAAACCACCTTTGATGAAAAAAAAAATCATTTCGGGATCCTTTATTTCAAGTGACTGAAATAGATACAATTTTTGAATCAATCAAAAACATCAACTACCTACATCTTGTCGAATTTGACCCTCAACATTGAATAGTAAAACTTTCCTTTGCTTTTTGGAAATCCTTTGACCCCGAACAATGCTCTCATTGAAATCCAACCGACTCCAACTTCTCTAGCTCTCATTTTCAGCTCATTCAATCTCATCAATTTTAAACCAATTCATTCCGTACAAATCATCCCAACATTCTAAAAACTGACCCTCCGCTGTTTGAAAAATTCATCGCGAACCCACCTATAAAATCTTCAATTCAACTCGAAAACTTGCAATTGAATACCAGAAAGTTACCCGTTTAAAAAATATTTCCACTAGAAAAATAAACCGGAAAAAATATTTGAATAAAATACGAAGAACGCACGCTACATTCGAAGAGCTACCGGTATAGAGAGGCAAATAAACAATCGCGAATCCGTAAACGTAAAACTTTAAACCATAGAGTGAGGAAAGCAAAACGAGAAAAAAACCTGCTAACGGAATGAATAGCGAGATACATTTCATGAGCAAGTAAATAAGATCGCCTGTGTATACCGTTCCCTACACTAGACCTCATTAACGACCTTCGTTGCTTTTTACGGCAAACTGAGTATGCAAAAGGTTTAACATCACGGTTATACGATGCATGCGCGGAAATATAAGGGACTGTATTCAAGTATCGCAATATGGTCGTTATACTGAAACGTTACGTTGTATTATTTTTTTTGATCGTCCGCGGATCCAGACTCGGTACAGGGTATTGTTGAAAATCCACACAAATTGTCTTTCCTTTTTATTCGTATTTATTCATTAGGAACGCCAGAATTGGGCGAAAAATCGCGTTTACGTATTCGAAATGGTTTCGAAATATACAATGCGAGTATTTTGTATTCCAAAATGAGGGATAAATCATCTCGCGATGAAATTGTCATTTGTACCGGAGCTTTTAAGGTATAGGGAGACATACTTACATCGACACAATCGAATTCTATTCAAAGTACAATAATCATCGGTGTGGAGATATTTCGCAACGATTTAGATGGAATTTACGTAGGTACTAAGACGGTAAATAATTTTAATTAGTAACTTTCCGTATAAAACACTTTGATATCGTTTCATTAAATTAAAAGCAATGTAAACAGAGAGAAAACGTTAACGGGACGGAACAGAGAAAAGCGATTAATTAACTGTAAAGTTAAACAGCGAACCGAACAGAGGTGCTTTAAAAGCTTCTCGGCAAAAAAAGACAATTTTTGTAGAAGCTGCCGGTAAAAAAATGTCGCCGAACGAAGTTTAATACAGCTCTATCGATGTTCATCGGCTCGAAGAGCTGGAAAAGAAAAGTTTTTTTGTCTCTTTCTTGCCTGGTGTATTTTTTCCACTCCTCCGGCACGTATACGAGGAACGAAGAGCCCAGCTTAATAGCGCTTTTCGATATCGGTAAATGAAAATGAACGGTTTCAAAGCGCCGAGCAAACATTTCAATTAATTGGCGAGCTTAAGTTGTTTGGTCGATACTTGGGAACTAATTAAAGAGGCAGATTCGACGAAGCGAACTTTCCATCCGCAGCAGAAAAATACCGTGTAATTATAACCTACCTTGGTGCGCGCCTTCGCGAACAAAACAAAATGAAAAATACACTTCGCTCGTTTGCCAAATGATTAACGGCATCGGTCCTTAGTTTTGTCAGACTTTTATTAAAATTCATTGCGAAAATCGTCTCGCAGCGGTGTAGAAAATTGGCAAACTTTATGGAATACGCGAAAAAAGTGGAGAAAATTTCGCTGCTCGCGAGTCGCGAATGTACCCCGGGATGAGTGTTAAGAGTGGAATACTTAGACGAGCTAATGGTTTAATTTATTGTTCGCGTTGAATGCGGATCCTCTTGTTTACTCGATTTACAGAACAAGTGTTTAGGTTGACAATTTTTCTACTCGTTTGATTTATAAGAGTAATAATATTCCATTTACCGAGCGTGTAATGCGAGGTTTCTTCTTGTACGTTGGCCAGATGCCAATTAACTGGACGTGGCTTACGTATCGCCAATTATCACGTGTGCGTACTCTTTCCCTCTCGATTTACTAGATTTATTTATTAGTTTAGTCGGCCCGAAATATCACGGTTTATTCAACTGGTCGCAGATCTTCGAACTTCTCTGGTTTATCAGTAGGGTTCTAGGGTTTTAAGTATCATATATTTTGGCAAATGTGGTAAAGGCTGTTGGCAGGTAAGATAGAGAAGTCGACTTGGGGGCTGAGACGTATTTTTCATATTTTTTTCAAAAATTGATTTGGTACAGTAAAAGATCATCTTTGGCTCCAAAATAAAACCCTTCTTTCTCACCAGGGAATCGTGACCATAGAAAATCAGGGTGTCTACCGCTCGCAAAGGTCGCGAATTTTGATTTAGGTTGCTAAAGTCGCAAAAAATCGCAAAATTGGCTCAAAATTCATAAAAAGTCGCGAATTTTTCCGAAATTACTTGAATTTTTTTTCGTTTTGTACAAAACAGAAAAAGCAAAAAAATTCACCTTTTTGAACATTTTTTCTAAAAATTTTCGCCCCTGCTTCGTTCAGGCTTAAAGGAAGTATCGTGTCCATTCTCGGGAAAATTTAAAAAAATCGGGAAATTTTGGATTTTTTAGTGGGATGCTTTAAAAATTCAGAAGGAGAAATCATTTGGGAATAGGTATGTCTCTTTTTTGCTGTTTTTTTAAATAAATTCTTCAAAACAAATTTCGCCTTCGTTTCGCACGGGTCAAATAATCACATCATTATATTGGTAATCTGCTACTGTTTCAGACTTCCCATGAATTTATTTCTCAATTTTAGGGTCAAAATCCGCAAAATTTTTATCAGCCGGTGTCATGCCAGTTTTCTATTGTGTTAAGAATACCTTCTTACGTTACTTTTCAATAAACATCTAACAATTTTATCTGTTCTAACATGATTTTTCGTAAAAAAATTTCACCCTCGCTTCGTTCGGAAAGTAACTATTTATCTTCTTTAACATAAAATAAGTCATTTTTAGAAAATTTTTGTGAAAAATTATATTTTTTTACATAAAGACGTATTTTCTTCCGCGTATGAAATTTTCTCTATAATTAATTTAATTTTGTTGATTTTTTTTTTGGGGGGGGGGGGGGGTCAAAGTGAGAGGTAGGTACTAGATACCTCAGAAAAAAAAGTCGGGAAATTTGATTTTGAAAAATCGGTAGACACCCTGAAAATGTAATTTTCGAACTTTGCTGATCATTTAATCAGAGAACTACTCTAAGTGACTGACTTCAAATACAATGGGACTTCGATTTTTGGAGAATTTTCAAAAATTTAGAAATAATTGTTTGTTCGGTCCATTCTACATCAACTCGAACCAAAAATGAAGTCTGCAAGTTTTCTGATTTTGTTTAATTTTTTAATGAGTTCCACTTAATAATCTATTCACATATCCACCATTATTTCCCTTCTAACTCTCAAGAGAGCTGGGGAAAGGGGCAGGGGCTCTAAATTTCATGCAAACAATATTTTTCCAAATTACCCAATTTTGAAGGCTCATATCTCGAAATTGGTTGTACTTGGGGGAAAACTATTTGCGGGGTTTGAAAGAGCATGGTAGGTGATTTAAAAATGAAAAGTTTAGTTTGGTGAATTTTTGTAATGAAAATTCAACTTTCATGATAAGTACAAAAGAAAAAGGCTATTATTTAAAAATCTGAGAAATTAAAATGAAGAGCTTTTCTTACCCCTTATCCACCTAATAAACTTTCAAAAATGGGATCTCGTCACTTCTGGGGGCACAGAGGTCTTCAATTTTGACAAAATTCAAGAAATAGCTGATTAAAAATACACATTTGGGGTGTCCACCTGGAATACCTGGATATTGAGTCAAACCTGAATTTTCTCGTTAAATTAGCCGAAAAAAAGCTAAAACTTGATGTTTGATTGCTCAGGTTGATTTAAGCGGTTTCTGGAGGAATCAGAAAATATTTGGGAAAATCAAAATTGCCTTGGAGACTGTAATATGACTAAAAATGAACAAATCGGATCAAAGAATACCCTGGCAAGGTCTGCCTAGAAATCGAACGAAAAGTGGATTTTCTCGTTAAAGTAGGCAGTCAAAAGAAAGCTATAACTCGATTTTTGTCCACCTAAGTAAATTTGGATGCTTTTTGGAAAAATGTGAAAATACTGAAGAAATTCTAAATTGCGCTGGACGATCTAGAATGTCTGAAACTGGTCAGATTTGCGTTTGGGTTTCAGGAGGTTGAAAGTTGCTAAAAGATCTCAAATTCAACAAGTTTAGTGAAAAGGTAACTTTTTTTAAAAAATCACATTTTTGCCGAGGAAACAGATTTTGTAATTTCCGGAAATACCTCAAAAATTGAGTTAAAAATTTGGGCAGTTAAAATTTTGGCTACTAGCTACAGGATTTCAGGACATGGTTTTTTCAGAAATCAATGCTCCGTTCTTATCGGAGGTGGATAATTCAAGTGGTTTTCTCGTGAGATGGTTTTTGATCAATTGAAACGAAGTTTGGTGAATAAAATATTGCTCAAGTATGAACAATATTTAGAAATTTTTTAAGAATTTTTGGATCTCAAAAAATACGTTGAAATGGGGTTTAAAATACATCAAAACACCATAAAAATGATCTCGAAATTCTTCAAAAACTGGGGTTTCTGTTATTTTTTTACCAAAATTAAAGAGAATAAAGGTCAAAATTGAAAAACCAACGCTAGATTCGTTTTCACCGGATCAAATGGCCCCTTTATTATCCCCAATTTGAGCAACCATTTTACTCGAGGTTTAAAATTAAGTTTTTTCCATTGATTGTTTTCATGATCGATTGAAAAAGATGCGAGCAAGAAAATTAATTTTAAGAATTTAATCAAAATTATGCAGAGAAGAGTGTTCATTGGTATAATTTGACCCACTGAGCACAAATCTGATATTCTTTTTTTCCTTTCCTCAATTTTTCTCTTCAATTTTGGTAAAAATTGAAAGGAAATATTGTTTTTGAGGGTTTTCGAGAATTCCGCAAGAACAAAAAATCTGAAAAAGTTTAGGTGGTCTAGTAGAATACATCCGAGTACCTGTGAAATTTTTTTCAGCTTTTTCTACCGATGTTTGCCACTTTTACGAATTTTTGAAATTTTGAAATTCCGTTTTCAGGTCATTTTTTGGCCGAAAAAATTTGAAAAAATTTCAGATGTTCATAATATAGCGTTTTTCTTGCCTGAAAAATCCTGAGATGTCTCGTGAAGTATAAAAATTACATTTTGTAAGGTCACGCCGCGCCTCCCTAAAGAAGGATGGAGATGTCATTTTGGGGTCCAAAATTATCTTTTATTGTACCAAATCGATGTTTGGAAGAAAATTCGAAAAACATGATAGGCTAATTCACTTATGTTATTTTGCTATAAATATAGCCTTTTCATACATTTCAAGATCACACAGTCCTGAAAGAAAGTTTCACTCGTAACCGTAGACAATTCAAATATCGGATTATCAAGTATCACCACCCTTTATAGTCATCTCTTCCAAAGTTTCCGACCGCATACGTTAAAATCAGCTTAGTGCAGTGGAAATTTGAATAAATGCCCATCAAAAATGGTAACGATGAAAACACATGTTATTTTACCCAAACTCAAAAAGCACCGCAATGGGCACTGACCAGTGAAAAAGGAATAGTTAATATCACGTTTCCAATGGACGTCAAGGATTTAAACCATAAACCTATCCATTGGTAGGGCGACTATGAAGCAAAAACAACAGAGGGAGGCTTAGATTGACGCGAGGATTACACGTCAATTTATTCTTCAGCAAAAGCGACAAAAATGAGATTGGGGATGGCGAGAAGAAAACGTATCTAGACTCGACCGAAATCCGCAGATGGGATTTTATTGAAAATGTACACACAAAAAATCACTACCGCTATGCGATGGTTTTTGCAAATAAACGTAATTGAATTTCTTAAAGATTAATTAAGGTTTGAATTTTCCCTAATCTGCGATAATACATAAAGTTGCTGGTGGCAAACAACAGCAAAATGAATAATATAATTAAATTCTTTGTTACATTGTAACTGCCTGCGTTTTCTTTGCAGCCGCGCTAGAACTCTTTGAGATTTCGAATTAGAAAAGAGGGAAAACGGCTGCGGTGAAGTTTTGAATAGAGAATTAAACTCGCGTTGAATTGAATGTTATCATATGCGACAGCATAGAGTGGAAAAACAATTTCTCGATAAACTTGACAAGTTAATTTTTCAATTCGAACGTTTCTCAAGAGAGATGTATGAAAGTTTCCTTCCCTATTGCCGATAGATAAGTTTTTGCAGCGTTGTGTAGTAACCTTATCGTATGTGAAGAAGATGAACTTTAATAGCGAGCTTTTCAGTTACTCAACTACCCACGTTTATTTTCAAGTACATAATAGATATCAGAATCTGCAACGTAATTTTATGTTTATCCAGTAGTTGGCGAGGAAAAGAATTGACCTCATTTGTATGGATTGTAGAAAAATTCTATCTAGGTTGCTAAGCCATAGGATTCTCAATACAGATCGAAAAAATTCATCAATTTTTCAGATAATTATCTCAGCGGATTTTTATGAACTTCCAAGGGTTTATTAGATGGATTACGTCAGTTTTAGTGAATTCCACCAGTTTTTACGAATTTTATCAATTTTAGTGTAAATTTTATTGATTTTCAAGAAATTTCACTGATTTTCAGTCAAGTTCACTGATGCACTTTAGCGAACTGCATTAATTCTAGAAAATTTTGTCAAACTTGATGAATTTCAATAATTTTAGAAAATTTTATCTATTCTTATAAATCTTACTGATTATAGTGAATTTTATTAATTTTGATAAATTTTACCGACTGTCGTGCATTTCATTAATTTTTTATTGAATTTTATCAATGAATCTCGACTTTTGTGTTAAATTTCAAGGATTCCCAAATTTCACCTATTTTAGTGAATTTCATCAATCTTAGCTACATATTCGTCGATTTCAGCTAATTTTATCACTTTTAGTCCATTTTATCAGTAAATTTTTCTCATTTTTGGCAAATTTCGATGATTTTCAACAAATTGCACCAAAAATCTCACTAATTGTCAGGAATTTCTTAAATCTTGTCAAGAAGATTTTTCATGATGAAAAATGTCAAAAAGAAGTACATTTATTTGCTTTTCAAATATGATTTTTCAAAAAAAAAATCGCTCTCATTTTGTTCGGTCAGCATTATTATTAATCTATATTGGGTTGTTTCTTTCGAGATTACCAAAATTTTAGCCCTGCACATCAATTAAGGGCCATACGCTAAACCTTCCCTTTTCTTATTGGATTTAATATCAAATAAAATGCTAAAAACAAAAAAAAAAATTGAGGGATAAATATTGCAAAATTTTCAAATGGGTGTTCCTCAAAAATAGGAATATTATGTCTCAATTCTGATTTTTACAGATAAACTTTAGACCCGAGAAACCATCTTAAGAGGATTCAGAAAACCCTCAAATTGGGTAAAAATGATTGAAATGTAATATTGAGGCCTTCTAGGATAGTTCCTCGAGTACCAATTTTTTTTTGCCCCTTACCCCCTCCTCCAATTTTCCTCAAATTCTCAACGCGTCCCTTACATAATTTTGAAGTGCGGTTATGTATTAATTTTTAGTACATTTTACCAATTTTTATGAATTTTGCCAGTAGCGTAACTGGAGACTCCTGGTGGGGGGGGGGGGTTCAGAAGCTTTTTTTGGGAGGTTAAAAATAGGGTATGAGGACCTGGAATATAGGGGGGGGAGGAAATAGATGAGAATTGTCATTTTGATCATGCCCGAGCAAAAATGAACGCGTTTTTTGCTTTAAAGCAAAAATCTTAGAACATGGATATGTCAGTAAGATATACCATACTCTCAAATTTAATATAATTCTTCAGGATGTTCATCAACATTCAACATGGGATGTACTTCTTTCAGTGCCCTTAAGGTATGGCAGCTTCATTTAGTTACTGTGTTACTGCTATTACACAGGTCAAAAGACACTTCTGATTACCATCAAGGAGAGGGATGCACCATTTACTCAGCTTCTAGTGCTGTGCCTCTACTAAACTAGCGCATATCTTCCCAACTACTATCTCTCAGACAATCATTTTCCGGCAATCTTTCCCGACTTTCTGTCTGACATTCTGTCTAACTTTCCATCCAACATTCCATCTTACGCTCCATCTAACTTCTTTGAGTCTAACATAATGTCATTATGTCTTAATTTAAAAATGTTACTGTCTAACGCTCCATATAATGCTCCATCTAACTTTCCATCTAACGTTCCATCTAACTTCTTCCAGTCTAACATATTGTCATTATGTCATAATCTAAAAATGTAACTGTTTAAAACTCCATATAACGCTCCTTCTAACTTTCCATATAATAATCGGTCTATTTCCGATCGACTTTCCGATCGACTTTCCGACCGACTTTCCGACCGACTTTCCGACCGGCTTTCCGACCGGCTTTCCGACCGGCTTTCCGACCGGCTTTCCGACCGGCTTTCCGACCGGCTTTCCGACCGGCTTTCCGATCGGCTTTCCGATCGACTTTCCGATCGAATTTCCGATCGAATTTCCGATCGAATTTCCGATCGAATTTCCAACCATCTTTCTGATTTCCAACTATCTTTTCAACCGACTTTTCAACCGACTTTTCGACTGACTTTTTGACCATCTTTTTGACCGACTTTTTGACCGACTTTAGTCTCTCCAAGTCCAACATGTTATCAGCAAATTATCATGTTCAAATATGATATTTAATTATATTTATAAGTTTTTTCAAGCCTAACATAATGTCATTATGTCTTGATCCACTGTGATCATTACACATAACCCGTAACTCGTCCAAGTCTAACAGGATATCAGCAAATTATTATGTTCAAATATAATATTTAATTTTATTTATAAGTTTTTTTAAGTCCAACATAATGTCATAATGTCTTGATCCACCGTAACCGTAACCATTTTCAAGCGTAACCATTTTCAGGCGTAAGAATTTTCTAGCGTAAGAATTTTCTAGAGTAAGAATTTTCTAGCGTAACAATTTCAAAATTTTACCCCCCAGGCCTAAAGACATATCCATGTCAAAATCTTTGAAAAAAATTGATTTTTAGTGTCCAAAAATTACATCTTTTCGTGTTTTACTGCTTTGAAAATCCTTAGGTATCTGATGTAATTTGGGGACGAGGGGATACATTTAATATTTTGTACCTTGGTCACCGATTTCGGGAGTACCATGTACTCCTTGAACCCCATTTTTTGACGCCACAGGTACGAGTATATTTTACAACGTTCAAATTATCAGTTTTCTTTACATAACAAAGAAAAGCAAAAAGGAGGGAGTTGTGAAAAACTGGTTTGTCAAGTTTCCTCACTTTGAATTCGAAAAATTGTTGGGAGAAAATCTTTCACAAGTAGATAAATTTAGGTGATTTTGATTTTTGATAAAGTCTCAATTTCCAAAAAAGAAGGAAAGTAGCAAACTCAGCCCTAGCGAAGCGAGGGCAAAAATTTTGTGTAGAACATACGTTATTGCTGTCGAAAAAATATGGTTTTAAGATCACAAATACTTTTCCAACAAAAAATTCATTTTCGAAGGGCTTCTGGGAGGGGGGGGAGTTGTCCCCCCATCTTCTTTACGCCACTGAATTTTTTTAAAATTAAATTTAACTGGTATTAAATTTTATCTCTGTCGTGCATATTATCAATTTTTGAAAATTTTACAGTTTTTTTTAACATCGTTCATTTCATTGGTTCTCTTGTAAATTTCATCGATTCTGGTAAATTTTTTCGATCTAGTAAATTTTACCAACTCAACTCCAGCGATTTTCAAGTTTGTTTTTTTTTGTAAATCTCAACAATTTTAGTAAATTTTATTGATTTTTAGTGAATTACTCTGATTGTCACCCTTTTCATCATTTTTAGTAATCAAATTTTACCAAATTTTGAGATCCTTACCAATTTTTGAAAATTTTATTTTATTTTTCTGTAAATTTCGTCAATGTAGTGCAGTAAATTTTACTAACTCGGATGCACTCAACAAATTTGTAAAATTTAATCAATTTTTGTTAATTTAATTTTTTTAAAGAAAATTTTATAATTACCTACTTATGAATTACATGAATTCCACTGAATTTAATAAACTGATGAATAGTTTCAATAATTTTAACGAAGTTCGCGAATCCTAATGAATTTTTTTCGATTTTAGAGCATTTCATTAATTTTTTTTATCAATTGAATTTTATTGATTATAAATTTTCGCTAATTTCAGGAAATTTTATCAACTTTGATGATGAAATTTTTGTATAAAAATCCATTAAGGGAACAAAAAATCCTCGTGTCTGTGATTTTCGTATCTGGAGAATCTCTACAAATACAAAAATCATAGGTTTCTCTATCAAAGAAGTTTTCAATTCTTGAAAAATCAATTTCGAGTAGATTTTAATTTTCTCCTCTTTTTTCCTAACAAATTATAAAATGTAATAAAATTCATATTTTGGCCTTTCAGCGAAACTGAAAATTAAACTACCGTTAAAATATGCTGGATAAGTTGCCTATCACATATTTTGAAGGTAATCCAGGTACTTTTTGAATCACCCGGTACCTCCTAAGGCGTATTTCATTCATGTATAATACAAATTTGAATTATACGACGAACAACAAAAGCCCGAATTGTAATCTTGGAAACGTTTTATGACCAAAGTTGGGAGCAGGTGTGTGAAAAACGCATAGACATGGAAAATCATCTCGGAATTAATTACTGATGGCGAAACGAAGCCATTTTTTGTACGTTAGAGTTGTTCTCAAGCACGATTCTTTATTTTTCAAGTTTCTCGTTAGAAATCCTTTTTTTTTCGGCTTGCTTTATTCCATGCAACCACACTTACTCATCTGATCTCTTTTCGCGCCCTATTTCAATACAGACCATATATTACTCGGGTTGAAAAACGAGCCGAGTATATGACGTGAAAATGAACGCTGGTACAAAATACATTTATGTTTTTCACGCGAGTATTACCATTACGCACGGTGCGATGCCGGTGGTTTTTGAAAGAGCATGTGGATCGGAGTCGTGTCAGTATCTATGTTAAAAGCGCAGCGCAGAAAAGCTCATCATTAATCTTGGCGTTGTTTTTGTTTTGCCACAAGAAATGGTTTCCGGTCAGTAACCACTTCATTTATTATTGGTAATGAGATGGTAGATATGGCTATCGGATCAGCGTATTTCTCTCTCGATGAAATTAGTATACGTCGAAAGGTGACAAATTGGCGAGAAACGTTTCGCCACGTCGGGCCACAGAGCTTCGATAATTAAATTAAATGTTAGATTAAAGGTGAGACACTCCCAGTTATTTGTTTTTTATTACAGCGGCGCTAATTCAGTTTGCCAACTCGGAGCTCGGTCGTACGGAAAGTTTAAATTGGCAAGTGGTTTCAACGTTTTTCTTTCGGTTCGACATTAAATATTAAAAGTTACAATTCGATTTCATTTCGCTTGAGAAATTCTTAATCCTTTGATTGTTTATCTTGCTTGGAACTCGCGCGCATCTTTTCAAGGAATAAGAAACGTTTTATACAGAAAACGATCGGATTTGCGGTTTGATTTTTTTTTCTAATTGTTTTCCTCTTTCTACCGGTTATCTTATCGATTTGGAAAAAATTTTCTCCGATTTGAGAATAAAATGGCGAAACTTTACTGAAATCCGACCTTAATTTGGTTTCTTTTTGAATTGTCTCGAAATAGGTAAATCTACCATTCTCGAGGATTACTAGTTAAATAAGAAAGCATTCGAGAAACAAATAAAAAAAAGCAGCAAAGACGATTAGAAGGTAGAAAAAAATTGAACGCTAGGAAGTTGTAGATACCTCTTGTAACCGAAGTACTCGAGATTATTATTTATCGTTGCTGAAGTTTTCCTCTCGCGTCTGTTGTCGTTGAAAAAGTTGAAACGTTTAGAGAATGACTTTGTGTAAAATATTGCTTAGTAAGCGTTTTTCTTGGGTTATTAAACATTTTATCGGATTACACTAAATGATCTTAAAATTTACATATTTATTAAGTTGTCGTACTCGAGAAAATGCATTTAAATAATTTTGACGGTATGAAAGGTGTTAGGAGTTGATTTTTATTACTCGACGAGTATTTTTTTTTCCTTCTTCGCTTTTTTTTCGTCAAGGTATCAGAATATCTCGGGGTCGTAATGGTGCTCATTTTAAAACGTATTTTTCATCGTGAATTGATGTACACTTCTTCGAAAAATATTATTAAATTAAGAAAATGGTCTGGCGAATGAATGGAATGAAATGGCATGATGGAGGTGATAATTTATGCCGAATGGGGAGGTGGCGAGAATAGGCTCAAATTGTCTATTTTAAATTGAAGAGAATTAAAAGCTGATTTTTTGTTTCGTAATTTTAAAGAGGAGTTGTGTCCTGTGGAGGTGAAGGGGAGATTTCTTGAAATACATTTCCATTCTCCTATTTTTAACTTTTTTCATTTTGTCGAGAAAGGAGAACATTATTGATGGAATAAATTTTAACTAATAAAAAAAAAAGGTGATTCTCATTTTTTGAAATAAAGACGTAAATATGAATGTACAATTGACCCATTTTTTACATTACACTTTGTGAATTTTTCAGATTCCATAATTTGACTCATATACCATAGGTACATTAATTTGTCATAATCTTACATGTACACATTTTATTAATGTATGACACAATTTGATTCTATTCGACACTTAAAAAACTGAAATGATATCAGTTCCAGTCTTATTTGACCAAATTTGAAAAAAATTCGCAATTTTTTACGAATTTTTGAACGAGAAATGAAAATGTTACAAACGACCGAATCGTTTACTTCAACATATTGATAATAATGGGGGAAGGGAGGGGAGGGGAGGGGAGGGGATTTTTTTAAAAAAAAATGACAAATAATTTTTTCGACATGGTGGTGTTTGGTTTTAATTTTCTCTAAATTTTTCATTTTTTTCAACTCGAAATCGAAAATATTTCAAGTTTAATTTTTTTAAATTTGTTTCTGTGATACAATTTTTCAAGTTTAACTTTATTTTATTTTATCAATTATTTTTTCCAACTTTAAATTATTTTACAAAATTTTTCAATAATTAGATTAGACGTTAAAAAAATTGATAGGTAATTTAACAAGTAGGTATTAATTTTTTAATATCGCTGGCGATGTCTTTTCGAGTCGGAAAAAATTTGGGAGCTGAAAACGTTGTTGAAAAAATTGAAAATGAGAACTTTTCTTTTAAATAAGTAGAGAAAATATAAAACTTAGAAGTTGAAAATATTTAGTTTGAAAAAAAATTAAAAAATTACCATTTTAATGAAAAATATAAAAATTTGATTTGGAATTTTTTTAGAAAATAATGAAAACAATTCAAAGTTTTAGATTTGAAAAGAATTTTGAATTTTCGATACAAATTGAACTATGAAAAAAGTAAAATACCTACTCAATTTGAGAAAATTAATAAAACTTGAATTTGAAAATTTTTGAAACAGAATAATTTGAAGAAATTTGAGCTTGGAAAATTTTGCAGTATAAAAACAATTTTTTTGAGAAAGTTAAAATCAAAAACCTAATAAAAGAAATTATTATCATTTTTCAGATGAAAATCCTCTTCCCATCGAATCATTCAAGTACAAGTGAACCATTCGATGTTTGTAACATTTTCGAGTTTGGTGTCTGAAAAATTTCCATTCCCATATTACATAAGCCATATTTCTCGTGTGTTTTTTTTGCATCACGTGTGTCACATGACAAAATTAAGAACTACAATTCGTTTTCTCCTTTTTTCGAATTTTTGTGGCTTTAGGAAAAAAATTGTTGTGTGAAAGGGCCTGAAAAAGATATGATGAAATTTTGAGTATTTTGATCAATATTTAACCCTCACTTCCGGAAAAAGCTGAAAATATAAAAATTTTGAATTAAAAAAATCCACTATCTTTTGCTTTTTTGTTGATACTTGTTAGTATCATCACAATTGAGGAGTGAACAGAATTCCTGATTTCCCATTTTTTGGGGGAGGTAAGGAACTTTTTTTTGGAAACATTTCGAAATTCAGTAAAAGAATAATTTCTCAAGGTTTTGTCGATATTAGATGATTGCTCTTTCATTTATGAATCAGTGAAACTTATCGAAAATCTCTAGAAAACAGTCAGAATTGCAACACAATAATATATCACTGAAAAAAATGATGGAAAATCAATGAAAATTCGCTGAAAAGTCAGAAAAATATCTGAAATTTGCTTAAAAATCAGATAATTTTTTTGAAAAATCAGCGAAAATCAGCTGAAAATCAAAGTGATTTCAGGCATCATAGCGGGTCACTTTTTTCCACTTCAGTCACTTTTGGTTACTTTTCACGTCTAAAAGGTCACTTTGGTTAATTTTCTCCTCTCAGAAGTCACTTTTTCTTCGTACTTCCAGACAAAAATTCAAATTTTTACGTAAAAATTGCTATTTTTCAAAATTCTTCTAGAAAAAAATTTAAAAAATTGATTTTTGCAAGTTTATTTGTTGTTTTAACAAATAAATTTAATAAATGAAATTATTTACGTATTTTCAGTTGATTTATCTTTAAAATGTTTGCAGTGCCCCCCCAAAAAAACTGTAAAAAAATTGCCCCCCGAAAAAAATTGAATTTTTGGTTACTTTTGGTTACTTTTTGGTAATTTTTTGGTCACTTTGACACTTTTTGGTCACTTTTTGCCCTAAAAAAGTTATACTGAAAGTTACTTTTTTCTTCAAAAATTTCGCTTCGATGGTGCCTGAGATTTGCTGATTTTCCCTGTGCTGAAATTCTGAGTATTCATCAGTGACTTTTCAGTTTTCACTGATTCAAAATGAGAGAGTGATTATACCATATTAGTCTATGATCCAAACATGAAAAAGTGCTCTAGAAATCGAATTCAGCGATCTTTTTTGAGAACCAAAAAAATGAGCTGCCAAAATGTCGGTACTATCCGCCTCATTCGAAAAAGTGCAGTTTCAGATTTTTAACCCTGCACAATAGGGGGGTGGACCCCTAAAAAGGTGATTTAGGGGACATGGTCCGAACCAAAAAAAATCGACGGATTTGGGTTGAGGAACTTCTCCCGATACCGAATATGTAATTTTTTTCCGTTGCACCCTGCACAACTGCATTTTATTGCACTTCAAGTGCAATTTTTATGCATTTTGGACGATTTTTGACAGTAAAAGAGCCCTCCTATCCAAAATATAGGTGAGAACCAAAAAATACTCGTCAATTTTGTTGAATGTAGTCATTTAAAGTCCATTCCCGCAAAAATGGGCGAAAAATTCCTGCACAATGCGAAGTAATGAAAATGAACAGGTTGGTCACCCCATCCCCCCACCAAAATTAAGTCATGGAATACTTGCTCAAAAATGGCAATGCGATACATCAAAATGGGTCAAAATTTCGCGCTGAATCCGAAAATCATCATCATTTTTGATTTCGACCCCCCTCGGTGGAGTTCTGCCTCCAAACTTGAATTTAAGGGGGAAAATGAAGAATTTACATCATTTAAATGAAACGTAATTGGAATATACGCAAATCAAACAATTGTGGTTGATTGACCTCAACTTTCAGCATACCTTGACCCCCCAAAAAAATTTCCAACCCTCATCCCTCCCACCCCCGCCAAATTATAATAAAAACATTAATTTAAAAACAGCGATGCGGCATATCGAAATGGTTTAAAATTTCGCGCTGAGTTCGAAAATGGTGATAATTTTTGAATTTTACCCCCCTCGGTGGAATTCTGCCCCCAAACTTGAATTTGAGGGGGAAACTGAAGATTTGACATCATTTAAATGAAACGTAATTGAAATTTACGCAAATCAGACAATTGTGGTTGATTGATCTCAACTTTCAGCATACCTTGACCCCCCAAAAAAAATTTCCAACTCTCATCTCTCCCACCCCGCCAAATTATAATACAAAACATTAATTTAAAAACAGCGATGCGGCATATCGAAATGGTTTAAAATTTCGCGCTGAGTTCGAAAATGGTAATCATTTTTGAATTCGATCCACCTCGGTGAAGTTTTGCTCCCAAACTACAATTTGAAGGGGTAAAAATGAATAATTGACCTTATTAGATGAAACGTAATTGCAATTTGCACGCGCCAGGCTGTAGTAGTCGATGAGTTCCAATTCTGCAGCATATATCGACTCAAAAAATTTCTACCCCTCGCACCTCCCGCCCTGCGGCATCATACCTGATCAAAACATTTATTTTATGACATAGCCGTGTGACATTTTAAAATACCTTAAAATTTCGCGCTGAGTTCGAAAATCGTAGTAATTTTTTAATTTGACCTGTCCTTTCTTTTTTTCATTTCCTAATGTCTTTTCATTTTTCAAGAAAAAAATTGTTGTCATTTTTTTTTTTGACTGTTGAAAAAAAAGAAAAACACTACGCCACTGACAGACTTAAATGCACTCGGCATCCTCCAATGAACTACATATAGCTTGAGCGCGAAATTTTAAGGCATTGTAAAATGTCACACTGCTATGTTATAAACTAGATGAGGAGCTTGACAACAAAGAGAGACATACGCCAGTGACACTCTACGACAAAATGGGCCTTATATGTCAGAAATTTTTTTTCCATTTCTTGTTCTCTAACTGCTGAAGAACAAAATCTGTTAAGAAAATTAGAAAGTTTTTTCTGACACATACGGTCCATTTTTTCGTAGAGTGTCACTGGCGTATGTCTCACTTTGATACCAAAGCTCCTCAAATGTTTTCATCAGGATGATGCCGCAGGGGCGGGAGGTGCGAGGGGTAGACATTTTTTTGAGTCTATATATGCTGCAGAATTGGAACTCATCGACTGCTACAGCCTGGCGAGTGTAAATTGCAATTACGTTTCATCTAAAAAGGTCAATTATTCATTTTTACCCCTTCAATTGTAGTTTGAGGGCAAAACTCCACCGAGGGGGGTCAAATTCAAAAAATGATTACCGCATTTTCGAACTCAGCGCGAAATTTTAAACCATTTCGATATGCCGCATCGCTGTTTTTTAAATTAATGTTTTGTATTATAATTTGGCGGGGTGGGAAAGATGAGAGTTGGAAATTTTTTAGGGGGGGCCAAGGTATGCTGAAAGTTGAAATCAACCAACCACAATTGTCTGATTTGCGTAAATTTCAATTACGTTTCATTTAAATGATGTCAAATCTTCAGTTTCCCCCTCAAATTCAAGTTTGGGGTGCAGAATTCCACCGAGGGGGTTAAAATTCAAAAATTATCACCATTTTCGAACTCAGCGCGAAATTTTAAACCATTTCGATATGCCGCATCGCTGTTTTTAAATTAATGTTTTTATTATAATTTGGCGGGGGTGGGAGGGATGAGGGTTGGAAATTTTTTTGGGGGGTCAAGGTATGCTGAAAGTTGAGGTCAATCAACCACAATTGTTTGATTTGCGTATATTCCAATTACGTTTCATTTAAATGATGTAAATTCTTCATTTTCCCCCTTAAATTCAAGTTTGGAGGCAGAACTCCACCGAGGGGGGTCGAAATCAAAAATGATGATGATTTTCGGATTCAGCGCGAAATTTTGACCCATTTTGATGTATCGCATTGCCATTTTTGAGCAAGTATTCCATGACTTAATTTTGGTGGGGGGATGGGGTGACCAACCTGTTCATTTTCATTACTTCGCATTGTGCAGGAATTTTTCGCCCATTTTTGCGGGAATGGACTTTAAATGACTACATTCAACAAAATTGACGAGTATTTTTTGGTTCTCACCTATATTTTGGATAGGAGGGCTCTTTTACTGTCAAAAATCGTCCAAAATGCATAAAAATTGCACTTGAAGTGCAATAAAATGCAGTTGTGCAGGGTGCAACGGAAAAAAATTACATATTCGGTATCGGGAGAAGTTCCTCAACCCAAATCCGTCGATTTTTTTTGGTTCGGACCATGTCTCCTAAATCACCTTTTTAGGGGTCCACCCCCCTATTGTGCAGGGTTAAAAATCTGAAACTGCACTTTTTCGAATGAGGCGGATAGTACCGACATTTTGGCAGCTCATTTTTTTGGTTCTCAAAAAAGATCGCTGGATGAACACTTTTTCGTGTTTGGATCATAGACTATATTATCTCAATCACCCAAATCATGTCCAATAATGAATATTTATTTTTCTAAAACCTTTACGGTAGAAATACACTCGATATTGAAAAAATTCGATCCCAAAAATGACCATTTTAGTACTTGGCAAAGTTTTGACGCATTGTTATGTAATTCGATACCCCATGGCTCAATTTGAATCATCCATCAGGTACATTTTTAGAATTTCTAAAAATTCGTTCCTCAAACTATGATTTTTTAAGCGTTAAAATTTAGCCAATAAAATAATTATTAAACAAAAAAATCTAGTAATATCTCTTACCTCTTCTCCCTTATAATTTCGATATTTCTTCCATTTTCCCAGCTTGGGTCTCCAATACTCCAACTGGTAAGCTTCCGTATACTCTTGGCCTTGCCCATTTCCGAATCTTCCTTGAGTCTCGACCGAGGTAATGACGTGTACTTGTAGTAAATTAATTTCCAGCCATTCTTTGGGTTCGGTGGTAGCCTCCTGTTTCGGACACCACGCTCCGCCATGACTCTCGGTTCGTATACTGCAAAAATACACTACGATTAACGACGTGTTCGGTTTTAATTTGTCGTTTTTACAAGAACGTGCCGACATAAACCCTTGTATTACCTAACTCGGAAACGAATTAGGATTACGCCCAATCAATTCCAATCATAGAAGTAATACATCGCGGTTGGAAAATAGTGCCGGACGCGTGGTTTTTATGATGCGGCAAAAGTTTGCCGTTAACCCGAGTAAATGGAAAGTAAAAATTGTCGTCTACCGGCGTGTACCATCCTATCGTTTCCGAGAAGAAACCGAGTTAATCGTAATGGTGAAAGAAAAATCGACAACTGCGTTAACCCCTAAATTATCTAAAACCCCTAAGGAGTTCAACATCGACCAAGAAGAAGAAAAAAAGGCAGCGTATTTTTAAAAACACCGTCTTTTTTTCTTTCCTTCGCTCGAATCAATTTAACTTTGGCACAAGTGAAAAGTTTTTCAGGTTTATTTATACAGCTAGTTATTCAATTTTATCATGTTTAGGTTTAATGCGAATAACGACTCAGACTGTTGCATGAGAATTTTTTATCGAAGAAGATTTTCGCATAATGGCTTTTCCAGGTACTTGGAAAATGCACACGATGAGTCGGATTTACCAAACGTATGTATTGAGCAGAACGATGTCGAGATGCGCTCTTTACAAAAACACGTGGGAAGTTTCCCCCGGCAAATCGTACGGGTTGTTTTCGAACTGAATATTTTCGCGAAAATTTTCGTATTAAAAGATTAACACCGGTTGTTGGCGAATGCGGTTTTCGCAGATACGATTTTCTACACGAGAGAAAAAATCTAAGAACGGCGAAAAGATCGTGCGGCGATCATTGAGGCGAAAATATCCGTAATGGAAATAAACGCGGAATATTTAGAAATCTAACAGATAATTCTCGCTAAAAAGGAAACAAGGAATTCCTTTTAACGCAGCCGGAAATTCCCACCTGAAAAATAAACTTTTGTCGAGTAAACTTCCCTCATAAATACTTTTATTTTCTAGCCATCAACTTTTCCTAACAGATTTACAGATTTCACGTTTTTTTGAACACTTGAATAATCTTTTTTTTTTAGAATTTTTCCGCAGAAAAAAAAACTATTATGAAATATTTTTAAAAGCAACGGCGTTGGAGGAAATTTTACGCTCTGGGCGAACCGTATACTTTGTTTTTTTCTGCTGAAATATGATGTAGTGTTGTTTCGAAGTAGAACTTTGGCTTTTGTTTTTATTTTTATAGATTTCGTATTATACGGTGTGGGTTTTTCTAAACAGAATTTTTTTCCCAAAATGAGAAACCGTGAAATAATGAAATCACCGGTGTGCGATGAATATCCCTCAATTTAAGCAGTTTTTCTACGTTTCGTCGTAAAAATACAGCTGAATTTTTCGTTCGGAGTTATTGGACTGTAGAAGTTATTTTTCAAAATGGTCGCAGTACGGTTCTCATTCGCGACAAATGGCGGTATCGTCTAAAAATACTGGAGTCGTTTCAAGGCGAAGAAAAAATTTCATAAATTTTCTAAATGAAAAATTTGCCACCACGTGTTACGTCTGATTCTCTTGCCAAATTACAGTAAATTATTGAATCCGGTATGTCAATGACTGCGAAGGAGGAAGACATCGTAGTTCTAAAGCGAGCACGTCGGAGACACGAAAATATTACGTTTATTTAGCTGAAGCGAAGATGAATTCGTAGCAGTGACCTGTGACCGCGAAAATATAATTTATGGGTGTACGACATCGATTTGTGTATTTGCTTCGTGTAAATTACACGTAATATTTTCCAAAATTAAGTTTTTGAATTTTGAGTTAATATTTATCTGTATTTTACGATTCCTTGAATAATTAATGGTTTTCGATTCTTCTAATTTTTTCGAAGATTGAAGTTGAAATTCACTCATAATATTTTCTAACCCTCCAGAAAAGAAAAGACCTGTGAGTTTTCGAACTGAGAAATTTTTTTTGGTCATTTTATCTCATTCTTCTCCTCCCACCCTGATGATAATTAAGAGCTAGAACAAGGAAACTTTTACAACTTTTCTAATCGATTGAGCCGAAATTTGACTCATTGATAGAATATGTCACCAAGATCTTAGTTCTTAGAACCAAATTTTTTGCAGACCAAGTTGATTATAGCACTTTTTAGAGCAATTCTGTTTGGCTGGAAAATATTCAACTTTGGCTGGAGGCTTCAGACTGATTCAAAAATTGGCGCAATCGATTTGAGAGATCGATGTTAGTAAGTTTTATAAACCAATTTTTCAGTCATTTTCAAAAATTCGCCAAAAATCAAAAAATCAACCTCAGCTGCTCGAAATTTGGCTTTGAGATATGGGTGACATATTTTTTCAGTTAGCCAAATTTCGGTTCAATCTGCGTGGATAGCAAGTGGAGTTTTATTTGTAAGATGCGAGCAATTCGACTTAAAATACTAAATAGTTACAAATTCGTGTTTTCTTCATCTCAGAACAAAAATAAACAAAGAAGTACTTAATTTTTTCACTCGAGTCTAAATATACTCACAGAAAGGACGATTTTGTTCTATGTGATGCAGATTTTTAGGGGCTTTTTTCCAGTGCTGGAAAATTCAAAAAATTTCTGGAAGTTTCAAAACGTTTCGAAACCACTTCTAATCGATTCGGGAGGTTGAAAATACGGTATATACCAAATTTAAGTTTTTTTCGTTGATTATATCAAATTTTTATGTTTTACAGTGTGATGAAATGATACTGAAATCTTGAAAATTTTTCCAAAATTCGAGAAATGAAGTTTAGTACCTGAAATTTTGGATATGGGATTCTTGCATTGATCATGCTGCACTTTTGATTTATTTTTCTTTCGTTCCAAAATTTTACTATTAGTTGGGATTCCTTCCTTGATTGAATTTTTTTGAGAATTTTTTTCAAAGCCTAAAGTATATCTACTTCGAGAAAAATTTCAAGTTGAATTCTGAAAAACAGTTTTAAGAAGTCACAAATTAAGAAAAAAATCTAGAAAGAAATTACGAAAAAATAAAATTTAGAAAAAACTTTCAATTGAGAGAATTTTTAGATTTTGGACTTGAAAAAAAATGTTGAAAAAGTTCAAATTTGAATCCTTGGAACAATTTCAGCACAAATTCTCGAATTAAACTAGTGAAAAGTTTTGGACCAAAAAATTTTTGACCACGGAAAAAGTTTTAGACCAAACTTGAGAAAAATTATGACAAAAATTTGAACTTGAAAAACAATTTTGAGCAAATATTTAACTTGAAAAAAAGCTGATAAGAATGATTTGTTGACGCGAAAAAATAAAGTGCACCAGATGAAACAAAATTTCCTTTCCACGAGTATATTTTAGCTCGGGTAAAAATTCTCCTTTGCAGTATTGCGATCAAGATAAATTTTCTCACAGAGGCAATGTGTTCACATAAAACTTGCATTGAAAAAAATGAGGAATGAAAAATAAATTAAAAGTGTTAAAAAAATGAGAAATTTTATCAAAAAAATGAATAATTTTATCCAAAAAATGATAATTTTATCCAAAAAAATAACTTTTATTCAAAATGAATAAATTTTATCCAAAAAAATAATAATGGGGCAACATTTACGAAATTGGCAAAATTTTTTCTGAAAAAATAATATTTATCGCGAAATTTGGTAAAATTTATTTCGATGCAATAATTTTACCAAATTTTGCAATAAATATTATTTTTTCAGAACAAATTTTGCCAATTTTGTGAATGTTACCTCGTTATTATTTTTTTGGATAAAATTTATTTATTTGTTTTTTCAGTGTGAAAATTCTTTTTGAAATTTCTAAAAATCATCAAACTGCACTAACTGCAAACATTAAATGAATCTTTGAGAGACTAAACTAATGAAGTACATTTTAGAATTCGATTTAAGGTCTATGAAGAAGAATATGAGATGAGAATTTTTTTTTCCATAGCCTGACTTTGAACTCTTTCAATTATAAATCAGTGAAAATGATCGAAAATCACTGAAAAACAATCAGAATTGCAGCACAGGAGAAAATCAGTGAAATTTTTTTTACTGAAAACAAATCAGTGAGAAAGATCACTGGAAAATCAGTGAATATTCACTGAAAGGTCAGTGAAATTTATGAAATTTGCTGAAAAATCAGCGAGTTTCGCTGATTTTTCTTGTGTTGCAATTCAGACTATTTATCAATGACTTTTCACTGATTCAGAATGAGAGAAAAGACACGAAGCTTCCTTCTTTGAAGTTGAAGAAAGGCTAAAATTTTATTTCATCGAGTTTTAACTCTTAAATTTTTTTCTGGTCAAAAAATGAATTTCTTGTTGGAAAATTTGGTAAAATATCACTCCAAATTGTAAATTCAAGTTGAAATCGGAAATTTCCCATTATTCTGGCGAGATCTTAGTTAGCCTTTCTTCATTCACAAAACAGTTCTGAAAATTATCTCTTTTCGGCTCACTTTGCTTTCTTCCTTCTTCCAAATAACTATCAACTCGTTCGACACCTGCCTCGAAAAAAACTCATTCCAAACAAAAAAATCCTCGATTGCACACACCTCTTTGTTGGTGTTTTCATCAAACTCATCCAGACATAGACGAAATTTCAGGAGGAACTCGTAACAATGAAATACTTATCCCTCGATAATCCGTCACACAGAACGTGCATCCTGATGAGAAAAAGTATTACCCTCGATCAAAAACAAAGACCCAAGACCGCAAATCCGTCCCAGAATAATCCACTAAAAAGGGAATCCGCTTTCGCGAACAGAAATTACACCACGACGTATAAAACTTTCAATGCTAAATGTTCTCTTTGGACAATACCGAAGAAAAAAAATACTGCCCTTGTTTCCTTGAAAACTTTGTGCAGACTTCCTGGCGGATTTTTTTGCACCAGTTTCGCATATGATTCGATGAAATATAAAACAAGGGGGTGTGGTGGTACCTCGTTCTTCGGCTGCTAAATATTTTCACGTTGAACGCGGAATTGCGAGCGGCAAGAGCAACGACAATGATGTAAACATCGCGTGTGGCGTCAACTTGTGACGAGCAATTCCGATTCAAAATATGTCGACGCATTAACTGGCAACTTTAACGACGTGACCAGAGCATTTTAACCACGATGGGCGCGGAAATTACGCTAATGGTTTTACTTTTACGACTGCGGTGCTTCCATTAAAAAAGGAAGGGTTAAGGGGGAGGTGGGTAAAAGGGAAAAAATGTGTTACCGGTAATTTTCTTCGCGATGTAATTACTTTTTACCTGTGTGCGAATTCACGACGTGGATTTTCGCCGCAGAGAGCAGAGTGGTTGTTAAAAAGTCGTCAACGGAATCTCGATTGGTGTAATTTGAACCGTATACTTCGTGTAAGTGTTTAATGAAATTAATGTGTTGTGGTTGAAGAGATGAAGCGAGAATGAAACCGAAACCTTAATGCTGAGTATGATTTTCGATATGATTCAATATCCTCGGATTGAAATGAAAAAGGTACCTTGGGTAAGTAAATCTTGAAAAATAAAAATCCTCCCCATCTTCATCTTTCTGCGATTCTTATAGGTAATAAAAACGATAAATTATAAAGTGGAAAATTATCCTCGATGACTTTTTCAAGCATCTATTAAACACCCCCGTTAATCTATTAATTTCAATTTATTTTCGGTAGCTTTTTAAATCGTACTATACGATCGTGCACAGAAGCCTCGTATACGTCGACTGGATGACTTTTATAATCGTAAAAAATCTAAATTGTGACTGAAGTATTTATGAAGTTGGTACGTTTTATCGTTGTATCATTGGTTATCTAGTACGTTTTATAGATCGTTATTTCATTTCTGGACATAAAGAATTCGAATCGTACCCGAATAGTAATAATATTTATTAGCGTAGGTATTACTGTACGAATCCAGGGGTTATATTTTTTTTATAGCGTACTCTCGATGGTTTTCTGTTTCATCTGCTCCATATATTTACTTCAACCTGCTCGGTAAAGGGTTGCCATGGTACGTCAAATCGTCAAAACCGAATTACAAGTCGTTCTTTTTTTATTGTTTTAATCCAATTTTGTCGTAATATCTTTTGTTATTCCTTCGGTTTGTGTTTTTGTATTGTTGAGTTTGAAAAAGGTTGAAAATTTTATATTTACGTAGGTTGCATGTACATACCATAAGATATTTTTTCGATTAAAATAAACAGAAAAATGTTTGTTCGCAGGTTCAATTTTTTGTTTAATTTTTCTCAGAGACTATTTATTTTTAATATTATTCTCGCAGAGGGGAAAATTTTGAGCTACCTACATATTTTTTTGAAAAAATTCACTTCGAATTTAGAAACAATTTTTTCTGTTCTCTGAAAAAAAAAAATTGTCGTTGGGTGGTTGAATAATACACCGTATTGTGTGTATTTAAAAAAAAAAAAACAGAATAAAATATTCACCGTGGAACGACTAGCTACTTGGAATTTGTATTTTTGTAAAATATTTTGCAATCCACTTTCGAAACCTGCAGAGGAAACTTTTAGAATCTTGTTTTTCTCGATTCGAAAATTTTAAACATAAATTAAATTTTTTCACGTAGTTGGCAGAAGCAAACAGAAAAAATAATACGTTTACCCCAAACTCCAAAATTTTATTTTCTCAAGGGGTTTCCAAAATAGCAATCACCAAAAAAAATCAATGAAAATTCGAATTTTGCGATATGCACATTTGTATAAAAATGTTTCAAAGTACTAAAATAGGCTCTAAAATTGCTGTACTCAGCTCAAAAGTTCTGTTTTTTTAAATTGAAAATTCTTTTTTTTCAGTTTATCAATTTCAGTGAAAAAAAATGTAAAAATTAGTCCTTGAATTTTTTATCTAGTAGTTAATTTGTTATTGTACTGGTGAGATTTTTTTTTAAAATAAGCGGAATTGCGATAAGTACATCAAAATTATTTTAATTTTTGGGAGAGGGGTGAAAATTTTTCGACAAAGGTTTTACAGAAATTCTGAAAAAGTGCTGCGAATTCCTGCGTTCAATTTATAAAATTTGTCAAGACTACTATTTTTTTCAATCATAATTTTTTCAGCCCGAGTTTGAAATGAGCTTAACCTAAGTGTCAGATTTTCTGATTTTGTCCTTTATGTTAAAAATGTAACTTTGTTAATCGATTAATGAAAATGGGAATGGGAGGAGGAGGGAAGGAATATTTTCATTTTTTCTAAACTAATTTGAAAGTGATGTTGAATAATTGACTATGCTTATGCAATAGGCACTCGTATTTTAATATCTGTTTTACATCATTGTAAAAATTGTTCTAATCCTAAAAAACACGATGAAAGTGGAAAAAATAAATGAAATGTAAGTAAAAAAATATGTCGAAACGACAAAAGACCTTGACTGATTGAAAAAAATATGAAAATCGTTGAAATTATTGGTTAAAATAATTGCATTCTTTTAAATGTAGGTAGTAAGTTTGGTTCTGGATCGTGAAAAAATTGTGGAATTAGAAAGAAATTCGAAATGTCCGAAATCTTGTCAAAAAATTGTTTGAAAAATTTCATACATTTTGAAAATCACGATAAAAGTTATTAAAATGTTGACAGGAATTGCTCAAGCAGTTCGAAAAGCTGTCGAAATTGGTCAAAAAAATCAAAATATCTCAAAGAATTACTCAAAATTCCGTAAAAATTGATTGAAATATTGAAAAAATACATATTTTTTGATACATTATTTACAATAAATTTTTATTAAAATTCAACAGCAAACCTTCACTTTTTATAATATTTTCTGTCTCCTTTGTAAAAATTTACTCATTTTTGATGGGATTTTATCAATTTTTACACCATTTACAGGTTTTTGTTTTTGAAAATAAACGATTTTTCTCGAATTTGAACAATTTAATATAAATTTTAAAAACTTTGGAGTTACCTCATTGAAGCAATTTATTGATGCTTAATTTACATTTTCCAACATGGAAATGTAAACTTTTTTTTTTCTAATTTAGACGCATTTTTGTTATATTTAGGCAAATTTAACCACATTTTGAACAATTTCATCATTATTTTGTGGATTTTTACTTTTTTGAACATTTCTAGTTTTCTATTTGGATAGCTTTTCCAGTGTTAAAATAATATGCAGTTTTTTAAGCAATTCAACTAATTCTAACAAGGGAGGTCCTAACTCAAAGTAAAATTTTGAGCCCAAACAAAAAAAAAATCAAAAGTACATCATAAAAGGACTCCGTATCCAAAATTTTAGGTGCTGAAGTTCATTTTTGGCGAATTTTTGAAATTTCGAAATTACCTCCGCCTTGCGAAATATGAAAATTTAAGAGCTGAAATATGATAGATACCCTATTTTCGACTTCTCGGATCGATTGGAAGCGGTTTCTAGACGTTCCGGAGCCACCAGAAAATTTTGAAATTGTTCAGCACCGGAGAAAAGCCTATAAAAATGGTCCATATTCACTTCAGCACCTATAATCGCGGATTATTCATATTGGTGACCTATTTGATCGATTAAAACACAATTTTCCAAAATTCGGAACTTTTCCAGGGAAATTTTTTGCCCAAAAATGCAAATTTGAACTCAAAGTTACGAATTTTGGAAAATTATGTTTCAATCGATTAAATAGGTCACCAATATGGATAATCTGTGATTATAGGTGCTGAAGCGCATATGGGCCGTTTTTATGGGCTTTTCTCCATCGCTGGAAAATTTCAAAATTTTCTGATTGCTCCGAAACGTCTCGAAATCGCTTTCATTCGATTCGGGAGGTCAATAAAAGGGCATCTACCAAGTTTCAACTTTTTACCTCGATGTATGCGCATTAGGCGGATTTTTAAATTTTTTCCAGGAAAATTTCTTGCCCAGAATGTGAATTTAAACTCAAAGTCACGAATTTTGAAAAATTGTGTTTTAATCGATCAAATAGGTCACCAATATGGGTAATCCACGATTATAAGTGCAGAAGTACATATGAGCCATTTTTATGGGTTTTCCTCCAGCGCTGGAAAATTCCAAAATTTTCTGGTGGCTCCGAAACGTTTCGAAACAGTTTCCAATCAATTCGGGAGGTCGAAAATAGGGTATCTACCAAATTTCAGCTTTTTTCGTTGATTAGATCAAATTTTCATATTTCGCAGGGGGAAATAATTTTGAAATTTCAAAAATTCTCCAAAAATCGAGAAATGAACTTCAACACCTAAAATTTTATATGCCTAGTCCTGTTATGATGTACATTTCGATTTTTTTTTTGTTTGGGCTAAAAATTTTACTTCGAGTTGAGATATCTCCCTTGTAAGTTTTGAACATTTTTTCACGATTTGAAAAATTTTGATTTTTAAACAATCGAATATCATTCCAAATCACTTTTTTGTCAATTTACCCAATTTTTAAAAGAATTTTAAAAATTTTTCTGACATTTTCAACTTTTTACGAACCATTTTCTTACATTTTTGCGATATTTTACCCAAATTTATTTACATTTTCATCAATCCTAATACTTTTTATCAAAATTTATAACGTTTTGAACAAATTTTCAATCCTTTTAAAAGTTTTTTTTCACTTTTTAGCGTTAATCGCAGCCCTTTTTAAAATTTTTTTCTGATATTCCTTTCCCACGACATCGAAAATCACCCCAATCCTTCAAAAACAAACTTTACCTCCACAAATTCATTCAGGCATACCAATTATTCGTGTAATTCCAATCCGTTTATAAAACCCTTCGGCCCCCCGCACTCACCAAAATACCATCACATCGGTGGTGAAAAAAAATCGTCACCATTCTCGCTGCGAATAAACAATTGGATAATTCGAAATCTACCGCAAAAAATAAGCGAAAAAAGGTCGCCAAGTTCATCGACGACGATGATTAAATACACGACGGAATTGGTTTTTTCGTTTTTCTCTCAGTTTGTAGTACATAATTCGGCGTAGGTACTCGACCGTACCGTATCATTATTCGGTGGTAAACAAGTGTTGGGAAAAAAGCATTAGCTTTATCGTTAAACAAACGACGTTAATTTCGATTCGTCGATTCGAATCACGAAAATGGTTTGCAAAGGATACCGTCGCGCTAACTCGATTCGAATATAAAAAAGGTCTTTATTCATGTTGCGTTTACGACAATTAACGAGAAAGAGCTTTTTGTACGACGAATGACAGACTGCGAGGAGCAAGTACAAGTACATGAGTAAACACAGGAATACATTAGGAAAAGAGGAAAAAAACCAGCGGCGTCGTATAACGCCCACTATATCGTACATCTGTAATAATAGAAGATTCTGTTTCGCACAATTCACTCTCCAAAGTTACATCTTGCTAATTAAGCATGATTAATTATTCACGGCTTGTTTACTACTTCCTTTGCTTGTTCCACGATTACGCTGTAATAACGCGCCTCGCAGCGTCCAACTTAATCTCGCACTCTCTTTAAAAGTAATCTCAATTTCAGACCTGTCCATTTTAATGCTTTCGTTCACTCCTGAAACTCGGTGATAATTTTTTATTCCGTTTGTTGCCGCATTCGAAGGAATGCCTCGAGATGTGGCAACACTTCCATGGTGACGTTTGAGTACAGTCTTGAGGCAATTTACGAATTTGAAATTTCATAACGAATAGTAACGTTGTTCAAAGGTAAGAGGTTGAATTTGCAAAAAAGGAATTTTTAAACGAGTATTGTTTGCCGGAGTGAACGGATTGGAGGGACCTTTGCGTTCAAAATTTGTTATTCTTTTTGAATTAAAACTACATAACGAATTGCTGGCAGCGTATTTGATTACGACCAAAGCAAGTGTACCAGAATACGACCCAAATGAACAAAGTCATATGAAAAAACCTTCACATTGTTTCGCAGTCGAGTTATAATTACTGTGTAAATGAAAAAAAAAAAAAAAACGTATTCGAGATGTTCTTACGTATTTACACAGCATCGAGGTGGAGGGGTCTTGTCGATTTTTTCCCTTTCGTCGTGGCCGCAGCCGGAAGGTTTTTACGCGCAAATTACACAACTCGAATAGGTATCCGAATATCTCGAGTGGCGTTATTTTGTAGACTACAACGGGCGCTTATTTACACGTAACAGGTAAACTCTGTCCGAATTACTTTTGGCAAATAGAAGGCGAACGAAAAAACAAATAAAAAGTTTCCAGCGAAGCTACCGACGATGGTGCTGTGGAGGACGTAAAAAAAAGTACAGAGAAGCAAATTACGATGCTCGAGTATCGAAAAAAGATATCAAAAGTTTTAACGTAGCAGGCATCCTGTGTGGTACACACAATTGCACGTAAAAGGAGAAAATTAAAAAGTAATTTGGTTTGTCATATCACGTTTCGATCTTAAGAATAGGAGGCAACGACCACTGCAACTCGTTTCGATGTCCGATATCGCAGGGGTCCAGGGGCGAGCGACAGGTCGACTTTAAATTGTTGGCCGCCGTCAGCGGTACCCGTAAGCTGTGAACGTGGAAAGCTCGAGGGAGCAGTTTATTCAAGTTCGACTAGCGCCTAACGCCATGCATTATTACAAAGCTTTGTGAAAGCATTTTCCTACCCTTCGCCGGGCTTCCTTTAGACCCAGCTCCTCGCGTCCGTTTCGCCATTACCTTTATTTCTTGTTCAGTTCACCTTGGGCGCTCTCTCACTTTCCATTTTCTCTCCTTTTATTGATTCCTCGGGCTATTTCAGACCTCTCTCAAGCTCCCGTCGCTTCCACGCTTTTTCCAGCGAAACAATAAAAACCGTGCGAAACGAGGGAAAGCGTAGACCGAAGTAAAAAAAAGAGATATTGCTTATTTTAACCTGACCATTCTGCCAGCTTTTCGCCGACGAGCTTTTGTTGAACCGATACTTACTTGCAGACTTCATTTTAAACGTATAAAAAGGATAGAATATAAGCAACCTTTTCCTCGTCTAGCTGTATTCGGCCAACTGAACAAATCTTAATGGGTTAGTCTTTGTGGATGTTTTTCACAAATATACTACCTGCCGTTGTAAGGGTTGGTCGCCTTTTTTACTAATGAGTTTTGAAATTAGTCGTCGAGTGATTGGAAATGAGCGAGGTGGGTTATTTTTTGATGAATTGTGTCTAAAATGATCGATGATCGAGAAATTGGTGAAACATTTTGACTTCGAATTGTTCGCAGAGAAAGTGAAGAAAAACTGAGAATTTTTTGCAGAAGGTTCAAAAAATGATGTTCTTTTCAGATGTTGAAAAAGAATGATTGCTCCACTGGACATGGATATTAGGAAATTTATTGAGATGAATCAATTGAGCTTTGTAATTTTTAATAATTGTTCTCAAAAATTGAAAGTTTTTTGTTGTTCTCAAAAATTTTCTCTGCAGTTTTCTCAGTAAAATACAAATACGTACACGAATGATTCAATTTCAATCAGGTACACGAATAAATCGTTCTCGAACAATTTCATCAAACATGATTCGTTAACAAATCGGTCAATCAGAATATAATTCGCAAATGTTCTCCATCTAGCTGAGTTCAGTCATCCACGACTGCAATTGGAGAAATATGAGCGAATCATTCACGAACGATTGATAAAATATGAACGAATCGTTCGCGAATAATTTCAAACGATTCGGTCGAACACGATTCGTTAACGAAAAATTCGATGAAAAATGAGTCATCAACGAACGATTCGATCGAAAATGAGTCGTTCGAACGATTGATAAAATATGAGTGAATCATTCACGAACAATTGATAACATATAAACGAATCGTTCGCGAATAATTTCAAACGATTCGGTCAAACACGATTCGTTAACGAAAAATTCGATGAAATATGAGTCATTAACGAACGATTCGATCAAAAATGAGTCGTTCGCGAACGATTGATAAAATATGAGCGAATTATTTCGAGAACTATTTCGCCAACAAGTCGTTTACCTTCACGTATGATTTGATCGAACATGAGTCGTTCATGAATGATTCATTCAAATGTGAGTTGCTCGTGAACGATTTAGTTGAGTATGATTTACAAACGATTCACTCGAAGATGAGTCGTTCAGTGGATAATCCAATAAGTATGAGTCGCTTATGAATAATTCATTTCAACGAGTCGTTCACGATTAATTCGGTTGCAGAAATCGTTCACGAACGATTCGTGAGAATTGGGTGAATCAATTGTGAACAGTTTAATCAAAAATGAGTAATTACGAACGATTTTATCAACAATGAGATAATCGTCGATGAATCTACTAAGGAATCGTTTTGTGAACGATTGAACAAAACATAATCATTTACAAGAAATTTTACCAAAGTTGAAAAAAACATTCAATCGTTCTCGAGCAATTAATAAAATATGTAGGAATCATTTTGTAGACGACTGAATCGAATATGAATCGTTCGCAAACGATTCATCATTGAGAATTCGATAAAAGAATCGTTCAGTAACATTTGAGCAGATCGTTTGGCTACGATTCATGAAGAAATTTCATCAGAATTCGTTCATGAAAGACTTCACCAGAGACGAGAAAATCATTCGCAAATGATTCATTGAAAATGATCGACTCGTCAGTGAAGGATTCAATCAAATTACAGTCGTTTACAAACAATTTCTTCAGAAGTTTGTCGTTCGTGGTCGATTTTATCGAATTTTTATTGAATCATTAACGAACGATTAGATCAAAAAATAGATCATGTTTGAACGAATTTACGAAATATGAGTCACTGGAAAACAATATGATCATAAGTGATTCCTTCGTGAACGACTTAATCAGACAAAATAAATAGTTTGCTGCAGGCGATTTTTTTTAAATGAATCATTTAAAAAAGCATTCCATCAGAAATTAATCGTTCACTTACGATTCTATTAGAAATAATTCGTTCACCAACGATTCCTTCATAAATGAGATCTCGATTTCACCAGAAATGAATTGTTGGTAAACAAATTCAGAAAAGATCAAATTTTCATCTGAAAATGAATCGTTCACAAACGATTCTACCTGAAATGAATCGTTCACGAACGAGTCTGCATGAAATAAATCATTCGCAAACGAATCTGCCTGAAATAAATCATTCGCGAACGAATCTACCTGAAATGAATCGTTCGCAAACGAATCTGCCTGAAATAAATCATTCGCGAACGAATCTGCCTGAAATGAATCGTTCGCAAACGAGTCTACCTGAAATGAATCGTTCGCGAACGAGTCTGCCTGAAATGAATCGTTTGCGAACGAGTCTGCCTAAAATGAATCGTTCGCGAACGAGTCTACCCAAAATGAATCGTTCGCGAACGAGTCTACCTGAAATGAATCGTTCGCGAACAAGTCTGCTTGAAATGAATCGTTCGCGAACGAGTCTGCTTGAAATGAATCGTTCGCGAACGAGTCTGCTTGAAATGAATCGTTCACGAACGAGTCTGCCTGAAATGAATCGTTCACGAACGATTCCATTAGGTAGAATGTTATTTTTATTTATTAATCTCACATGAGTCTTCACAGACGACTTTATCTGGAACAAATCAATCATTTACAAAGTCTCTAAATTTGAATCAGTCAAATTTGGCGAAATTCTGCTTTTTTGAATTATTTTACAGAAAATTAATGATTTTTCTCCGATTTTATAGTAAAAAATCGCTGATTTCTCTGACAATTCTCAATTTGTCAGAAGAAATCAGTAAATTTTGATTGAAAGATCAGTGAAAAATCACTGTTTCAAAAAGACATAATTTTACCAACTTTGACTGGCTCAGATTTCGAGAGAACGTCGATCGGATATGAGTCATTCAAAGTCAATTTTTCTCAGAAATGAATCAATCGATGTCTGTAATGATCCAAATTTCCTCAAACAACCGCATCATTTCAATAATAATATAAAATTCCAATTTTTTCATTCGTTCATCCCTTCACCTCTTCCCTCACCTTAACCATTCAATTACTTCTTTTTTTGTTTTGTAATTTGGACTAACTTATTTCCCCATTCACTAACTTCGTTCAATTTCACAGTAGCAAAATCTGCACCTCAAACGAAGCGAGCAACATTTGTAAAATTTATTTTCGAAAAAAACAAAAACATAACTGCCATTTTTAATTGAAATGAAAAAAATTTGCAAAACTTCATTTCGCATCCAGTGGTAAGAAATTTCCCAAGCTTTTTGTTTTTTACAACCATACTCGCCGATGTAACGATCCGGCGAAATATTAAAATCCACCCTTCGACGTAACCCTCGCCTAATTCACGTTCCATTTGACCAGCAGTATTTTAATTACAGCGGTACGTTCATCTGGCGGTATTTTCCCAGTATAAGTAGTAACAATTGCACGCGGCTGTATAGCATTCTGCATGATGTATCAAAAACCTAATTAAAAAGCCAGCACAAACGAACGGAAGGTATTTTACGGACGAACGCCCGTCGTTAATTTGCAAAGTGCGAGGGCGCTCGGCGGGACGGTCGGGTGTTCTGATAAATGAAATTATTTGTCCGCGCTGCAGTACCCGAAGTTATTCGCGACAATGGTTTTTTCGCAAGAAACCGAGACGCAGTCGTGTTCGGCCGGAATCGTTGCAATCAAAATCTAAATTTGAAATTACAACTGCTCGTGGGTGGAGTAAGGGTGGCCACAGTTCGAATGAGAGAGATGTGCGAAGAGGGAACCGAGAAAACACCGCTGTGTTACCGCCATTCGGTAATTTCTTTTGCTTTTGTATTTTCATTTTCTTGTTATTAATATTTATGATGCTATTGTAGGCTTTACCAAGAACAAGGAAATTTGTTTCTCGTTGCGGTATCTTCTCGTATAATCTGGAGAATGGTCGCTTCTCGTGCACGTGTTGCCGGACGTAGGCCTTCTAAAACGAACGTAGAAAAAACGAGATGACCAGGTAAAGAAAATATTTATTTTTGAACGCTCGTAACATTATTTTTTGAAGGGCAATGCTCTTCTTCATTTTGGACCCATAAAAGCAGCCGAATTGAACTTTCCCCTGCTTCCGCCTACGCCCAATTTTGCACTCGAATCGATTGGCAAAATGTGTAAGAAAATATTCGCAACAAGTTACTCCGCAGCGTTGCGTTTTCTTTCGCTTTTTTTCTCCTTTCGGCATTTGAAATTTAATATTTTAATCGACGATACGGTACGAACCCCCAATTTCGCAGTCGTTACTACCCTTTGCTATGAATTCGTAATCCCTTTAATGTAAATTACCCCTTCGCGTTAAATACCGTAACGGTGATTGACACCGAAAACAGCCCATCACGGGAACGATACTGGAGCTATTTTCACAGAAGGGCAAGTGACCGAAACATTCGGACGGTGTTTTTCCGGAAGTATCTCGATTTGTAATCGAATGAAACTGATACGCGGAAATATTGAAATGTTTGTAAAAAAATCGATACTTTCATAGGAGATGAGAACTATTCACTAGATATAACTTGGCAAATAAAAACTTAAAAGAAAAACTTTCTTAGAGTCGTGTTTGTATTCGTAGCTAGTATTTTTTTTTCTGCACATAATTCCAAAACGTATTTTATTGATTTAAAATTATATATTACGTATAAAACTTTGTCGTATCGTGGACGACGTAAACGTTTCTAGTTGGGAGAATTTTCAAAATATATGGTTACGTTGGGATTATACTTCATTGTATCCCGTAGTTTTCTTCTTCATTTTTCAATACGTTGGCCAGGAGAAGAGATGGTAGGAAATGTTATTATTGTTAACAAACTTGAAACTATGGAACAAGCTGTACCTACAACTGGAGAAAGTGAGGGAAAATATATGTACTAATAACGGTCCTGAATTATTTTAATATTTAATCATCGAGGATTAAATTACTGTGGGGGTTTGCTGACTCAGAATCAGAGTTGACCACGGTATATACCGGTGAATTATTACGTTCGGGGAAGATATTAATAATTTTACGAGTGCGGTTATGAAAATGTTACAACGGAGTGGTGATGTATTGGCGAAGTACTAAAGTCTCGAGTGTTGCAAAATTAATACGTTTGGATGCTTACCGGCCATGCTGAGGTCCGACGTTACCGCTGTCGAATGAAGAGCTTGCTGTTATGTCTTCGTCTTTGATTTTACCGCTTTGCATTCCAAGAGCAGCAGTGCACTGAGCTGTGGAAATGAAGGTGGGTATTAGATTCGGAAGTATTTAGAATTCGTGTTTATATTAACGTAGCAATTTTAAAATTGAATGAGGGAGAAGGAAAAGGGGGAAATTTACCCTCAAGTTCGTAAAATTTTGTTCAAGTATAGAAAATTGTATTCAAGTTTTAAATTTTGGAAAAATATGGTATTTTTTCAAAAAAATTAGCGGGTTGAATTTGAAAAACTAGTAAGTATAAAATAATTGATTGATGAAAATACAAGTGAAAAATTAAGAAAATATCTCAGAACGTCAGAACTGAATAGTGAAAAAAATGGTCGAAAATTATGCAAACTGCATTAATATGGTTAAAACATTCAGAAACTCGTACACGCTCTTGAATATTGTAAAAAATGATTTTGTTGATGTCATTGATAAACTCTCTGATTTATGATCCTGATGGCATCATTCATTTTTTTGTCCACATTTTTTATGATGATAAGATGAGAAAACATTTTTCCTCAGAAATTCAACTGTAAAAAATTTCAAGAAAGAATTTAAAACACCTATTTATTTACACAAAAATATATTTTTTGAGTTGGTTTTTCTTCAAATCAAAAATTATCAAAAATTTTCTCAAAAAAATTTCATCTCTGAATTTTTGCCTAAATTTTTTCTGTTTTTCTCAATTTTTCAACTCTCGAAATTGTTTACCACATTTTTTTCAATTCCAACTTTTCCCCAATAAATTTTTTTCAACTCCCAATTTTTTTCTGAAAATTGCTGTAAGTAGTTCAATTTTTATAGAAAAGTTTTGTAACTCAATTTTTCTTTAAAAAATTTGTAAGTAACTCAATTTTTCTTTAAAAAATTTGCATGTAACTCAATTTCTTAGAAAATTTTTGTAAGTCCCTAACTCAATTTTACCACAAAATTTTTTTGACTTTGAATTTTTTCTCATGTTTTTTCGACATCAAAATTTTTTCCAACCTGTTGTTTTTTTTAGTTTTTTTCAATGTTAGATATTTATTCTAAATTTTTCCTCATCAATTTTTTCAGCTTTGAAATTTTTTCTTACATTTTTCTCCAACTCTGAAATTTTTCTCACATTTTTTCTGTTTTTTCAATTCCAAATTTTTTCTCAATTTTGTTCATTTTAAAAATTTTTGGACTTCAAAAATATCCTAGAAGAATTTAAAGTTCGTTAAAAATTTTTTAAACGTTTTTAATTGAATGTAAGTAATTTTTTAAGTTTTTTTAAAAAATAATAAAAAATCTGAAAAAATTTTTGGTTGAATAAAATTTTGGAGTTGAAAAATATTTGACTATTTAAAAAAATTTTATAGTTGAAACGTATAATTTTGAAAAAAAATTTAAACAAGCCCGTGAATAGGTAGGTACCTAAATCTTAGTTAATGGATCTTTCAAAGGAATTGGTACCTTGATGATTTATAGCCTACTCATGAGGTTGATTCATTGCATACGATGCGATGTGGATACACTTACACATAGAAATCAGTTTAATTTTGTAATTAAAATCAAACATGCAAACGTAGGAAAACCAAGAACGATTCGCACGATGGCTTGGCAGTTGGCACGTTAGTCGAGAGACTGAGGAAAAGAATATTACATCAGCTATCTGAGGCATTCTCAAACGAAAAGATCACTAGAGTTGGATGTAACCACTCGATCAAAACAACTTTTATTATGGAAATATTCCAATCATTTCTTCTGAGAAATAGGTTTAAAAAAATTTGGAAAAAATTTCAGATCTGAAACAAATTTTGGGAAGAATCTGGGGTTGAAAAAAATTGGAAAAAATTGGAGAAATGAATTTGAAAAAAATACCGGAGGTTTCAAGGAATTGGTAAAATTTGAATCTAGAAAATGTTGAGCAAAAATTCAGAATTGAAAAAAATTTTTAGATTTCGAAAAACTTACGTTAGAGAAATACAAAATTTGAAAAAAATCTTGAAGTGGAAAAAAAAGTGAGAAAATGAAAACTTGGAAAATATTCTTAAAATACTTTGCCTTTGAAAAAAAAAACGTCGAGTTGTATATTCTGCGTGGAATCTTAGTCAAGCAAAGAAGAACGAATTTTGTCTGATTTTTCTTTCACGTATTCGTTTTATGACCTACTTTGCCGTAAGAGAGAGGTCCAAGAACAGAGAGAGTGGACACCCTGACTATTTTAGCTACTAAAGTTCATTTCTCGAATTTTGGAAAATTTTTGAAATTTCAAAATTACCTCATCGCCCAGAAAAATACGAACATTTTATCTAATCAACAAAAAAAAATTGAAATTTGGTAATAGGTACCTTATTTTCGACCTTTCGAATCGATTGAAAATGGTTACGAGACTATTGGGAGCCTCTAGAAAATTTTTAAATTTTCCATATCTGGAAAAATACCGTAAAAAGGGTCCATATGAACATTTAGCACCTATAATCGCGAATTATTCATATTGAAAGAATAAAAATAGGGTATCTACCAACTTTCAGCTGTAATTTTTTTCAAAAAAATTTTCTCCTAAAAAATATGAATTTGAATTGAAAGTTCTGGATGTTAAAAAATTGTACTCTAATCAATCAAACAGGTAACCAATATAGGTAATCTGCGATTATAGGTGCTGATATTCATGAGGACCATTTTTATAGGCTTTTCTCCAGTGTTGGAAAATTCCAAAATTTTCTGGAGGCTCACAAACGTCTCGAAACCATTTTCAATCGATTCGGGAGTTCAAAAATTGGGTATAGACCAGATTTCGGAATTTTTTGTTGATTAGATCAAATTTTCATATTTTGCGAAGCAATAAGATAATTTTGGAATTTCAAAAATTGGCCAAAATTTGAGAGAGGGGACTTCAGTGCCTGAAATTTTGTATATGTGACGCCGCATACGAAAAGGGGACATTGCTCAAAAAACGCGTTTTTCTCAAAATGCGTTTCAAGTTTTGAACGTGTTTTTTTCTTTTTTATTTGAATTTGAAGGACCAGCGGGAATTTTTTCTAGTTCTATGTGACCTTGCTACACTCTAGCGTCATTTCGCCGAATTATTCGCGCTCATCGGCGACAGGTGACGTACAATTTTTTCTCACCTTTATTTAGTAAACTTAAAAATCATTATTTTCGTATTTCGAAGGGAAAATTCGATCAGGCGGTAGTTTTACTGGATTCCACATCGTATTGCATGCAAAAATAAAAAAAATAGAAAAACATTTTTTTTTGAGAATTTTTGATTTTGGGAATTTTTTCCTCTTTTTTTAGTTAACTCAAAAATCATTATTTTCGTATTTCGAAGGGAAAATTCGATCCGGCGATGGTTTTACTGGATTCTACATCGTATTGTATGCCAAAATAAAGAAAAGAAACAAAAACATTTTTTTGAGCATTTTTGAGCATTTTTGATTTTTTTGCCTTTTTTAAAAGCCATTTTTCAACACGTTAAAGTCGAGTAGTCGAACTGGCGATATTTTTATCGGATTCTACGTGAAATTTTATAGAAGGATCAATCACTAACTCAAAACTCGTTTTTTTGGGCAATGCCCCCTTTTCGTATGCGACGTCACATATGGGGTTATTTTATGACGTACTTCGATTTTTTTTGTTTCGGCTCAAAATTTTACTTCGAGTTAGGATACTTCCCTTGTAAGTAAGTACTTACATAGCTACTAGGGTGGATCGAAAAAAAAAACATATCTTGGATTTCGACCAAATTTGGTAGGGTGGTTTACTTTGAGTGGGAGACTTCACAAAAAAATTTTGAACCCCCGAGGGGCAAGGGGAGGGTAGCAGGAGGTGCTCAAAGTGCACCTCCTTTTGAAAAAAACGCTGTTTTTTGCGTTTTTTAGCCAATCAAAATTGTGTGAGAAGCCTTAGTAAGACTTAAAAGATGCGATTTGAGTTTCTACATCTCCCTAAACCATCGCCATCCTTCTCCGATCAAAACTCTGACTGCTACCAGGGGGTTGAAAAGTTGCAGATTGCAATATTTCAATAATATGAAATTATCACTAAGCTGGAATGATTTTTTTTTTCATCAAGTAAGTGAACAAAAATTTTTTTCAATCACTAAAATTGAATTTTGAACAAAAAAATTGAAAAATTTTGTACACCAGTGCAGCCAACAGTAAATCATAAAATTCCAAAATACGGAATTTATATCGACTTTGAATTGATTATTTTTTCGCCTCAAAATATTATGTTTTTTTTTCAATCACTGAAAGTATATTTCGAATTTTTTTTTCAAAAATTTTGTATGTCAGTGCAACCAGTTAGAAATCGTGGCATGCTACACTATGGAGTTTACGTTGGCCTCAAATTATTTTTTTTTATCGTTTGAAAAATACACAATAATTTTGTTTTCAGTCATCAGAAATTTAAAATTTGAAATTTTTCTTCTGAAAATTTTGTACGTCAGTGCAGCCAGTTGCTAATTGTGATGTTCCGATGTCTTTAAATTCGAAACGTATTTCTATTGATTGGGAGAAAAAATTGGTCCAATCACTTGACGAAAAAATAATGGATTCGAGTTCATAATATCAGAATATCACAATTAGCAGCTGGCTGCACTGACGTAAAAATGTTCAAAGAAAAATTTTAAAATGTAAATTTCTAATGATGGAAAATAAAATTATTGTGTATTTTTCAAACGATAAAAAAATTAATTTGAAGTCAACGTAAACTCCATAGTGTAGCATGCAACGATTTGTAACTGGCTGCACTGACATACAAAATTTTTGAAAAAAAAATCGAAATATACTTTCAGTGATTGAAAAAAAAACATAATATTTTCAGGCGAAAAAATAATCAATTCAAAGTCGATATAAATTCCGTATTTTGGAATTTTATGATTTGCTGTTGGCTGCACTGGTGTACAAAATTTTTCAATTTTTTTGTTCAAAATTCAATTTTAGTGATTGAAAAAAATTTTTGTTCACTTACTCGATGAAAAAAAAAATCATTCCAGCTTAGTGATAATTTCTTATTATTGAAATATTGCAATCTGCAACTTTTCAACCCCCTGGTAGCAGTCAGAGTTTTGATCGGAGAAGGATGGCGATGGTTTAGGGAGATGTAGAAACTCAAATCACATCTTTTAAGTCTTACTAAGGCTTCTCACACAATTTTGATTGGCTAAAAACCGCAAAAAACAGCGTTTTTTTCAAAAGGAGGTGCACTTTGAGCACCTCCTGCTCCCCTCCCCTTGCCCCTTGGAGGCTAAAAATTTTTTTGTGAAGTCTCCCACTCAAAGTAAACCATTTCACCAAATTTGGTCAAAATCCAAGATATATTTTTTTTTCGATCCACCCTAATAGCTACTTACATGTACATATTTTGGAGTAAAAAAATTTCTCATTTTTGTGTAAAACTGCAAGTCTTTTATTCTATCAATAAAAAAAGTTGCCAGTAAACGAAAATATCTCGCCAACGCACCATCATCATTGTCAATCATCTTTCAAACACTCTAAGAGCATTAGTCTCTGCGATACTTCTCGTATGAGGTATGATCAGTACCTAAAATCTCTGTACTATGTTGATGTTGATGTTACATGCTGTCTAAATGACGTCAACTTCCCTTATCATAATTTTTTAATCGAGTTGCTCTTGCTCATACATAAAAAGTAATTTGTTGCGTTCAATATAACACGTGATCTTAATATAACTACCGAAATAACATGATAGAATATAACAGGAATCTAAATTCGTTCGTCTCATCGTTGACGTGTTAATTACTAACTCGAAAAGTCTGTTTTATTAGTAAGGTGCCATCTTTGCTACCGTAGACGTCGAAAAAATCCCGTTTTTTTGTTTTCTTTTTATCCTTTAATAGCTTCACGAACGCACGTCTCAATACAACTTATCTTTATTTGGCGGCATAACTTATTAGAGATTCATAACAACGAGTACCTAATATCGTTTTGTTTACGTATAATGATCGTATTTTCTAGACTATAAGTCGGCGACAAGGCACAAACGTAGATATATAAAATTTTTTGTTACCAAAATTGTAAGTATAGAAGATGAGCTGTTAATAACGTTAGACATTTTCATGCCTCGGTCTGTTTATTTTCATTCGGGTTGCGGGTAATTCATCGATTAGTTGATACACAGTTGCCTGTATCATTAAGCTCCATTGTTTACCATATGTTTTGGTTTACCGCGTCTCGGTTTAACGACTTAATAAACACGTAAACGGTAAGCCCGTCCATGGCATCGGTATGGCTTAGGGGATGCTCTACCTTTGAGGAATGCGTTCGGTCAGCAGAGTGCGTGAGCTTTACGGTCGAAAAAGGGCTTAAGGTTATCGGCCCCTACGTCGATGTGCAACGTGCACACGGAGGGCAGGCGAATACTCCGCAACCAAGGTAATAATGGATTTTTTCCGGCAGCTTGTCGAATATAAATGCCGCAGAGAATTTTCAGTGCGTAAAATAAAGTCAACAAAACCAAGGGTTTTTCGCGGTGTGGTCGGTTTCGGTGTAGTCGTCAAAGCTTTAATAATCTGCAACGTTCGAAGTATTGGTTTCTGTTTGAAACGGGCGCGAAAATGAAAGAATTTTTTGTACGATGATGAAGCGAAGAAAAGTTTGAGAAGAGGATACGACAGGAGAAGGGGTATCGACGACGTTCTATGTAAATATATAGAACTGCACGATGATACCACAAAAAAGAAATTCTCGCCCTTTTAAAATAAACCTTAGCGTTTTTTTCCTCCAAAAGACAACGAAGCACGTTGATTTTGAATTATTAGCTTTATTATGGATTCTGCGCTATGGAAATGCCATATTTTCTTTCGTCTCTTTATATTTCTCCGGCTGGGAGTTTCATTTATCCGGCGTGGTATTTATTTATTTGCGGCGAAATTCTGCTGGGTTTTTTATTCGTCGTCGTCGCGTCGTCTTCTTCTTCGCACATACATAAATAGATACCGGGTGCTCGTAAAACGTCTTTTTAAAAATTTACGCTATAATTTTGTTTCCCTCATCGAATGCTACACGGTTGTTCTCAATGAATAACTTATGAAGTGAAGAGGTACTTCGGAGCTTGTGAGAATATTAGCTCGAGAGTTCGTAACTCGGTATGGGATGTACCTATCTGAGTTACGTATAAACTGCCCCAGAAGCGATGAAAAACGAAATGAAAATAAACGTAAAAATTCTATCGAAAGATTACCTAGATATCTCGGTGGAAAAAAACACCGGAGAAGTTGGCAATAAGAAAAATAAATTATTCGTCGCGAGCGAAAATTCGCTTCGTTGGAGCATTTATTTTTTCAAGTTGAAAACATTTCGTTATACCGGGGTGTCCATTTTCTGGAAAACCTGGGAATCTGGAGGAATCGGGGGATTTTGAAAATCTGGATAAGTCAGGGGTTATTTTTTCAAATTGAAAACATTCCGTTACACTAGGACTAGGGTGTCCACTTTTTGAAAACCCTGGAAACCTAAAAAAGTCAGGGAAAAGTCAGGAAATTTTGGGATTTTCCCTGGAATTTTTTGAAAATCCAAAAGAAGGATAAATCATAAATAAAGAAGTGTTTTTTTGCTCGTTTTATTACGAATTTTTCAAAAAAAATTCACTTTCGCTTCGCTCGGGCTAAATTATTATATCTCTTCGTTGATTTTTTTTTTATTGATTCTCATTCGAACTATCGACCAGTGATCTGTTACTCTCACGTATCGACTATTTTTATGATGCCTAATCATAACAAATAACTCGATCCAATTATTTTCGACACTGCAAATACGAAGAATTAAGATTATCAAAGAACTGAATAACAAAAAACCAATTTCTATGAAAAATATTTTACCAATTTCTCTGGAAAAATTTTACTATTTTTTTATGGAAAAAACAAACTCATGTTTTATGGAAAATATTTTACCGCAATTTCTATGGAAAAATTTTAACCTATTTTTTTATGAATCTATAAAGTTGACAAGTTTTTATTAAAAAATTGGCAGGTTTACTGACCTTTCTTTTAAAAAAAACAACGAAACGACTTTCTTGCGTAAAAGAGGAAAAATTACCAATTTCTTTTCCAACTTTTAACCTTCTTGTGGAAAATGTTCTCAAAAGTGATAAATTCCAAGAGTGAAAGAAGACTATTCGACAACCACCAAATCGTATTCTTCATATTTTACCTACGAAAAGTAAATCTCACTCAATCGAAGAACCGTCTTCGTCTCAGGAAGCTAATCACTCAATTGAAAAACCATCTTCGTCTCTAAAAATTGATTCAAAAATTAAAATTCCTCCAATAATCTTTTGAATGTCACAAACTATTATATGGAACTCTTGCAAATTTGAAAGATTGCTACAAAACGGGAGTTGGAGAGGTGATTCCCTGAATTCAGAAATGTGTGAATTGATTCCAATTTTTTTTTTTGGTGTATCTATGTACGAGTTGATTCCGAACCTCTCTCAGTCTATTACCGTTACCTAAGAGATACCATGAGAAGGAATTTTTATCTTTTTTTCAAGTTCATTTTTTTGTCAATCCCAGGATTTTTTATCAAATTTTTTCATGATTTTTTTGCTCGAAAGTTTACTCAAATACTTTACAAATTTTTTCTCAAAATTATTGTCTTCAAAATTTTTTTCAACCTAACATTTTCTCAGAATTATTTTACCTTTTTATTTTTTTCAAAATTATTTGTTTCAATTGTTTCTACTTCATTTTACAATTTCAACACCAAAAATTTTCCAACTAAAACATTCTCAAATTTTTCCAATTTCATATTTTTTCCTTTTTTCAATTCAATATTTTTATCCAATTTAAAACTTTTTCAAAATCTTCAGGTAAGTACCAACTTTAAATTTTTAAAAGCTGTTTTTAAATTTCATAGAAATAATTTTAGAGTTGAAAAAAAAATAGAAAAAACGTTGGGAGTTCGAAAAAAAATTAAAGTAGAAAAACATTGGAGAAAAAATTCAAAAAAAAATCGAGATTGAAAACATTTTTGAGAAAAAATTCAGGAAAAGTATACTTGAACATAAATTAAAAGTTGAAAATACTTGATTTTAAAAAAAATGATGTCGAAAGTTTAAAAAAATCTTAGAAAAAATGTTGAACCAAAAATTTAAGTTGAAAGAAATTTTTGAAAAAAGTGGAAATCAACTGTACCTACCTCGAAAAAAAAGATTGGAATCAATTCGCTAATCTTTTCACATGAATATTTCGTTGGGAATCAAGTAAAATTTGAACAAGATCAAAGAAAGTTCTCCACATTCTCAGTAGTGATGAAAAATGTTCCTTGTTCTCTAACTGACGATGAAATTCGAGACACTCTTCTGATAGAAAATACAAAAAGTTCATCGCCTCTATCGCAACCAAAAACCAATTCCAGTCTGTGCCATTGACGTTCATTCCACAAATTTTCCCTCTCTACTTTTGGAAGTAATTTACACTCTTTCTTTCTACAAAATTATTTCAAATTCTATTATTTTTTTTTGGAAACGTACTTTTTAATCAGCTGCGATGAGAAAGAAATACCATGATGCCCTTGATCATGATTTTGAAAAAAAGGGAGAATTATTGGTTATCTTTTTGGAAAACCTCAATGAGAGAGAGAGAGTGATGAATTTTCAACTTTTGAAAATCGTTTTTCTCAAAAATTTTCGGCTTTTCTTAGTTTGGGCTGAACTTATTATTTATATATTTGAGGGACTTATTCTAATTTTTTTATTTTGGGAGGGGGGAGGGTCAATGAATGATGAAGACATTTTTAAATCTTCAGCTCGAAAAAATACGAATTTTCATTCGCATGATTTGGTAGACACCCTGACATAATTTGTTTCATTTTTTAAAACATCATTAATTTGCTTTGAAGTAGAGTTTTTCCTTTTTCTTTGAAATTTTTTCTGTAATAAATTCAAGTTCTCAGATTTTTGTGCCTGGGGAAGGGGAGAGGGGAGGGTTTCAAAAATATTTAAAATTGAATTCGAGTCGTTTTTGTAGCCAAACAGAAGAAATTTAAAAATCTCGTAAAAATTGTGATTTTTTGAAAAAAAAATTGTTCAACACCATGCATTTCGAATAATTCTTCTTAATTCTTCTGCACAATTTCGGGTTGTAAGTGCATCGCGCGGAAAAATTCTCACCCTATTTTATGCTTCACGAAGATCTAAAAAACTTTGAAAAATTGGCCTGGAAAACCTGAAAAAATCAGGGAAAATCATTTCTGAAATATTGTGGACACCCTGTATACGTTTTAATTTATCGGCGAGCTGAACATTTCGAACTATAATGTCACGATATTCTACATAAGTGAACTCGTTGTTGCTGGGTTTTTCCTTCGTCGTTCGAGTAGGTACCTACCAATGTGACCGAAAAAATACATACTTTGGAGTTTTATTTGTGTTTTAAATCCAATTTACGAACATCCTATTTTCCAAAAAAAAAAAAAAATACTCAACATTCGCAAATACTCCTTTCGGCTTCCTTTCTTCTTTTCGTTGCCTTTTTTTTGCCTCCCCTGTCGCAGTATTTTATTACAATTGAAGTTTATCTTTAGGGCTTTTCAAAATGTATAATATTCACCTTTTCTACTGGTATACGTTTTATTACTAACGATATAGTGTACATATAGTATACCTACTCTAGTCGTAGATGCGAAATTTTTTCTCTCAACGTTATTCTCGGCTCGTTTACAAAATAACACAGAAACTACTTCGAATGTAAACTTTACCTTTCATTTCACATTTGAATATAATGGATTTTTAAAATAACCTGGCGAAAGCAAAAGGTTTAATATTACCCGTTGAAAGTTTCGTTTCATGATCGAATTTTCTTTTTGATATTGGTCCGGAGTGAATAATTAAAATTTAATATTTGCGTCGTCGTCGGCGCCCAAAAAAAGGGTGAATTTTTAGTCCGGCTATTTTTCAATCGCGCGTTTGGATTTTTAAATTTTTTCCTGTGTTTTTATTACACGCCGGTTTCATTTCTTACACCGAGACTTTGGTACATTTTGGAGAAATTTTCGCGAGGTTTTTTGTCCTCGATGTCGTCGTCGTAATATTTGTTTTTATTATATTTCTAGTGTTTATTTTTTCGTAAAGGTTGAAATTGCTACAGAGAAATTACCCGCTTTCGAATTTATAACAATTTTTTTCATTAATTTTTTTCCACCGTGTACGAAATGCAAAAAGGTGGTTGTTTGTTTATATTATTTTTATAAATTGGATTTCTTTTTTTTTTTCGGTGTTTTCTACGAAGGTGGAATATTGCTGGGTTGGTTTTTCGAAATTACAAGTTTTTAATTGAATTCGTTTGTTGTGTAGAATTTTTTCAGGGTATGGATTTTTAGCTGTGATGATGTGTGAGAGTTTTTGATCAGTTATGAAAAGTTTTTCAATTTTGGAGTAATATTGGGTCGCAAATTATTATTGAAATTGTTGGTATTTTTTTTTAATTCAATAAAAAATTAAAAAGATTGGAATAGTAGGTATGAGTAATCTCTAAAAATTTATGAAAGAAAAGTAGAGCTTAATGTTTAAAAAAATAATTGCATTGCTTGAAATATTTTTCAAAGCAAATTATTTTAAAACTGCAAAACTATTACTGAAGTGGCAAATTGTAAAAAAAATGACAGTTGACGATCATGTGAAATGAAAATTTTTGAGATCGGGGGCATTCGTTCCCTCTTATAGATCCCTCAATTTTCAGGCTGAGCAAATACTTCGTTTTTAGCGTCGATTTAGTACGAACAGGTTTCGCTGAAAACGAATCACTTTTGAAATTGAAGCTCGAGAAATGCCCTGAAGCAATATTTAAAAATGTTCTCTTTTCTACAGTTTTCGAAAAAAGGCTGAAAATTGCTGTTTCCGTCTCTACATTGGATAATTTGGTTCGGATCGGAGTTTCAATAATGATTTTTGTGCAGGAAAGGTTTTTTTTTGGGGGGGGGGTGTTGACCTCAATGCTTCAAAGTAGGGTGGTCCAGATTATTCATTAAAATTGTTGAAATTCAAAATTTCTACACAATTCGAAAAAAAAACAATGTTTTCGATGTTGCAGACTCCTAATTTGGCAAAAAAAATTTATAGAGGTTGAGGGTTGGGAGAGACATGGAAAATTTTTTTGCTGTTTTAGTGCATGAGACATCAAATTCTACCTTTTTGGGGTCGTAAAATATGAATTCAGGATTATTTTTTCCCATAAGAGGCGAAGGATGTATTCTATGGGAAATGGGAATGAATTATTTGAACGGTAATTTTCATTGTTTTCAACTCAAAAAATGCCCCTCTTACAAATATAAAAAATTGAGAGAAAATCATAGCCTACGACTTCAAAAATCCTGGATTTTGAGCTTCGACATGGGTATCGAGCACCACAAGTATAATTTTTTTTTTGTCAAGCCTGTACCATCACAAAGCGTACTTCCTACAACTAAAATACCTGAAAGAATGTCTTATTCACACTCTACGACCCTGAAGAAGTCGATTTTCATGTCTCACGTATCAAAACAGCAAAATTTTAATTTTTTCCGCGCCCCTCCCCCCACTCTTAACCCCTACGAATTTTTTTCGCTAAATTTGGAGTCTACAATCTTGAAATTACATAACAGAAGGAGACAAAAAACAACGATTTCTGTTTTTTTTTCGAAATTGCAGAAAATAAAGAACTTCTAAATATTAATTTGGAACTCTTCTTAGTTCTTGAGCTTCAATTTCAGAATTAATGGGCGTATTCGTTTTCAACGAGCGAGGCCTGCTTATATGAAATCGACACCAAAAGTTCAAAGTTTGCTCAACCTAAGAATTCAGGGGAGAGTGCTCCAAGAATGAGTCCCTCTCCATACCCTCTATGGGAGGTGGCGGATGCCTCCTGATCTCAAAAATGTATATTTAAATTAAAATTTCTATTTATAGGATCATCAGCTACATCAAATTTCAGACTTCTTTCATTGATAGCCTTTGTAAGCAAAAATTTACGGTTTGCCATTCCTCTAAATCGTAAAAATTATTGAAATGTTTTTTTTTTCAAAAAAAGGAGAAAAATTTTAATTGCTTGAAATTTGAAAAAAAAATGGAATTTTGAGACCAAAAATCGTGGAACTTAGTGGGAAATTTTCACTTATCTTCCCCTCTTCCCAATCACATCTAGAATTTTCTTCTGGCTAGATCTTTAATTTCCACTCTATAAAACATTTGAAATCGAAGCTTGGAGAAAAGGGAGATCAATACTCCTAAAGTTGCTTCATTTTTTAAAATTCAAAATATAATATTGCAGCTCAAAATCACTTTTTTGGGTAGCTCAGCTTCCTCTAGGCATAGAAAAAATTAATTTAGCCAAATTCACCATCAAGCCACGTTGATTTAGAAATAAAAATCAACTCTTCGAGTAAAAAGTCGACATTAGGACTGTTGGCATTTGTACACATTTTCAAATTTTTCAGTAAAACCATTTAAAACCCCCCTTTTTATCACCTCAGAAAACCTCATTCATCATAATTTATCAAAATAAATCATCGCCTCCTCCGACCCCAAGAAATAAACACAATTTCGGATAATGAAATTGATATACCACGTCCTAATTTAAATTAACATAAACCTCACCCATTTCCATTCCCCATTTTCGTATAATTTAATACCTTCTATGGCATTACAATTAACCATACACGAAACCCACAGATACAGTTGCGTTCTTCGTGCTTAAGGGATGTTTTTCGTCGGAATAAAAAAATCTCCAACTTCTTCGCCCAAAACGTTGTTTGATAAAGTTGAAATATTATTCACGATAAGGTCAACGCACCCTCTTATCTGGTAAAACATCTCGCCTTGCCACGGTAACTTTTGACGTAGCGTAATAACGAGGTGTATATATGCGATAACTTTATCAAATGGTGCTACCGATTAAGTTATAGCGTAGACCAGAATGGTTTTCACTTCGGAAGAAATACTCAAAGTCGCGAGGGAGGAGGAAAAAAAGCACGAGGGAAGAATACGCCGAAGTAACGAAAATATAGTCCCATACTCGGCGCGGTGGCCGGAAAACACTAACCTCCTAATTTTCGAAGCAGGAAACGCACCCCAAAGCAACGCAACAAAATTTCCATTCAATTACGTCAAAGATTGAAAGTAAAAAAGGTGTTTGAAATTCTTATTGGAACTCGACGAGCGAATGTAGCTGTAGAAAATAGATTCGTTTTTCGTGTTCGACTCGGAATATCGTAGGTAAAAGAAAAGAGGCGAAATTGCGTCAGGAAAACCGCAGCCGGAGCGAACGTACGCGGTGATTTACAATCAAAACTTGTAACGATTGGGAGAAAATCGAGATATGTTGACGTTCTGTACTAGCGCTATAAAACATCGAGTTGGTCGTGTGCTTTTGCCAGGAGAAGACAAGATGAGATAGTAATTGGAGTGATACGTGTTCGGCGGGGAGAGGGTTGGACAGGTAAGAGTAAAAGACGACAATTTTACCACGTAATAACGTCTGGATAATGGAAAGAAAGGGTACGACGGTTAATGCGGTTAAGGAAATAATGCTGAGTGGAAACAATGGACATATCTGTTTAATTATATAAAGGTATGGACATAGGTGGCGACACAATGGTGATAAAATGGTGAATTATGGTCGAGGGGAAAGGTCATTCGGTCTACTAAAAAGCATCTTCATCGTATAGGCTTTAATATGGCCGTATCTGACGGCAGCGGACGGTTGACTTTTCGGAAATTGAATGTCCTAAACGGATATAATGGCTTGTACGTTAACATACCGCAGTGTTTAAATTTTGTTTACCGGAACACATTCTGCGCCTAAATAAGACGTTCGCGTTAATGAGAAATTTCGCACCCTGCGTCTTTTATGTTTTGTGAATAAAGGTATAAAGAAGGGTGGAGGGGAAAAGCCCTTAAAATCTCAGATTTTGGAAATTTTTTGTATGTTTTAAGTATATTTTGAGTTGAAATTTACTCCTATAAAATTTTTGTCCCCTCTGGCTCTTGGATGTAAGAATTGAAGTTCTCAAAGCAATGTTTTTTTTTTAGAAAAGTAGTGTTTTTCGTGTTTTTTACTTACTTCTTGGAAATTGCACTCAACCTGGCATAAGGTGTTTACTGGGTACCAAAAAAAAAAATCCTAAAAAAGTACGAATTTTCTTGATCAAGTCCAAAAAAAAGTTCAAGAATTTTTCGTTTCAAGTCCAAAAAAAAGATCAAGAATTTTTCGTTTGGTTTACGTAGCAAAATTTATTTTTTATGCCACTAAAAAAAATCGGATTTCTTAATTTTCAGCTATTCTGAAGTCTTCAACGAGATTCGAACTCTCTCTAATTTTTTTAGATTCTTTCAGAAATCCTGAATGTGGACATGAAGAACTGAAAAATCGAGTTTTTTTCTAGAGGTTTCGAAAATCTAATAACAGAACCACATGAGGTGTTCGGCCATTGATTGGAACGGGACTTCGATTTTTAGAAAGATCATGTCCTGAAACTCCTGTAGCCAAAATTTAAACTCCCTATGTTGGTATCTCGATTCCTAGAAAATTGCTGAAAATTTAAAAATTGGACTTTCCGCAAAAATTGATATTTTTGAAAAAAAAAATGTATTAACTTGGGAAACCAATCTTGATGCAATTTTCCTCTCTACCAAATTGATCTCCCGAACCCAAAGTTGATCAATTTCAGTCCTTTTTGAACCCTCAAGTGCAATTTAAAATCCAGAAGGCACCCGAACTTATGGAGGTTGCTGAAAATCGAGCTAACGTAAGTTCATTTTCCAAATTTCGGAAACTTTTTGAAAATTCAAAATTACCTCATAGATGGCTTTGGCGTTCCGTAAAAATGTAAAATATGAAATTTTGATCTTTAAAGGTGCTTCAAATCTTAAAATTTGGTAATATCCCATTTTTGATCCGCCGAATCGATTAAAATGGTTTTGAGGCGTTTTCGAAAAATTGTTCGTACAGATGAGTAACTATTTGTTGAAAAAGGATCCTGTTTGCCCCCCCCCTCCAATCGTCAACGAGGAATTTCTCCTCAAGAATGTACCAACTTCCTGCAACCAAATTTGGGGATTTCCAGCTACTCTGGAGCCTCCAAGACAATTTTGATTTTCTCCAATATTTCCAAAGTTCTCCAGCTAAAAGGCACTCAAATTGATCTAGGTAACAAAAATTGAGTTCTTGCATTCTTTCGAATAATTTTACCATAAATTCCACCTTTGGTTAGATTTTCAGATGTACTCCTGAAGTGTGTATTTTTGAACCAGCTATTAAATTGGAAAAAATTCTAAACGTTGATTTTCTTGTAAAATTAGTCGAAAAGAAACAAGAACTGAGCTGTCAGAGTTAATTAAGATACCTTCTGGAAGAATGCGAAAATACTTGAGAAAATCGAAATTGCCCTGGAGTTCTCTCATTCTGAATCAGTGAAAAGTCACTGATAAATAGTCCGAATTGCAGCACAGGAAAAATCAGCGAAATTCACTGATTTTCAGCGAATTTTCGCTGACTTTTCAGTGAATTTTCACTGATTTTCCAGTGATTTTTCTCTCTGGTTTGTTTTTAATAAAAAAAAATTTCACTGATTTTCTCCTGTGCTGCAATTCTCACTGTTTCTCAGTGATTTTCGTTCATGTTCACTGATTTGTGATTGAGAGAGAGGTTTCTGAATCGGTGAGAATGGTCAAATTTGGGGATCGGGAGGTCAATATTCAGTAAAAACCTAAAATCTATCAGATTTTGTGTTTTTTTTTTTCAAAAAATATCACATTTTTGCTGAAAACTTAGATTTTTAAAGAATTTTTTGATATTGACCCAGAATCGATCAAAAGTGGCCCAAAATGTTAATTCTAGTATAAAACCTTTCACAAAATTTTGACCCCTACACCCACCCCTTCCCGAGTAATCTATGAAAATATCAAAATTTTTATCCACTCCTTCCAGAGATATCGCGTGTTGAATTTTCGACATGGGGTGCGATAATTCCGAAAGGAGTGGGTGTACTCTCTCATTTTTAAATCAGTGAAATTCATCAAAAAACACTGAAAAACAGTCAGAATTGCAGCAAGTAAAGAATCAGTGAAAAATGTTTCACTGAAAGGAAGTCAGTGAAAGAAAATTACTGGAAATCAGTGAAAATTCACTGGAAACTCAGTGATATTTATGAATTTACTGAAAAATCTGTGAAATTCTTTGAATAATCAGTGAAAAATCACTTTTTCCTGTGCTGTAATTCTGACTGTTTATCAGTGACTTTTCACTGATTCAGAATGATAGAGTAAGGGGTCAAAAATTTTTTGGGTGGTTTTATACTAAAATTAACATTTTGTGTCACTTTTGATCGATTCTGGGTCAAGGGCTATTTTCGATCCTTATCAGGAAAGGCTATTTTCAAAAATTCACCAATAATCAAAATATCAATTTGAGCCGACAAAATTTTGACTGCGGGGGTTTACTCTTTCATTCCGAATCAGTGAAAAGTCACTCATAAACAGTCAGAATTGCAACACAGGAAAAATCGGTGAAATTCACTGATTTTCAGAGATTTTTCACTGATTATTCAAAGAATTTCAAATATTCTTCAGTGAATTTCATAAATATCACTGAGTTTTCAGTGAATTTTCACTGATTTCCAGTGATTTTCTTTCACTGAAAATTTTTTCACTGATTTATTACTGTGCTGCAATTCTGACTGCTCATCAGTGGATTTTGATACTGATTCAAAAATGAGAGAGTAATTTCAGGTATTTCTAAAAATCAAATGCCAGTTCCAATTGGAGATGAAACGGACACCTTAAGTAGTGGAGGGGGGGGGGGGTAGTTCGAAAGGATTTTGACAGTGATATGAGAAAATAAAACTTTTAAAGAAAAATATAACCAATGAGAAAATTTGCTATCAAAATCACCTATTACGTGCTTCCTTGCCTTTAATTGTTCGAGTCAAAAAATTCCAGTAGTTGAAAACTGCCTATTATTTAATTTCCAACAAAGCTTTTTTTTTCAAATCGAATGTAAACAAAAATATAATGACAAATTCTAGCAAATTTCCTCCATAACTGCAGTTATTAGAAATTTCCTCATAAGAAGCTTCATTTTCGTGTAAACCTTCCAAAACCGTTTCAAATCACCGATTCCTCCCACTATAGACTTGAAGGTGTATTTAAATTCACGCTTGTAAAATAATGTACGTACACATAAAACTATTTATACGAAGTCGATAAATGGATTTTTTAAAAACCCCTTTACATCCAACCCCCTTGTAAAAAGCGATGAAGAACCTAGCGAAGTTTTACTATTTCATTGTTTACACTGGAAAAGGAAAACAAAAATATTGACCAAACGGATTTAAACCACGGGCGCGTGTTGGAGCCGTCGCTATAGTAGCCTGATCGCCCAAAAACGATAACAAAAACTCCATACCAATGGCTAAGTTCCAGATTCGGGTATTTCGTGTCCAAATACATATGAAGTCCGACGCATCGCCTTGTCGAGGGTGTTAGTCGAAGTGACGTATTGGGAGGGTTTGATAGCGATGCAAGGGCGCGGTTTCTGTATCGTAATGCTTGTGCCAAAGTTGTCGGTAATTTGGATTTCAATATGTAAGATTATGTTTTTCTTTTCTATTCATATGATAATTTCGGAGGGTGATTTAATTCGTCGCCAATGTCGATGGCCGACAAGTAGCACGATTTATTGCGCTGAGGGGTTTCACGTGTGCTACGAGAACGTTATCGATGGTTTCAGAGTTTAATTTATATACGAGCTTTGCTCCGACTTACCAAAGTCGATGGCTGTAACGGTAAATCCATCGGATGATAGGATCATCAGGACTGCGATGACGGTGGCAAAACATGACCAAATCATGCTGCTGCTTTTTCACTTGCCACTATTTGCATTTGTTCTGTAATCAGAAAGCAGAAAATTACGAAATTTAGCGATTTTGTAATTAAGTAAATTGATGTGGGAAAGAAATGAAGTCTGGAGTGTTAGATTGGAGTAGATATAAGGGTAGGGTAATTGTGTAGGTGGCTCATATCCCTGGAGTGTGATTGCAGTTCCAATCGTAACGATTTGCTTTGTAATCAATAGAAATGTTTAACATCTGTTGCTTTTCAGCATACTCGTACTACAGATATACATCGAAGTGATCGTATTCTATGAAGGGGTGTGAAAAAATGGTAATCGATCAGATTGAGGGTTCCTTTACAAAGATGGATCGGTTATGGGGATGATCGAAATGACTTTTCGTTTGACTTGAGTTGATGGAAAAGTTTGAAGAATTTAGAGGAAAATTTCATTTTTAATAAATATGATTTAGGCGGATTTTTGTGGGGGAAGAGAGGAGGATTGATTATGAGAATACCGAATAAATTTTTTTGAAAATATGTAATGAGAACTTCAGATTTGTTGATATATTTTTTTCTCCAGAAGATGCCGAGATGGTTATCCTGGAGATGCATAATGATAAATTATTTACGGCAAACCGGTTATGCAATTTTATTAACGCCAAAAAAAGAAATCGCCCAGAATTATGTAGGGGTTAAAAAATACTATTGCAAAAAGGAAACCAAATTTTCGAATGCATTTTGACGACCCCTGAATAGCCGGAACTACTGTTCTATCGTCGAATAAACGTATCCCAAATTTTTTTCATAAACTTTATAATCATATTTTCACTATCTGAAATTTGTATACTTCAGTGTATGAACATTTTTGCCTGAGTTGAAGAAAAATTTAAACGTTTTGGTGACTGGAAATCAATTTCTTTTGAAATTTTGCTCACGTACAGTTCAACAATCAAAAGGAATGAAAATTGTTTAGGATTTTGTTTTCTATTACATAAGCAGGGGAGTATTTGAAGGGAGGTTAGGAAATCTCAAATTCTTCTAAACTTGACGAAATTTCAAATTTTAACATTTGTTTTCTGCAAAAATTTTCTTCCTTGCTTTGGTTAGGCTGAAGGTTTTTTTTTCATAAAATGACGGATATTTTTCAAAATTTCATGCGATCAATTTTTTTTTCAAATCTTTCAAGTCCAATACCAGAAAAAATCTAAATTGCCAGCGCTGTAAAAAGCACATGTTTGAGGTCTCGTCATCACTGAAGGTGTATGTGGGTGGTTTTTGGGGCTTTTTTGCACGAGTGCTTTTAAATTTCCTGCACTATTTGCGAAGTACTCGATCAATTTTTGGTTTATGAAGGGATTAAATCAAACCTTGAGTCAGGATTTTTTCAAGGAGGAAACAAAATAAAACACATACCTAGATAATTTTTTTTTTTTTTTTTTTGTGGGTTCAGACTACTAGGTCTATCAGCATACCTAGATAAATAAAACTGGACTGGTTTTGAGCCAAAGAAACCCTGAAAGACAGGATTTTTAAAAACCATGTTTTAAGTAGTCTGAACCCAAATAAAATTAAATTTTAAAAAAATACGATATTTATGCAAATAGAAATATTAAAAAAAACAATAATTTTGGAAAGAAAAAAATTTACTGGTTAAGCACTTTGATGATGCTTTTTTGAGTAAAATTTCCTCTTTCCTCGCCAATCCTTACTTGAACGATCAAGATCTCAAGAAATTTTGCTTTAAAATTTACAGATCAATATTAGAAATTTTCAACTTTGAATTTTTTTGCAAATTTTCCAAAATTCCTACAACCAAAAGTTGGCTGTTACTAAATTCAAACTTTAACCAACTTTGAAATTCAGAATTATTTCTCAGCTTACTTAATTCTCAGAGTTTTACCACTTTTTTGAAAGTTTACGAATTTTTCAGTTAGATAAATAATAATTTTTTCTGTTTTTTGTTTTTTTTTTGTTTCAGGTGAGTTGAGAATTTTCTAATGATTAAAAATTTTCCAAGATTCTTGAAAAATTCTAATCCAGTAAGTTGATTATCAATGAGGTAATGTTCAGTATTTTAAGGGTTGGGTTGTCACTTCCAAATCCTCCTTATCCTACTTTCTGACGTTTGATTGTTAACTGCTTGAAGATACTTTTAAATGTCCATGTCTTAAAAAAGCCTAAAATCGCATCAAAATTGTCAATTATGTCCTTATTTGTATCGTTATATCTTTCATTTTGAATCAGTGAAAAGTCACTGATAAATAGTCAGAATTGCAGCTCAGGGAAAATCATCAAAATTCTTTGATTTTCAGCGGATTTTCGCTAATTTTTCAGCAAACCAATATTTTTTTCACTATATTTGCTTTTAGTAAAAAATTTTTTACTGATTTATTACTGTGCTTTAATTCTGACTGTTTTCTATAATTTTCACTGATTTATAAATGAGAGAGTAGTTATATATGTACAATTTTGTTTGGAAGAATGAAATCCTTTTTTTGGAAGCACTTTTTAAGAAATTTTTTCTTAAAGGCTCTGCTATTCTCAATTAATTTTTTTCCGTTGAATGTTGGGAATTTTTTTTTAAAGATCTAAAAGTACTTAAAATTGCATTAAAGATTTTCCAAATGATGTAAAATTAATTTAATTATTGATAAGGAATTTCGAAGTACTATAAAAAACCTGTAAGAATATTGTTAAAATGCTTCGAAATAGTAAAAAAAAAAAAACAAAGTTTTCACAAAATTTATTGAACCAACTGTTTTAAATTACGGTTGAAGTTTTTTGAAAATGATTAAAATTGTGTAGAAATTGTTTTTTTGAGTCTTAAACATTATAAAAATCATTCAAATCTTGAAAAAATTGTAAAAAAACAACGAAAAACAATTAAAATTGCTTAAAAAGATGTTTAAAAAAGTGTTGAAAACTTATGAAATTGCAATTACTTAAAATGTGGCCGAAATTTTGTTGAAATATTGAAAAATTTCTTTTTCTTTTGTCATTTTCAATCAATTTTTATTAATATTCAATCGTTTTTCTTATATTTTTGTGATATTTCAAGTAAGTAACTATTATGAAAACTTTCATACGGTATTTTCAAAAAAATTTATATACGTTTTTTTCGCATTTTGAACAATTTTTGTTTCACTTTTAAAAACTTTTGAGATATTTAAAACAATTTAATCAGTGATTCGTCAAATTTTTTAGTGGTTTTTATAAATTTTGTATAAAATTTCAATTTTTTTCAAAATTTGAAGATTTTATAGAATAATTTAAACAATTTTAGATATTTTTTAAAAACAACTTTCATCATTATGTGATCAATTTCTACTTGGCTTTGAGAAAGTTTTCAATGGTCTTAAAAATTTTTTGCATGTATTTTACCCAATTTTATCAATTTTTCCAAAAATTTTCAGGGCTTGAAGCAGTTTTTAATTTTTAAAAATTTTTTCAAACTTTAAAAAAATATTTTTCACTGTAATTTTCGCTGCGAATTTCAACCGCACGATTTTGCCACAACTGTAGCTTTTCTTACAACACTTTTCTTGCTCTCTAAACCAGTTTAAAATTAATGTAATTGAATCTGTTTTGAATTTTCGATCTGATAAAACCATTAAAATCAACTAAAATTTTTCAGAGGTTATAAAATAAAATTCCTCGAGTAATTTAAATAATAATTTGCCACCCGAAGGGGATCAGATTCTCCTGTCCGATATTTGATTCAGCCTTGAAAAGTCAAATTATCATTCCTACGCTGCCAAATTCATCCTTAAACCGCCATAATATCTCCTAATTTGAGCTCAGCCAAAGTATATACAATGAATAAGCAGTTCATGGAGAAAATAAAAACGACAAAATAATTACCATACCGAAATTATTAACGATCATTGGCCGAGATAATAAACTTGACGCGCGCATTCAAATGTTAATTCGACCATCTCCGATGTGATTGTTCGATAAGAAATATTATCGGTGAAACAATTTAAGATTGTGGAAAATGTCGAATAATTCGATAAAAATAAAATTAATAGACGACCAGTTTTTCTACGTTTGGATTTTGAATCACCGAATCGAATGGTGTATACGGCTCGGTCTGGCTTGTAAATCATTTTGAAAAGCGAAAGACCTCCGAGAAAGCGAGCATGTTACGCGTGTGTATCGTCCAAGCGTATCTTACGTTAGCTCCACTAAACCGACCCGAACACACGGTGACTTTAGACTGGTCGTGAATCAATTTTGCCGCTTTATTGGCGGATATTTGTCAATCAAGACGTGGAACTGCTGCTATATAGGATGCAGCGTCGGTGTTAAATTCTGTGTAATAATTACCAGATGAGCTATATTCGTAAGATATACGCCCACTTGGCAGCCCGAATGCATATAAAATCGATTATACGAAAAAAAGAAATAGACTCTGAAAAATTACCAGCACTTGGATGGCAGACGTTTTAAAAGCATATTCGTATATATTACGAGATGTAAAATAAGCAAAAGAAGCAACAAGAGCAACAAGTAGGAGCTTAATTGTGGTGTATCCGTCCAGCAACCGGTTTAGCTTTAAACAATGGTTGATTGCTTTGTAAACTTACAATACACGTGCATTCTTTTCTGAAATGCGAAAAAAAAATAAGTATAAATGCCTGTTCGAGCGATTTAAATAATGTTAACAATCGTCCATTTAATTATACGAACACGCATCTTTAATGAGACAATTATCGCGGCTCTGAGCTGCCGAGTGTGCCGAACTGGTTGTCTGGTTCGGTGCGGTAAATAAAAAAGCTGGATGGCCGCATAATGTACGAATAATAATACCAAATGTAAAGGGTGCGGAGTATATTCGTATTATTAAAATGTCGATTTCAAGGACAATTAATATTATCGGCGAAGCGAATCGAAACATGTGTTCGAGATAAGTTGATTCGTTTCTTCGCTTTCTTTTGGTCTCCGCGATGAAAAAGCTTCGCTATTTTGACAACGAAGTCGAGTCGTCAGTTGCGAGAGTAATTGTTAAAAAGCAACGGCGGCGTGCAGTTTTTCTCTCTTTTAATCTGCTCGCAGACCTATTCAGATTTCAGTCGGAAGTGAAAAGAGCTAAAAGCCGAGTTGTGCCTTTCATGGATTTAATATCTCGCCGCAAATGTGCATCTCTCGCTCTCCTCGGTCGACAATTTTCTAAATTACTTAGCCGATACGATTACGCTAGAACGAGCAGCTATATTCTGGGACGACTGTCCCTTATTCGTAGTACACGACAGGAAAGAGCGACACTTTACTGTGTTCTCCCGAACCCATTTCAAGATTAACATTCAGGTTACTTTGATTGCTGATGTTATACTTAACGGAAATATCTCTCGAATTTGAATTATTGAATAAGTCTCCGTTTTGCTGCAGGCTTTTAGCGTGCTTATTGTGTACGAAGCTTATTAGCAAAGCAGTGCATTATAACCGCACTAATCTTCAAATGAGCTTCGACAAAGTTACAGCCGTGGTGACAAAACCATGAAATTGTCGCAGGCTATGATTAAGAATTTATTCGCATAGGTTCTTAAATGGATGGTACGAAGTTGAAATAACCCTAAGGATATTTTCACCGTGGAGAAATAAGTAACTGAACAAGATCTACTTACAAGTACACGGAAGAATCTGAGAATTATGTCGAGTGTTGGGGTAGTATTGGCCGAGGAAAGGAGATCGTCATTATGGTGTTGGGTGAATTTTTCGCGAATGAGATGGCTAGAAAGGTTGAAATTTTGAATCTAATGTGACAGGAGCTAAAAAGGTAAGATATGGTCTCCAAATTGAAAAATTGAATTTTTTACTTATTTAATTTGGAAAAAATGAATTTTAATTTTGAAAAATTTATAATCAATTGATAAAAGAAATTTTTATCAGTTTAGTTGGGAATGAAAATCAGTGAAAAGTATTAATGTGTATTTTGTTCATGTTGCACTAAATTTTATGTAGTAATGAAATTGGTGAAAAAATTTTACAAAAAAATTGTGGAAAAATCAGTAAAATTTATCGTAAAAATTGGCATTCCTCAAGATCAGTAAAATTTACTAAAAATACAGTACAAGTCACTGAAAACAATAACCAATTATGTTATAAACTGATGAAAGTTCCGAAGAAAATCTATAAAATTTTCTCAAAAATTGTAAAACATCCAAAACTTGATGAAATTCGCCGCTATAAAATTTGCGAAAATCACTACAAAAAAAATCCAACATTAGAATTGATTGATAAAATGTATAAAATTATTTCAAAATTTATTGAAAGTGAGTGAAGTTCGTCGAAATTGACGAAATAAACCAAAATAATTGTGAAAAATTTACTAGCAATGAGTGAAGTTTTCCCAAACTGAAGAATTTTCATCCCAAAAATCATGCTATGATTTTCCCGAACTTTTGAGGCTGGGACAATTTTTGGGGCCAATTTTCATCCCAATAATCATCTCACGATTTTTCTAAGCTTTTGAGGCGGATGATTTTTGGGGTAAATTTTTATCCCAATAATCATCCCACGATTTTTCTAAGCTTTTGAGACTGGGATGATTTTTAGGATGAAAATCAATCTCACAAAATGATCTCAAGATTCTCTCAAATCATTCCACAACTTTTCCGAGCTTTCAAGGCTGGGATGATTTTTGGGATGAATTTTCATTCCATTTGAGGCTGGGGCGATTTTTGAGGTGAATTTTTATCCCAATAATCATCCCACGATTTTTCTAAGCTTTTGAGACTAAGATGATTTTTGGGATGAATTTTCATTCCAAAAATCATCCCAAGATTTTTCTAAGCTTTTGAGAATGAGATGATTTTTGGGATGAATTTTCGTTTCAAAAATCCTCCCACGATTTTCCCGAGCTTTTGAGGCTGGGATGATTTTTGAGGTGAATTTTCATCCCAATAATCACCCCACGATTTTTCTAAGCTTTTGAGACTGAGATGATTTTTGGGATGAATTTTCATTCCAGAAATCATCCCACGATTTTTCTAAGCTTTTGAGAATGAGATGATTTTTGGGATGAATTTTCGTTCCAAAAATCCTCCCACGATTTCCCCGAGCTTTTGAGGCTGGGATGATTTTTGAAGTGAATTTTCATCCCAATAATCACCTCACGATTTTTCTAAGCTTTTGAGAATGAGATGATTTTTGGGATGAATTTTCATTCCAAAAATCATCCCACAATTTCCTCGAGCTTTTGGGGATGGGATGATTTTAGAGGGGAATTTTCATCCCAACAATCATCCCACGATTTTTCCAAGCTTTTGAGGCTGGGTTGATTTTTGGGATGAAAATCAATCTCACAAATCATCTCAAGATTCTCTCAAATCATTCCACAACTATTCCAAGCTTTCAAGGCTTGGATGATTTTTGGGGCGAATTTTTATCCCAATAATCATCCCACGATTTCCCCGAGCTTTTGGGGATGGGATGATTTTTGGGGTGAATTTTTATCCCAATAATCATCCCACGATTTTTCTAAGCTTTTGAGACTTGTACGATTTTCGGGATAAAAATCAATCTCACAAATGATCTCAAGATTCTCTCAAATCATTCCACAACTTTTTCGAGCTTTCAAGGCTGGGATGATTTTTGGGATGAATTTTCATTCCAAAAATCATCCTACGTTTTTTCCGAGCTTTTGAGGCTAGGATGATTTTTGGGATGAAAATCAATCTCACAAATCATCTCACGATTCTCTCAAATCATCCCACAATTTTTTTTAGCTTTTGAGGCTGGGATGATTTTGTGATGATTTTTCATCCCCAAAATCATCCCACGACTGCTTTTTTGAACATCATTAGCAGATGTAATGAATTTTCCGAGCTTTTGAAGCCTGGATAATTTTTGATATGAAAATTAATCTCACAATCATTCCACAATTTTTCGTAGCTTTCAAGGCTGGGATGATTTTTGGGATGAAAATCAATCTCACAAATCATCTCACGATTTTCTTAAATCATCCCACAACTTTTCTGAGCATTGGGGTTGGGATGATTTATGGGATGAATTTTCATTCCAAAAATCATTCCACGACCTTTTTTTAGGTTTTGTGGATTGAATGATTTTTGGAATAAAAATCAATCTCACAATCATCCCACAATTTTTCCGAGCTTTGAGACCTGGATGAGATGATTTTTCATCACAAAAATGATCCCACGACTGTTTTTTCGAGCATGAGCAGGTGAGATGACTTTTTCGAGGTTTTGAGGTTGGGCTTATTTTTGGGGTGAACATCTAAATCTTCCCTTGATTTTTTCAAGCTTTTGAAGCTTGGATGATTTTTGGCATGAAAATCAGTCTCACAAATCATCCCACGATTATCTCAAATCTGCCCACAACTTTTCTGAGCTTTCGAGGCTGGGGTGAGTTTTGGGGTGAAAATCAAAATCTCCCATGATTTTTCCGAGCTTTGAGGCTGGGATGATTTTTCTGAGCTTCCGTGGCTGGGATGATTTATGGGATGAATTTTCATCCCAAAAATCATCCCACGACTTTTTCACGGTTTTTAGGCTGTGAGGAGTCTTTGAATGAAAATCATTTTCAGAAGTTATTCCACGTTTTTTTCGAGCTTCCGAAGGTGTGATGACTTTTGGGATGTTGAAGTTCACGAAAATTGATTTAATTCCTTAGAATTGTTGGAATTTTCGTTGAAATTTCTTGAAATTAGTGATGTTTAGTAAAAATAATAGTTTTAACAGAAAAATTTGCGAAGTTCTCGAAAAATCATTAAAACTTACTAAAAAAGATTGGTAAAATTTACTGAAGATGAGTGGAGTATGAAAAATTAGTGATATTTTGCCTATTTATGAATGAAATTTGCTACTTAACTAAAATTGATGAACTTTGCTGGAATTAATAAAATACGTTTGCTTATCAGTTATCAATATCTATCAGTAAAATGCACTGAAAAAAAAAACTAAAATTCACCAAAATTTGTGAAATTTATCAAAACTGACAAAATTTATGGGAATTGTTGAAATTCAGTCAAGTTGATGAAGTAAATATTGAAGTTATATGAGAATCGATGTTTTTTAACAAAAAGAATTTTGAATTCTTGATGTTCTCTAAACGAAAAAAATAAATTAAATTCCCTTTAAAAAGTAAAAGAGAGGTCAAATTTACTAAAAATCGTCGAAAATTACTAAAAGAAATTGATAATTAAATACTATGTGGAAAAGGTCTGGAAAACTTGAAAAATTTAGTCTGGAAAATATGAAAAATCAGGGAACATCATTTCTGAAATGTAGCGGACACCCTGAATTACAATAAGCTTTCTCATGATGTAATTCCAATATATTTTCGTCTCCGGCCAAAATTTAACCACCATTTGGAATATTTCCATCGTAAGATCACTTGCTTCCATGAAAAAATCCAAACGATTCAAATCCTTTCATTTTCATTCCATAACACATCACCATACCTCTTGAAACCCTCACCCGACCGAAAAAACATCGGTCTCGGTGCACAATTAGCATAAACGATTGTGTAGTAACATTTGCTTCATCGAGTTAATTCATCACTTCGATATTTATTAGCTCTAAAGACTACAAGATCGTGACCAAGGAACGCGTCACCGCCTTCGCCACCCTGCCCATTGGCACGCATTTCAACGCTGCTGACGGCTCCGCGACCACGCCGCACAGGCCTACAGGTTAATGGAAATCATCGATCCTTTCTAAATTAGCAGCTAATATTAGCAGACTGTACGACAAGAAAATGTAAAATCACATTTACCTTTTTATTCATTCGCCAGCAACCTGCGTTCGCAACTCGCGTACTCGTACATCAATAAACAATAAGAGACGAGCTTTCATTTCGAATCGAAAATTTATTATACACGGTGTTTTATAGCGCCGCGTTAGCCCTGTAGCGAAAATAATTTCCAATTCGAAAGGTACCCGAGGTACGACACCGGTAATGAAAAAAAAAATCGCTCGCGATTTTTATGTACTACAAGATCGAAATAAAACCGGAACAATCGCGTCTGTTTTCTAATTTCCATACAAAGAATTTTTCAAAACAAATGAATGCAAATCGAGAAAACAGCGATCGTGACCAGAAGAATACTCGTTGTTAATCTTATTAAAAACGGTACCCGATAAACAACGTCTGGTTAATGGTATCTGCATTACATAAAACTAGTAAAAAGAATTATACCAAGGCCCTTCCAGCCACTTCTTTCCGTATCGACTCCAGTCTTCTGTTCGATTTTACTGCGTTATCGAAAACTTCTAAATAAGAATGGTCATCGAAATACATTACCAGCCTAGATAAAGATCTTTCGACGCGACGTCTTTTTACTTATTTTCCAAAAGTGTCGAACAGCATCGATTTCGATACCGAGCCGACCAATAAAAAAGCCAATTTGTTAACATTTATACGAGGCGAGAGTTTAAATTTTATTATAATAAATTAGTCGGTCGATGGTAGCGACATCGGTGGCGGCCCGGTACTCCACCGAAATGTTAAATTTATAAACTTTAACCGGATTATTGCTTCACCTGAAGACCTGACGGCTTTAAAGTTTCAATGAAAACTAATTATAAAGTTTAAAACATATTTGACGAGTAAAGACGCGCAAAAGCCGCCTTAAGAATGACGTTATAGGCGGTGTTTTGTAGTAGTGGTGTTGTTAAGCGTACGCGAAATTACCTTGTATTTTACTCCTCTCGCATAAATCTACTTCTATGTAAATTTTATCCAAACCGCGTCGTAAAAATTACGCCTTATATTATATACGTCGAGCCACACACAGGAGGGTTTGTTATACTTACATAAGGAGAAGAGAAAAAAAAACACCATACGAGCCTCGGCTCTTGTTAAATTTCATTTCGCAACCCCTTAGCACGTGCTTTTGCTCCTTTTTGCAATTCCGATCGTAATAAACTCGTAAGAGAAGGCGAACAAGTTGCGTATAATGCAAACGGAGGCGAAACCGAAATCGAAGGTGCGATTTGGAACATTTATTTGTTAGCAATAACGAGGGAGTGTCGGACACAGGAACAACAACATTCGTTAATTATGGTTCATTTTGGAGAAACAATCGATTATTAAAACACGCGTTTAATACCGATGTTGGTGCCGGCGCTGTTGCTATTTTCCGCACCCTCTTGTTTGTACTAAGTATACCTTTACGTGTACGGTATACTTTGGGGCCTTTGTTTAACTATGTAGAGCGTAGGTACTTGATTATTAATTCCGCAATATAGCTTACCTGCGAGCTGAGCCGAGAGGAGGGCTTTTGCCCGAATTTATTATGAATAACCTTTTTTGAAAATATAAATAATCGAACAGGTGAGTAAATAGAATTTTATAAAAGCTCGCGTGTCTGTGTAGAGGTAGACCTTTTAATCGTAATTTTTACTCGATTGGGTTAACGAGTACGAGGAATAATGATGCGAAGAGTTTTATTAAAATTCAAAACGGAGTGGAAAAATACTGCTAATAGGATGGTATATTCAAAAGTGTGCTTAAAAATTTAATCTACCTGGGAAATATGATTTTTTGAGGTGATGGATGAGAAAGGGTTCTGGGTGAAGTTTTCCTTGAAATGAAAATTCCACTAGAGGTGGATTTGAATCGTTTCGAATTTTAATGTTTTAGTTTTTATTTTATAATAAGGTGCTTAGTTTTTGTTTTTGAACAAAAATTTGATTTTTGAAAAATCTACTAGATTGTCTTTGGAGTTGAAAGTACCGGATCGTTTGAATTTTTTGTGATAAAATCGATTTTGAATTAATCGAAAATCAAAGCTGTTGGAAATCAATATACTTATTTGATTTTTTTTCGAAAAGATTCAAAATGGTCATACTTTGCAGTTCGTTGAATTTTGACTTTCGTATACGAGCCGAATTCGCGTAAAAAAAAGTTTCAATCAAATATGCGAATTTAGCCTAAAATGGAAATGGTGTATAAAGTTGATATGAGAGTGCAAGTTTACATTTCAAGAGAGCTAAATCCAAATCTAAAATCATTTTCTAGGCGGTCCAGACGAAAAACTAATATCAAATTTGGATACAGCACCCTTGAAAATGTAGATTTGGACATCCATATCAACAGTACACCCCATATCGCATTTTTGACCCCCCTCGCCTCCTTCCCGGAGGGTCGGTTGTCGGTTGTAATAGAGAAAAAAAATAAGGGTGCTGAGGAGAGGCAAATCCAAAAAAACTGCATTTAATGAAAGAAGCGTGAATTTTGGTATGATGAATCTTGGGGCCCAAACAAAGGTTTTGAGACCGAGAGCCATCCGCGCTCCCCTCCTCTTCGAGGGGGGTGGGCTCGCAATTTTGAAAAAATTCCTAAAAATCTATTTTTTGTTAAAAATGAAATATCTTGATGTGTAATGTTAGATATTGATCTGTAGATTCCATTTTCACCATCAAAATCATTTTTCCTCCCCCACCTTCCTGAGGGGGCACAACCCCCCAAAATGTGGATTTTGTGGGAGTGGACACTCGAAGCCGAAATTTTGTGAAAATATACTACGTAAGGTGTACAAATCACTGCCGTAGTCCATTTTTCGATTCGCACCCCCTCCTGCCCTCTGTGGACCCTTAAAACTTGAAAAACGCTCAAAATTGTCGTTATAACGCCGAAATACGACAGGAATTGCGATTCAAAAGGTATTTCTTGTTGGAAATATTTTTTCAAACCAAAACAGGATGTGAAAACGTTGGTGCCTCTGACCCCTCCCCCCAGCGCGCTCCCTCAGAGCTCCCAACTACGAAAATTTTTTGCTGTTCAAAATCACATTGAAATTGAAATATTATGACATTTGCTGTTCATTATTGATCGATACATTCCGTTTGAATTGTTAGAATTGTCGCAGATCCCTAAAATGTGGAGTTCCAAAAAATGAAGGTCCAAGGCTGAAATTTGGTGAAGTTATGCTACATAGGGTACAGAAATGTTTTCCATATTGCATTTCACCAAATTACTTTCCCTCTCCATCCTCCCTATGGTGGCCCAAACTCAGAAAATTCTCCATAGAATAATAGGTACCTGTGTATTAGATAGTGATTTTGAAAATAGGTACAAAAGTAATGAATTTGGTCGAAATTTTCATAAAAATTTGGTAGGTAGTCAAAAAATGAAAATTTATTGTTACCTTTGGTTCATTATTTAATAAAAAGTTACAAACAGAAATCATTACCTATTTTTTTTATTAATTTTTCATTACCCTCATCTTTTGAAGGACTTTTTCGAAGAAATTTTTTCGCATTATTCGGATTCAAAATCGAATGGCAACGAAGAGACGGAGGGGAGCAAAATTCAAAATTTTGAAAATTTTCATGTTTGGTGTCAAAAATGAGTTTTTTTTTAATATCTCAAATAAAATTTTGAGATTATTTTATTCAAAAACGCAAAACGAGCTTCAATTGGGGCGGAAGAAAAACAGAATTTCGATTCGCATCATTTTGATTCAAAATCAAATGGTGGGTGGGGGAGGGAAGAGGAGACCTCGAAATTTTGGTAACTTTTATGTTTGGTACTCAAGTTTTTTTTGGCATCCAGGTATAATTTTGGAGTTGATTTTTTTTTTAAATTGAAAATTTAAGAGTGATGCGAAAAACACGTAAAAACGATTTTTCAATATTTTGAGACTACTTTGAGAAGACATTCACAAAAAACGGTTTTCAACAAACATTTACCCCCTCCTCGCATGGGGGTTCCGGGTGCTCCTTGGGGTGGACATTTTAGTACACATAAGTATGTTGTTTAGCGAACCATTTTGAACAAAAAACACAGAAAAAATCAGGCTTGAATTTTTTCGGGATATGGTTATTTTTTTCTAATCTGACTGGCATATCCAGAGAATTAACATATCACAGCAAATTGACTGTGTTTTTTGAAATTTCCTCATCAAGTATCGATTTTCCATTCAGTTGAACAAACCAGAAAAATTGCCGACAGAATTTATCAATTTGAAGTACATGCTCATTTTTATTATTGTTGGGGGGGGGGGGGGTAGAAAAATTTCAAGCTTTTCTTATTTATAATGAATTTTCCTAATTTTAAAAAAATTAATTTCCATGCTTTTTGTAAATTTCGCTGATTTTTCAGGGAGAACATATTACGAATTTTCCAATTAAAATCGCCTATTTTCACAAAACTTCACTAATTTCAATAAATTTCAACCATTCTTGTGAATTTCGACAATTTTAGTAAAATTTAATCACTATTCTAGCAAATTTTGCCAATTCCATTGGATTTTATCGATTTTACACTGAAAAAACTAAAAGTACTGAGTCCCATGAATACGACAATCGCCTATCATGAATTTTCAAAAATTCCCGCAATGGAAAAAATATCGGTAAATTTGTACTGAGTACCGTGGACGCGGTAAACATTCCCATACTTCAAGTAAAGAGTACCATGGGCGCGGTAACCATTCCCATACTTCAAGTAAAGAAAATCTTGGAGTATGGGAATAGTTACCGCGCCATAGTACTCTTTACTTGAAGTATGGGAATGTTTACCGCGTCCACGGTACTCAGTGCAAATTTACCGATATTTTTTCCATTGCGGGAAATTTTGAAAATTCATGATAGGCGATTGTTAGGTTTACGGTACTGAGTACCATATTTTATTGGGTCCTAGTACTTTTAGTTTTTTCAGTGTAATGAATTTCTTTAATTTTGGCAAATCTTATTTATTTTTAGTATCTACTTAACTGGAAGATAAAGTTATGATTTTGACTGTTAAAACAAAATCATTATTTGAGATTCGCAGCCAAAAATGCTCGGAAAATGGTGGCTTGATTTTTTTGGGATGAGAATTCCTTCAAACTTTCGCCCATCCTCAAAAACTCGGAAAAAACTTGCGATGATTCAGTCATGAAAATAAATCGTAAATTAATCGCAGCCAAAAATATTCGGAAAAATGGTAACATGATTTTTTTGGGATGAAAATAATTCAAATTTTCATCCCAGTACCAAAAACTCATAAAAAACGTGCCATGATTCTGCGATGAAAATTCATCGCAAATTCATCGCAGTCAAAAAATGCTCGGAAAAATTATGGAATGATTTTTTGGGGATTAAATTTTTATCCCAGCCTCGAAAATTCGGAAAAAAGTTGCGATAATTTCGCGATGAAAATTAATCGCAGCTAAAAATGCTCGAAAAAATGGTGACATGATTTTTTGGGGATGAAATTTTCATCCCAGCCTCAAAAACTCGGAAAAAAGTCACGATGATCCCGCAATGAAAATTAATCGCAGCCCAAACTTCTCGAAATAATTTTGGGATGATTTTGTTTGGATGAGAATTCATTCAAATTTTCATCCCAGTATCAAAAACTCTAAAAAAACGCGAAAGTTGTAACTTATAATGAGCTGTGACTTCTCCATCAAATAAGTACATACTTGCATAATTTTCGTGACTTTTGAATGAAAATAATATTTCAAGCAATAAGAATAAAACTTGAGCTTTTTTTTTTTGATCTGACATAAAACTATAACTTCTCATAACATAACACAAATTCAAAATTATAAAGTTTTGTTTTCTAAACACAATAATAACATTTCAAAATGAGTTTTCACTAAAAAATTGCGACTCTTCATTAATTTTAAACACATGTCATGATTTTTATGATTTTTTTTGTGTCATACTTACTTCTGACTGATGACATAACTGATGAATTAAAATTTGTTATTTATATCTATTTCAGTTTTTTTTCAATTTTCAATTTTTCGGATTAAATTTAAACAGTTACATTCCCAAGAACGAGGGGGGGATAGAGTTCGAATTTTGATTTCTCGTTTGAAAGGCAGTATTATTTTTTTTCTCCTCCAGACCTAGGTATAACTTTTAAAGCACACAATGAAAAGGAAAATATACCCGCTAAATTCACCTATTTCGTCGTATAAATTTTTCGCGAATCTTTATAATTCGCATCATGATTTTTAAAAAGGGAAACTAAAAAAACAAATCGTTCTTCTCCTCGAATCCGAATCACCGTCGATAACTGCGAAACGAATCGCATTAAAAAGTATACCTATTTAATCAACGCCGCAGCACGCGGGCTCCTACCACCCAACGCGATTCTCTTACAAAGAGTTCGATTTGTAAATGACAACCTGGATACACGGTACGTACGGCCTCAGCCTCCGGAGAATGATGGAGGAGTACACCACGTGTGCTTCGCCTTTTGCACCCGACTCTGGGAAATTTTCGGGTTGAAAAGATGTACTTATTTGTGTCGCCAGCGCCGTTGCGAGCTCATTATTTGGACATTTTTCGGAACAGAGAGGATGCTGGCGCGAATTCGGGTACCTTTATTTTAAACGTTTCGATAGAAGAGGCCGCCTGCGCCTCGCCGCGCGAAAATGATTAATGAGACGAGTCAACTAGCTAACGGAAATATTAGAGGGTTATTGAGAAGACAATAGGTGACCCTTATTGCACTTGTATGAATGGCCTATCGGACGGGCGTATGTTAAAGTGGAATTTCTTGTTAAGAAATGAATTTCGCCGATAACGACTGGATATTTGTCACATTGGTCATGGTTTGTGGGGGTGATGGCGTATAATAAAATCGCAAATATCCGTGACAATTTGCAGATTCGTGTTTTTAAATATCGAATATGGAATTTGAGTAGAAAAAAGACCATAAGGAAGATGGAAAGATTTAGCTTAAAATGTGCGAAGCAACAGCAGCGCAGACGTGAAAGAGATGTTTGTTAGAAACGTATTACCAAACCGACAACAAACCAAGGCAATACATATTTCATACAATGCGGATAACCTAAGGGTACATTAGTCTTAAAGAAAGTGGTTTGCTTCGTTGAAAATAGCTTGTATTACAAAATACTTCTTTTCTGTATACGAAACCCCTCAGTTTTGCGAGCTTATAGAATCGTAACCGCAAAATACGATGCAAAAATCTCCCGGGAATTACTAAGAGAGCGGGTATCACCGTAGCTTGATTTTAAAACGAACATCTTCATCCGTGTTCGCAACTATATTTATACCTTCGGTTGAAGCGTACGGTGAAAGAGAGGGAAAAAAAACTTAATACTGAAAGATTTCTCTTGGGGATACAATGGGTTATGATGGTCAGCGTGAAAAATTCAACATTTCTGCGAGTTTTTAAGTGGTTTCAACGTCTTCTTTTTGGTGGTAGTTGTACGCGCCAATTTATAAAAGCGAAATTAAAGCGAGCACGTTAATAGTAATCGATAGGCGAGAAAACGAGTTGGCAGGTTTGAAATTACCTGTGTCGTAGAGCTACTGAGGTTTCGCTGGCGAGATTATTTTTTGCGGAGGTGCTTGAAAAAATCAAAATTTTTAGTTTTTCAATATTTATGATTTTAATTTGAAAGTAAGTACCTACTTACCTACTTGAAAAGGTTTTGATTATTGAGAATTATTATAGGGGTATGTTTTAGGAGGGTGGAAGAAGAAGGGCCAATTTAAAAGTTCCACAGTGAAATCGAGAACCAAAAATTATAAAAATTTATCAATTTTATAATTTTTTGATATTTGTGAAATTTTTTAGGAAAAGGGACCACTTGGTCACAAAAGTCATTTTCGAGATATGGGCATTTTCTGAATCTACATAAAATTACTTTTCAAATAAGCTACCTGTTAGTAACTTTTTTCTTATGAAAAATTGACGGTTTTGCAAGGATTTGAAATTTAATGTTGGAAAAACTTGATTTTGAAAAAAACGCATTCAAAGTTTTTGAGTAAAAATGCTCAATAAAAAACGAATTCATGGGGCAAAAATTCGATTTTTTTAATCTTATGGGAAATTTGCCGTAGAATCCGAAAAATTTGGTTCAAGAGCTGTACCAGGCTTTCAAGTGTCCCCAAAATAGCCCCAACCGTTGAAAACTCAATAAAAATTGAAAAAAATACAATTTTTTGTTTTCAAAATTTCATTTTTCCAGCTCCTTAACGGCGTGTTTATATTGTTTAAAACGTGTTTCACGAGTTCCAGACTATCTTACGTGGAAGTAGAAGGACCATGGAAGACAACTCCATCAAAAACAAAAAATCGATATTTTCGACCCTAATTCGCATTTTTACGTTTTTCTCGAAATCAATTTTGTGACCAAGTGGCCCCTTCTCCTAAAAAATGCCACATTTATTATTTTTAAGTGTGAAAAAAAAATCATTACCGATTTGATACTTACTTTTGTTTAATCTAACTTGATCTACATGTAAAAAATTGTTACTTCTGAAACTATTGATTGAAAAATGGACTCGGATGTGTTTTTTTTTCATTCGTGCTGAAAGCTTCATCGTCGCCTTGCTTTCAGCATGAAAAAAAATGAGAAAATTACATCCAAGTCTTTTTTCTAATGTACAGTTTTTGGACGTCACCCTTTTTTTCTGGATTCCTGTTTCATAACATTCAATTCTTTGGAATTTTTTAAACCAGAAAATATTTTGTCGATTTTTTTTTGTCTCAAGAAGGAATGAGTTTAATCAAATTGCAACTCATAACAAAAAAATAAGGGCAAAAAGCTCAAAAAATTATTTGAGAAACATTTTAAAATTACTATAGCCGAATTTCGAAGCTCCTGAATCCATTTCTGGAGTTGATCCTAAACTGAAAATTCCATTTTCAGAGATGAGAGAGTGGAACCATTGAATGTTCAATTTGATCCCTAACCCAAAAGTTGACCTTAAAGGGTAGAGGTGGGACTAAAGTTTCAAATTTTTCGCCAAATTATAATTTAAAATAAAAAATTACTTATCAGAGAATTAATTTCTAAGGATTTGAAATAATAAGAAATTGTTGAACGATGAATTCTGCAACGTTTTTTTTGTCTTTTCTAATTTTCATAGGTACCTTGAAAAAATCTACATATTTTTTTGGAAGAAAAAATAGATCCACGGTTTTATAGATTTTCTTTAAGTAAGAAAAATTTGTATATTATTTTTAAAAAAAATTATTTCAGTTAAAAAGCAAAAAAAAGTCCTAAATTTTCTTCGTTTTTTGTTCAGAAACCATAAAGATCATGATTTTCAATGCTGTCAGTTTTTGGTTTTTGAGTTTGATTTTCGCAAAATTCCATAAAAATCATTGAAATTGGTTCAAAAAATTATATCATGCATTGTAAAAATTATTAAAATAATAGTGTTAAATACATAAATTAAAGTTTTCATATAAAACGTTATAAAAATGTCTCAAATTGTGAAAAATTTTCAAAGTATCATAAAACTTATTAAAATTTCTTCAAAAATGGTGCAAAATGTTGTTATTGTTTTGAGATTGGCGTTTGAAATTATGTTGAGATTGTTGAATATCGAAAAATTACCTTAATTTACTCAAAAAATGGGAGAAAATTGTTAAAATTATCTACCTACTTTAAAAATTCAGCAATTTTTCAACTACTTACTACTTGCCTATTTTACCAGATTTTTTTTCAAGTTTTGAATCATTTCAATGATAAGCTAGTAAGAAATACTTATTGACTATAATTTTATTTTATATCTGCGCGAGTTTTATGAAAATTGAATTGTACCTACTTTTTTTTGAACAATAATTTTTCTCATAAAATTTTATTCAACCAGAAAATTTAAATAAAAGTTTTTGTAATTTTAAGCAACTTTTATGACATTTTCAAAAATTATTTTTGAACTTGACGTGATTGATGGATTTTTCTTCAATTGTTTTTGCGTTTTCGAGCAATCTTGATAAAAAAATTTTCATCTAGTATTTTTTCAAGTCTCTAAATTTTGTAATATTTTCCACAAATCTTGGATTTGATTTTTTCCAATTGTTTTGCGAGACGAATTTGATAATTTTTTTCCAAAACTGGATGATCCTCATGTAATTATTTCATATCTGAAATAGGTATTTCATAATTCAAAGATGTTTCCTTATTATTTTTCATTTTATAACCAAACGGGAGGCTCTTCGAAAAAACGAATTTTTGAAAATGTCCATATTTTGATTTTATGTTTTGTAGGTATTTTAATATGCAGAGCCCCTCCCCCCTCCACCCCCAGCGCCAATCCGTAATTCTCTTTCTGTTTTCGACCTTTCGACCATAACATGCCATTTCCAATCATACTGCTTGATTCCATAAATAAAAACGCGATCATTCTCAATTTGCTGTACCAATTCAGATACGTACGAAACAAAAAATTAAATCTAAGCCCCGCAGCCATCCTCTTTGTACTCGAATATCGCCGTGATAAAAAAATAATTAATTTGTCAGAGAGAGAGATATACCGCTCATACGAGCCCGAGGCTGATATAATCCGTTCTCGTATAAATAAAACAGACATAAACGTTTGGAAATTAAACATCATCTCCGACATCTCATTCTACTCGCATATCAGTACACTATTTGGTGGCAAATGGCATTGAATCCTTATTTAAAATTAATAAATTACGTTCGCTATTTAGGTTAATACCTCGTCAACATTTCGATTCTCATCTTACAAATACACCTACCCGAGACTTGAAAAATTACGATGACCGCAGCGTTAGAAAATTTTATAATTTGATAAATGGTGCCTCTCTACACTTCACAAATATCACAATGCGGACGTGATGCCTGCAAAAGACAAAAATCTAGCTTTTTTGTAACGAGTGTCCCCTTCTGTGACAATGAAACCGAGACTCTTGAGAAAGCCAACAATGCTGTAGGTGGAAAAGAAAAGAAAAAGAGGCTACGACGTTTCATTTATATAAACACTGCTGATACAATTAAAGTTATAAGCCAATTGTCCTGTTCTATAAAGGTACTCAGTCCTACTGTTGATTAGCGCAGCAGCAAAGAATAATCTCATATGAGAAACCTGCGGTAAGCAAGTCTTCGGGGGGGTTCTGTCGACTAGCTCCTAATTATCTTTGCCAAAAATGGGATTTCGACGATCTGAGTTCAAATTAATTCCAAGTTCAACTTTTTTCAACTTTATATTTTTTCAATTTCGTTAATTCTATTTTTTCCCCAAAAATTTATCCAATTTTAAAATTTTTCCTCCTGTAATTTTTTCAAATGTAAATTCACCTCATTTTTTTTAATTTGATATTTTTAAAAATTTTTCCAATTATTGAGTTGGAAATTTTAAAAAACATGAAGTTAAAAAAGTTTTTTTTTAAATTTTGAACTTGAAAAAAATTGAGGAAAAATTTTAAGATCATTGGGAAAATTTTCGAGTTGGAAGAAATTTAAAAAAAATACATATGAAGTTGAAAAAAATTTTAAAAATCATATTCGGAGAAATTTTGAGAAAATTTAAATTTAGAAGAATTTGATATTTAGTTGGAAAAATTTTAGTGTAGATAAAAAAAAAGATTTTTCCAACTTTGCTTTCTTCAATTTTCTTAAAATTTCTTCCACCCTGAAATTTTTTTCCAATAATTGTGGTGTTCTATATGAAAAAAGAAAACCTTGTCACAAAAATCGTTTTCGAAATTTTTGTGACAATTTTGACCCTTTTCATATAGAACACCACAATTTTTAAATTTTTCTTCAAATTTTTTTCAATTTGAAAATTTTTTTGATTCAAAATTTATTAAAATTTTTCCGAACTTTGAATGTTTAAAAAATTTCAACTTCATATTTTTAACAATTTTTTCCAACTTGATAAATAATTTGAAATTTTTTTAAAAAATAATAAAAATTTCGAGAAAATTCAATTGAAAAAAAATTTACAGTTGGAAACATTTCAAAATTGACTACAATTTAAAAAAAAAAATCAGAATAATAGAAATTGAAAATATTTAAGAGTTTAAAAAATTTAAACTTGTAATAAATTTGAACTTAAATCGTCGAAATCCCATTTCTGGTAAAAATAATTAGGAGCTGGTCTCTGTTATTGGAGAAATTTTTCAAGAAGGAGTAAGTACCAGTATTTGAAATTATCCCCTGGTGGTAGGTAAATGAAATACGTCGAATTAGGTTCCATAATGCAAATGTGTGACAAAATTGCAACGCTTATGTCAGATTTATGGAAACGACTGACGATAATGGGTGAAAAAATGGAGAAAAAGTCGACTCGTATAAAGGTGATTCGTCATCGGTACGTCAACATGGTGTCAAGCAATTTGTATTCGTAATACGCGACGTTGGAATAAAATTTAGTACAACGAGCTTGTATTTAGATGTGCCCGTATGGCGAAGATGGTACAAGAACTGTAGCATTAACACACGTGGTTGTACGAGAATTTGACTAATACTCAGCCCGGTAATCCACGATACAATCTTGGCTGGTTAATTAATGAGAAGGAACATTTCGAGTGTGTGGTAAATGAGCCTGCCAACGGAGATGTATCAGATAGCATCCTGGCCTTTGTATTGCCATAGCTAGCATACGATATGTGTACGGTATGTACGTAAACGATAAAACCAAGCGCTAAATTGTATTTTTAACGAGAACCAAACGAAAATGTATAATCACCGTTTTACTACATAGGCCTACATACGAATAGGACTCAGAATTCCGGTCGCTCTTAGGCTTTTTCTTCTATTCGGTGCTGAGTTGAAAAGGAAGCTTCGCTCAATTTTTATGACACTCATTAGTCAACGCGAAGAAGTCGACCTGATACCAATCTATAATCACTTTATTGATTAATTAGAACCGAATATTTTGGGAAAATTACTATTTTCTCGGCGTGATGTGAAACTAGTCTAGGAGATAGGATCGAGCCAGCTCAGGTATATTCTAAATATAATTTACGAGCTTGTCATATTTTTTAGCCAAGTTTTAAAAAGCAGCTCTAGTTCTATACGAGTAATCCCATGCAAGCTGAATTCTATACACTCGAGTACCTAACTAAACTTTTACAAGTATTTATACCACGGTTGCTAAAGAGAAGAAAAGTTTTCCAACATCAAGTTGCCTTGAAAGATTTTTCTCATAGTCGTCTACGAATATCCGCAGCGTGTGTGTTATAAACTTGAAGACTTTTCAGACAACTTCAACACAATATGATTAATCTCATCAGGCTCATGGTACCTAGAAATTTGTTACGAGCGCCTAATCGAAAATTGAAATATAATGAAGTTCTGTTGCGTGAAATTTTTTCTGAAGAGGTGGGCCTGGGCAAGTGTGAAGTTCAGAGATGATTGGACGAATTATAAGCGAGAATGATGTTGTCTTTTGAAATTGTGCCAATATTTATATTATCATTTTGGATATGTTGTAAACAAACCATGATGCGAATGTGTACTCGCGGAATGTTTCGTAAATATACGAATTTATTCGATGTTATTTGATCAATCTGAAGTACCGAACTGGCTGGACAGATGTTACGTTCGCGAAGTATCGAATAAAAAAACGATTTCATGGGTAGATTTCAAAGCTCTCCAGTACCGATTTACCTAATTTGTTTTATTATCTTGCGATTAGAATTTAGAACGAGTTTATTTGTTCTATTTTGGAAGCTCGGAGTAATCTAATTAAAGCGTGTTTGTTGTTTTCAGATGATGGAGATCGTGGAAATGGGGAATTATGGTTTCAAGGATTTCGAAAACAGTTCCCGAAATTGAATCATCAGTGGGATTGAAAAAATATTGTCAGCGTTTTTGATTCGATTCAAGGTCAAAATTGGATGCTGTAGTTCCAGGTAAGAATTTTTTAAAAGATTTTATAGATAACTAGAAGTAGAAATTGATCACATTCGGGAATCTAGGAAATCTGATTTGACGATTTTTGATAATTTTTTGATATTTTTAAAATGATTTATTCGACGATATTTTTGTAATGTTTGGATGATTTTTGATGATTTTTAAAATTTTTAAATGTTTTTTTTTGGAATTTTTTTGACACTTTTTGGCAATTTTTCAATTACAGGCATCATAGCGGATCATTTTTTTTAGGGTGTTTGTCACGTTTTTCGACTTCAGTCACTTTTGGTTACTTTTCACATCTAAAAAGTCACTTTGGTTACTTTTTTCACCTCAAAAGTCGCTATTTGTTCGCACTTCCGGGAAAAAGTTCAAATTTTTATGTAGAAATTGCTATTTTTCAAAATTCTTTAAGAAAAAAATTTAAAAAATTGATTTTTGCTAGTTTTTTTGTTGTTTTGACGAAGGAATTTAATAAGTGAAATTATTCGCATATTTTCAGCTGATTTATCTTTGGAATGTTTGCACAAAACTACAAAAAAAATCCCCTCAGAAAATTGTGAAAAAAATTTGTCCCCAAAAAATTGTATTTTTGGCCACTTTTTGGTCACTTTTCGCTCAAAAAAAGTTACTGTAAGTACTTTTTTCTTCAAAAATGATGATTTTTTGATGATTTTTGGCATTTTTTAATGCTTCATTTGGGGATTTTTTGATGAATTGTGTAATTTTTTGACGATTTTTGGCCTGTTTAATTATTTTTTGGTGCTTTTTGGTAATTTTACCGACTTTTCTTGAAAAGTCAGGTACTAAATTTGTTGGCGCGGTGAGACTTGGGGTCTGGGGTAAGTTTTCTTTGCGTTTTGGGTCATTTGGAACACAACTGTACCATTCGTTCATTTTCACCTTTCCTTATATATATATAGCTTTATATTCCGGTAAGGTGAGATCCAAAATCCACAAAACCCGGAAAGGTGAGCTCCGTTTTGGGAAAGGTGAGATCCGATCCGGATCTCACCTTTCCTCACGTGTATATCAAGTTTTTAGGTATCAGGATACCACCAGTAATGCAATGCCCAATTTTGTCCCGGATCTCATCTTTCCACTTTTTCCATCGATTTATACACTTTCAGTTCATACCTCCGCGCTGTAGAGCGCGCTGCGCCGTTGTATATCCACATGATAAGTTTACACCAAGGTGAGATCCATATGATCGGCAACATTGCAGATCTCGCCTTTCCTGTATTAATATTTAATGAATTATGAACATATTGTACTAGTTTTGTTTTTAAGTAGGTACTCGCGACTTACATTTACATTTTAAAATCATGAAAATTCGCATGGTGCTTTTTATTTCCACCATCTCCAAAATTTTCATTTCGAAAATTTCAAGTGAACACTGGGGAAAATTGCTGAAAAAAATTCAACATTTTTTTGGAAAACTTTTCTATCTTTTCCTGAGAAAATAGAAGGGAAGATATCCAAACTTGGGGTAAAATTTTGAGTCGAAACAAAAATAAATCGAAATTACATCATAAAAAAATTTTATTTGAAATTTCTAAATCACTCATCGTCCAGAAAAATATGAAAAATTGACCTAATCAACGGAAAAACTGAAATTTGGTGTATCCCCAATTTCGGACCTCCCGAATTGATTGGAAGCAGTTTCAAGACGTTTCCAAGCCTTTGAAATGTTCTGAAATTTTCCGGCGCTCGAGAAAATTCCATAAAAACGGACAATTATATGCACTTCAACACCGAAAATTTTAATTACCCACATTAGCGACCTATTTGATCGATTGAAGTAAAATTTTCCAAAATTTGAACTTTGAGCTGAAGTTTAGAGTTTTTTGACAAAAAATTTTCCCGAAAATTATTTAAAAATACATCCTCTGTGCGCGTGACGAGGTGAAAAGCTGAAAATTGGTAGATACCCTGTTCTCAGCTTCTTACCTTAATCGGAAAAGGTTTTAAAATATTTCGGACCCTCCAAGAAACTTTGGAATTTCCTAGCCTTGGAGAAAAGCTCACAAAAAAAGCCCATGAACTTTACCATCTTTCAATCTTCTCAAATTATTAATACTGGTGACCTACTTGATGGACTGAAGCAAACATTTTCAAAATTTCTAACTTTGAGATGAAGTTTGAGTTTTTTGGCGGAAAATTTTCTCGAAAATTATTTAAAAATACGTCCGCGGCGCATGTGACGAGGTAAAAAGCGGAAAATTGGTAGATACCCTGTTCTCAGCCGCTTACCTCAGTTGAACCCTCCAAAAGTTTTTGAGATTTTCTAGCCTTAAAGAAAAGCTTACAAAAAGAGCTCATATGGACTTTGAAACTTTCAATCGTCGCAAATTATCCATTTTGGTCACCTATTTGATCGACTGAACCCAAATTTTCCAAAATTTGTAACTTTGAGTGAAAGTTTGAATTTTTTGGTAGAAAATATTCTAGAAAAAATTTTAAAAATATGTCCACAGCCCATGCGACGAAGTAAAAATCTGAAAATTGGTTGATACCCTGTTCTCAGCCTCATTCAATCAATTGGAAACAGTTTCAAGATGTTTCGTAGCCTACAGAAAATTTTGGAATTTCCCAGCCCTGAGAAAAAGCTTATAAAAGGAGCCCATATGAACTTCAGCATCCGTAATCATCGCGAATTACCATAGGCGTGACTGGACATTCTGAGTAGAGTGTGCCAAAACTTTGGGCCCTCCAATAAAATAAAAAATAATATCTATGTCCAAAAAATTTTATCAAGAAATCAGGAGTCTTCTTCGTATCGTAAAAACAAAGTTTCAAATTTAATTAGGAAGGTATACCTACTTCAAAGGATAATTTTTATGGGCTTTTCTCTAGCGTTGGAAAATTTCAAAATTTTCTGGAGGCCCCGAAACGTCTTGAAACCGTTCCCAATCGATCCGAGAGGCCAAAAATAGGGCATATATATCTACCAAATTTTTAGATAAAATTTTCATCTTCTGCAGGGCGATGAGCTAATTTTAAAATTTCAAAAATTATCTTAAATTCAAGAAATGAACTTCAGCTCTAGAAATTTTAGATATTCCAATTCTTAAGTAAAATTTTGAGCCCAAACAAAAATAAATCGAAAATAGTATATCATAAAAGAACCCCATATGAAAAATTTCAGATGCTGAAATTTATTTCTCATACCTATGCAAAATTTCATAATGCTGAAATTCATCTTTAAAATTTTGGCGAATTTTTGAATTAAAAATTTAGCAAGTGATTTTTTATTGAAAAAGGTAACTTGAGGGCTTTTTTCACAACATGACAGAAAATATCCCATTAGAAGAATGTAAATTAGTGCATTCAACGTTATTTAAATTCTCAGAGATTACGTACTCGATATTGGATGATTTTTCCATAACTTACGATGACTTTGCAAAAACTGGGAAATTATTCAATACTTCGCATAATTTTCCAAAAGTAGAGCAACTTTTTTCCACAGCCTGAACGATTTTTCAAAAAAATTTTAATGTAGTAGGAAGGTATATAGTCTACAGTCCAGACCCCGAAAAGTGTTCAATGGGTCTGCTTTTTTGGGGAACAAAAAAATCAGTTGGTTTTTTGTTGGTATGGATGGGGTATTCACGAAAATGAGCATTTTCGATTTTTGCCGGGTCACTATAGGGGGCTGGAGCCTAAAAACCCCCATTTTTTCAAGTAGGCCGGGAACAAAAATTGTTTTTTCCATTTTGTAGCACATGCTCCCCCGAGTCCGAATATGTGTTTCATTTCCTTGGGCATGGTCACAATGGTTCCCTAGGGCCCCCAAAGTGCGATTTTTGGTGAAATTTGGCCATTTTTGAAAGTAAAATGATTGTGTAGACGTCATAAAGCTCGCGGAACAAGAAAAAACCACCTTCATGGGAACATGAACTCAATCTGAACCGATTGAGCCTAAATTTTTGGAAAACGGCTGGCACAATGAGCCGCAGGCGAATTTTAAAGATGCGCCCCTCAGCGATTTCTCAAAAAAATAAACAGCTACAAAATTTTTACAAAATGGCTATGCACGCGTGTAACATATCAAAATGGGGTAAAATTTCGCAAAAAATCCGAAAATGCCAATATCGTACTTTCAATTCTGTTTTTTGATGAAATTTTTGATGTCGCTTGGTCGCTTTTAACTTAACACGGTTCATTTTACTTTCAAAAATGGCCAAATTTCACCAAAAATCGCACTTTGGGGGCCCTAGGGAACCATTGTGACCATGCCCAAGGAAATGAAACACATATTCGGACTCGGGGGAGCATGTGCTACAAAATGGAAAAAACAATTTTTGTTCCCGGCCTACTTGAAAAAATGGGGGTTTTTAGGCTCCAGCCCCCTATAGTGACCCGGCAAAAATCGAAAATGCTCATTTTCGTGAATACCCCATCCATACCAACAAAAAACCAACTGATTTTTTTGTTCCTCAAAAAAGCATAGCATATTCACTTTCCTGAGCACTTTTCTGCGTCTGGACTGTAGACTAATAAAAATCATCGCATTAATTTTTTGAGCTTTCCAGGATGGAATGAATTTTTATCCCAAATTCATTTCCTTGAATTTTTAAACTTTTTTGGCTGGGATGAATTTTGTGATCCACTTCAAATTCATTCCTCGATTTTTTCGAACTGTTGAGGCTGTGATAAAATTTGAGATGAATTTTCAACCCAAAAGGACAATTTTCAAAAAAATAAAGATTTTTTACAAATCAGGAAACTTATGAAATTTCCATAATATCATAATAAATTGTAAGGTTTTCCAAAGAAAAAGAGAATAATTTCTCAAGAATTGGACTGTAGGTGAGTTTATTTCCGATGAAATACTCATATGAAAGAATGGGCGAATAGATTCCCATTTTTTCGGGGCATGTACGAGTTGAATCCCACTTTTTCTCAAAAATTTCTTTCCATTCTGAATTTTTTTCTAATTTCAATTCCTATTTTCTTAAAATTATTTTCAACTCTTAATTTTTTTCACAATTATTTCCAACACCAGGATTTTTTCAGCCCAAACTTTTTTCGAATTTTTTCATGTTTAATTTAAATGTACTTTTCTGAATTTTTTTCAAAATAGTTTTCAGCACCTATTGAAAATTTTCTTGAAAAAAGAATATTGCTACCAGGACACATTTGGGAATTTTACCAAAAAAATTGTCCCTGGAGAGAAAAAAAATCGAAAAATCTGGGAAAAGTAGAGTGTGCCCAGGCACACCCGGCACACCCGGCACACCTGGCAGTCACGCCTATGCGAATTACCCATATTTGTGACCTGTTTGAATGATTGAAGCAGAATTTCTCAAATTTCATAACAGAGTCATATGTGCTAAAAAGTTTATGGACCAATCTTTTGTGCTTTTGTACCTACTTATACCTTATTTCTAATCAAAAAATGAAACTCACAAGGGAGCTACCCGAAGTCGGACACGCGGAATTAAAATTTTTTTCACAGGCTTGTAGAGCATCACCAAATACTTCCACAACCAAAATTTCAGCCCCTAAAGTTGATATGGGAGGGAGCTATGAAAGTTTGAATTTCGAGAAATCGCCTAATACACCGAAAAATTACAAAAATCGAAATAACTCGCGTTCATATGGCGTTTAGGAGATGGATATTTTATACCACGAACTGCCCTTGGTGTAGGCCATCTGAAGACGAGATAGTCGCCTAGGTTCGCGTGTAACATCAGGGGTGGGGGGATTTTCACTCATACATTGGTCGTTATTACAATTTTTCTACATCACGCATTAAAAGGTATGAGTGACCCCCCCCCCCCCCGATGTTAAACTCGAATCTCGGTGACTATCCCATCTTCAGATGGCCTTCCTGGTATAAAATCCATCTCCTAAACGCCAAAAGAACGCGAGTTACGTATTTAGATTTTTGTAATTTTTCGGTGTACCTATTAGGCGATTTTTCGAAATTCAACCCCCATAGCTCCCCCCTATATCAACTTTAGGGGCTGAAATTTTGGTTGTGGAAGTATTTGGTGATGCTCTACAAGCCTGTGAAAAAAATTTTCATTCCGCGTGTCCGACTTCGGGTAGCTCCCTTGTCAGAAAATTAAAAAAACACGTGGGTACCTATTTTTATACTTTACTCGATAAAACAGAAAAAATTTGAATTAATTTTGCATTTGGGTTTGAAATAATTCCAACAAAAGATTCTGAGCTGTCAAAAACCTTTTCAAAATTGAAGGTTTGGCAATCATATTGGGTAAATTTTTTTTCAAAAAGTTCATAGAACTTCAGAATATTGTTCACAATTACGAAAAAGGAATAATGGTGAAGCAGTCATGAATTTTTTCCAGATGAAATAAAAAATTGTGAGCTAATGTCGTAACGTCGAATGCATTCAAATTTTTCTATTTTGTGAAGTATTTCCCCAATTTTTAAGGTATCCTAACTCATAGCAAAATTTTGAGCCGACACAAAAGTAATTCAAAATTTTGCAATTTTCTAGTTTGGAAGAAAAGCTCATAAAATGGTCTACATTAACATTAGCATCTAAAAACACAAATTAACTATACTGATGTAGAAAATGACATCCTAAAACTGAGATCACTTTATTTTTAAATCAGTAAGTATTTTAATTTAGTAGGAAGGTATAAAAATCATCGCATTAATTTTTAGAGCTTTCCAGGATGGAATGAATTTGGAATGAATTTTTATCCCAAATTCATTTCCTTGATTTTTTAAACTTTTTTGGCTGGAATGAATTTTGTGATCCACTTCGAATTCATTCCTCGATTTTTTCGAACAGTTGAGGCTGGGATTAAATTTCAGATGAATTTTCACCCCAAAAATTATTACGCAAATGTTTCCAAGCTTCTGAGACCAGGTTAAATTTTGGGAAGAATTTTTACCCCTCAAAAATCATTACAAGATTTTTCCAAACTTTTTAAGCTGGGATGAATTTTCATCCCAAGATTTTTTCCAACTTCTGAGCCTGAGATGAATTTTGTGATGAATTCTCATCCTACATACTTGAATCATCACACGATTTGTTCAAGTTTTCCAGGCTGGGATAAAGTTGGGATAGCTTTTCACATCGAATTGTTCATCCCATGATTAAAATTCAAGATAAGTTTTTACCCCAAAAATTATTACCTGCGTAATGTTTCCACGCTTCGGAGACCGATATAAATTTTGGAAAAAAAATTTTCCCCTCAAAAATCATTACAAGATTTTTCCAAACTTTTTAGGCTGAAATGAATTTTGGGATGCGTTTTCATCTCTCAAAAATCATCCCACGAATTTTTAGAGTATTTCAGACTGGGATGAATTTGGGATGATTTTTCACCACAAGATTTTTTTTCAACCTCTAAGCCTGGGATGAATTTTGTGATGAATTGTCATCCTACATAAATCTTCAGACGATTTGTTCAAGTTTTCCAGGCTGGGATCAAGTTGGGATAGCTTTTCACATCAAATTGTTCATCCCATGATTTTTTCGAGCTTTACCTCTTATAAAATCAGTATCTACACGATGTTTTCAAGTTTTCTAGGCTGGGATAAATTTCGGGATGAATTTTCATCCCAAATCAGTGGCGTAGCCAGGATTTTGTCGGGGGGGGGGGCAAGAACGAGTTTTTATGTCAAATTTTCTGTGGGCGTTTTGAAACATAGCAAGTATATTTTTCATGGCGTATTTTGTAGTGTACGTATAACTGAGTCTGAGGAAGCGGATGTGTAATAAAAAGACTGTAACACAAAGATTTATAGGATTTTTGGAACAAACACTTTATACTGTCTAAATCTGAATTAGCCAATTTTTGTAAAATTCCAACTTTTTGATTCTGTGAAATAAATTTATTTGAAAATCAGTGATTTTTCACTGATATTTTATTTAGCTAAAATTACTGAATTTTTTGACAAATTGGAAATTGATTAAGAAATCAGTAAGTTTTAACTAAAATACCAGTGAAAATTACCAAATTTCGATGAAAATTATTTCACTAATCTGAAGAAGGAAAATCTCATCAAATTTGATTGATTAAAATCGAAAGGATGGTACTGTGTCAAAAAATAAAGACAGTAAAATACTGCCGAAACGAAGCGAGGGCGAATTTTTTTTGGAAAAATCATGTTTGAAAAAAAAGGCCATGGGGCCATGGGGGGGGGGCGATCGCCCCAGTCGCCCCCCTTGGCTACGCCACTGTCCCAAATCCATACCACGACTTTTTCAATTTCTGAGGCTGGAATTAAGTTTGGAATGAATTTTCATCCCCCATGAATCATTACACGATTTTTTCGAACTTCTGAGGCTAGGAAGGATTGTGTGAAGAATTTCCATCCCTCAAAAATCATCCCATCAAAATAAATCAAGCGTTAACACATCAAAAAAGAACCTCCATATCCTAACTTTTAGGTCCTGAAGTTCATTTTTCAAATTTTTGTGAATTTTTGAAATGCATAAATTTTAAAACTATCTCATCGCTCTGCAAAATATGAAAATTTGATCCAAGTACCTAATGAAAGAAGTTAAAATTTGACGTATTCCTATTTCTTGACCTCCTGAATGCAATAGAAATGGTTTTGATACGTTTCGGCGTCTCCAGAAATTTTTGAGGTTGGCCATTTTTGATCAATTAAAGCATAATTCTCTTAAATTCTTAGCTTTGAGCTCAAGTCCATATTTTTTGACAAAAATTTCTCATGGAAAAAATTTAAAAACACGCCTACAGTGCACCCATTTAGATGAAAAACTGAACGTAGATAAATACCATCTTTTTACCCTCCCAAATCAATAATTGGAAGCGGTTTCAAGACGTTTTGAAAATTGTCCATATCAACTTCAGCATCCATAATTGCTCATTACTCATATTGGTGACTATTTAATTGATTAGAGCACAATTTATTTTCTGACATGTGTAACTCAGTTGAGTTCAGATTTACATTGTCTAACAGAAAATGTTCTGGGGAAAAAAGCTGCTAGGTAGTAGATGTCTTATTTACGATCTCTTTGGTTAATTGAATTTTAGAGCCTCCAAAAATTTTGAAAGCATCGAGCTATCCATAGGGTGAATAATTCAAAAAAATTGATTTTGGGTTTTCAAACAATATGGATTTAGATACCTCGCTCAATAATTTTGAAAACTTCCATTTTCAGTCAGAACTTCCCATTCCTTAGCGCTGTATTTTCAGGTTTGGGGCCAAACAAAAATATCCAGAAGTGATTTCGAGAGCTTAAAAACAAAGGGATCCGGAGGGCCCCTAAGAATGACTTTTTTGGAGCCAAAAGCACTTATAAAAAAATTTCGGAGTTGGAGCCAGAGAAAGGGAGGCCTCTCCGGATGCCTGGGACGACCAAAAATCCAGTGCGAAGCTGGTGGAAGGAGGGTCCCTTCCAAACAATTTTTTTGGAGCCGGAGCAATTTTTTTCAAAATCTTGAAGCTAGAGCCGGAGTGATGAGACCCCAAATCCTTCTCCCTCATTTGTGATTAAAATTTTTTGAATAACTATTTCTTTGAACTCTCGTCTCATACGTTTGTTTATCAAATTAACTTCCTTGGAGATGGAAATAAATGACGATTTGATCCTATTCTCTAATTTCAAATCAGTAAAAAGTCACTAAAAAAAAATCGTAATTGCAGCACAAGAAATAACCAAGGAAATCCTATTTTTTTTAGCGGATTTTCGCTGATTTTCCAGAAAATTTTGGACATTTCACTAATTTTTTAGTGAATTTTCACCAGTATGTCTAATTACAATTTTTTGTATTTTTAAAATTCAAAACAAAATTCTAAATACTTACCTAAAAAAAATAATGTTTTTTTTTGTTGAAAAAATACCTACATACCTAAATTTCACTCTGATTAAAAATCATAGAAAGACTCATTATCGGGGAGAAAGTGTCCCTTTGTTCGCTCATTTAATTGTGGCACATAGTCATGCTTCAATACTTTAAAATCTCGCGGAACACAAAACAAACCCAATACGAGACAAAAATAGCACCTTATTTCTGACAACACCGCTGGATCTCACCTTGACTCATATTACATTTGTATATCTGTATAAGATCTCATCTTTCCGTTTTTTATCAACGGATCTCACCTTTCCAGGATTTTTGTTCAAAAAAAAAGGTTAAAATTTTTTACCCCTCTATGGTCCCCGTGATTTAACAGCAGAAAAATAACTATTACCTTTCCTATATACTTCAGAATATGCAACTCCAAAGGTGGATCTCAGGTTACCCAAATTTCTATCGGATCTCACCTTGATAGATTTGTGTGTATATATATATATATATATATACAGGCATGCTGCAGCCTTACGAGACCCGTTTTGGATATCTCGCTATCCTTATTAGGCCCGTTTTTACCTTGCGAGGCCCGAAATCGGGTCTCGCAACGTCATGCCATATAAAGTGGTTTTTCATGATGTATGCATACTCAGGAGTCTGTAGGCAGAGGGTCTCGCAAGGTCGTTTGTATATCTTTGTATATAATTTACCTCGCCTCTCTGCACACAGCAACATTTGGAAACTTCAACCATGCGCCATTCAAATACGAATCAAGCTAAAGGGATGGCGCTTGCACTGTGAAATTCGTCTCATTTTCTATTATTTTTTCCGCTCCACACTTCGGCGGTATTACCCGACCCTTCATTTATGCCGATTTTTAAAGTTTCGGGCCTCACAGTGCCTGTATTATCTCCTTTTGCAAAACGGGTCTCGCAAGGTTAGTATGATCCATATACATATATATTTATGTATGAAATTTGTGGTCGATTAAACTCCTAAACTGTGAGGTTTGAGAAAAATTTGAAAACGTCGCGCTGTTGGGGCATTGCTGAACCTGTGAGATTTTAAGTTTTATCGAAATCGGTTGAAACGTTTTTGAGAAAAATCAATTTTTGTGATTTTTTTATGAATTTCATGTGAAAATAGCGTTGCCTAGAAGCGATTCTTGTCCGAAAAAAGGCCTTCAGGGTGTCCAAAAGAATATAATGAAAATGCATGGCAAAAATTATTCAACCAACTTAATTGAAAAATTTTAAATCTGGTGTCAGTTCTGGTCTATTATCATTCGAATGTACATGATAGTAGAAAGGATCCATTCAAGATGAGCTTCTTCAGGTTACGAATTCATCATTTCCGGTTCCCATCAACTTTGAAAAAAAAGAGGTCTTCAGGGTGTCCGCAAAAAATTATAGGTAAAATGCCTAGAAAAAATTTCCTCATCAACTTAGTTAAAAAATTTTAAATCTGGCGTCATTCCTAGTCTATTACCATTCGAATGTACATGATGGTAGAAATACAAAAACCCCTCGATAATTATGATCTTCTTTAGATGATGAATTCATTGTTTATGGTTTCCATCAACGTTGGAAAAAAAGAGGTCTTCAGGGTGTCCGAAAAAATTTACAATAAAAATGCATAGCAAAAATTCACTAAGGGCTGGTTTATCAATAGTCAGTTAAGGAAAATTAACCGACGGTTAAACGCCAACTACCGCTCAAAAGCCAATCAGAATCGTCGATCCGTTGGTTAAAATCCTCAGTTAAAATTAACTGACTATTGATAAACCGGCCCTAATCAACTTGATCGAAAAATTTAAAGTCTGGCGTCATTCGAATGTATATAGTCGTAGAACAACAGGACACGCTCCACTATGAACTTCTTTAGGCGACGAATTCATCATTTCCTGAATTCTACTCCTTTCCTTCCCATTGTTCGATTTTTAAAATTTTTTATTTTATTTTATTGTAAAATGATTTTTCGGTTTATGCTCCTCCTTCACCAAACCAGCTACGTTACTTTTGGACTTTGAAACATGGAGTTGAAAATTTATGCAGATTGCTCATAAAAAAAAAATTGTTCAAGTCTTAAATGTTTTGTTTTTTTACAGTTCTTTGGAATTAACTGTCAATTTAGAATATTCAAAAACGGAATCGGCAAGAAATCGACTAAATTTTGAATTAGAATATGGGCTCAGTTTTTCATCGGATCCCAATGAATTTCCTATCACCTCTCCTCCCCCCGCCCCCCGCCGATGAGGTGAAAATTTAAAAAAAATGAAAAATAACGTGTAACGTGTCGTTTGTTGGGTTTTTGAGGGAACTGAGTTCGAAAATATGCTCAGTTTTTTATCCGATTCTTCTGAGCCGCCTCCCCCCCCCCCATCGTCTCCCTAAAACTAGGAAATTACTTGGATTTAGGTTAATTTTGTATTCAGTCATTTTCATTGTATCAAAATGAACCCCTACAAATAGCTATTGATGACAAAGATGATTTTTTAGTAAGATAATACATTTTGATGAAAAAATTCATGCATAAAAACACGAGAAAAGTCGGTTACCTCACGGTTTAGGCGTGAGAATTTTTTCAATTATTTTTGGCATAATAATTTTTTGATATTTTTTTTAGTGATTTATTTGGTGTTTTTTTGTAATTTTCAGTGATTTTTTTGGCAAATTTTTATGATTTTTGATAATTTTTTGATAGGTTTTTTGTCTTTTTGGGAACTTCTGATGATTTTTGTTTTTTTTTGTCTTTTTTTGATGTTTTTTGACTGTGTCATTTTTTTCAAAGTTCTATTCATAAATACTCTTACATCATTTGAGGTTTCTCTTCCCCCTCCATAGCTCTACTTTTTGGATTTTCCCAACAATCATGAAAAATAACTTACTCATTTATACTTCTTATTCTGGAGATGAAAATTCTATCTTTCACTTACCTGAAACAAAAAAATATAAAATGATTCATTAGTGTTGATATAATAGAATTTTACCTTTTTTATTGTACGTCAGTTAGAATTTTTCTAATCTTGTTGGAGAAGCAAATCTGACTTTTTTGAACATTTAGAATATTGAAAAAAAAAATTTGTAAGGGCAAGTCATAAAAAATAGGTTCTACGAGCAAGTAGCGCTATAAATGTTTACAGTTTCATAGTTTGATTTACTTATTTTGGAAAATAAGATAAGTGATTCAAAAATCCTAAAAATTATCAAGCAAACTTCAGAATTCCTTGAATCTAAAAATTCATTAATCAGATCAGTTTACGATAAATTGAATGGTAAGAAAAATATAATAAATAATTTAGAAATGCATCAAAAAATCTTAAAGAAAGAGATGAAGTGAGGAAGAATTACAGTTGTTTCACTTTGAAGAACAAAGGTAGAAGTTTTGAATGCATGCGAGAGATAAGTTGTGTTCATGTGAGAGACTCAACCTGTTTTCTCAGAGTCAGAATTAAAGAATCAAGTTTCAATAAAATAAAACATAAAAAAATTCCATGAAAGTATGGTAAAAAGTAATAAGTAATTTATTGTATTACTATTTACTTCCTCCTTCTTTTCAAATTTGAATTAGGAATGCACTGAAGTCTACATTATTGGAGGGGGGAGGGGGGATTTGAACAATTGATACGAAAATTTTTCCAACTTTTTCAACTCAAGTATAATTTTCTTAGAAATAAGTCATTACTTTTCCAAATTTCCTCAGCCGAACTTAATTTTACCACAGAGTATGATTTTACGAATAAAAAAATACTATTCTTTCCCGGGAGGGGGGCAGCTCGCAGGAAGGAATTGATTATTAAATTACGTGTAGCTAAAAAATGTTCAATTTTGCTATGTTGAACACAAAAAATTACAAGATGTGTAAAAAAATTAATTTTGAAAATATGTATTTAGATTCAACACTTTTTTAAATACAAATGATTCATTTAATCGTGAAAATTGAAACTGAATATGATATTTCGAAAATCGAATTGATTTTTTTCAATTTTTTCCAACTTTGTGAGTATGTCAGAACGAATTGAGTATCTAAATTGAAAAAAAATTATAGGGTAATATATCAAAAATCATAATTTTTTGTTATAAAATTTTCGGTTTTCGATTTTGGTTTCTCAGTGAAATAGAAATTAATTTCCTTTCACTTTTATTTCAGGCATTTTACTTCCCAAAAATGATGGAACTATACTTTACGTCAGAAAGATTGGACTTGAATCAGAAAATTTACAAAATTAATGACAATTTTTTAAGCAGAAATTTTTTAAAAATTCCCATTTTGAGTTGGAAAAGGTTCACTTATTAGGTTGAAAATATTCTCTATTTTTAGCCCACTTTCTATAGCATTAATCTTGAATCGTTCTCGAAGAGATCTTTGAATACGCTTGATTCATTTGAATTTTTGGGATGAATATCAAACTTGAGGTTAATCAACGTCATTTACATAATTTTAAATCTTAATAGGTACCACTGAAAATATGAGTTGATCATCTACTCGAATAGTACTGAGATGAGGGGGGATTCGTACCTAGAATTTCGAACCCACGAAATCAAAATTTCTCAACTTACAAAACCACTCGGAAATCCCTGGAAATTCCAACCCATCCCTGCTTATTAATCGTACACAACGTTTCAAAAATACCTTCCAACTTTCGGTTTCATTTAGATAATGGATATCCTGTGTTTTTCATCAAATTCTCCCACACCTCCGCCAATACCACTCTGTAAACTTTTACAAAACCAACCATACCTGGCTCGATTACCACGATTCGTTCGCGTTCTCCGAAATAAACCCATTAAATTTTTTCACTTTCGTTACAGAAAAAAAGACCTCGAAAATCAAAAACACCCATTTCCGACATTTTGTTACCGGAATTTTTTCCGACGTGTTTCCGCTCAAGTATGCATATTTTGTAAAAATTAATTTATACGAGATAATTCCCGCGAATACGACGAACGACGAAGTAGAGTGGAGGATTTTAAACGATGTAAATAGACGTCGTCGTCGTCATGCGAACACGCGATATAACTTTTGTGTCGTAAAGCTTTTTTTTCAACTCCTTCCCTCTTCATCTGCTTTAACTCTGTTTTTTTTACGCCATGTCATTACATATTTTTCCTCGTTTGTGTGGAAAAAAGAGTCGAGTCGGTTGGGAAAAATGGTATATATGCATTTTCTCTTATATTTATTTAGTCTTACCATGGAATACGGGCACTACACGCACGTAATTCCGAAATATTACGAGGTAAAAAATTTAAAATAAAACGTTCGTGTTTGCACGCAGTTGACGAATGCAATACTCTTGTGGAAAGTTATAATGGTTAAAAAATGCATATACCTGTGTTGTGAATTGTGGGTGAGACTCATGATCCCTAAAGCGAGTTAGGTAGGTATAAGTGGAATATATACCTATCTCGAATCACTGGGGGACTAACTAGGTGAATTTTCCAGCTCGAGAAAAAAACACTTTTCAGGCCCGTAATCAGGATGGTTTGGAAGGAGGGGGAGGGGGGGAGCAAATGAGATCCCAGATGGGACAATAAAAAATGAGACAAATTAAATGATACCCCTCATTTCACAAAAAATTTACATTCATCTTTCAAGCTACAAGAATATTTTTTTTTACAAAATTCATATTACTCAATCGAAATCTTCAAAATCAAAGTAAAATTTCCTTGATCATTAAGAAAATTTTTTAATGAAATTTTTCAACAAATTTTAGTAGGAATACTGCTAAGAAACTTTTCAAAAAAAAAAATTTAATTTATTCGCGAATTTTTTGAAAATTTCATCAAAAATTATATTACACGGTCAAAAAAACTTTTGATTCGCAATTTTTCAACCAGCTTGTAAAGGGCAAAAAGTGTATCCAATTTCAAAGTCACTTGTGCATGGAGTGTAGAAACTCAAATCGCATTTTTTAAAAGGGTGACCTATGTTTCCAGCAGGTGGTACTGGTACTATCCAAAAGTTTATAAAACTGTGAGTGATTTTTTTTAAATGATAAAACTTTGAGGTCTCCTAATTCCTAATTTTTTTTTCTCGGAGCAAGAAGAAAAGAGGGATCGAAAATTTTTGAGAAAGCCTCAAAAGGTACTCAAAGTACACTATCTTATCAATTTTCGTCAAAATTCAAGATCATTTTTTTTTCATCCACCCTAATTAATATTTTTTACATTCAAAGAACCGAACAGGATTTTTGATCCATTTTCCAATTTTTAACTTTTTTTTTGCAAAGATGGAAAATTTAAAAAAATTATAAGGTCATAGTAGGAATAGTACTTATTGCTGCCCACAATCACGTTATGCTGGTTCAGAATTTGATAAATTTTACAGTCTTATTCATTTTTTTTATTTTTTAAATGTGAGTTTAAGAAAAACAATTGAAATATCGCCCAACCTGGATCAAAATTGTAAAAATTCATCTCAAAAGTGTTTAGAATAACTTATGAAAACTATCGAGAATTTGTCAAGATTTCTAAAAATTCTAACGTTTTAAATAAGATTTTCACAAACTTGGTATTTTAATGAGAAATTCAAAGAATTTAAAGTGAGTAGAATTTTCATAATTGTCAACATTTTGAATGGAAATTAATTCTGATTGAAATTTTGAGCGTATGGAATCAGATGATCAAATGGAAGGATGCTATAGAGGCAGCATTTCCATATTTTGGTTTTTTACCAGGGCTTAAAACCTTCTCAGATTCAATTGGTGGTTGTAGTTGTGGTTTTTGAAATCAAATGGTTTTTGGTTATGGTTTTTGAATGGGTTTTCAATTGATTGTCTGAAATGGTTTTACGTGGTTTTGAAATTTCAATTCTTTTTTTTTTTTTGGTTTCAGTTTTTATACGGTTTTGACATTTTTTTTAACCAAACATGTTATGGTTTTGGGTTTTGGTTTCTCTTTTGTAATTTCATTGTTGTGGTGGTTGTGGTTTTCAATAATTGAAACCATTTCAATTTTTAATTGATTGTTGTTGTGGTTGTGTTTTTTTTTTAAATTCAATTTTGAACATTTTTTGTATGTGCTCAGATGCTCAGCTTAGAATCAACTAAAATGAAATGAAATACAATAGGCGAAACTTTTTCACAGCAGCCACAGCACAAAATAATCTGATTATTTTTTCAAGAAAGCAAATCTATGTAATATTTTTGGAAAATGAAAACAAATTATTCAAATAAATAGCCAATAGGTCAATCATTTTTCAATTCTTTATTAAAAATTTTCTAATTCGGGTTTTAGAGACCACAATTTAATTTTTTTTGCTAAAATTGTATGTTTTTTGAAAGAATTTTTCAAAGCAAAAAATTGAATGAGATCTTGATTCGAGTTTTTTTTGTTACTGTTTCATCTAAAAATGCAAGTCGCTTTCTTCAGATAAAAAAAAAAAATTAAAACCGAAACCAATAACAACCGATTTGGTTTTGGTTACATTCCAAATACACTGAAACGGTTGTTTTTGTGGTGGTATTCCTTAAAAAACAACAGATGTTTTGGTTGTAGTTTTGGTGATTTTAAAAATGTTCAGTGGAAATGGTTTTTTTATTACTGGTTTTCATTTCGTTTTTTTTCAATCGTTTTGTTGTGTTTTTTTTTTTGGTGATTTTACACAAAATTTTTGAAACAGTTTCAATTGGTTGTGATTAACCAATTAAAATTTCCAAAAAAATCCGGTTGAGGTGGTTTTTATTGGTTGTGGTTTAAAAGGTTTTAAGCCCTGTTTTTTACGTAAGATTTTCAACAAACTTTTCCAGGGGAGCAAATGACTGCTCCAGCCCCCCCCCCCCCCGTAGCTACGAGCCTGATACTTTTAATGAAGTTTCCACTGAGTCGACGATAAAGACGGTAGTGATGGTATCGCGTAAATTTCCGAAGAAATTGGTGGAATTTCTTTGGTATAGTGATCGGTGTACTTTACCATTTTGCTCCGGGGCGATTACACTAGCAGCTTAATTAAAGGGCGCCCGCGTCTCGTTTTGTTCCTTTGGGTGATAACATTTTTCATTCTAACACCTACTTCGTATTACCAACGCCTACTCGTATAAAGTTTTTCTGTATAATTAGCCCGTATCAAAAGCACCGTTCCGCTATCTTTCATTTCCATAATAAGTTTTTGACTGATTGTCCATCCTACGGTGCATTTATACGATATAGAGTTGTCTGGCTGGACAAGATTTTGTAGTTTTTTTTAATATTTTTGATTACTCGTGTCAAAATATATCCGAATTTTGTATTAATTGAGCCCGACTTCGTATTGGGCGGTGTTTTTTAATTATCGAGGAGGGTAGGTGAAGAGGGTCCAGAATGGGGAATAATTCTACTCTTCAATTACTCGATTAAATTTATATAATCAAATTGATTCAGCGAGGTAAAAGTAGCCCCTCTGTTTTCGTATAAATTACATATTTATTAAACCATAAAAACGTATAAAATTATACTTTTTATTATTATTCGACCTTCTTGGTAATTTTGGGTTTAGATCGACGATACATATAATGAAGGGAATAGAGTTCGAGAAGAAATAATAAGAGGAGGAGGCAAAGGAAAAAAAACACTGTGTAGCATTTACATGTACGATAATGGCCCCATTAAAGAAACTTAACACGAAAAAACACCATATAAAGAATGGACAAAACATCTGCTTTATCTTTATATATGGTTCAAGCTGGCTAAACGTACTTATAAAAAAACTCTTATACCTACTAATCTGGCATTAAGTAAATTCGTTCAATTTATCATATTTGTTGCTATATGTACAGGTTATTCAATCCTCACCGCGGCGAGATCGCCCACCTCGGCCTCGAGAGTGCATCGTAAATGTCGAAATTATGAAATTCTAGACGAATTTAAATAAGCCCCGGCACTTTATCGGTTTCGGTTTTAAATCGTCGATAAAACGAGTGATCGCAGGTTGATGTGCGAATATCGATGGTAAAGAAGGAAGTTGTGAGTCATGCAGAGTGCAAATTGCCGAAGTATGGGATTGAATTTTGGGATTATGCATGTGATGAGATTTACTAGCTGGGTACGAGTTTGGTGTGTTATTATCGTGTAAATAGATTACGTCTTTATTTTATTGCGAAGTAATGGTGTAAATGATGACAAGTGGCGGTGTAAATATGCGATTTTATATGGTCCGGGAGGCCGGTGTAGGCGGCGAATTTGTCCGAAAAGCGTGGTGTACCGGTTTCGGATGCTAAGTGGAGTGGATCGAATGTTCGAATGGATTTGAGAAGTGTAGATATGTGATGAGGTGAAATATTATTATTTATGGATTTGGGTTGGTCTGAAGATATGTACATATGTGTTCAGGATTGAATTTTATCTGAAATATAAGAGTTTTTTATTTAGATTTTGAAAAAAATTCGTGCATGGATTGATTTTAAAATATTTGTATGAAATTTTGCGAAATGGAATTGAAAAAATTGATGTTTGCCAATTGAGCCAAAACTTGGCTCGCATAAAGAATATGTTACTCACACCTCAAAACCAAATTTTGAAATCGGAGGCTTTTGCGAGGAAAATGCATCAGGGATGAAATTCAAAAATTCTTCGAACAACTAAATCTTTTTTGTTTGACTCATGCGAATCTTCAGGTATCTCGCAACTCGATTTCTTTCCAAGTCCATATTATTTGCAATTTTTTTTCAACTCTTGAAAATTTCCATTTTTTTTCAAATTTTTGATTCCAATCCCTAAGAAGTTTTTTTCAACTTGGAAATTTTTTTGAATTTTTTTTTTCAACTATGAACTTTTTTTGAATTTTTCAGCTCCGATAAGTGTTTTAATAAGGGCAAATTGATCTTGAAAAGAGGTGAAAGTGGAAAAAATTTAGAACAAAGGTTTTTTTGCGGGAATGTGTTCAGAAGGGTCCCAGTAGTTACCAAAAAAAAACCAAGAGCCCCAAGTGTGGGGGAAATTTTTTTGGGGGTGAAACACCCCCAAAAATGGGTTTTTCTACATTATTTCAAAATGTATCAATTTTTAATAAAAAATAACCACAGATTTGAAATCTGCGTCAAATTTCCGATCTAATGATACCTAACACAACCCATTTCAAATGAAACATGAGCTCTTGAGGGGGGAATCAAAATTACCCATTTTTGAAAATCTCAGATTTTTCAAATTTAAGAGTTGAAATCTGCACCTAAATTATACTTTATCGTGCCTTAACGACTGTCCACGAGTACGTAAAGGATTACTGTATGTATTTTGACACAATCGCATCCATATGGGGAGGGGGGCGTGCGTTCCCCGGAATTGTGGATCTTTGTCCCCCCCCCCCCAATCAGGTATTTGGCTCATATCTGCTAAAATATGGGTTCTAGAGCAAAAATGGGGTCTATAAAAGTTATTCTACGTCAAAGTTCCTATCAGATGACTTTTGAATGGTATTCAAAAATTCAAGGGGGCTGGAGCTATAGTTGATTAAAGAGAGGGGATTTTCTCCAAAAATCTGATTTTTGGCCAAGTATATCTGCTAAAATATCGATCTCAGTGCAAAAATGAGGTCTACGAAACTTAATCTACGTCAAATTTCCTACCAGATGACTTATGAATGATATGCTCAAACCCAAGGGGGCTGGAGTTACAACTAACGAGTGAGAGGGGGTAGCTCAGCAGCAGATTGCAAATAAACATCGAATGATGATAGAGGGACAAAATTTGGTGTAGTGAAAAAGGATACCATTTCAAATTTTTTTTAGACCGGTAGGTCATCGCGAAACCCTATAGGAGGGGGAGAAGGGGCTCCAAAGAGGGGGTCAGGCCCCCAATTTTCAAAATTGAGCTATAGGCTCATTCATGGTGTCATTTCCATATGATTGAATCCCACTGAGTTCAAGAATGTAATTAATTTTTAAATTCAAGGGACAGAAATTACCAAACTTTCCCTACCTGTGCACTCCTTACTTACCAAAATTATATCACCTTCAAACCGTTTCAAATATCACTCCTATTGAAAATTTACCTTGAAGTTCAGGGCGCGCAATGTTTTTCGAGAATTTCTTCAGATTCAACTCAGAAACTTATCCAACGCATGGGATAATATTTTGGCAATAAAATCGATATATACACGTGATCAAAAATGTTGTATAACTAATTACGGTTTCAAAGTAGTCAAAATTGGGTAAAATGGTAGTCAAAAATGACCTCCTTGCCCCTCCAGAAGTGGTGTATGGGGTGCCTTTTGAGCTGTATTTATCATGTTAGAAATCTTGAAAATTTCGACCGATAAATATTATCTCGTGTATGATTAAATGATCGTTAGTTTTTACAAAAAAAAAATGAAATGTTGGTTCACATTCAGCAACAGAAACTTTAATCCCTTTTCATTCACTGAAGACTAGGGGTATGGGATCTTAAAAAAGGACAATATGAATGGTAATCTATATATCTGTAAATGCCGAAAATCATAATAAAAATTTGGTAGGAATATCAGCACAATATCCTAAGTTGAAAAAAAAAATTCAAAAAAAAATTGGCGAAATGTGAATACCCAAGTTGAGGAATTTTCAATTTGAGGGACTTATCTCCCTGAAATCTTGAAAGTAATGACATTTTTGAACTTAGCGGGATTCAATCATATGGAAATGACACCATGAATGAGCCTATAGCTCAATTTTGAAAATTGGGGGCCTGACCCCCTCTTTGGAGCCCCTTCTCCCCCTCCTATAGGATTTCGCGATGACCTACCGGTCTAAAAAAAATTTGAAATGGTATCCTTTTTCACTACACCAAATTTTGTCCCTCTATCATCATTCGATGTTTATTTGCAATCTGCTGCTGAGCTACCCCCTCTCACTCGTTAGTTGTAACTCCAGCCCCCTTGGGTTTGAGCATATCATTCATAAGTCATCTGGTAGGAAATTTGACGTAGATTAAGTTTCGTAGACCTCATTTTTGCACTGAGATCGATATTTTAGCAGATATACTTGGCCAAAAATCAGATTTTTGGAGAAAATCCCCTCTCTTTAATCAACTATAGCTCCAGCCCCCTTGAATTTTTGAATACCATTCAAAAGTCATCTGATAGGAACTTTGACGTAGAATAACTTTTATAGACCCCATTTTTGCTCTAGAACCCATATTTTAGCAGATATGAGCCAAATACCTGATTGGGGGGGGGGGACAAAGATCCACAATTCCGGGGAACGCACGCCCCCCTCCCCATATGGATGCGATTGTGTCAAAATACATACAGTAATCCTTTACGTACTCGTGGACAGTCGTTAAGGCACGATAAAGTATAATTTAGGTGCAGATTTCAACTCTTAAATTTGAAAAATCTGAGATTTTCAAAAATGGGTAATTTTGATTCCCCCCTCAAGAGCTCATGTTTCATTTGAAATGGGTTGTGTTAGGTATCATTAGATCGGAAATTTGATGCAGATTTCAAATCTGTGGTTATTTTTTATTAAAAATTGATACATTTTGAAATAATGTAGAAAAACCCATTTTTGGGGGTGTTTCACCCCCAAAAAAATTTCCCCCACACTTGGGGCTCTTGGTTTTTTTTTGGTAACTACTGGGACCCTTCTGAACACATTCCCGCAAAAAAACCTTTGTTCTAAATTTTTTCCACTTTTTTGCTAGAATGCCCTTATTATTTTGTATGTTTTTTTTTCATATTTTCAACTCTGAATTTTTTTTCAAAATATTCCTTAATTCTAAAATTTTTTAGGATTGAAAAAGTTCAAAGTTGAAAAAATACGTTGAAAAAATTCGAGTTGAAAAAAATGTAAAGAGAATTAGAATGAAGAAAATTTTGATTTTGAATGAATTTATACTCGAAGTTTAAAAAAAATTAAATTTAGGATTAAAGAATAGAATTTTAGAGTCAAGAGTTGATGAAAAATCTCATTGGAATAGGAAAAATTGTAGAGTTGAGAAAAAAGTTCAGTAAATGGAAGAAAATTGAGAAAAAAAATCTCGTTATGTTGGAAAAATAAACATGTTTCATGGCATCGGCATATTGGAAATGTTACATATTTTTCCAAATTTTCAAAAAGTCAAACAAAATTTCATTGCCTAAATTCGTCAAAAATTTTTCATATTATTTTGTCAAAAATCTCAATAATGATAAAAAATACTACATTTGTATAAAATATTGATGTTTTATTATATTTCGTTACAATAATTCTCCAAAAAAATGTTTCTAGTTTTTTCCAAGTCCAACAAAATATTACCTATTATTTCAGTGGTGTTTAATTTTCTTCAAAATTTTTCCAAATTTCAAAAGTCAAGCAAGATGTCAAATGTCGAGGAATAATGTTTTGCAGAAATTTTTGAAAAAAAGAAATGCTCGGAAAAAATTAGACAAACAACAACATTTCTTATCCAAAGTATTTTTGAAAATTCTTTTTTTTTTCTAAATTGAAGAAACATTTTGGAAATATCTCAAAAGTCCTCAAAAGATAATGTTGAGTTGTTCCGAAACCCATATTAAATTTTCAGAACATTTTATTCAATAATTCTTAAGATATCCCGATCCTAAATTGTTCACTTTTCACTGATAACAAGGTAGAGCATATGGCACCCTTAAGAGCTGAAAACGAATTTCAGTGAATGAGAAAATTTTGAAAAACATTGAAGAATTGAGAAAAAAATTTATTGGAGGTGAAAAAATTGTGGAGTTGGAAAATATTTTGAGAAAAAAAACAGAGTTGAAAAAAACATGAAAAATTCTACTGTTGAGCAAAAAATTTTATTAGAGTTGAAAAAAATTTGAAAATAATAATCATGAACTTGAAAAAAAAATTGAGTTGTATGATAACGGAAGATTTCAAACAGGAAAGATTCAGTCCTTTGCAGCATTTTTTATTTTCGTGCCTAATGCATTTTCTGGTAAAAGCCTAGATAATTTTGAGCTGCTGAAATTGGTTTTTCGATTTTGGCGAATTTTCGAAAGTGGCTAAAATTATCTATTATTTGATACGTCGATTTTTTATGAAAATAATAAATCATAAGATGAAAATCTGTAAATTGGTTTTTGTGCTAAAATTAACTCTCTGAATCAGTTGCAACCATTTTCAAATCGATCTAGAGCATTCATTAAAGATTGATTTTTCTGCCGCACGCTGGAATTATTGCTCCAGAAGGTGCAATAATCAACTTGAGTGGCTCAAAATTTTGTTATGAGATGTCGGTAACATACTCTTTTAATGAGCAAAATTTCAGCTCAATTGGCGAGGACGAGTTCTAAAGGTTCTCCCGTTAGTACCTGTACTTATTGTTAGAAATTATGAGAGCTTTCAATTTTTTTTAAATTTTAAATCCCAACCATGGTATTTGAATAAGCGATCGGGGTAAATTCTCCGAAGGTTCTCATATTTTTCTTTCTTTTTTTTCAAAAAAGGTTCAAAAGTGATCTCGATCACTGAAGGTTCATGGCTTCATTGGAATTTTTACCTATGTCAATATTAAAGAAATTACGACTAGCTTTTCTTTGATACCTACACGTAACTTCAGGTTGCTATTTATTTAACCTTTCTAACCTTTTTAATATTAAATTGGGCGAATTCGTACCCGACCGCGACCTTTTCGTTGCTAGGTCACGACTTTCGCTCAAATGGTATTATATATTTTTAATTTTGTTAAATTTTTAAACAGGCACTTCATCTAGGTACGTTGGTATATGCACTAAGCCAAAGTTATACCGTGCTGTATACATTTTTGCCGAACTAACCAGTAACCACATCGTATTTTCGGAGAATTATACTGCATTAGATTTCAACTTAATCTACGAATGGCGTGTGTTGCATATCATTACAGAGAAATGTCTGGCTTGGTCCACGTATAGGTCTGGGTACCACCGAAGACATTAAAAAGTAATGAAATCCGATATGCTTGTGTAGTGTGTTTCGATGAAGATAGCGTGATGTTTTTTTTTAATTTGATTTTTTTTCGGTTTTTGACCGATGGGATGGTGGTAATTTTGGGAAAAAGTTGATTGCTCGGGAAGTGGTCATGAGGGATGTTTTAGTTTATTATTCAGGCCAATTAATTGGTATGTAATGATGGGTAAAAAATTAACATCTGGTTTGTTTTGTTTTTTAGTGTGGAAATTCGAGTTTGATGTAGAAAAGTAGAGAATTCAGCATTTAATTTCCATCGTTTAATACTTGGGTAGATTGTTGTCTTCTTTTCTTTTCTGTTTTTTTTTTTTTTTTTTTTTTTTTTTTCATAAAACCTTCAAGTACTTAAATTTTGTAAATATGTATTTTTCACCGCAAAAATAGATCAGTTCCAGTTTTTTGTGTACTTAATATGATGAGAAATTTAAAATAAAAATTCATTTGACAAAATCAATTCGAACGAACGAAATTCAGCGTATTTTGATTATTAAAAAATTAATTTTTTAATTTTTACCTGATTCTTGAAGATACCCGAAATCTCTTTTTTTTCCATAAAAACTCACTTTGGTAAATTTTGTAACATTTCCAATAATTATTCGTTTGTGTTTCTTTTTTTTAAAGAAATGTAAAATAAATACACATCATAGATGAAAAGTTCTATTAAACATACAATGGAATAACAAGTTGAAAATAGGTAGGTGAAAACTTAATTTTTTTGTGAAATAAATTCAAATATGCAAGATTTATCTAATTTCAACTGTCCGGGAAATTTTTCATTTTTAGCTGATTTTTCGGAATGACGTGAAATTTTATTTTTTGCAAAGACGATTTGAACGAAAATCCGAGTAATTTGAGAGGTGATGGAAAGAAGGTATGATCATGAAAATGTCAAGTGATCTCTATTAACATGGATATGTTATAGTGCTGGGAGTTGATCTATAAAATGAAGACCAAATTTTTCTCATCAATTTTCCAAACTTATTGATCAAGCAGGAGAAACTTGAATAATTTTCTGTTCGAAATTTGGCAAACAATTATTCCAAAATTTCATCAAATTCGATCATTTTCCGGTGGTAGTGGGAACAGGTGAAGCATTTCAATCTTCAAATTGAAAAGGACTCTCGTTGAAGAATTCTCAAATCGAATAACGTGTCAAATCAAATTGGAAAAACAAAAAAATTGCGTTTTTTTATGTAGAAAAATTGAAGTTTATTTTTTGAAAAATTTCTCGTTGATTTTCAAAAAATCGTTCGGAAGTTTGCCATCCTTGAAGTACATACTTTTAACAAATTCAACAGATTTAAACCAAAACGAGTAATAAAGCAAGGAATCTCTCTTTTTTTGACAACATTACGTGTTTTTAGTGTAAAAAGTTATTTAAAAAAATTACATTTCTAGTCAGAAAATTAGAAAAAATTCAATTTGAAATTAAGATCAAAAATTTGCAAATTTCAATTTTATTTCTTCCCTCCTTTTCGTAATGTCATGTCGACTTTGATTCTTTCTTTGGAAAGTAAATAATGAATAACACAGGGCGACACGAATTTTGTTTTTGGGTTCTCATTACCAAATTTGGGTTGCTTTTATGTAACTAATAAAGGAAAAAATATTTTTTTGGCCAAAGTTTGCTTTGGGGGGGGTGGGGGGGCCAAAAAACTGATTTTTCGAGGTCAATAAGCCTAAGCATTACAAAAAAAATTGAAAAAATTTTTTTTTGACTAATCTTGTAGGAAATTTTACGGCGAATCGAATGCCGCAAACCGCAGACCTCTATCTCTTTTTTAAAAAAAGTTACAGCTCATTCTTTCCAAAATTTTGTGAAAAAATCGCATTTTTTTGTTTTTTTTTCGCAAAGAAGTGAAATTTGAGAGAAAAGTAAGGATTGTAAGGCCATAATGACCATGGTGAGAGTTGTAGGAAATTTCACAGCGAATCGAATTCCGCAAACCGTGGACCTCTATCTCTTTTTTAAAAAAAGTTACAGCTCATCCTTAAAACCCTTAGTTTTCTCTCAAATTTCACTTTTTCGCAAAAAAGGCACAAAAAATGTGATTTTTTCCACAGAATTTTGTAAAGAATGAGCTGTAACTTTTTTTCAACAAGAAATAGAGGTCTGCGGTTTACGGCATTCGATTCGCCGTGAAATTTCCTACAACTCTCGCCATGGTCATTATGGCCTTAAAACCCTTACTTTTCTCTCAAATTTCACTTCTTTGCGAAAAAAAACTAAAAAAATGTGATTTTTTCACAAAATTTTGGAAAGAATGAGCTGTAACTTTTTTTAAAAAAGAGACGGAGGTCTGCGGTTTGCGGCATTGGATTCGCCGTGAAATTTCCTACAAGATTAGTTCAAAAAAAATTTTTTTCAATTTTTTTTGTAATGCTCAGGTTTATTGACCTCGAAAAATCAGTTTTTTGCCCCCCCCCCCACCCCCCAAAGCAAACTTTGGAAGCCAGGATTGAGCAAGGTGATGTATTTTGATGTCTAAAAACAGAATTTCGGGATGAGAACCCAGAAACAAAGCAAAAAAAAATTTTTGTCGCCCTGTGTAATCAATCGTTCCTCTGAATTTTTAAAACACAATCGAAAAAAATTTTGTGAAAAATTGTACCTAAACCTAGTTCATTGTTTCCTCCAACGCGAACTATATTTCTTAAGGATATTTTACTTGAATTAAGGGAAGGTGGGACAGGATGCACCAGGGGGCAATATGCAAATTGGCTTATTGTTGTCAGTGACGTGATTGAAAAATTTTTTCTGGGCAATTTGTAAATGGTTATCCATTCGATACAAAACAGAAAAAAAATAAAAGGCCTGACGGATTGCTTGTCTATGAGTTATTATCAATAATGTGATTTTACGTGATTTTCGTGAAATTCTTGTCATTTTATTTTTGTGAAATATCATGTTTTCAAGTTTTGAAAAAAAAATCAGATAATTTTTTTTGTAATCTACATCCAATTACCTATCGAATGATGTATTTGGTTGACACTTTACCTTATATTTTCTTCCCAGTATATTGCATTAAGGAAAAATAGTCCCAGTGAGGCAAGAAGCAAATTGTAAAAAGGGGAGGATGCACACATTGTTTTTAAATACGAATTTTTCGAAAAAGTCACATATGGTACTAAAGATGGCTCAATTGATACTTTTGTGATATTTTTTCCATGATATCACATTTTTGCTTTAATTTTTAGATAGAATATCAAAAATATCAAAAGTTTGCCTAAAAAATTAGAAAATCAATTAAGGCAGCATAAATTATGAATACAAAGGTTTTAGAACGCCTCTTTTCAAAAATTACGCTTCTATTTAAATCTGTAGTACCCACCTCGAATGTACTTGAGTAAATTTTAACAAAAAAAATTCACAATTTTTCATCATGTCTTCACTGTTTGCATCTTGCCCCATGGCATTTTGCATCCTGCCCCATGGGTGGGACAGGATGCAAAAAAAGTGAAAAAAATTCAAAAAATTCTGCAGGGTTGAGGTATGCACCAAAACTAGAATTTTTTTCAGCGAAATGAAAGGTAAATGTTCAAACTTTAATTTGTTGCCAGAATCAGACAATTTGACCAATTTGAATAGATTAGGCAGAACATTTGGCCTAGGTTGGTGCATCCTGCCTGCCTCACCTTCCCTTACCTTAATTTGGAAAAAATGCTAAGAAATTTTGTTGATTACAATGTAGAAATTTTTTAGAAACATTTTTAATTTCCAGTTATTTTTTTCACTGAAATTATCAAAAAACTGGCGGATAAAATAAAAGATAATGGATGGATCGTCCCTTCCCTCTCCTACCTGCACTTCAAAAAGAACAATTTCCTTCAAATTTTTCGAACATTTACATTTTTTCGTATTCCCTCGTGGGTTTGTTTTATTTCCAATTAGACTTACGGTTAAATCTTTCTCAAGACCTCCTCTTCCTGTTCTCGAGCTTCTGTAAATTAATCGCTCATACGACTCCATCAATGAGTTTATCGCAGCAATCTACAAGAATAATTCATTCTCCTGGCTCCATTTAGGCCCATTTTAAACACCGTAAAAACGATCCAACTCGCACGAATTAATTACTTTAAATTCTGAAAACGTATCAACGTCTTCTCTTACCTGGCAATTTATAATTTCTGAACGATTTCATCATCCCACCAGGCACATCACATCTCCCTATTTGTCACTGACAAACGAAACTTTCAAAATTATTATCTCATCGCGAACGCGTTCCATTGACGATATATCGTTTATAAACTCTTACGAATTCTACGACGAAGCAGCACGCGTGTATGGTGAAAATGCCTAATTTTATTTATTAATTCGTAAGTATATCTCAGTCGAGGATAAATGACGCGATTAAAATTATACCAAGTGTTGTGAATTTCATATTCGTACTTACGATACGAGTAGTCGAGTACTTTGACCAAAGAGTAATTAAAATAGTTAATAGATAAGCTCGTTAGAAACTAGAAAAACACTCGTCGAAAACATGAATCGATCTGAGGTGATTATACTGCTACTTACGTATTTCATTGGTCGATAACCATTTTTCATTCATCGACCTTACCGAACAAGGTCTCCGGTCAACGGAAAGAGAACCAAAAAAAAGGGTACGTAATCGAATAACGTGCTAAGATTTTTTTTCGTTTTTCTCCTACCGACGAATTGTACGTGAAAAATGAGCTATACTTTAACCTGCATCTGACCCAAAATGAAACCCCAATAGGGTAATCGAGTAATTACGTAGCAGGTTCTTTTTTTTCGGTTGGTCGAGGGCTGTGGCGTACACCAGGAGAAGCCCCCGTCGAGGTGAAAATTTCCTCGTAGCAGAAATAAGAAAAATAAACACGAGGTTTAATTAAAATTTACCGTGGTTTATTCTTCGGTGCTCGGTGTGCTCGGAGTACTGAAAAGCGAAGAAAAAACCACGGTAGGTGGAGTGATTGCACAAAAGGAACTGTTTATGTAAACGATGAAGCGTGTTCGAATTTTTCGATAAAAGAGACCCAACGTGGCTTTTTTTTCCGAGCTCGAGCGTTCTGTTTTTTTGCGCCGGTGGAACGAGAAAAAAGAATGGTATTGGATGCGGCGAGGTCCGGATGTAGGTATGATATTTGTATTTGTACGATTTGTGAAGCTCAATTGCGTTTTATCTGTGTATTTACATCTACCCTTATATGTATATTTGAGCGAACTCGAGCTCTTTTTCTGTCCTAGACATACGCCGTAAACGGATCAAAGATAAAGATAAACAATATTGCATAGACTTCAATAAAAATATACTCCCGGGGTTTTGTTGACGTAAGAGTTCATATATACCTAATATTCTTTTTCAGCTATTTTGTATGTGTAACGTTGCATGAAACGTTTGTAGATTTGGGTTTTAATTGCTGGCTGCAGCTTTTTCGATACGCAGCAGATATGAAATTACTCGTCGAGTGCCCTGGCTCGGTGGTACGAGCCGGATGATCTTTTGATGCCGACGGTACCGAGATGGTTATCCGGAGCGAGAGAGGTTTAATTTTAAATAATCGTTTTGCGGAGTTGTTTACTAGTTTTTAATTAAGCTTTAAGGGTGGTACGTGAACATATACGGATGGAGCATCTAGCTAGGGTGTATTTTCCATCCGAACGTATCTATTCAAGTGTACTCGTACGTATATAAAATGGAAAAAGAGTAATCCTCGATTCTCGATACCCATTTGTTTTATACAGGTAGCTAAATTCGCCGAGACTTTAACGTATGTAGCCTGCTGCGTAGGCGTACAGTGGATATTTTTTTTCCACCAGTTAGACCGAATCGGACGAGTTTTCATTAGCAAATGCGGTATAATTAAAAATATACGCCGGTGTGCGGATTAGAAAGAAGGAAAAAAAAGTGGAGATGATTCGATATTGTAGGTATTCGCAGTACATGGTGGATACTCGTTAAGCTTTCTACAGTATACTCGTATACAACTATTGTCATTATCATCCTACGTGTACGCTGTCTGCTGATTGTTTTTTAATTGATGTTTAATGCAAGGTACGTAGATGGTATAGCTGTGCTGCGAGAGTATAAAACATGACATTATCAACCTGTAAACAAGGCGTAATTAATTGACTTGATAAATTAGATTTGATGCGATGTCGCGCCTGTGGTTACTGATTAAGCATCGATAAAATGTTTCTCATTGGAAGAGCTGGCTGCGAGTACTGGTTGTGTACCCACATACTTAGTGGGTACTTGGTGCGTCTTGGCTGGAAACTAATGCGATGGTCGTTTGTTAAGGGAAATATACGATTAAGAAAATATACTGGGAGATTTTTTCGAATTATGTATGATTAGTGTTTGTAAAGGTTGGAGGGAGAGGGGATCGAGAATGCTCTTGGGCTATTCCATACTGAAACAGACCAAAAATGAAGTTGGGTCTTGAGATTTTGCTCAAATTTTTTTTACGAGTTCCCCTTGGCGGTCTATTCACAAAACCATGATCATTTCTTTTCTAACCCTCAAGGGGCGGGGTAGGGGGGGGGTCGAAATTTTTACGCAATTGCGATTTTTCGCCAAATTACCCAACTTTGAAGGTTCATATCTCGAGATAGGTTGAACTTAGGGAAAAACTGTTTGCGGTGTATAAAAGATAATTAAAAGGAGATTCAAAAACGGTAATCACATTTTGAAAAGCTCAAAGTTGAACTTTGGAGGTGAAAGCTCAACTTTCATGATAAGAACAAAAGATGAAAGTTACCATTTAAAAATCTGAAAAAATTACAGTGAGTAGCCCATTTTACCCTTTTTTCAACCAATAAATTTTCAAGATGGGATCTCTAGACCCCTGGGGGTACAAGGGTCCACAATTTTGACAAAAATTCAAAAAAATCGAAAAAGTTGAGTGACACATCGATTACTACTAATTCGAAGGCGCTGATTTCAAATATGTACTCAGTTTTTTCATTCGACCCCTGTGACCCCCTCCCCCTATTAGCCTCCTTGATAGGGCAAAAATTCAAAATAACGTGTGACCTGTCGTTTGTTAGATTTTTGAAGGCGCTGAGTTCGAAAATTTGCTTATTTTTTGGATTCAACTCTTTAGTGCTCCTCTAGTAGGGTGGGCCGAAAAACCAAAAAAATTGATTTTTGAAAAGTTACCCCGGCATAAGTTGTTGGCTGGATAGACTAGAAAAATAAAATAAACGAATTCAAAATCGATTCATATCTTTCGATCGCGCAAGAGCCTACAATTCTTCAAAAATTGCCAAAAATTCAAAATTTAAAAATGTTGAAAAAGATAAAAATTGACTAAAATTAATTTTAGAGCTTCTGTAGTGACTATCTAGACCAAAATAAACTTTTTTTTTTTTGAAAAAATCAGTGTTTTATAACTTTTTTCCAGGAGTGAAGAAGTATGATAAATTTTAATAAATTTTGTTTTTTCTTGAAATTTTGAAATTTTTTTTAAAATGTTGAATTTTTTACAATTTTGGAAGAATTGAAGGCTCTTGCGCGATCGGAAGATATGAATTGATTTTGAAATTTTTTTATTTTATTTTTCTGGTCTATCCAGCCAACAACATTTGCCGGGGTAACTTTTCAAAAATCAAATTTTTTGGTTTTTCGGACCACCCTACCCTCTAGCCTTCCAATTTTGGGAAAAACTATGTTGAGAAACGAAAATATCGTGTGGCATATCGATTCTAACTAATTTGAGGGCGTAGAATTCGAATATCGACTTACTTTTTGATCCGACCCCCCCCCCCCCCTTTAATTTTACATAGCCAGAATAAGTAGATATGAACAATAAATTGGAGAAGGAGCTGGTAGTAGACAGAATTGAAAAGTAACGATAGAAATTATGGTTCAACTTCTGAAAAAGTGGTCTGTAAACAGTTTCAAAATCTGAATCCAAAAAAATGAGTACCTAAGTAAACTGGTTACGAAGAAAATTCGTAAGAAGTTACCAATATTTATCATTTTTTGAGGCGGGGGAGGGGGTCAAACTGACGAATAATATATTTTATGAGGGGGGGCAAACTTCGAAAATTCAGGCAACACTCTGAAAAAATTTAAATTGTCATCGGTGGTACCTAGATATTGTGATTATTCATTTTTATATTTTTGAAGTGCCTACAGAATTGCATGGGCTTGTGTTACTCTTTACAGGAAACCCGGGATGAACTGAAGTTTATTTATGAGAGGGAGGGTTAGAAAACTGGAAGATTTCTAATTGAAATGAAAATTTTCTTGATTTTTTCCACCCCAAATTGAAATTTTTCCCTTCCCCCTCCCCCCTACTCCCAAAAAAGTCATCGCTATTAAAAAATTTTCGACTTGAATTTTTAATCTATTTTTTTGATAATTTTGTCATTAATGAAGGGATGTCAAGCTGTATTTTCTGTCCTCTCTCACGTCATTGTCATTCAAGAATCGAAAGTTATTCTGGGGTTTCTGAAAATTCACACTAACACTGATTTGAAAAGAGGGAGTCGAAGTGGTCTTATTTTTCATATTACATTAAATGCAGTTACCCCCTAGGGTCAAAGTAACCCCATGTTACATTAAGGATTTTTCGTTCAAAAATTCTCGATATTTTGAAGGATTGAATAAAATTTTCAGAATGTGACGAACTGTTGGGAATTTCAGATTTTTTACTTTAATACGATTTCGGAAAGTTCTGAATTTTCCAAAATTTTGATACCTAATTTCGATTGATAGGTAGTTTTTTTTTGCTTTCCCAGCATTATTCATTGACAAATAAGGATATATATTATCGTGGGTGTGGGGGGGGATCAACCCAAAAACTCGTTCCTGGGATTTGTTCTTCACACCAGATGTTCTCAGAATTATGCCATTTTGTCAAGCTTGAAAAAAACTCTTAGATACATATTATTGTCTTATTTTTGCAGAAATATCGTACTTCTTGAAAAAAGTCCTTTTTTGTGGAAAAATTTCACAATTTCTGGAAATTTAAGCATATTTTATTTTGAAGAAATTCCAAATTTTCTGAAAAAGTTGTATGTATCTTGGAAAATATTTCATTTGGTTTCAAGTTTTTTTTTCAAACTTACGTTATGATTTTTTTTTTGAAATTTAAGTTATAAAGACCGTTCTTTTTTTTTTTAAATCAAAGTAAGCCGCATCATTTTTGGAATCAAAGAATAGGAAAAATGCCACAATTTTCGAGAAAACTTCAGATTATTTGAAAAAAATATCGTTTTAGAAAAAATGACACAATGCTTGAAAAAAATTACAGATTTCCTTTTAAAATTTTTAGGCAAATAAAAAAAAACAGGTGAAAATTTTTCCCTTTTTGCTTTTTTTTGAACAGTACTCGTATGTTTGCTTGAAAATAGCTCAATTTGTATGTAAAATATCCCTGTAGGTATTTTCGTTGTTTTTTTTTTATTTAAACATTTTTTTAAATTTCGTGCCATTATCACACAGTTGGACCCAAGTATTTCTTCCCCTCCCTTTGGAAAAACCCAAGTTTTCAAGTTATGCCTTTGATTTTAGTCTTTCAAAAATCGTATGTGGTTTAAGAAAAACTATTCTAGAAGTAATTACTTAGCATCTACTACCATTGCCTTTTTGGAAAAAATTTGAAAATATGTTGGGATCACTTTGATTTTTGAACTTTTCTTTCGATTTTATTACAATTTTTAGCCGATATTTCAGAAATCAACGCCCCCCCCCCCCCAAACGAAATCGTCTCTATGTTTCATAAAATGGAACACTTTTCTAACATCTAGTCAATGCACTGAGTTCTAAAATAAATTTTATAATTTAAAAATTTCTTGAATTCGCGGATGTGCATTTTTCATGTACCAACTGAGAAAAATCCTTGAAAACAGCAACGAAAAAATGTACCAATAGAAATCACCTATCAGCACATTCAATTGTAACACAAACACAATGAACTTCCACCCTCTCTCCTCGCTTCTGCACCACATCTGCTTCCAATAACAGGCTGTATAATCTCGGCACAATAACTCGAAAGAAAATTCGCCTAAAAGTACTCTCGCAGAACTTTCACAAAAGCAATGGAAATTATTCGAAAAACTTTTCCCTTTCTGTTGAAGAATATGTGAGGAGATATTACGAAAAGGTAATTTCGGCGCAACGGGTGCAGCACGGAGGCGAAAAAAATGTCTTATTTTGAAACCCCTCCACGCCACAGCCTAGACTGAAAAAATGCGTGTCTTTTTGCTGGCACAAAGCAATAACCTAGTTTTGCGAGAAAGAGATTCGAATAGAATTATTTTCTTTGTGCGGATTATTTTTATGCCATCCGTTGCGGACGCTATTAAGCTTAGAGTATGATTTATACGAGATCCACAGCGTTTTCTGGGTAGTTTTTTTTCTGCATGCTGGGCCAGCCGAGGTAAACCGTTTTAAGGGTTTATACGGACGCTGCAAAAGTGCTGCTTAATTCAACCAGCAGCTTTGGAAGAATTTCATAAGTGATTAATTGTCTATACTAATACGTCTCAGGTCATTGGGAAGTTAGTCATAAATACATTTAACGCCTAATTAAATTCGCCATATACAAGGTGTAATTAATGGATAAGAGGCTATCTTGATGCGTTTTACGCAGTTTGAAGCGCGCGCATCGCGCCTCCATATAATTCGGCGATTAATTGTTTCCTTTCTCGCGATGATATCGCAGCGTGTTTCCAATTACTTAGAGTGCTGGTTATGTAAATTTAGCAAAAGTGTGTTTTTTTCGCTTTGGGTGAAATTTTCACCTTAATTAGTGCGTCGGGTCCGTTGATTGTACATCCAAAGCGGGGAATTTTTTTTACTCCTAATCAATTAACACGTCGGGGAAAGAAATACCTCGTCGATCGTATTTAACAAAGCGATGATGTTAAATGGCAATTCGTACGATTACGGAATTTATTTATAGTCGAAAAGCGTCTCGTTCTAAGCTTGTGTACATTTTTAACGTATAATTAAATACGTTTATATATAGAAATGGTAAACGTTTATTTTCTAAATAAGACACGAAATTTTGGATTCGGATCGGTAAACAAGAGGGTGGCTAAAAAATTACCTTACTAACGTCGCCGGTCGTGAATGTGTGTTGCCATTCACAAAGTAAACTAAAATATGAAAAATATGACAAGTATGAAACGTTCGTAAATCATGGCAAATAAACCCGCTCGTTATGAGGTCGTCGTGGAGAAATGAGGTGTAAAAATAAAAGGTCTCGGGGCGCGTGTATATTAAATATTAAAAACTGGCTTTTTTGAATTTTTCAACGCCCAGTGCGGAGAGAAAGTTGCGAGTTGGTTCGAAAATGCATCTTATGGTGGTGCAAATGAAGGAAAAAGTTTTTCAGCAACTTCTTTGTAGCGAAGAAATGAGGTGAGGGATGACGATTTTGATGGCTTCAAAGGTTTTCACGAAGATAATTTGAATGACTGCAGCACTACTTCTTGAGCTCTAGTTCAAGTTTTTGTGGTTCAGTGAAAATTCTGAAAATATCGATTTTGTCTCACTTCAGGTTCTTTCATTTCAAGAAAGCTAGTCCTAAGAGTGGACCTGTTCGAAATTATCAATTGCGATCAATTATGAGATGCAGGAGCAACGTAAACAAAAATTGTTTTTTCTTTTAAATTTTGAATGATAATCAAGATCGCTTCGTAAATGAGAATTCAGGGACAATTCTATCACTTCAAAGACAATCCTTTTACTTCAGTGACATTTTCAAAATTTTCAGGGACACCAAAAATATTCAAAAGATTTAGAAGAGACGAAACCCATTGGTAGCTGTTCTTGGGACAAATCTAAATTAGTTTGTGGGAGGAGAGATGAGCAGAAAAATCGTCAGTTTTTGACAGCAATTTTTTTCCCCATTTTTTCGACTCAAAGTATGATTTTTTTATTTTTTCTAAATGGAAACGAAAATTTTCCACCTAAAATCTAATTTTGTTTCGAGATAACGAGTCCCAATACTGCACTCAAAAGCTTTAAAAGCAAAGGAACGTTGGTAGTTTAATCAGAGACAAACCAGAGTTGGCTTATTAGGAGGAAGGGAGGAGGGAAGGAGAGGATAGAAAAATTTGATTATTTTCGACTGAATGACTTGAAATAAAAATTTCTCAAAAAGTTATCGTCATCTTGGAAAATTTTCCCCTTGAAATATAATTTTTTTAGGGACAGCACAAGTGATAAAATTGTCTCAAAAGTTTTAGAAGAGAGGAAACTTAAATAAATTAGAAACGAACCTAATTTGGTTTATTGGAGAGGAGGGTAAGTGGAAAAATTGACATCTTCTCGTTCTCGCTGAAATTAGTTTTTTTTTTCGATCTTTTCGTCTCATTTTTTGTTGTCCTGAAACGAAAATTTTCCAGAAAAGGTCATCACTCATCACTTTTGAAAACTTGCTGCCTACTCTCTCATTTCTGAATCAATGAAATTTATCAAAAATCGCTGAAATACAGTCAGAATTGCATCACAGTAATGAATCAGTGAAATTTTTTCACTGAAAGCAAGTCAGTGAAAGAAAATCACTGAAAATCAGTGAAAATTCACTAAAAACTCAGTGATGTGAAAAATCGCTGATATCCTGTGCTGCAATTCTGACTGTTTATCAGTGATTTTTCACTGATTCGGAATGAGAGAGTAAAATCCAATTTTTCACCATTATCACGAAGGGCAATCTGCTTGACCTCGGGAGATTGAGGGATGATTCTGATGATTATGAAGAAGGGATCACATATGAAAGAAAATTTTGCCTTGAAAGTCTTCGATTACAATTTTGCACTCAAAATTTTTATGACTTCTTTATTGATTCCAATGGCTTTTGAAAAGATTTTGGAGGCTCCCACGTCGTTAAAAATTATTTGGTATTTTTGATCTTGACTGACCTACTGCTGACCATACATTTCCCTTTTCTTAAGAAAATGTCCAGAATAACGTCGAGAAAGAACATATAGGTCTTACCTTCTGAAAAATTTCAAAATGAAATTTCAACTTGTTATATTTCAATACCCACCTAACAAATGGTATCAATTTATTTTTAAATTGATAAAATAGACGGCAACCATTTTGAAAATTTGAAAATTTGACAAAAAATCTAGACTTTTCCACGATTTTAGGCACACGTTTTTCCAAATCAAAAGCAAAATTGAATTAAAATAAGTTTTTTCATTTCCATCGAGTTTGATAATTTTTCCAAAGGCTATAGCAAGCTTTGCATGTTGCTTTGCCCCCTGAAGTAAAACTTCAATTTTTTGGTACCGTTACTCATTAGATACTAGTGAAAGGTGATTTTTCAGCAATTTTTGATTTTTTCACCTTGTGTGAGGATGGGGGGAGGGGGAGGGGGACCCTCACAGAACAAATTACCTATCTCCAAAATTTTCCAATTGTTTTTTTTTCCAAGCTTTTTATGTACATGGATGTTCTTAGGGGGAGTATTACGAATCTTTTTCAGATTTTTTCGACCACTATACAAACCTTGAAGGTGACTTCTTAGGTAGGACGCCATTTTTGAAAGGAACTCGTCGGAAAAACTACAGTATGTTCTCTGAAAAATTTTACATTTCATAGAATTTTTTCAAATTTTTTAGACTTGGAGCTTTTTTTTCCACTTCTTTCAGAGAACGTACTATAATTTTTCTGGGACGTTCTTCTGAAAAAGACGTCTTACAGAGCAGTTTCAAGCCTAAAAATCACTTTCAAGGCCATTGTGATCGAAAAAAATCTGAAAAAATGGCTTGATAAATTTCAGTGTCTCAAGTGATCTTTTTCGAAGAAAATTTTAATTATTTTTTTAAAAATTTACCAACTTTTTCGAAAATTTATCGATTTTTTCAGAAATTTAGCGATATTTTTGGAAATATTCTCTCATATCTGAATCAGTGAAATTTATCAAAAATCGCTGAAAAACAGTCAGAATTGCAGCCCAGGAGAGAATCAGTGAACAATTTTTCAATAAAAACAAGTCAGTGAGAAAAATCACTGGAAAAGCAGTGAAAATTCACTGAAAAGTCAGTGAAATTTATGAAATTAGCAGAAAAAGCAGTGAAAATCTTTGAAAAATCTGCGAAAAATCGCTGATAGTCAGTGAATTTTGCTGATTTTTTTCCTGTGGTGCAATAGTAATAAATCAGTGAAAAATTTTTCACCGAAAGCAAGTCAGTGAAAGAAAATTACTGGAAATCAGTAAAAACTCGGCGAAATTTATAAAATTCACTGAAAAATCAGTGAAATTCTTTGAATAATCAGTGAAAAATCGCTGAAAATTAGTGAATTTCACTGATTTTTCTTGTGCTGCCATTCTGACTGGTTGTCAGTGATTTTTCACTGATTCAAAATGAGAGTACTATGAATTGATGGGTCTTTGGCAATTATTGGAAGTACTTTTGAAATCATTTTATTCGAGCTTCGGACCAGTTCTTTGAAAAAAGTGGGCCTAGTTACACCTCTCTCTCACCTGCCCTGAAAAAAATGGTTCCTATTGATGTAGATATCCAAATAAAAATAATAATTTTCGAAAAAATATCAAAATTTATAAATTCTTAATAAAAATTAGAGTTTCGACCTCTTAAATGGAAACAAAACACGAAACGTTTATCGTCTTACACCAATTTGAAAACGTTTTCTCCTCCTGCGCTACCAAATATATCGATAAAAATTGAAAAATACGGTCACATTAAACTACTGGAAAGAACGGAGTCGCGGTAAAACAACGAGCAGGAAAAACCGACATTAAAAGCTACTTATGGTTTTTGACATCGTTACATTTTAGCGCCCAGAAAGAGTACTTTTTTTCTTGGCTGGAAAATGAATAAGTGCGAAATCAACGATGCGTATGACTGCTTACACTTTATAAGTAAAAAGGAGTCGAACACGAGGGTGGTAAGGAACGCAACAACGGTGTAAGGTGCATAAAGCGAGAGAGGATCGGGTAGCGCGAATTTTAAAGCTCGCCTTTTACTACTCAGACAATCAAGATCTTTACTTTTCTGATAGTCTAGTTCAAGTTACAGGCGCGTTTACTCGTTCACTTAATAAGCTTTCTATATTTCGAGCAAGATAGACGTCGAAAACGAGCAAGAAGTGCAGATAAAAGCAAGGCAAAACCTTTAAGCGAAAAGTTTAAGGGGGATGAAAGTTCAAATATGTTTTCACTTTTCTTTTCTATAAACTGCACCGTTTAAGGATAAAAGTAATGCCTTTCATTATAGGAGACTCGTTTTTGAAGGGAATACGCCTTTCGCCTTTTCTTTTTTCCCTTGACGCGTATATATGATTTTGTTCGTCTCGTGTATGGAGTTTTCTTACCAACAATGAACACAATAAACAAAACAAACATATACCTTCGTCCCGTCAAGGCTTTTATTTTATTTACCTAATTGTCTATTTGTTTATTTGGTGCGCTTTTGTTCTTATCATTTTGTGCATCGTGCGCCAAAGACAACCGGGGTAAGGTTTTTCTCTTTTATTGGAGTTTTTCACTGTGCAGTGCTGTAGAATCCCCGTAGCAACCCCGAAGTCCTACGAGTAGCTTGGAGAAATACAAACGTTATAACGTGATTTATAGTTGGAAAAATAATACGCGCAACGAATCAGTTCCCACTCGATAGATGCTATCGGTTTATTTGCGCTTGGCTGGAATAACTTATAAATTCACTTTCAGGAGAAAAAAATTTTTTCGTCGTGTGGAAAACGCATTACGCCAGAGATTCACATTAGTTCGCTTCGCTTTGTCGACGTTATTGATGAATGTGAAAATGAATATCGATAATGGAGACATTATCGGAGAATCATTTGCCTGGAGCGTGATTTTTGAGGACAACTTTGAATGACGAATTGGTCTGTGGAAATTACAAGTTTTTCCAACTTATTGATTGATACCATCGAGACGAATCGATTACAAGCGCGGTAGTTGTGCAATTTGATCGAAAATCGCGCACAACTTGCCATCAGCATCTAATATTGCATTAGCGAGAACCGAGATTGGTTGAGTTTTATTACCGTCGAAGCTATAAACCAACCATGTCACGTACTACCGGGCGAAAAGAAATCAAATTGAAGTTCTCAGCGGCGATGAACGTCTCACCGTGGTTTTAATTTGCCCACTAAGGCCATAAAATGCCTTTTTGCCGGTGCAATCGTTAAATACGTTTAATTTGCTATAAAGTAGCTAGATTGTAAATTTTATATCAATTCGAGTCGTGTGTGTGAATCGATACACGTCAGAGGGGTCCGTAGCACGTGGGTAGAGTGACTCGAGCACCGCAGACAGTACAAAGTAGGGATGTGGACGTTCAAGTGCTCTGTTGTACTTGAACAATCACATGTCCGATGTTGTGATTTCGATAATATCGCGACTCGTTCGGAAATAAATCTGCGAGATAAGTGCAGTTCAAAGATACCATGATCGATTTATTTTCACTCGAGAAACCTATTTGAGAATTGTTCAGGTAAAAGGATGCGGTGCTGAAACGAGCTTTGGTGGAAATCGTATTACGCTAATATTACTATACCTTTTAGTATGGCATTTGAATGTGAAATCAAGGTAATCTGTTTTGAAATTCAGTCTGAACGACTTGAATAATGGAGCTAAACCTCTCGAAAAGACGTTAACGTTTTTATAAATCGTTAATGGTGTTCGTATTTTTATTCTTTGTTGGGTGTAAGCTTATGCTTGGTCATTACGTTGCATGCTAATTTGGCCAAAACATGGGTTCAGATGTAGAGGTGGTCTGTATGATTGGTAGAGAATTGTGAATGGTGTTTTTGGTTGCTGATTCTGGAAGGTGAAAATACTCATCCTGTGAGGATGACTGGAATCTGATTAATTTCAGATTGTAAAAATTTCCTGGTTTCTTGTTTGTTATTTTAAATGTATTTATTGGTAACCTGTTGGAAAATATTATTTTGAAATTAGATGCCCTAGTGGTTTCTAAATTTCGAGTTCCCTTTCCTCGAAGCCCTATTTTTTCCTCAAAATGTATAATTATCATCTTTCTGATTGGGAGAGTGGAACCCCCATATTTGACTGCTCAAAATTTGTTTGTTTAACGCTTTGAACAAGATTCTAGTGTTTTTTTTACTCAAAAAACATGGGGTCTGGTGATCAGAAAAAACCAGAAAACCAGAAAATAGCAAGAATTTGACTTTAGTAGAAAGAAAATCAGAAAATAGCAAGATTTTTAATAATTTTACTATGGATGAAACAGGAATTTTCAACAATTTTCTCTCATCTTTTTTTAAATTGAAGGATTGCCTTCAAGTACCTAAATGTTATTTTTTAAAACTTTATTAGGTATCGATTTTTTTTTAACTTGAACCAAGTTTGCGAGTACCTGACTTGAAAAGTTTTCTTGCTTTTTAAACAGTTTTCATCACATTTTCAAAAAAAAAAAGTTTCGAGATTTAAAACATCTTTTTGACCTTGAGGAATTTTTAACAAAAAAGATTCATGACTCATGAGATTTCCACGATATTTTAATAAATTCAACATTATTGTTGTTAACAATTTCATTATTAAATAATTTATCGAGGTTTGAAAGAAATTTTATAACAGTTTTTCTACACTATAAACAGGAATAAGGTAAAGTTGGCCTGCAGAGGAGGAAGGGGAGTGGGAAATTTTTCACTCCAAGTTAGAGTTTCCTCGAGTATTTCGGCAAGAAAAAGTCATAAAAAAGGTCACGAGCTCATCTACTTTCAAAAATTCAACTCCATAGTCCAGTTTTTAAATGATAGATGATTGCAGGGGCGTGCAGAGAGCTTAAACTTTACCGGACATTTTTTGGAATTTTAACCACCCACCCACCACCACCCTTCACTGATGAGAGCAAAAAAGCAATATGGGTATCAAAATACTGGATTTTTTCGCGGGAGTTGAATTTTTGCAATATTTTGAGTTTTAACAATAATTTTAGGACCAAATTTGCCGACTCGTAGGTAGTCTTTTGAAAAATGGAAATTTTTAAAAATCAAAATTTTTTGAAAATTCTATTGGAGATTGCACGAAGACCATTGATAATTTCAAAGGAAAAATTGTTTCGTTTTTAAATAGATATTCAATTGTCTGGAATGGAAAAAGAAATAATCCATAATTATTTATTATAACTTTGAGAATAAAGTGTGTAAAATTATCGAACCCGAGCGAAGCGAGGGCGAAAATTTTCGAAGAAAAAAGTATCTAGAAACTGAAATTTCGTGTTATTTTTTTCATTCCCAAAAAACACGATATTCTTTATTGCACTCCTCTCTTTTTTCTAAAAAATCTTAAAGTTTTGAAAATTCCATTCGCGATTGTCACTATTGTTTTCACTTGAAAATATTCAATTGTGTGGGCTGCAAGGGAAGAAGGTTCATACCACAATTTTGAAATTGAATTGTGTGAATTTACTGAGCCCGAGCGAAGCGAGGGCGAAAATTTTTCAAGAAAAATGCATCCAAAAGTTGAAATTTCTTCATTTTTTTATAAATAATGTAGCATTGAAAGGAATGCGAAATCCTCAACTTCTATTTCTGATACATATTTTAGACTTTATACGCCCGAGCGAAGCGAGGGCCAAGATTTGAAAAATTTATAATTTTTGGGAAGAAAATAATTCGCTTTTCAATGGTTTGTTGTCTGAAAAAATTCTATCACTTTGGAATAAATATTTCGTGCCCTTCAAAGTTTTTTTTTACGAAATTTCGTGTTTTTTTCTTTTGCTACATGATAAAAATTTGTGGTTTTTTCAAAATTTGTTGACTTGATGAGAAAATTTTCAAAAAAGTCGTCAAATTTTGATGTAAATCTGTAAATTTTCCCAACAAATTTTCTGAGAAAATCAGAAAATTTCATTATAAATCGACACCTTTTCAAAAATTTTGGATTTTCAGCAAAATTTTGCGAACTTTCTCAGAAAATTTGTCAGTTCACATCACAATTTACCGATTTTAAAAGAAAATTTGCCAAATTACAACAAAATTTAGAAAATTTATCAACTTTTTGAGAAAATATGAGTGAGGGTGAACCACTCCCTACACACCCCATTGTTTCGTCTCTGGTACCTAAGTACATGTAAATTAAATCATACTTGAAAATCAAAATCAACTTCTGTTGAAATCAATTTTTCAAAAAACGTCTAATAAAACCATTACCGATTCTTATTTTTTTTCAATTGTCAAACCCGGTATTTTTTGAAAATTTTTCAAATTTATTTTTCAATAAAAATTTAGCAGCGTGAAAATTTAAATGCAGGTAATAATTTTTAAAAATCACATCTCAATCTAAAATTCACTTGTTGCATAAAATAAGATTTAAAGGATAATAAGGATAAGGAAGCAAATGCATGTTAGGTACCTATCTGTATCTTTAATATTATTTTTGCCTTTTTCATTTCTTTTGCAAACTTTCCAACTTTAATTCATTTTTACCATCCGACATCTCCCAACACCACCCACCCACCCACCCCCAAACTCTACCGGACATTTGTCCGGTAGAGTACTATGTCTGCACGCCCCTGGATGATTGATTGATGTTCCAGTTGAGAATTGCATGTAAGGGCGCAGGTCTCATGCCATGGATATGAATAAGTAATACTCTACCAATCACACTTACTCAACTAGCCTCCAGATGACTAGTGATATATTCAATTATTATCTACTCTCTCATTCTGAAGCAGTGAAAAGTCACTGATAAACAGTCAGAATTGCAGCACAGGAAAAAATCAACAAAATTCACTGATTTTCAGAGAATTTTCACTGATTTTTCAGCTAATTTCATAAATTTTACTGACTTTTCAGTGAAATTTCACTGATTTTCCAGTGAATTTTCACTGATTTCCCAGTGATTTTTCTCACTGATTTGTTTTCACTGAAAATTTTTTCACTGATTTTCTCCTGTACTGCAATTCTGACTGTTTCTCGGTGATTTTTGATAATTTTCAATGATTTATAAATGAGAGAATATATTTCAACTAATTGCACCGCATTGTGGCTCATCATGCATATGCTGGGAGTCCCAGGTTCGAATCCCACAGAAAATTCAAAAAAAAGTCTGAAGAGGTATTATCTTGTGAAAATAAATTTTTTTACTGTTCAAAGTGAATTATAACATGATATGGTACTCCCTCATATTTTACAAATCAGTGAAAATTATCGGAAATCACTGGGAAACAGTTAAAATTGCAGCACAGAAGAAAATCAATGAAAAAATTTTCAATAAAAACATATCAGTGAGAAAAATCACTGGAAAATCAGTGAAAATTCTCTGAAAGGTCAGTAAAATTTATGAAATTAGTAGAAAAATCAGTAAAAAATCAGAGAAAAGGCAGAGAAAATTCGCTGAAAATCAGTGAATTTCGCTGATTTTTTCCTGTGCTGCAATTCTGTTTATCAGTGACTTTTCACTGATTCAGAATGAGAGAGTACTCTCTCTATTATAAATCAGTGAAAATTACCAAAAATCACTGAGAAACAGTCAGAATTGCAGCACAGGACAAAAACAGTGAAAATTTTTTCACTAAAGACAAATCAGTGAAAGAAAATCACTGGAAATCAGTGAAAATTCACTGAAAACTCAGTGATATTTATGAAATTCACTGAAAAATCTGTGAAATTCTTTGAATAATCAGTGAAAAATCACTCTGTGCTGCAATTCTGACTGTTTATCAGTGATTTTTCACTGATTCGAAATGAGAGAGTACTTATGAGGAAGAAGATGCCACCGAACAAATAATAATCAGAGTAATAATTATTGTGAACAGTGAATTTCAAAAGGTGTACCTATTGGTTGTATAGATCTGAAAAAATTGTTGATGTCCCAAAAAATACTGTTGGTGTAGTAAAAAAAGGGGGGAATTTGGAAAAGTACGTGCTAATTCAGGAAAAAACCCAATAGTATTGCAAAAAAATTTAATATCTACCTCCTTCAATTTTAAAAAGTATTCCAAAGTGAGTTGGAAAGTGATTAGGTTCCTAATTTTTCCCACCTACTGAATGCTTTCTTAGATTCATATTCACAAAAATATGTTTATTCAAATTTGATTCACCATTATTTGAAAATGATCAGAAATTGGGAAATGATGAAACGAATCTACATTAGCACGTTTTTTTTTTTTTTAGAAATCTGCGTTTCTTTATCATAAGGTATTTTTAGGGGTATTTCTTCGTTCTGAGGCGGATTTCGACTTTTCTTTCATGTTTCTAGAACATTCTGGTAAAGAACATAATGGAACATTCTAGAAGTTTCTAGCTTCTAACATTTTTTATCGGCAATAATGCTGATTTGTGGAGTCAAAACCAAGAATATGGAATGGAATAAAACTTGGAAGGATAACTGATATGGAACACTAGTCATGGAGGTTCATGACCAGAATGGGAATGGGAACAGCAGGAAAGTGACTGGAACAGGAACTAGAACGATTGACCAAAAAAAAATTGTAACTGGAACACGACTGGAACGGTTGACAAGAAATTGTAACATTCCAATTGTCATTTCAACTGTTTTTTAACTTTATTTTTTTTGTAATATTTAACCCATTTGATGTTTGTATCTCAACGAGGGTTCTGGAACGGAATGGTAACTGGCATGGATGATGGAACTCCAGTCATGGAGGTTCATGGCCAGAATGGGAATGGAAATGGTATAAATGTGATTGGAACAAGAGCTAGATCAATTGACTAAACAAAATCGTGACTGGAACCTTAACTGGAACTGAAGAAAAATCAAGTTCATGGCTGCAACAGGAATGGAACTTTGAAAATATCCTACCCTTTCGAATCATCCGCTAATGGAAAGCATGCGTTATTAAAAGATGTGAAATCTTTTGGTAGGAAATAAACCAACAGGTTCAAATGAACCCGGCGTTCAAAAACAGCAGGTAAATTCTGGTTTTCTTGTCCTTTCTGCTCTTTTCTGTTCCTTTCTGGCCTTCCGATGCGTGTTGCACGCGCAACAGGGGGTCAGAAAGGGTCGTTCAACGCGCAACGGAGACCCAAAGGAGCAGACAGTGGGAATTTCTGCTCTTTTATGTCCATTTTTCTGTTTTTTCTGTTTTTTTTGCACGCCGAGAAATTTCGCTATTATTGAGAGGAAGCTTTTTCCTCTCAGTCCTCCCTCTTCCTTTTCTTAGGGTTCTACTTTTCGATCTTTTTTTTAAAAGCAGGTTATGTTCTAGATTGACTTTTTGAATTTTTATGACATAAGTATTTTTATTTTTTTTGTTTTTTCATTAATACTGTTTTTCAGAAAAAACGACCACAGAAAGAATTTAAAAGGTTGACTGATGTATTCAAGGTTGAAACTCACTCATCAGGAAACTTGATGTATGTATCTAATAATAAGTTGAATAACAGAAGATTAGATCCAGGATTAAAATAAAAGAGAAAATTGATGAAGATTTTTTGAAGTTTTTATAAGAAAATCCTGTGTTTTTTTTCAAATGTCTTGATTTTTTTCTTGACTTTTATTATGACCAACAGACACTTTGTTTCCTAAAAATGTTATCTTTCTTTTCAAAATTTTGAACAATTTTTGTGGTAGGTGAATTCCTCTTCTTCAAATTTTCAAATCCTTTAAAAATTGAGTATTTTTAAAAAAATCCTCAAAAAATCCTTTGAAATGCTTAATTACGACAGTCACTCACATTATGACGTCATTACAATCTTGCACGTTTCCATACCCAAATGATTGAATGAGATAGGTACCTAGGTGTTTTCTCGCTATAAAGCTGAAGTCTGCCATTAACTCTTAAACCGTGAATTAGACAAAACGAAGTTATATATTTCTCCAGAGACTCAATTAGTTAATAAGCTTAAAAGATATGTATCCCAGCTTCACCGGGGGCTCGCATTTATTAAAATTTACCATTTTAAGCTTTCGTTCGCACCCCAGCTTGAAAGTCGAGATAGCTCTCCCGAACGAGTCGTCACATCTTCAACGCCATTCATCCGGTACACATTCGGAATTCGAAAATAGTATCGTCGGTAATAATTATACGCCCGAAATCGACGTAATTTAAAAACATAGTCTGTACTTAGACTCTAACTCCGGGTAATTAATGCGTTGCGTCGAAAATTCGCGTACGAAACGCGATAGCTGTAAAGAAGAATGCTCCCGAGTAAATACTTCATCTTGGCTTTGAACGTTGTTCAAGAATGCGCCGCGCCACATCACATACTCGTACAAACAGTTGGACTAATTTGAACGTTTTTCGTAAGCTCGTGCTGCAATCGAATTGTAGACGATTTGTAGTCTTCAGCTATGCTATTTTTTATTCCAGACATTCCGACAAGCTTGAAAAATTTACTCTTCGACAATATGTAGCGTATTTACTCCTCATTGCTGTTGCTTCTGCCGAATGTTTTGTTTCTCTAAAAACCATCTACGTACAGTGGAGTTTTAAACAAAGCGAACGATTTGTTATGAAACGACGACGAGCTGGAGATTTTTCACCACGATGAGGGTAAACGGACTTGGTGTAATGTCAGTTATGCATGTTGAACATGAATAAATTTCGATGATGGTATGCAAGGGTTGGTGATCCATTGACTCGTCGACGAGATGAGATGCGAGGACCACAGCTGTAAATATTTCGCATACGTGAAAGATATGCTGAAAATTATGGCAAGAAGTACGGGGACATTGTATATTAAACGAATAACTGAACGAGCACGTAACACGGTTGTAAATGAGGTGAATTATACGACGTGATAATGCCATATTTCTGGCGCAATTTTCATTCGAGTACCAATGTATTCGCTAGGTAGGTAAATTTCGTTGAAATTATTCGAAAAATGAAACATGGTATCGGGGCGTGTTACTGATAATGCGAATTACTCCCTTAATTAGGCTACAGAAAGCGTTTAAAATTACATTCCAGTATGTGTATCTGTGTTAGGTATCCACGAGGGCATCTACAGCACAGGGAGGCAAAAACCAGGGCATATAACGTTACAAATTACCAGAAATATTTCCAACAACGAGATCATTGTGTATAAAAGGTGGTTACACCCCGGAGAACCTCATAGGCTCGATGTGTTAATCAGTCTGCGGTCTATACAACGTGTGTGTCTCTATCCATCCCTTTGCCCCTGCCTATCTCACACTCTCAGTACCTACATTCGTACGTATAAATGCATATATGTGTAGCTGAAAACTAAAACAGAAACATTGGAAACTGAAACTGACACGAACATAGCCGTATATAGTTTACCTGAAAGTGAGAACTGATTTATAACCACTGTCACACCTCCAACTCGTACATACAATCTCCGTGATATATGTACTTACGTATGCGAATGTATAATAGGTACCGGCAATGCAGGCGAGAGAGGGTCTATCTTCGGTGAATGTTACTTATTTATGTGTTGAATTTGACGACTATTGCATTGGAATTGTTGGAACTCATCCATCAGCGTGAATATTAAATAAATTCGAGTCGCATGAAACTCTTTTTTCACTCTTCTGTCCCTAGATTGCAACGTAGCCCTTTAAGCAGTCCCTATACAACAGTCCTGCCTCAATGTTTTATTTTCATTATATATAGCGACTGACAGGTTATTATTTTTTTTCTTCGGGGTTTTTTCTCTACCCGAGTCGTCTGCGTATACCGGAAGATTCTCAACCACCTGTGAAATAGTATTAATGAATGACGCGGTTGCAGACGATTCTGAACTCGGCACGATGCTGGTTGATACTATTTTCAGACTTGATAACTCACTCGGGCTGTTCGAATGTGATAATTTGTTTTTTTGCTGGTGAAGTAGATGTTGGTAACGGAAACTGTCATTAGAAATTTAATATGTATGGAGATGTGTTTTTTGGGTGAATATTTTTGCATTTGAGTTTCCGGTTTGTTTTATTGCCAAGGATATAGTGAATTAATATCGACGTGATTTCCTCTTTTTTTGCCCTTTTTTTGCCCTTTTTTTGTAATATTTGAAAAGGTCAAAGAACTGATCTGCGAAGAGAAGAAATCATGATTTTGAAATTTATCAGCGGATTTTGACTGTGAGCCAAACAATAAACGTTTTGATCGAGGCAGATTTTTGAAGGTTTAACGATTGATGGAGCTAATTCAAAGTTCACTCATTTTTCGTAAATTTGAAATTTTTTTGCAATTGTAAATTGTAAGGAGTGAGAAAATGATTTATTTTAATTTGTTTCAATTTTGCATATAACTTGAAAAAATACTGTACGAAATATGATAAAAGTGTGTGAAGTAACAAGCATTATTTTCCAGTGAGGAGTGACATTAGTTGGTGAAGAGGGACATCTGTCCATGTCTCATTTGTCTGCGGAAAAAGGTGTTTCTCAGTGTGTAGTGACATTCGTCATTGAATATGAATAGTGATATTTTTCAGTGAAAAGTGACATGTGTCATTGAATAGTGCAAAATAGTGCCATTTTTCAGTGAGAATGGACATCTGTCTGTGAAAAGTGACGTTTCTCAGTGAGTAGTGACATTTTTCAGTGAAAAGTGACATTTGTCAGTGAAAAATGGCCACCTGTCTGCGAAAAGTGGCGTTTCTCTGTGAGCAGTGACATTTTTTATTGAATAGTGACATTTGTCGGTGAATGGTGCCATTTGTCATCGAAAAGTGACAGTTGTCATTGAATCGTGACATTTGTCAGTGAAAATGGACACATGTCAGTGAAAAGTGGCGTTTCTCTGTGAGCAGTGACATTTTTTATTGAATAGTGACATTTGTCGGTGAATAGTGACATTTGTCGACGAATGGTGACATTTGCCAGTGAAAGTGGCCATTTGACAGTGAAAATGGACATCTGTCTGTGAAAAGTGACGATTCTCAGTAAAAAGTGACATTTGTCATTGAATCATGACATTTGTCAGTGAAAATGGACACATGTCAGTGAAAAGTGCCGTTTCTCTGTGAGTAGTGTCTTTTTCATTGAATAGTGACATTTGCCAGTGAAAAGTGACATTTTCCATTGAATAGTGACATTTGTCCGTGAATAGTAGCATTTGTCAGTGAAAATGGACATTTTTCATTGATAGTGACATTTGTCAGTGAAAATGGACCTCTGTCGGTGAAAAGTGGAGTTTATCAGTGAGTATAGTGATATTTTTCATTGAATAGTGACATCTGTCATTGAAAAGCTATATGTATTTGTGAGTGAAATGAGAGATTTTCTGTCAATAAGTGACACCTCTCCGCATAAGGGCAGTGTGTTTGGACGGTTTTCTAAAATCTGAATTTTTTCAAAAATGTGGATAATTTTTCCAAAACTTGTGACAATTTTCCATAATCTGGATAATTTTTCAAAGCTTACAGTTTTCCAAAAATTGGATGATTTTTCAAATATTGCTGGATTTTCTAAAATTGGGACGATTTTTTCCATAGAACCGAAGACGATATTCCGAAATACAATACTACTTTAAATATTGGATAATCTCTTATTATTTGTATGATTTAATAAAAAATGGTAGATTTTTCAAAAACTGAAGAAATCCCCATAACATGATCAGCTGTATAGAAATTGTACAATTTCCCAGCATTTGGACAGAATTGGAAAATTATCTTAAAATTGGACAATTTCAGAAAATTAGGAAATTTTTCAAAACTTGGACGATAGTTTTAAAATTTTTGGATGGGTATTCTGTAACCTGAATGATTTTTCAAAAATTGAAGAATTTCCCAACATTAGAAGAATTGTCCAAAAATCGTATCATTTTATAAAAATTGTACAAATTTCATAGTTATTTCGTCAATTTTAATAAAACTTGAACAATTTTTTTAAAAATGGGAGAATTTTTCAAAACTTGAACGTTTTCTACAAATCGGACGATTTTCAAAACTTGAACGATTTTTGAAAAACTGGACAATTTTTCAAAAACGTAATTTTTAAAAAATTCAGCAATCTTTCAGTGATTAAAATGATAATTTTTAAATAAAAAATCATCTCAAACTTAAAAAATTCTATAAAAAATTGAGTAATATAATTAAAATTGCGTGTTTATTTGTTTCAAAAAGTAAAAGTTGTCATCCAATGAATTATAATTCAAAACATTCCCAAAATTTCAAAATGATTTGTGGAATTGCAGTTTTATTCCTACTTTCAAAATGAGAATGCCATGCTCTCTCATTCTGAATCAGTGGTAAGTCACTGATAAATAGTCAGAATTGCATCACAGGAAAAATCAGCAAAATCCACTAATTTTCAGCGAATTTTCGCTGATTTTTCAACGATTTTCACTAATTTTTCAGCAAATTTCTTAAATTTCACTGACTTTTCAGTGAATTTTCACTGATTTTCCAGTGATTTTTCTCACTGATTTGTTTTTCGTAAAAAAATTCACTGATTTTCTCCTGTGCTGCAATTCTAACTGTTTCTCAGTGATTTTTGATAATTTTCACTGATTTATAATTGAGAAAGTGGCTTGTGATATTTTAAATCACTTTTTTTTTTTGGAAAAAACGGAATATGATTCTTAAAATTATTGCATCTCAAGTTGAGCTGGATCTGCCAGTGGAGAAAAGTGATACTTATTGTAAAAGAAAGGAGGAATTTTCTCATGAGAAGTGACATTTGACGGTAAAAAGTGGCACTTGTCAGTGAGAAACAACATTATTAAAGAGGGAATTTCTCTTACTGATGTTGTTGTATTTCTCTGACAATTTCTGACAAATGTCACAGTTCACCTAGGTATATGAAAGTCACATTTAACATTTGCCTGTAAAAGGTAACATTATTGTCAGTGAAAATCGATATGTATCAATGACAACATGTGTCACTTTGGTCATCGTTGAACTTTATTGATTTTTCAAAAATCATTTATTTTGTTTCAACTCAATTTCCAACATTTCAATAGCTAAATGATAAATATTCAAATATTTATTATGACAGAATAAAAAACATGAAGTTTCGCAAACCAAAAACTGTATTTTTTTTCCTTCAAATTTCTCAAAAGGCTCATACTTCACCTCGAGTCAAATATCGCATTATTTTAATTTTTTTTATTAAAACAACGAAACATTAAATTGAGTTGCCCTAATTCCATCGACGAAATTCACCAAGGGACAACCCGAGTAAAAATTCGTTTAAATATTCAACCTGAAAAAAAACAACGCTGGAAGTCTCAAATGATACGTAGGCAATATCCTCGTTCAAAACGAAAAGAAAAAAAATTCAACGCGGAAAATATTCCGGAGAAAAATTGTAATTTTCTAATAAATAATAATACGGCGCAAAAATACGTTTTTTTCCATCGAATGAGTCGGAATATTAAAGAATCCGATGAAAAAAAAAGCCATGCACGTGAAATCCGCACATCGAAGCAGACAACGAAATTTCATGTAAAAATTATATCGAGTTAAAATATTCTTTTGGCGAAGTTGAATAAAATAACTTATTTTTTCCAATGAAAAAAAGGAAAAAATTACGAAAAAAACATTCCCCGGCGAATAAATCTTCGGAGGAAATTCTCGTAAAAATATGGTAAAAGAGTGTAATCTTCTTTGAAGTATACGTTTCGGAAAATATTTTCAAATAGACTTATTAAAATTAGTACGGTGTTGTGTACTGTATAATCTGGGTCATCGGGTCGTTTTTGAAATACATATTAAAAACTTTATATTTTATTCCGGGCCCTGCGAAGTTTAAAAGAAACGAGTTTAGTATTCGTACGCGAACATGAAATATTCGAGTGTGAAATTCGTGATAAAATTCCTTTTCTTCATTCTTACAGCGTAAGTATTATTTCATATCGCGGGATTGTATCGTAGAATGAAATGTTAAAACAAAAATATAATATGATGCCGACCAATGTGGTCTTTGACATTTCAAATTCGACGAGCTTTTTTTTATTTTACGAGTAGCTTGGCAACGTATACGAGTATTAAAAAAAAGGTCAACTTTGTAAAGTCCATTCGCATTCGCACGTATTCTGTAAACTTAAATGTTAGAAGTTCAAAAAGTTCGTTCATACGATTCGTAAATTGAAGTTGAAAGTTTGTTTCGCTTTTTGCCCAACGTACCGCTAAGTAAATTATCTTTCCAGAGAGGTACTGTGTGCTAAAAGTATCCACAACGTTGGGATTTTGGACGAGTAATTTACCTAAAATAAACGAAAAATTTTTAGACCTCGTTGAAAGGTTTTTCTCCTCCCCATTTTGGGAAAATATTCGATAAATGGATACTCGGATATTGCGGTATGTTCGGTTGATTTCGAAGCCTCTCCGGTGATAGAAATTGCAGAAATACCATCGTATTGGCGAAGGTACCTGCAGATGTGGAGAAAAAATGGCATCATGGGCCTGTTCTGTTTCGGAATAGTTATGAAAGTTAATCGCAAGAGGCTAGCACGTCCATTAATTACGCCAATTCTATTGTACAAATGTTCGCCTCGGCGTTCTGCAGAAACACTTGGCGTACTTTTACCATTACAGATGCGGCCAAAAGTTTAAGGAATGCGTGCCGAAGCGAGCCGACGAACGCGCAATCCAAAGTAGGGAACAATATAAGATTAGTTGAAACAGGATTGTCATAAATCATGTGAAACTATTTATATTGAAACCGTAGCGGTAAGGGAGTTCAGTCAAGTATTAATAACCGTTGTTACGTTTTATTAAAGGAAGGGGAGGTTGACGGATGTGCTAGGGCTTTTTCGAGACCAATGCCGGCGCTTAACAGTGAACTTTGTTAATTACTGTTCAGTTGGCGGTTGTAAATAGATCTAACGTTATCTTTTACACATTTCGAAAACCTTTCTCGCTCACTCTCTCGGGCACACGAAGCATCCCAGTTGCAGCTATCACTTTGGAATGGGCGAGAGGTTCGGGGTTTCAAGCGAAAAGCTACAGTAACTTTTTCAATTAGAAAAGATTTCAATATAAAATTTCAACTGAGAAAAGTTCATCCGCTCGTTTCCGGTAGTTTTTTCATCTCGTCAAACAATGAGGTTTTATATTTCATAATTAATTTCCAACTGCCAGCGATTTCTCGATAAGTCTATCTCGGCGATGGTGTTTGTGCAGAAAATAGATGGAAATCTCGTCTGAATAAGAGTCGTAGCCGCCTTGATGCCCTTTCGCGGGGATATATTTTTGTGATTAGTTTTATTGCTTGTGTGGAAAAAAACAGAATTTGGAAGATTGTTTGGTATGGAAAGTTTTTGAACTTTTTAACTGTTTTTTTTTTAAATTCGCTCGAAAATTTAGTAACTATGGAAAGTTTTTGAGTATAAAAAGACCTTAAATTTTACAGGTGGATATTTCTTCAATTTTCGTTTTTTCCAATAATTTTTATCGCATTTTAAACAATTTTTATAAAAATGTCCAAAAATATTGATTGTTATAAAATTTGCTTAAAGTGGCGAAAGAAATCTTAATATAGCGTCAAAAATTAATATTTTTATTAAATCTTTTTTCCCTTTCAATGGGCTTGGACTACAAGGTCCATTAGCCCAACCCAAAAGTTAAATCTTGAAAAGGTATTTCAGATCTGAATACAAAATCCATAGAATTGTAAAGATGCTCCAGAATAGTGCGATTTTTTTTTTTTTAAATATCATTAAAATTTATGAATATTCAGGATGTGTTGAAAAACTAGTTTTAATTTATGTAAAAGCCATGAAATTGCGAAGAAAGGGTATAGCCGGATAAGGGGTGGTTTTGGCCCCAGCCCCGATTTTTGATCTAATGCCCCCAGATTGTGTACCTTGATGAAAAAAAATTCTGGAAAAAATTTTAGCCCCCCAACTCCCTCCCTTTCGGAGCTATGGTCATTTTATTGCATAATTTTCAAGAATTTTTAATTCCAATGGAAGTGAATGAAATTTTCTGTTCTTTGGCACAAAGTTACATCTCGTAGAGGTCTATTCACTATAATTTTTTCATTAATTTTGGTGCACTCCTTTATGAGGTTTTGGCCATTTGAAATTTTCAACTGTAAAAAATACCTTAACAGCGAAGTTCGACTAATTTTTAAAAATATCTTTAAAACGTGTTTTTTGACGTAGATCCACGTCACGTATTCAGTTTTGGCGATTGAGGTGGCGCAAAGGCCGAAAATTGCAAAAAACCGTAAAAAATGTTGTTATTTTGACAGATTTTTTCAAATTTTGAGCATTTTATACGGAAAGAAATGAGCAAATTGAAAAACCAATCTCGTATTCGTGTCCAGCAGGTCAGAATACCTCGATAAACACTCTTTTCGCGATCATTTTACATTAAATCTCGAAATTTAGTTTTATTGTCTTGAAAAATCAGTGAAAAAAGTTAATTTCGACATTTAAAGTAAAATGATCGCGAAAAGGGTGTTTATCGGGGTATTTTGACCTGCTGAACACGAATACGGGATTGGTTTTTCAATTTGCTCATTTCTTTCCGTATAAAACGCTCAAGATTTGAAAAATCAGCCAAAATAACAACATTTCTGTAAGGGTTTTTGTAATTTTCAGTCTTTCTTTCGAAAAAAGCAACGGCAAAACCAAAAATGAATCTACCAAAAAATAATTTTTCAGAAAATTTTCTAGGGTAGTGGTTTCTCGCTTATATGGCGTTTTTTCGTATAAAACGTGAAAGAGCTCACCAAAAATGTTGAAAAAATTATAAATCCACTTCCATTAATTACGTAATTAATGGAAGTGGATTTATAATTTTTTAAATTTTTCGCTGATAACAAGGTCTACCCTTGAGATTTTGCAAAAATCGTTTAAATTGTTGGAAAAATATAAAACTTCAAAAAAATTGTTAAAATTTGTTTAAAAATTTTTCCAAGTCTTGGTATCTATACGTACCCAGTATAATGAAATTTAATTTTAAAAAAAAGTCACAAAAGTCACAAAAATTGTCTCACAATTGTTTCAAATCAGAAAAAAAACATTGGAGAAACGTTAAATTAGGTATCACAATTATTTTGTTGATTTCGCAAGCATTTTTTTTGATGTGTCGATACAAACTTTTGACGACTTCACCAGCTTGCATTTTAAACAACTTTCAGAATCAATTGACAACATTTTAAAGTCATTTTTTTTAGTGAATCGCTCTATGTATCAATTCTCAACTTTTGAGCATTTTTTTCACTCTTTCAAATCAATTTTAGGTGATTTTCAACCATGCTTGTTCAGTGTAAAAAAATATCTTATCTCAAGTAAACAATTTTTACGATATTTTGAGCCCTTTTTTCAATTTTTTACAAAAATTTGATGAGTTTGATGAACTTCGTGTGATTTTTAAACGATTTTTTTTTTGGAATTATCAAGTAAATTTGACAATATTTCAAAAACTTTTGCGAGAAATTCATTTGGCCCATTTTTATTACAAATCAATTTTTACACGATTAAAATGTTTTTCTTCCCTCCCCTTTCCTCCCCTCCCTTTAGGTTCACCGATATGAATGGTCAGAAGAGCGGGGGAAGGAGGGAGGGGGTGAATCTTATAATTTTAAAAAATCGATGACCGGATTACAAAACATTTCCATTTTTATTTTTTTTTAAACCGAACGTTTTAAAAAGCATCGTAGGTACTTATTTCCCTAAAAAGTGTTTAACTTTTGAGCACTTTCGAAATTTTGCCCTTTTTTGAAATGAATTTTTTCAAAGGTAAAATTACCAAGACCATGACATTTTTTAAAGTTTTTCTTAATCTAACAAAATATCAAAAAAAAAAATCAAATTCCACTCATGATTTTGAACTGTGTGAATTCTTTCTTCCATTTCAAAAAATTTTTACATTTTGAGCACCTAAGTATTTTTGTCAAACAGATTCAGGTCGTAATAAAGATTTTTTGTAAAAGAAATTACTCGAAAGAAGGCTGGAATTTGATTTTTAGCTTACCAAATACATTTTCACTCCTGTCAGAAAAATTCAATAATATTGCTGGAGCAACTGGAAAAGGCTTGAAATGGGAAAATTCATTGGGGGGGGACTCGACATTGTATAAAGACCTAATTTTTATTAATTTTACAGGAAAGGCCTATTTCTAAAAAATATTAGTACATTTTTTCTTTAAAAAAACGAAATTTTTAAATTTTTATCAAATTGCCAAAAATCAATGTAGGCAATTGAAATCTTGGTTTCTCGAGTGGAAGAAAGAGAGGGAGGAGAATCAGGGATACGCTGATACGCTGTTTACAAAAATGCTGATCAGAGATGGAGATGTTGAGTGGTTTCGTTTTTTTCAATTAATTTTTTTCCAACGTAGATGCTTGAAAGCCAGAAATTACTTATTTTTCAAATTCACTGAGCTATTGCCTAAGGCTAAAATTAAAAAAAAAATCGTTGGAAATTGAAATTGATGCATAAAAATAATGAAAATGCTCTGAAATTTTTCTTTTGCGTCAAAATTATGAATGAGTTCCCCCCCCCCTCGCTTCTCCAATTGAAAACACTAATTCCAAGTTAATTTGTGATCAAATCGATATTTCGTATGTTTCTAATCAAATTTTGATCGTAGATTACCAAATTGTGATTGAAATGGCAAATTTTTCGACTTTAGCAACCTCAGAATACTATTTGAGTATTTCGTAGATGAAAATGAATACGATGCATCAGTTCTACTCCAGAATAAACTCCTCTCCCCCTCCCCCGGCAGAAAAACTACATCTTCACACAACCAAACTCCCCCTAAAAAACCGATATTTCAATAACTTCTGCAGCAAGATCATTCAGCAACGTGCATTACCACAAATGCATCGAAAAATTGACAGATCCGACGTTCAGGCACGAGGTACGTTAGTCATCGCGAATGATTACGGCCATGTGTTCGACCCTCGATTACCCTCTTCTTATTAATTACCCGATCTCGGTCGAGACCGCGTGAAAAATACACCCAAAGTATGGTATAGTTTCCCAGAACAACGTATAATTTTACACATTTAGCCCTCGTTTAAGAAAGGCCACCGCTGCACTGCATTCGGTCAGATGAATATTCCATTACTCGAGTACAAGACAAGAGGGAGAGCCTGTAACGTTGTTGTGGGCTTTATACGACAGTCGTTGCTTTTTGTATTGGCCAAATCAATAACGAGACCACAAAAATGATATCGATGTCGAATGTTCGAGTATAAGGCTGTTCGTGGCAATAAAGCCATTTCGAATTGGGGTGTATAATTAAGTATATGGGGGTTTATTGAATGAATTTTTCGCCCAAAAATTACATCGAACCACTTAACCGCACGAGATTGAGTATATATGTCGACCGAGAGTGGCAAAGTGAGCAGTTCCAAGAAAAAATTAATCGATTTTTACTCGTAGCACAAAGTGGTGAAAAGGTACGGGGTGTCGTGAAAGTTAAATTGGTTTGTGTTTTTATCAAAATGACAGTGGGCTTGGCTCATTGAGAATTGGTAAATTTACATTTCAATACAGGAGGAGTCTTTATAGATGAATTTTTTGAAAACCAGAGTGAATTCCCTTGGTATATACTCTGTCGTCGATCGTATTTTCCTTTTCGTCTCCCTCAACGTTATTATACAATTTTACGTTAACGAAAAGGTACCAACGTTTTTGCAAAGTGATTTTAAATCGAGGACATAAATTTTTGACGTATATTCATTTAACGAATACGTTACCGTTGAATTAAAAACAAACGTTGAAAAAAAGTGCACTAAAAGAAGGAATCTCAGCCCCTCAAAAAGTTGAATATTTTTTAATAAAAGATTATTTTTAATTTAAAGTCGAAATGCATAGGGGTATTGCCGCAGACAGAGGGAAGTTAAGATGTCACCGTGTTTGCTTGGGGTATAAAACGTCGGTTTGAATATTAAGATAAAGGCAGTGCAATGGCTGGAGAAGGCAATGCAGGGGAAAAAAGAACTATACAAGAGACTCGGCAAGGTTGTAAAAATGGCTCGCAAAACGTAAGGCGAATCGTAAGCCGTTGGTTTTTCTAAATGGTTTAATAAATGTCGTATTTTATGGCGCTCTGGAGAGACTTAACGTTTCTTATTTGGGTTTCGTTGACACATTATTGTTTGTTAGGAGTCGTCAGTTATCCTTAAAACTCGTATCGGCGTGTCTGTGTGTCGTAGACCTTTTCTATATGGCTGGGATTTCCTTTATGTTCCGGAGTCTGTTCTTTTTTTCGTCATCAACGACAACATTTTCCGCGGTATCTTATTGGACGACTGGGTCTAGGTGTTTGCTGCGGAAATACGAGGAAATTTGTCGTTGCGAGATGTACCCCGGATAACGAGTTATGCTTTGTGATATTCTGTCTAATTGGATCGAGCTTTTGGAAATTGGCCGCAGAATTATTGCGGCTGGGGATTCGATAGGTGCGATGCGATGGAATGCTTTGATGTAGAGGTGCTTTGTGATTATCGAGCAATGGATAAAGGAATATGTATTTGGGCAATGGGCATAATGTCTTTGTGTTTGGTACTTACTGCGATCTAAATGTTGAGCATAATTTGCGGTTTAACGAGCGCTCCTTTTCGAAAGTGGTCAAATCTGAAACATAAATGATGATTTTTTTCGTTAGTTTGGTGAATTTTTTTGATAAATAAGGCTAACATTATGTAAAATAAAAGTAAAGTTATTGAGATCTTGCAATTATCCGAATAAAAATAATTGTTTCGTAACAGAAAGCCCTTCGAACTGGAGAAAAAATATTTCAAGTTGATATCTAAAACACGTTAATTTTCAGGTGATAAAATTTTAAATGTCTAAAAAAACTCAAAATTTTTATTCGTGAAACTCAACATTTTTTGATAAAAAAATCTAAAGTTTTTTGAAGAAGAGTTTCAAATTTTCTGATCAAAAATCTCAAATTTTCTGATGAAAAATCTCAAGTTTTTTTATATAAAATCTCAAGTTTTTTTATATAAAATCTCAAGTTTTTTGAAGAAAAGTTTCAAATTTTCTGATCAAAAATCTCAAATTTTCTGATCAAAAACCTCAAATTTTCTGATAAAAAATCTCAAGTTTTTGATGAAGAGTTTCAAATTATCTGATGAAGAGTTTCAAATTTTCTGATAAAAAATCTCAATATTTTTTATATAGAATCTCGTGTTTTTTGATGAAAAATCTCAAGTTTTTTGATATAAAATCTCATGTTCTTTGAAGAAGAGTTTCAAATTTTCTGATCAAAAATCTCAAATTTTCTGATGAAAAATCTCAAGTTTTTGATGAAGAGTTTCAAATTATCTGATGAAGAGTTTCAAATTTTCTGATAAAAAATCTCAAGTTTTTTATGAAGAGTTTCAAATTTTCAGATCAAAAATCTCAAGTTTTTTGATATAGAATCTCATGTTTTTTGATGAAAAATCTCAAGTTTTTTGATATAAAATCTCAAGTTTTTTGAAGAAGAGTTTCAAATTTTCTGATCAAAAATCTCATATTTTCCGATCAAAAATCTTAAATTTTCTGATAAAAAATCTCAAGTTTTTGATGAAGAGTTTCAAATTTTCTAATAAAAAACCTCAAGTTTTTGATGAAGAGTTTCAAATTTTCTGATCAAAAATCTCGAATTTTCTGATCAAAAATCTCAAGTTTTTTGATATAGAATCTCATGTTTTTTGATGAAAAATCAAGTTTTTTGATGTGAAATCTCATGTTCTTTGATGAAGAGTTTCAAATTTTCTGATGAAGAGTTCCAAAATTTTTTGATCAAAAATCTCGAATTTTCTGATCAAAAATCTCAAGTTTTTTTTATACGTATAAAATCTCAAATTTTCTGATCAAAAATCTCAAATTTTCTGATTAGCTCAAAAATTTTTAATGATAAAACTCAAGGTTTTTTGATAAAAATCTCAACATTTTAAAATAAATAAATCTCAAACTTGTTTGATGAAAAAGCTTGAAGTTTTTGAATAAAAAATTTGACGATGTGACCTTTTTGTTACTTTCTTGACTTTTCCACTGAAAAAAATGGCTCAGGTAGCTGAAAGTGCTTTTTGGTGTTTTTAGTGTGTTTATACTCCATTTGACCAAAAACAAGAATCTTAAAATAAGGCGAAGTTGATAAAATAATTTTGTAATTATTCAAAAATTGTTGGAAGAGGTTCAAATTTGAACCTTTTTTTTGGAATTTTGTCCATTTTTTAATAATTTAGACAATTTATCTGACATTATAATCATTTTTGGAAAATTTATTGAAAATTTTAGCAAATTTTAATATGTTTTAGACAATTTGGAAAAATTACTCGTGCGTATGACGAGGTAGTCATGCATACGAATTTTTCAGGCTCCCCCCCCCGAATTGGTGACCAAACAAGTAAGATTGTCTTTCAAATTGGCTGAAAACCTATTTTAAGAGCAGTTTTTTCATCTTTTGAATTAACAACAAAATTTTTGGAATAAATTTTGTCTTTCGCGTTTGGTTCGTTCAAGTATTTTTTTTTTTTTTTTTTTTTTGTTCCATACTGAAGTTCTGAAGTTGTTGCAGGTATTGCGCATACCCTCGCATCATTTTTCGATTTTTTAATGTTACAAACGTCGTTTTTTGACATTTTTTGACTTATTCTATCCCTTCTTGAGAAAACTGAAAAAAATTAAGATCTCATTCTCGAAATTGGAACATGAACCTTCTCCATGAGTTTTTTTGTTTATGCCTTTGAAAGTTACAAATATTTTTGCAAATATCGAATCATTTAAATAAAATTTTAAAAATTTTGAAAAATGTTCGAATAATTTTCAATATGTTGAGGTGATTCGAGTACAAAAAAGATCACTTTTGTACGAGTTCACTGCAGCTTTTGATTCGTTTACTCGTTGAAATTTTCTCTACACTTCAGACAAGAGTCGTAGACAAAATTTAATTATAAACGAAGCATTCTCGGTACAACACGAAAGTCTACAGGACATAAGGAAACGGAAACTAGCCTTAGAATTCTGTCATATCTGCAGAAAAAAATTACTCGGTGAAATTACGAAACTGCATCACCTTTTAACGCTTCGCATACATACGTGATAAGTTTATCGAAACGAGCTCGTAGAAAGAAAGAGAAAATACACAGACGCTACAGCTGGGGGAGGGAAGTTACCCTGATAGAGAGCATTATAGGAGACGCGGTAAGAAACCGAAATCAAAATTGACAAAAGGATAGAAAGGATGGGTTTCTTTGTATAGCGATGAGTTTAAAGATATTCGTGGATGGACTGCTCCGGTAAATAGCTGCTTTAAGTTCCCATTTTATAAGAATCGAGTTCAACTAACGATTAAAGCCCTTTTTGAAAAAGCCTCTCTCGTGCTATCTCTGTTTCTGTATCACTGATACACTCACACACTGTAGTATATTCAAGCATAACAAAAAGACCGCTCCTACGAATACCCTAAGAAGGCAATCTCCGGCCATTTACTTTAATCAAATTATACATATCAATAAAAGGATTTAGATACTAATCTGAAAACCATTGTACTGATTTCCAAGTTTCAACCGGAGGCAACGTAACGCGGAAGGTTGAATCGTATACGTATAGATATGGACCGACGACGACCGAACAACGAGATGCAGAGTAGAAAAAGTGTAAGTTCTTTTTGACTCGTCCATTTTCTCTTCTTGTTCAAGCTGTACGTAGAAAAACCTCCCGCTTCTTTTATACGCGTCGCGTTTTTCTTTAAATGAAGATTGCGAAGTAGAATAGCGAGGAATTCTTTTATCTTTAAGATTCGCATAAAGGATTCTCGCCGGCCTTTCAACTCGGTACAATCGGATTTTCTAGTGCTTTTAAGTGAAATGAAATTAACAGAGAGGTAGGTATGGTACTAGTACCTCTTCTGTTGGTATTGTGACTCGTATTTTTCATGCTTTCGTAACACGGTCAACGACGTTCGTGTCGTATCTAATGGCAAATGGTTGTAGGTTTTTTTTTCATCTTTGTAGATAAGATAGGCCTAAGATTCTGTGCAGGTAATTGGTGTATATTTCAATTTAGTTGATAGGCCAGTATTGGAAAATACAACTTTTTTCCGAACAAATAAAAATCTTTGTACTGAACATATTGATTATTTCAAATTTCAAGGGATTGTGATGTAAAAAATTTCTCTAAGAGCATGGCAAATACATTTAAAAGTTCTAATTTTTTTTTGAAAAATTGAAAACGTCTTCATTTTGCCTAAAACTGGTCAATAATTAAAAATTTGTTCTTCACTGCATTCATCCGACTCTTGAAGATTATTATATTTTCACGCAGGGGTTTCAAGATTTTTTTTTAATTTTTAATTTTTGGGAACTTATTCCCCCCGTTTAAGAGGCTTTCTAAGGGAAACCATTGCCGGATTCATCAACAATTTCAGGATATTCAAATACGATTAAATCAGTGGACCGAATTAGGCTCTAGTAGACACTCATCCTTTGCAAGCTGCCTGACTGGTAGATAGTGAAATTGATGAAAAAGTTACGAATTTAGTCAAAATTTCAATAAAAAATTGTGAAAAAGGCGAAGTGGGTTTGAGCTCCTTCCTTAAGCTGGACAAGGAGATTTTTTATTATGAAAATTTCAAATACATTTTTTTTTTGCTTTTCAAACATGCTTTTTCAAAAAAAAAAATTGTCCTCGGTTCGCTCGAGTAATATTTTAGTCTTTCTACCTATTTTCTCGAGTAAACACAACTTTCTAAATCTGAATCTGTCAAATTTGATAAAATTCTGCTATTTTGAACCTGTAAAATAATTTTCATTGAGAATTAATTATTTTTCACTGATTCAAAAAAGTAGGATACCTATTACAAAATTCGACTGATTCAAATTTCGAGGATATATTGGTTATTGGTTCCAAAAATCCGTAAATTTTCAATTTTTATTTGCTCAAATCTCTGTATATGTATTATCTACCTTCTTAAAATACTTTAACCACGCCAACACCACTGAAATAACAGTCAGCTCAATTTTTTTCATTGAATTTTGACTCCCCCCCCCCCATGTTTCTCAAATTCTCGGCCTCTCAGTCTCTCTCTCACATGATTTCTGGATGTACTTATATCCCAAGGCAAGTAATTCGGCTCAATAAATTATCATTGAAGATTTTTCAGCCTTTGGCAATTTTATTATTACTGCGCAGCGTCAAAAAAATGCCCAACGGGCAAAAAAAATTTAGAACCTTTATTCTATATCAATTTGCAGCGTTGCTTTCAGCAATTGGAAATTTTATTCAACGAAGAATTTCGTCAAAATATTTCTCATGCTTTATTATTCACCCTTAGCTCCGTCAATTTTGCTCATAGACAACATACTAACCCTCATGTTTTTTTACTGTTTCACCTGGTACCTAAAATGGAAAATTTTGTATCCTACGGTGGATTGAGAAAAAATCATACCTAATCTTGGATTTTGAGAAAAATTGGCGAGGTGGTCTAATTTAAATGAGAAACCTCCCTGTTGAGAAATAATTAAGCACCAACAAAATTTATTTGAAATGATAAAAAAAAATGAAAAGAAGTCACCTGCGAATTCGAGAATTTTATTCAATCAAAAAATACACAGAATTATATGTACTTTACCAATCACGAAAATCTAAATTGGTCTCTGCAATTCTATCCAGAACCTAACAGGAAAAGAAACGAAAGAAATTTCCTGTTAGAATACAGATCTAGATTACGTAAATTAAATTTCCTATGACCACTACTGTCGAAATTTTTGAAACCAGACGAACTACGAAAGTGTATTGTTTTACTCACCATTTTATTATTCACCAGACTGACTGCCACTGGGGTGAAGGAAACGAAAATAAATGATGGACGAAAATCAATGAAATTATGAATGAAATTTAAATACTCGAAATTATTGTAGAGATATGATTGTTTTCAAACAGTCCGAAAATTTGTAATCAAGTGAGAATGATTCAATCAACTTAAGAATTTGTAAACATCTCAAGATGATAGCCAGTGAATCCTATGTTGGCAATTTTGTATTTGGCGGCCGAATGTAAGGGAAAGAATTTTCCGATTTTTAATTTTATTTAAAAGAGGAAAATTTCGAAAATATCCATTTTTGTAATTTTACAAAATGTGATAATTTTCGACACTGTTTCTAAAGCTCAAAATTCTCAAATTTTCGCGAATTTCCCTAACTAACCACGCTCTGCTACCACTTTTGTTGAGAAATAATTAAGCACCAACAAAATTTATTTGAAATGATAAAAAAAAATGAAAAGAAGTCACCTGCGAATTCGAGAATTTTATTCAATCAAAAATACACAGAATTATATGTACTTTACCAATCACGAAAATCTAAATTGAGCTCTGCAATTCTATCCAGAACCTAACAGGAAAAGAAACGAAAGAAATTTCCTGTTAGAATACAGATCTAGATTACGTAAATTAAATTTCCTATGACCACTACTGTCGAAATTTTTGAAACCAGACGAACTACGAAAGTGTATTGTTTTACTCACCATTTTATTATTCACCAGACTGACTGCCACTGGGGTGAAGGAAACGAAAATAAATGATGGACGAAAATCAATGAAATTATGAATGAAATTTAAATACTCGAAATTATTGTAGAGATATGATTGTTTTCAAACAGTCCGAAAATTTGTAATCAAGTGAGAATGATTCAATCAACTTAAGAATTTGTAAACATCTCAAGATGATAGCCAGTGAATCCTATGTTGGCAATTTTGTATTTGGCGGCCGAATGTAAGGGAAAGAATTTTCCGATTTTTAATTTTATTTAAAAGAGGAAAATTTCGAAAATATCCATTTTTGTAATTTTACAAAATGTGATAATTTTCGACACTCCCAAATAATTTTGAGCTTCACAGTTAAAAAGGGGATGGAGAACCGGAGCTTCAAAGTGGAGTTATTTTTCAAAAAAAAAACAGTTTTTGCCACTTTTGGGTAGTGCCATCTGCTGGAAACCTTGGTACTCCCCCCCCGCCTTAAAAAGTGCGACTCGAGTTTCTACTCCTCTCTAAACTGTTAACTTCAAAATTTGTTGTCTTTTTCTCCCCTCTGTATTGGGGGGGGGGGAGAAGTTGCAAGTTGCAGATCACATTTGATGAATTTTTAATTTTTACCAATTACAAATTGCTCCCTGGAACATTTCAAAATCGAGCCAAAAAAATATTTAATCACCAACAATAATTTTTGATCAAATTTTTCGAAAAATGTTTGTGGCAGTGCTGCCAACTGTATTTTAATTTGTAAAATTTTCAAAAAATTCAAAGTTGTACGTTCAGTGATTTGAAAAATAAGCAAACATTTTTATTGGTCATTAAAATAAAGTTCAATTACCTAATTTGTTCAAAAAATGTTTGTAGCAGTGAAATTTTACAAAAATTTGTATGTATCAAAATGCAGTTGGCAGCACTGCCATGAATTCGTTAAAAATTATTCTAGATGACCAAAACATTTTTTGGTTCGATTTTGAGATGTTTGATTAACCGCCCTCTCATTTCTGAATCAGTGAAATTTATCAGAAATCACTGAAAAACAATCAGAATTGCAGCACAGTAATAAATCAATGAAAATTTTTTCACTGAAATCAAGTTAGTGAAAGAAAATTACTGGAAATCAGTGAAAATTCACTGAAAACTCAGTAATATTATTGAAATTTACTGAAAAATTTGTGAAATTCTTTGAATAATCATGAAAAATTGCTGAAAATGAGTGAATTTCACTGATTTTTCCTGTGCTGAAATTCTAACTGTTTATCAGTGATTTTTCACTGATTCAAATCGAAAGAGCGATTTGAATTTGAAAATAAATGAAAATTTCATTAAATTTGCTATCTGCAGCTTTTAACTCTCAAAAAGTGGTATTCAATTTCAAGAGCGATGATTTAAGGAGGTGCAAAAACTCAAATCTCCTTTTTTTTAGGGATGGCTGAGGTTTCCAACAGATGATACTTACTCTCTCAATTATAAATCAGTGAAAATTACCGAAAATCACTGAGAAACAGTCAGAATTGCAGCACAGGAGAAAATCAGTGAAAATTTTTTCACTGAAAACAAATCAGTGAAAGAAAATCACTGGAAATCAGTGAAAATTTACTGAAAACTCAGTGATATTTATGAAATTCACTGAAAAATCTGTGAAATTCTTTGAATAATCAGTGAAAAATCACTGAAAATCAGTGAATTTCACTGATTTTTCTTGTGCTGCAATTCTGACTGTTTATCAGTGATTTTTCACTGATTCAGAATGAGAGATCTCTCATTCCGAATCTGTGAAAAGTCGCTGATAAACAGTTAGAATTGCAGCACATTGATTTTTCACTGATTATTCAAAGAATTTCACAGATTTTTCGGTGAATTTCATAAATATAACTTCGTTTTTAGTGAATTTTCACTGATTTTCAGTGATTTTCTTTCACTGACTTGCTTTCAGTGAGAAAATTTTCACTGATTTATTGCTGTGCTGCAATTCTGAATGTTTTTCAGTGTTTTTTGATAAATTTCACTGATTCAAAAATGAGAGAGTACCAAAAAGTGGCAAAACGAGATTTTTTTGAAAATTGACCCATTTTGAGGCTTCATAGCTCCTCTCCTCTTAAGCTGGGAACCTAAATTTTTTGGAGGAAGTCTCCCACTCAAAGTAAATTACTTCACCAATTTTCGTCAAAATCCAGGACCTGTTTTTTCCGATCCACTCTGTTGTGATTTATACTCTCGGGGATATTTTTAATTTGACGAAAAAGCTAACTCCGCAATTGTATACCATGAAATCTAAGCAATACCGATGCTTTGATTACGAGCAAGAAATAATACATATTTTTCTAACGAGTCTACCTCGTACCGGTTCAACGTTCGTGATCCCATATACCAGCTGCTGATTCCGCAGATAAAAGTTTTTCCAACTCGCTAAGAATTTCGCTGCTTTATCAGAACAGGTTCGGTATCGCAACATAATCGCTATTGTTTCAACGCGAATACATTGTTTAAACACAACAATCGTACGTTTTTTACTTTCCGGACAGCGCGTAGCGTTGTTAAGGAAAGTATTGTTTTCGGGTCGAAATTCGTTTTCGGAAATATTGGGTTTAGAAAAATTCTGATTTTGTACAAGTTTGTTTTGACCAAATTCCAGATGATGTTCCGTATGTATGTATGTATGTATGTATGTATGTATGTATGTATGTATGTATGTATGTATGTATGTATGTATGTATGTATGTATGTGGGATAAAAAATGTCTGTGAACACGATTACGTCCGTCCTAATTTAAATATTTCGTTGAAATTTTAATAGGAGTTGGGGTATGCAAAAAGGAAGGCTATGCCAAAATTTCAGATCGATAGGTTCCCCAGAAAAATTTTTACGAACGATTTAATCCAAAAAACTTTGAGATTGGTCATTTACCGCGTTACGTTGCATGTAATCGTAATCTAAAACGCGATAACAATTATTTCTCTCCTTATCGATGGGAGGACGTATTTAGAGAGAACCAAATATATCTCGCGTCAGCATTTTTGCCTCTTTCTTTCAAGATAACGTATATTTTTTTTTCATGGGCAAAATTCAGACAAGTAGGTACCTACGTTTTTCGCTCGTTGATTTTTTTTACACTTGTCCGGAAAGTTTGTGATGCTTGCATCACTGTTTATTTTTCACTCATTCTACGGAGTTTTTTCAGGCAGGGCGCCGTTTAACCTGAATACGATGTTTTTTTTCCAAGTCCAAAGCGTACACCGCAATTAGTACCAAAGCGTACAGATGAATATTTCATATTACGTTCGCATGAAAACAACGCACAGACTGCGAGAGGGAGTCTACAAAGCGCATCAACCCGCATTTTCGCGTCCAAAGTAAATAAAACTCGGCGAATTTTCACGTGCCACTAATTCGCGTATACGTAATTCACAACGCGATACATTACGAATTCTGAATTTATTTAACACGTCGCGTCGCCCTGGTGTGTCGTCTCGTCGGCTACACCGCGAAATTCCTCTCTTTTCGTACAAAGTATTAGGTGTAGGCGCGTTAACAACGCCAATTTTATACGTACCGAAGCGAGTCTCAAGTTAAACACCAACTTCTGTATCGAAGAAGACCACAAAAACCAACCAGAAACCTTCAGGTACTAGATTTTATAATAAAATCAGCCGAAGCAATCTCGTTCGCTTTATTTTCCCTGTTTCGTAATTTACATCGTCGAAGAATGCTGCCATTTGCATAAGTAAACGCACGGGGCACACCGCCGCGAAAAATCACACCGAATTGGCCTACTCATAGCAGTACCTACGCGTCTGCGTTTCATTTACATTACTAATGAATATATATGGAGGGAATCGACCGAGCTGTCACATCCCTTTGAATTGTTCCTATAGTCTCCCTTAATTACCTACAAACCTATATTCCGTACGACGTGTGCCCCGCGGAAATAATTAATTAAAAATATTCCGCCGCCGGCGATTTGCATTTTGCAAGCAGAGCTGTTTCGATATCGTATGATCAATATGAAAAGTGAATCAGTTTCAGCGACGGTCCCATATATGCAAATTTCAAACTCCTACGAAATTCCAATAAACGCTGGAATTATTTAAAGGTATAACGTAAAAAGTTTCTCTTTCGGAGAAATACGCTGCGAAAAAGTATGGTTTGATTTTTCACTCGCATTCTCTCTGGAGATTTGGGGAGAAATTTCATCGATGGTGGAATTCCTATCGAGAGTAACAAGTTGAATCATTTCCATCGGTGCGAAAATTTCAATAATTGATTACGTTACCTATCGAATGAAAAGATTGAAAAAATATATCGGTAGGTGTAGGTACCTAATTTTTCTGTACCATTTTTGGGACTTTTTTGAGTTTGAAAGTTTTTTAAATTATTTTGGTACCTATTTGATAAAGTTGTAGGTAGAAAGGTATAAAATGATGATGAATTAAAGAATCTCGAAGAACAGGTGCAATGTGTCATTTGTTTCATAATTTTTGTTTAAAAAATTTTAATTGTTGAAAATTGATCAAATTATCATAAAAATAGATTATTTTTAGAAAATCGTTAGAAATATTGCAAAAATGTTGAAAACTTGTAAAAATCGTCTAACAAGTGAAATATTGGAAAAAAATTGTTGAAAATTGCGAAAGAATCATCGGAAAATTCGCAAAAAAATTGTTGAAATTTTACCATATTTTTGTTTAAAATATCCAAAAATTATGGAAATTTCAAGAAAAATGTCTAAAATATCCGAAAAATTCTGAAAACGTCTTGAAAACGTTTACAAAACAACGAAAATTGGCTGAAACGAGATGAATTATTGTTTGATAAATTTCGTTCGTTGAAGCCATTTTTTAAACTTTCGCAGTGATTTATAATTATGAGAATTGTACAAGTACATTTATTCGACATGTTGGTGAATTTTTACAAAATTTCAACTTTAAAATTTTTTTTTGTATTTTTTCAGATTACTTCGACATTTTTTGATATTTTTCATTGACTTATAAATTTTTTGCAATTTTAACCATTTTTTCTATTTTTTTTATTTTTTCAAATAAATTTTCATAAAAGTTTTGTTATTTTTTCCAGCAATATTTCGGATATTCAAACATTTTTCATTCGAATCTTGAAGAGGAGAAATGAGAGAGAACTAAACTTCAATTTGACAATATGTCCCTCTTGCTATAACATGAAAAATTTCAAATCATGGGCATGTTTTAAAGATTTTCCTTCAACTTATAAAACAAAAAGTTGGAAATTTTAATTTCGTTTTTTTTTTTTTTTTTAGCTGGCAAAATATTATCAGATATATCAAATCCAAAATCTCATAATGTCAGATTGTGTCTAATTTTTGGGTTGTAATCTTAGTATTCAATTTTTATTTTAAAATTTTTGATCCCTGCTCCTCTCCACCTCTTATTGTTAGGAACGCAATGAGAAGTTTTGAAAATGTCCAAAAATGGTTGAAACCTTCCAAAATAACGATTCAATATAAAATCAGTTGGATATATTGCCTAATTTCAAACTTCAAGGTACCATAGTACAAATAATGAGAATGGACATCACCTAAAAAAACCGATCAGAATCTCTTAACGATGAATTTTTACTGATTTGAAATAATTGAAGTGTTTACAAAGGTTTTGTGAACCTGAAAAATTTTGAAATTTTTTATTGATGAAATGATGGAGTTTTTGGGTTTATGCAATTCGATTCCTTGGATTTTTTCGGGGTTGGATTCAGTTTGCTTCAATGTTTTGGTAACCTCAGAAAAGAGACGTGCTATAAGTAAGTATGTCGTGAAACTTTTCTGAAAAAAAGTAAGAAAAATACAATAAAATCTTTAAAAAATTGAAAAATTGGCCCTTAAACGGTTTTTTGAAGCTTCTGAATCTATTTTTTGGGTTACTTGGACCCCGAAATTGGCCATCTAAACTGTACAGGTTTCAACTTTCAGTGTTTAATTTTTCATGCTGTGTTACTCTAAAAACTGTACAAAAAATTCCAGGTTTAGAATTATTTCTAATTATTATCAACTAAAAGTTCAATTTTTTTTCAAATCTAGAAAAAATTTCTAAATTTTGAAAAATGTTTCCATTTTTGAAACATTTTTTCTTTTTTGAAAAATTCTTCCATTTTTGAAAATTTTTTCCAATTTTTGAAAAATCCTTTCATTTTTGAAAAAAATCCTTCCATTTTTGAAAAATTTAATTATCTTTGGAAAATTGAACAATTTTTGGGGAATTGATGACAAATTGAACAATTTTTGAAAAATTGATGGAAAACTGAACAATTTTTGGAAAATTGAACAATTTTAAGAAAATTCTCCTTTGGAAATAAATGATTGTTTTTTCAGGACATTGCTTAATTCGTGAAAAAATGGACCGAAATTTGAAAACTTGCCCGATTTCTGAGAAATTCTTCTAGATTCTATTTCTGAGGTAATCTCAAACGAACCCCCTTCCTCCCTTCCATAAGATTCTTGGTAGATGGGGATGCGACAAAATGAAGTGAAAAAATTTCAGATATTAAATTGGAAATTTTCTAAATTTTCAAGTAGAGCTTTATTCCTTCGGGCTCTCGAAGTCTTTTTTAAGTAAAATTTTAGGCATTTTTCATTTATCTCCGAAAAAAATTCACTCGAACTTTTTAGATCATTTTTCCATGATTTTTTTTTCGTTCCTAAAGTTTTACCGAATACCTATTTTTATAATAAAAATTATACTTTGATTTGATTTTTTGAAATTTCATTTCGTCCCTTGAATTCTAAAAACAGACAAACAAAAAGTCAGGGTCATTTTCGCATCACACGAGAAAATTCACAACCACAAATCCGCGCATAAAATACACTCGAAAGCTAATCCAATCCAACAGCACCATCGCCATGCTATTTCAAACGTCGCATCGGTCGATTTTAGCACAAAAAAGGCCCCATCTCGGTATATTTTTGAAATATCGATACCGCAGAGAGGAAAAATAGCTGATACAGTATTTCCTACCCGAATTGAATTTTTATTCCCGATACATGTATAGTTTCGACGACGAATATGTCGACGTTGCTATTTCGTCTCACTGCGGTGCTTTATTTCGATACACGTACAGTCAGAAATCTCGATTCGTCGACTCAACCTGTAGAACGAACGACAAATGTACAGTAATATCTGTCACTATGCGAAAAGCCATGCGAGACGAGGTGACGGCGACGCTACGGTGGAAAAAAAATTCGTTAAAAAACGACATAAGTTACGAAGTACGCGAGACTGTGCGTTGTAACCGAGAAAACTTATCGAGTTTGCTAGCGGCGTTTTCTTCAGCTAACAAGTTTTTGCCAACTATCTCTCAAGTCGCAGTCGCACTCGCTTTCAAAAAGTCTTTTCTAATGAAACACACAGCACAGCCGAGAAAGCAGAACGCCGAAACAAAAATAAATACTGCGAATACAAAAGAAATAAAAGGCGAAGGGAGAAATCTAAAATCGCCTGCGAAGATATAAGACCACCAGATAAGGGTTACAGAATTTTGTGAACTTTTCGATGATAATAAAACTTTTACAAACGAACGCGAACTCGCGCGAATACGAAACTGCCAAGTGAAAAAACCAACCCCAGCCTATTCTCATAATCTATCCGATTGTCAGACGAATTTCGTCTCGAAAGAGTTAAAGTACGTTGTACCTTGTACCTATACAACATTTTACTCTGGCAACGAGCTGGATCTCTCGCAAAATGTAAAGTAGAAAAAGGTATTATGTATACCTCTTTAGACGTAGGTATATATGATTTTTGCGACGTTTCTTGTAATACGTTGGTATTTCCAAGTTGTTGTAGTTTATATAACCCTTTTACCATAATTATATATAAACGAGGTAAACTTTTATGATATATTGCGGCAAAGTAATCCGAACCCTTGTTAATATATGAAGGATCAACTATGGCATATCAGCTTAAAATATGCCACTCAATTTGAAATCATTTAGAATTTATACAACCGAGTTTAATTCTTGGTAATCGGTTTACCGTGTTCGAGTAAATTTGGCTTACCAAAATAGGGCTCAGGTATTTTTCAAAATTCGTATCATACCTGTCCTGATTTTGTTAGTTTTGACGTGAAGTTTTACCGCAATTATCATATTGTGGGAAATATAACGAACGAGAATATTTCACCTGTTAATACATATTACGAAATTTCAGCTCAATTTTGTTCTAAAATGAATCATCAAGAAATTCACAAATGTATTTTCAGAATTGACCATTAGCCTGGGAGAGATATGTAAAAAAAGGAGATTTATTCCAACTAATACCTACATGAAATTTTTTTGCGGGATTCTTATTTTCTGAAATTTTTTTGGGGTGTAGGTGCAGAGTTGATTCCCAACGAAATATTCACTTGAAAAGGTCGGGGAATTGATTTCCATTTTTTTTTTCAAAGAATGTACGAGTTGATTTCCACTTTTTTTCAAATAGGTATATACAAATTGAATAAATAAGTATTGGGTATTGAATACTAAAAACCAGAAAACAAAAATGGAAATTTAAAGTCGAAAATCAAACATTAAAAATCTAAATTCAAATCTCTGATATCAAAAATCAAATAGGTTGAACTGTGGGTGTATGGGTGATAGTTTTACACTTTCTTTTCCAAAGTTGAAGAGAATGAACAGCCAGAAATTTATGTCTAGACCCCGAACCTCAAAATAACCAGGCAAAAATTCCACCTCCTGACTCCAAATTCCTCCTCCTCCCCCCACAGGACATTAAAATCTGATTGTTCAAAAATTATTTAGTATGGACGTCTTTACCCAAAAATACTAAAGGTTTTAGGATCAACTTTTTCTAGGGGTCCTTAAAAAATATCAATTTTTTCATGGTTTTTTTTCAACATTTAGTAAAAAATGGAAAAAAAATGGAAAAAAGTGTCCTTAAAATGATAAGTGTATTTAACGAATATTTTGATATTACCTCAATTTTCCTTGCGTTTTCCCTAATGGGTTGAATTGAAATATTCATAAGCACTTTCATCATTTCGAGGAAAATTTTTTCAATTTTTTTCAATTTTTTGCCGAATATTGAAAAAACACAAAAAATTTACATATATTTTTTAGACCCTTGAAAAATAGAATTGTGATTGAAAATGGGTGCCATTGGTGATTACCGGGACATTTACCTGAATCCATTCCCTTGAATAAAAATCACCGATTTTTTTCAAACCGAATCCATTTGCCCGAATGCCTTGTACCCGAAATACAAACACCCGAAGGTTTCCAAAATCAATTTTATTAAAAGATTACTTCTAAATAATATTTGTGTTGATGGACTTGAAAATTCTAATTCTTGACCTTCATCTACGTTACGACAAATTACGGTAGTTTACCGAAGAATGGGGACAAATTACGATAATTTACCAAAGAATTACCACAAATTACGGTAATTTACCAAAGAATCACTACAAATTACGGTAATACGGTAATTTACCAAAGAATTACTACAAATTACGGTAATACGGTAATTTACCAAAGAATTACTACAAATTACGGTAATACGGTAATTTACCAAAGAATTAATACAAATTACGGTAATACGGTAATTTACCAAAGAATTACTACAAATTACGGTAATACGGTAATTTACCAAAGAATTACTACAAATTACGGTAATACGGTAATTTACCAAAGAATTACTACAAATTACGGTAATACGGTAATTTACCAAAGAATTACTACAAATTACGGTAATACGGTAATTTACCAAAGAATTACTACAAATTACGGTAATACGGTAATTTACCAAAGAATTACTACCAATTTCGGTAATTTACCGAAGAATTACTACCAATTACGGTAATTTACCAAAGAATTACTATCAATTTCGGTAATTTACCAAAGAATTACTACCAATTTCGGCAATTTACCGAAGAATTACTACCAATTACGGTAATTTACCAAAGAATTACTACCAATTTCGGTAATTTACCAAAGAATTACTACCAATTTTGGTAATTTACCAAAGAATTACTACAAATTACGGTAATTTACCAACGAATTCCTACAAATTACGGTAATTTACCAAAGAATTACCACAAATTACGGTAATTTATTGAGAAATCTCGTAAATTACAGTAATTCTTTGGATATTACCGAAAGTTACAGTAATTGATTAGAAATCACGGTGAATTACAACAATTGATCAAGAATTGAGGTATCGTAAATTACCCCGATTACCAAATACAGCCAAATTACGATTTCAAAAATCGATTCAATTTACAACCAATTTGAGAGCCTCAGCTATAAAACGTCTAGCTACAAAAATCTCCAAAACTAATCGAATTATGAATTTCTTCAGCTAAAATTTTGACTGTCAAATAATTTTATGATTTTTATGTAATCTTCATGACCAACAAATAGAAGGAAATGAGCAAATATTTTTTTAATATTTTCCAATTCGAGGATCATTTGAGACAGCTGAAAAAAAATCATAACCACGCAAGGGACTTTGTATTGGGTAGAAAATCAACCCATTTGTTCTTCGTAGTAAAAATGATCAAAATTTTCATTCTCATAGCAAAGGCATTCGGGGGATAGGCATTCGGGATATAGTGGTATTTCTGGGTAACTAAAGAAAAAACATTCATACAGAAACCATTTTTGAAAAAAATCAATGTGCCAACTTCCTTGTGGTATCTACTGTGTAACACTAGACGGCTGAAAGAGGTTCGGAATCAACTTGTTCATTCCCCCCCCCCCCCCAAGGGAATCAATTCGCACATATATTCAAAAAAAGGTGTGAATCAACTCACACTAAAAAATCCAAAATCAAAATTACTTGATATTCTAACAAACTCGACAAAATTATAACCTCGCACAAGTTGAAAATCTGAAAAACCAATCCCCTTAACTGGAAATCCTATAAATAAAGAAAATTCAAACCGAGATTTCCATCCTCGAAGAAAACAATAACCTTGTCGCCGACCTACTTAGTAACGGCCGAATAAAAACAAAAGAAATGAAATTAATGGTACACTTTGTGATACGATTTTTCATCCGCTTAAATGCCATAAAGCCATACCCCAGTCCCCTGTTTTTAAATTGGAAAACAAACCAAACGAAAAATACCAGCAATCGAATATTGATTAATGATAGCTACGTATTGATTTTAATATTGTTTTAAAAAGTGGACCTCCTTCCGGACTGAACGACGAGATGATATATCATTAGCGAGTCTCGCTGGAGTACAGAAAAAAAATTATTTTATATTAATCAATATATTCAAGCTGAGTTGGGATATGGTTAAACCGTGTGTGTGGTGTGGTGGTCGGGTACCAGTAACCCAGAACTTTGACGCCAATAAAGTTCCAAGGTGGTTTCAAAGGGAGACAGAGGTTCGTTTGGGGAAGTCGTATATATTCGTAATATGTCCCTGTGCGATTTTCAAGGGTATATTTTTCAACTCGTAAGCTTTTTTTCGGGTGTAGAATTTTACTCGATTATTTATTTGTTTTGAAATTTTTAGCGAAAAAGGGTTTTAAAATTGAATTAAATGTCAAGAAAAAAACTTTACCACCCTGTATTTGTATTGGGAGATGTTGCAAGACATCTGACATATAAAGTTTCAAAATGACTCATTTTCAATTCCACGAAGCACAATGAGCACGTAGGTAACGTGAGATATATTTCAACTTGACTTTTCATTTCCATTAGCTGTAGTAAGTATTTGTAACATACTGCGACGTTTCGACTTAAGTTTTTCATCTTTTATCAGAAAACCAGGTAAATTTTTAATTTGACAAATTTCAAGTGTTTCTTGGTTTCTTGGATACCATCGCGTTTAGAAATCATGCGACAATTGGGTTGAATTGTTTCGAAGTTGAAGTTCTGTAAAAATTGATTTTTTGTGACTTTCGAATCAATAAAATACTATTTTGTGGCAAATTAAGGTACATCGTACTCTTTTCTTCTATAATTTCATCAAAATCGATTTCATTTTTTAAGGCTTTTTGATTTTTATCCTAAAATAATGACTTAAATTCAACTTCTGAATCAACTGGTTGACTGTTCGAGACTCTGAAATCGAAAAATTCGGGCTGAATAGTTCAGTAATTAAATAATGGGATGGATCGAAAAAAATTAAATTTTTACAAAAGTGGGCGAGGTATTTTACTTTGAGTTGAGATCATTCAGAAAAATTTTGACTCTCTAGTCCGAAGGAAGAAGGAGTTAAGAAATCTCAAAGCGAAATCTTTTCGAAAAAACAAGATTTTTTGCTACATGCAGGTAGTGCCACCTCCACTCGCCCTCGTTCTATATGGATTTCTACGCCTCCCTGAACCATTGACCTCGAAATTCAATCACTTTTTGCCCTCTACAAAAGGGTTGAATATATTGTAGATCGTGAAGTTGATAATTTTTTAATTTTTACCAATTACAAATTATTTCCCGAAACACCTTCAATTCGAACCTAAATTTTTTTTAGTCAGCTATAATAATTTTTGATGGTATTTTCCAAAAAAAAAAATCATGACATTGCTAACAAAGTGCATTTTAATAATACGAAAGTTTAATAAAATTCAAGTTATTCATTCAGTGGTTTCTGAAAAGTATGCCAAAAATTTTTTTGGTCATTGAATTAAATTTAAATGAATTTATCGAACATTTTTTTGTTGCAGTGCTACCAATTGAAATTTTATGAAAAATTATGAAATCACAATGCAGTTAGCAGCACTGCCATAAAATTTTCCTCGAAAATTCCATCAAAAATCATTCTAGGTGTCCAAAATATTTTTTTTGCTCGATTTTGATATGTTTGAGTGATTAAATTGAATTTGGTGAAAATCGAAAAATTTTCAAATTCGCGATCTCTGTCTTTTTAATCCCGAAAAAACTGTTATTTAGTTTCGAGACCAATGGTTCAGGGAGGGATTGAAACTTGAATCTCAGTTTTTTAGGAGGATGACCGAGGTTCCATGTTTTTTCATACATGAGCCCACTTTGAGATTCTCTAGCTATGTTCTAGTTTGGACTGGTGGAGGGTTCAAATTTTTTTGGAAGGTCTTCCACTCACAGTAAACTGAATCGCCAATTTTCGTCAAAATCCAGTGTAGGTTTTTCAACTAATGAGGAGGGTGGCTGTTGAAGTGGTCCATCCGTCCTTCATATTTTTTCAAAAATTCGGAAAATTTCAATTTTTTCCATAATTTGGAAAATTTTAATTTTTTCCGTAAGTTGGAAAATTTCGATTTTTTCCATAAGTTTGAAAATTTCAATTTTTCCCATAAGTTGGAAAATTTCAATTTTTTCCATAAGTTGGAGAATTTCAATTTTTTCCATAAGTTGGAAAATTTCAATTTTTTCCATGAGTTTGAAAATTTCAATTTTTTCCATAAGTTGGAAAATTTCATTGCAAGTTGGCAAATTTTGTTGTAAATCAGCGAATTCTTTCAAAAAATTGACCAATTTTATTGTAAATTGGTTAATTTTTTTCAGAAAAGTTGACAAATTTTGTTATACGTTAGCAAATTTCTGAAAATCTGCCGATTTACAATGAAATTTGTTGACTTCTTGTGAAAATTCTGTTGCAAACTGGTTCCAGACAGTTGAATATTTTGAAAAGAAAATAATTTTTTCTTCTCATTTATCATGAAACTTTCATAAAACTTGGTGGTCGATAGCGATTTCGAACGAAATTTTCAAAAAAAAAAAATCGTTTTTTGGAAAAGGAGAAGGTCGGTGATTAAGGAATATAGTTTTTTTGGGAAATCAAAAAAGTAGCACGAAAAAAGCAAGAATTTTTGTTTTTTGATTTCAGTAGGTACGAACTCTATGGTCGTCAAATTTATATTTTTTTAAAAATATAGATAGGCAAATTTGTCTTTTTATTAATGATATTGATCGAAAAATTCTTCATTTTCACCTCTCCTCCCAAGATTTTTACCCAAGGGTCCTCTCTGCCGACCTATCCCAAAAAATAACCACAATGACGAATTTTTCTACTTCAGAAATCTCAATTTTCAAGTCAAAACCGAGAAAATATCACTCATAAGTTCGGAAAATCAAATTCTACAAACAAATTTGGAAATTATGGGATGAATGAATTTTGTTCCAAAAAATTTGCATTCGAGCCAGGAAAATCGAATTTTGAGTCGAAAAATCGAAAAAAAATGCATCCAAATTGAAACTCTACCATTTTCAGGTATTCTCAAGATGTTTCACTCCCAAATTTACCTCCGTTGCATTTCCAAAAAAGTAATACGTTGTACAGAAAAACATTTCAGAACAATTTTCTCCCCAACATGGAACCATCTCCTACCAGCAGTGTTACCGGGCATAAAGAGGCTTTCGGCACATAATCTCTTATCGGTAATTTCTAGTCGTAAACATTCGCCATTACTTCGGAAAAAGCGTATTAAAACTCGTCGTCAAAAAACATTTATAATATCTTAGAACAGCGAAAAATATTACACCTTTACAAAATGAAATTCCATTCTAGCCGCAATACCGCGACCGCTTGTACTAACGCCGGCGAAAAATTCATTTTAATATACAATTTCATGTCGTAATAACGACTAAAAGAATATTCGTGCGGCGCTTAATGCTCACCATTTCGCATTTTCCCGACCGAAGATAAACACACACCGACGTACCAGCCAAAAAGTAAACGTAAAATAAAAGCAGATTAAGTTTTAAAAGCGTCAAGATATATACAAAACTGAAAAAGCGTCTTCGTGTGTAAAGAAATATACCCACCGCGAGAGCATGAAAATATAAATAAGTAGGTAGGTAAGAGTATATGTATATAGCATATAAATATGAAAAAAAGTACCTACGAAAGGCGAAAAAAAAACGTAAGCAAAATACAATTTAAATTATTCAAACAGACGTTACATGGAATAAGGTGAAATACAAACTGAAATGTGCATAGAGTAAGAGAGCTTTACCGGTATGTATATGACTAACAACAATATATCAACTCGGATAAAATTTCCACCGATGTGAAATACGAGCAGTTTATTTAGAAATACTCTCCCCTGCAAAAGTGTTTTCCCTTACCCGCAGAAAAGTGCCGTTCAAAAATGAACAAACGGACGGCGTTTTTGCATTTTACGCACGCTAATATTTGACATTAATGTTACCAACATTGGCAAAGTTGCCGCTATAAATTCACTTAGTATTATTGCCGGCTGCGTGAAATAAACTACACAAAAATAAATGGAATATGTAAATGGGAGAATTCTTCAAATGCATTTTCATTTTTTTTTACGCTCTCTCCGTCTTCGTCGTTCTTGTTGTAAAAGATAAGAATATAGAAACTCGCCTCGGTGTGCTCGTTGTCTTTTCTCATTCTCTGGCTCTTTCTCTCTCGTTCAGTTGCCTTTTGCGTTCAGTTGTCACAAATCTAATACTTGGTTTTCTGCTCGGTTAAGTAAAGGAGACAATTTAATGCTGACAGAAACGATGCCGAATTTATACACTCGACGCTCAACACATATTGGCATATACTGTGTATCTAATGCCAATAACAACCTTTTGGCCGATGAACCCACCATTGCGTAGTTTATCGCGTATGGGTTTAATGTAAATAATTCTACCGAATGTTGCATGTGATTTTATTTCGATGTGTGAAATAATGTAAAAATATCTATTGCGAGATTAACGTGCTGGAGATGTTTTTTTTTATTATTTTGGTAAATTGTGTAGGAAGAAAGAGGTCAGAAATTTGGATTCTAAATGCAAAGATAAGTAGGTTCAGTTCTCCTTATGGAATAAGTGGATTGTCTATAGGTAAGCAAAGATCTATGCTAAATATTGACTACGATTTAGGGTTCTGTAGTCTTGAAAATCAGTTTGATTAGTAAAATCATTTTAAAAAATAGAAATCATCATTGAAAACAAGTTATAAAAAATTCACCAACTGTTTTCATTTAGAAATAATGAAAAAATTAGTGCTTATTGTGATGAAAAATTTCAATAGTGAATTAGATATTACAAAAAGTCATTATTGTGACTCAGAAATCATTCGAAAAAGTCAAAATTATGATTCAAACCATGAAAAGATATCAAAATGGTGATACAAATGTCAAAAAATTTGAATGGTACTTCAAAAGTCTCATAAAATTATTTCGATTCAGAAGTAATTAAAAGTCGAGTTAGTGTTTCAAAACTTGTAGAAAATCAAAATCTTGATACAATAATCATAAAAAAGTCATCCACTTCGGTTACAAAAGGTTACCATTTGAGATCAAAAGTCATAAAATTTCAATTTTCAGATTCAAAAATCATAAAAATACAAATCAGAATAAAATGTCACAAAAAAGTCATTATTTTTGTTCAGTATGATTTATGATGAAGTACAAAATTGTGATTCAAATGTCATAAAAAAAATCATGTAGGTAATGGATTTTTGATTTCTGTAATTTTTCCCAACTTTTTAATTAAGATCTTAATTTTTTGACTTTTAATGACCTGAGAATCGAAGTACCTAATGATTTTTTGTTTGTTTTAAAAGGGTCATTCTAATTTTTGTGATATTTATATCAAAAATTTTTTTTTGACCAGAATCGTCTTGATCATTCACACTTGAGCGGCGTTTCCGAAAATCTAACCAGAAATGACCCCCCTCCCCCCTGTTTATTGACAGGTGAACAATAGGCCCGATAATAACCGAAAATCTAACCAAGCGGAGTCGAGGTTCATTTTAGTGAACGAAATGTTTCAAAGTTTTACGTTACATTTCAGACGTTTGGCTCTCAGTATATTTGTTTTTTTTTCTGGGAAATTACCAAAAACCAAAAAAATCTATAACCGAACTCCATACCATTTTTTGGGCCAATTTTTTCATTGTCTTGAATTAGAAAATTAGGTGTTTAGAGGGAGGTATTTGGACCCGGAGAATTTATTGACGAGGTTAGTTTTTCCACAGCCGATCATTGATTTTGAAAAAATGTCTATTTTTGGCTGACTTCTTGACCAATTTCTAGAAAATGGAAAAAAATCATGAAAAGTGCTTTTTTCGACTGAGACTTTGCTGATTATTATTATTATGAATCTGATGTTCGTTTTAAACAATCACCGCTCGATTGTTCAGAATTGTTGTGTTTTTAAAGCGAAAATGGGCCATATCTTGAGATTTAAAGCCCAATGCGAAAATTGAACCCCAGATTCATAATCAGCGACCTCAAATTAGTCTTCAGGGTGTCCACCATATTTCAGAGATGATTTCCCCTGACTTTCCTGGTTTTCCAGGACTTTGAAATTTTCCTTTTCAAATCAGAAATTTTAAATAGGTACCTACATCGAAATCCTTCAGCACAAGAAGGAAAACAGTTTTTCCACTGATTACTCTATTTTTCTACTGATACCTAGTCACAGACCATGTTCAGAACTGATTCATTCTTTCAGTGACTTGTTCGTTTTGCACCTGGTTAGATTTTTGGCCATTTTTTCCCCGTCGGTTAAATTTTCGGCTATTTTTAATACGCAGGTTAGATTTTCGGCTATTTTACATCATTAATCATGAGAACAATAGAACAATAGCTGGTTAGATTTTCGGTTACGCCCCACTTGAGTACTTTTTGAAATTTCAGAACCAAAATAGTGTGTTTTTGTGATTCCCGAATTAAACTCAAATCCGTTTTTTTGATTTTGGTCAAAATAATGGATTTTTGATGACATTGAAATTGTTGTAGGTAGTGGTTTTTTTTAAAGCTTCGGGGTCCAATCAATGACATTTTGCTGTGGGTCACTTAACATGTTTTTGATTAGACTCCGTAACTCAAAAAAAAAAATCACTAGGTACCTCAATTTTAATATCATAAAAAATACACTCCCAATTCTGATTAATGTCAGAAAAACTGGCTTAAATTCTAATTCATGATACATTATGATTTCAAAAGTCACCAAAAGTATGATTCTAAGTGGCAAAAGTCACAATTTTGATCTATTTTATAAAGTCAGAAGAAGGCACAGTTTTATAAAAAAGTTACTACCTATTTTTTATTGAATTAACTTTGTAACTTGTTTTTTGACTTATGGGACTGATCGAAATTGTGACTTTTGCCACTGAAATCATAATTTTTGTGACTTTTAAAATCATAATGATGTACCCGGAATCGAAATTAAGTCCGTTCTTATGACCTTAATCAAAGTGGTATCCTTTTTTTGTTACTTGAAAATCATAGCAGGGATATTTTGTGACCTCTAGGTCAAGGTACAATTAAATCAAAATAGAATCATGATTTTTAACCAAAAATAATGACTTTTTTAAAATTAAAACTGTGCAATTTTTGTGATTTATGGATCAAAACGGTGACTTTTGTGACTTGAATAATAATTTTTGTCATAATTTTGAATCATAATGATGAACTTTTTGTGATGAATCGGAATTGTGACCATTTTTGTCACTTTTGAATAATGATACACATTTTTGTGACTCGAGTTATAATTATGACTTTTGAATGGAACGATGGCCATTTTTGTGTTTTGAATCAAAAAATGTAACTTACTTTTTGTGACTTTTATGACCTTTTTTTTTTACCTAGCTAAATTCAACAATTTTGTGATTTATAAACCAAAATGGGGGCTTTGGTGACTTGAATATTAATTATTCTGATTTTTATTAAAATTGTGACCATTTTTGTAATTTTTGAATCATAATGATACATTTTTTCGTGACTTATGAAATATAATCAATTTATGACCTTTTTTGTTACTTGATTTATGATGATGATCTTTTGAATGGAACAATGACCATTTTTGTGATTTGAATTTTAAAAAATCACTTTTTGTGACTTTCACATATGACCTTTTTTCAATCAAGTTAAAACTAACATTTTTATGATAAATGTATAAAAAATGGTGATTTTTGTAACAAATTTTTGTGATCTTGAAAAGTCTGAAAAAGAGATGCTCCAAAACTAAGAAAAATTGTTACTTTTTTTGTAACTTTTGAATTTTATTGTAATGGCATTTTATTGATATTTTGATTGAATAATAATTATTTTTGAACCTTGAATATTTAAATAAAAACTTTTCTGACTGAAAAAGGGAAAAAATGACTTATTGTTGTGTCAAAGTTTTAGCATTTTTATGACTTTTGAATCGAGTAGGTATAGAGAATTTTGTGATTGATCGTTTCTGTGATCATCGTTTTTGTGACTTTAAAATATAATAATGAATTTTTTGAAGCTTCTAAATCGTAATAGTGTCTTTAAGTGAGTCCTGATTTTGAATTGGGGCAGTGACTTTCGAGGTTAAATCATTATTTTAACCATTTTTATGAGGGATTTTGAAATTTTCATAATGAATGTTTTTTTATCGTTTTAAACCATAATCATAGATTCTTGGTGAATTTCTAATTCTAATAAAGATAGGAGTAGTGACCATTTTTATGACTTTTAAACCAAAATAACACACCTTTTTGCAATATTTGAATCGAATTTGTAATTTTTTCGATCATATTTCAAATTAAAATCCATATTTTCGAAATATTACAAAAATTTATAAAGCTTAGGTACCCACCTAATTATTTCGACAATAAAATGAATGTGTCAACACTAGTTAAAATCCACATTCGTTTTTGATGATTTTCTCAATCAAAATGATTAGTATTTCGATAATGAATGATCTCAGTTTAAAAGTCATGAAAGCTCCACGGTTTTTCTTCTCAAAATCTCCAATAATCTCTCAAAAATCGACGAAATAACTTCAATTGCCCTAAAAATCATCATTCAAAGATTCGTCACATGCTATTTTGACCACCCAGTCCGCTTTACCATTCAAATCTCCACTTCCAGCTCGAGTATCTCTCTCATGAGAAACATCCGTCACACCGTGATATTTCGCCAATCACGTTGCGCCACAAATCAAACACCGTTCAGCGTACAAATGAAATTACCGCTTCACCTAGGCGATTTTTGCAACTAATCGTGATTCGAAAAATTCACCTCCATAAACGTGGAATGCCGGCATGGATGCTATCTAATGCATACAAAGTATCCGGCGAGGAATAAAACCCAGACCCATCCGTCAGTTCGGTGATCTACCGAAAGAAAGCGAGCCAGAGAGGAGAAAAAAATAAACTCGAGACGTGCGACGAAGGTCCATTCTCGTAGGCAATTTTCTCTCGGTAGAATTTCGCTCTAAAGCGTATTCAATTGACGAAGCGAAAGAGAAGCGATTTAGCAGTTGTAATGCCTTGCCGCCGCCGACAATTTAGAAACACCGTAGACGAGGCCGGAGTAGAAGAGATGTAAAGGCAACAATAGCAGTAACATGCGCGAGGTTGCTCAAAAGTGCTGCTGTATATAGGTACAATGTACTGCTAGGCGTTTTTACACGGCGAAGTTTACACCATTCATTATGTCCGCTACGTCTTGTAAATGACGGTGTAGGCAAGCTACAAGAAAAATACAAGTTAAATGGTCTGTAAAGAATAATTTCACGCCCGGCGACACAAAAATCTCGGCAGTTTGCGAGCACGTCGAAGAAAAGAGACGATGGACGGCGAAAGGCGAAGGCAGCGTACAAAAAGCACACGCGGTAGCAGGTATTTTCGTTGTTAACCTCGACTCCGCCGCTCCGGCATTAAAAGGTAATTGCCGAAAAGTCGAATGGAAACTCGAATGTCGAGCTTTTTGCGACAAAACGCAAGGGGCACAGAAGGCCCCGCCGCCAGCCATTTTTTTCCACCTTCGGTAGAATTGTATAGGGTTCGATGGCGTAAAAATGTATCCGCAAGCGGGCGTATGTGTTCCGTGTTCGTATTGTATTCCTCGTCGTCGACTATAGAGTATATGGTAAGTGTTGTTTAATGATACAAAAGCTCGGCTTATACGCGGCCCGCAGCGGAGACAAAAAAATAAACTCGAAACAATGGAGCACGCGAAAGAGTAAAGCTCGACGACCAAAACGAAGGCGATTTTTAGATGACTAATGAAAGAATTGTTTTTTGTATAGAATCCCCTCCCCTTCGTACCCTTCCCAGCCACGCATCGTGTATCTCGATTCCTATAAAACGAAAGGGTTTGGTTTTTTCAGATCGATTTCGTCGTGTCTGTTTTCATCCCTCCGGACTTCCTTGCCCAAAACGTGTTTCTTTCTGAAAACCTTCGTATAAATTACACGCGGAAGTAAAGGCCGACTGAGGCGAGGGCGAATATCTCGAGCCTTGTAATTGTTTTGCTAATCGAGCTTAATTGAGTGTACGGATCTCGCTGGCAAAAGTTTCACGCCGAATTAGAATCTGCGGTGGTTTTTGTTTCACGATGCAAACAACCGGTGAGATTTTTTCACTCTCTCTCATTTACAAATCTGTGAAAATTATCGAAAATCACTGAAAAACAGTCAGAATTGCAGCACAGTAATAAATCAGTAAAAAAATTCACTGAAAACAAACTGTGAAAAAATTATTGGAAAATCAGTGAAAATTCACTGGAAAATCAGTAAAAAAATTAACGTACTTTTTCCTTTAAGATAAAAACCTTAGATCATGGATATGTTTAACAATTATAAATCAGTGAAAATTACCGAAAATCACTGAGAAACAGTCAGAATTGCAGCACAGGAGAAAATCAGTGAAAATTTTTTCACTGAAGACAAATCAGTGAAAGAAAATTACTGGAAATCAGTGAAAATTCACTAAAAACTCAGTGATATTTATGAAATTTACTGAAAAATCTGCGAAATTCTTTGAATAATCAGTGAAAAATCATTGAAAATCAGTGAATTCTTCCTGTGCTGCAATTCTGACTGTTTATCAGTGATTTTTCACTGATTCGAAATGAGAGAGTACTTACTATATGTTCTTCTTGTTAAACTTTGAAATATTTCCTTTTTTCAAGTTAAACATAATATCAATATGTCTTGATCTAATTTTTTTTCATTTTTTAATATTTAACATAATATCGTTAAAACTTCACCTAAAAACTTTCAACTAAGCTTTTTACATCCAACTTCATATCGTTATGTCTTAATCCAAAAACGTTCATTATCAGCATTCTTCGCTAAATCAACATTTCTAAGAGACCAATTCTTCTTTTTTCTTCCACAGTTTAATTGGGGCCGCGAGCTCTAGTGCTGGGCAAAATCGATTATTTTAAAATAATCGACAATCAATTAATCGATGGAAAAATGATTGACCCTTCGATTAATCGATTATAATCACAGTGGAAATTTTCACGACTTTTCCTTTATTTTAGCGTCAGCGCTGACACAAAAATCTCAAAAATTCCTTGAAATGGCTAAAATCCTCTTGGTGAAAAATCCTTGGCCTTTTTTTTTTACAATTCTGAAAAAAATGATATAAAAACGTAAAAATTGAACTATTTTCATTTTAAATTTTACACGTTTCTCAAAGATCCTTACAAATTTTGAGCGCCATTTGGGATTGAAGCGGCACATAACTTGAATTTTAGAAAGTTTTAGAGAATTTTTCTGTTTTTGGGGCCAAAATTGGACAAAAATAAAATAATCGAATATGCGATTACTTTTGCTAAAATAATTGATTAATCAATTGTCGATTATTCTGAAAAAATAATCGCATTGCGATTATTTTTACGTCGATTAATCGATTGTTTTGATAATCAATTCCAACACTACCGAGCACGAGAAAGAGTCGCACTCTGGTGGAAAAATTGAAACAATCAAAAGTTTTGAAATTTAAGATTGGTCTTATAGAAGAATCTCATTTCTTCACTCGGCGTGCAAAAAAAGCAGAAAAGAGGAGACAAATGGACAGAAAAGAGCAGAAATTCTCACTGTCTGCTCCTTGGGACCCACGTTGCGCGTTGAACGGTCCTTTTTGACCCCTGTTGCGGATGTAGCGCGCATCGGGAGGTCAGAAAGGTACAGAGAGGAGCAGAAAAAAGGAGCAGAATTTATCTGCTTTTTTGCACGCCTGGCTGTTTTTTTTTTTTTTCATAAATGCTCAAAAAGTTTAGATTTTAGAGAATTGTGGATTTTTTTTAAGTCAAAGAAGTACAATTTTTTTTCGGAAAAATTGTTTGAAATTTTTCGAAAAAGTAGTTGGAAAAATTTGAGGTACCTTACACCCCCCCCCCCACCCCAGAACTCATTGCTTTGACGCTCTGTTAGAATATCTAAAAATTAGATCAATCTGACAACCAAAAAGAAATTCTTCTGATAAATCTCAAACATTTTTAGGCCAAAAGCTTTGAAAAATTGGTAAAAATTGAGAGAATTTTTGGTTTTGATTCATGGAGCATCAAAATTTAAGAAAAAATGGTCACTGTTTGTTCACTTTATCGTTTCGAAAAGTCACTAAAGTAACTTTTTTGAAAATTTTGAAGAAACATGCTTGAAATTTTCAATTTTTGTTAAATTTTGTGGGTGTAGCACTGAAATTTGGGAAAACCTAGCCGAAATTTAGTCATTTCAATCGGCTGAGCCGCCGATAGTATCAGCTCAAGTCGGCTAACCGGCCAGCCAAGCAAAAAAAAACTGTCAAGCCGCCGCCGATTAAAATTCCATCGGCGCAGGCCTCTACCCCCAGCGTTTCATAACGTTACACTTTTAAAATCCCCCCCCCCCAATGTATCCATGTCAGAAAATTTTGAAATTCTTTGAAAGATCAGTGAAATTTGCTTTAAAAAATCAGTGAAAATCCGCTGAAAATCAAAGAATTTTGCTGATTTTTTCTGTGCTGCAATTCTGACTATTCATCAGTGACTGATGAGAGAGTGGAAGATGAATTTTATCGATAATACGAGTGTTGGGTCGCCAGGGCGAAATTTTCATATATCTATGCGGGTTCGCCATCCAAAAGGCCGCTGGTTTTTCAATAAGAAAGCGAAAAAATTAAACGGTCTGGTATAAATCAAACGTACGATTAATTTATAATTACACCGCGCGCAGACAGAACCACAGAGACGATTACGTATGTAAATCATTCACCTATATATAGAATAATGCTGGCGAAAAAATATATATAAAAAATAATACACCCATAATTCAAACGCAGCGATTAAAGGATGTAAAGCAATGGAAACGTGTTTTTAATATCTTCGATCTTTTTCAAACAACTTCTGGCCGTGTTGCGGCCGGAGAAATGCTGTTTGTAGTAATGGCCACGCACGCTGGAGTTTTTAAAGAATCGAGCATCGGAGATGAAAAAAATAACCGTCATTAATTCAAAAACACTGTAGGTAGCGAAGCTTACGCTTGTACTAAAATCAAAGAGGAAGATATCAATTAATTACGGGTACTTAGCGAACTATACGGTGTTCGAAAAGTCTTCTCGAATTAGATCGAAACGATTTGTATGCTTTTTCAGTGTGGATTTGTGATTTTTTTCGGAAATTTTTTTCTGAGAAAGATCGTGTTAGAACGTATTGACTTGATGAAAGGGAAAGGGAGATAAAATTCACGTCTTTTTTTCGTTGAGAAAACAATTTTTTATGGTAATCTCAGATCCATTCCATCCTTTGTTTTGGTACCTTTGAAGATCTTTTTTAAAGGTTAAGAACACTGTTTATTGCACCTTTTAAGGTAGGTAGGAAGACATCAGATGATATTGATGAAAAATTTGTGCATGTTTGAATTTATTTTGAAAAAGGTAAAAGCGAAGGGAGGAAAAAGTCAAATGGAAAGTGAGTGGAGGGCAAGAACTCGACTCTTCGATTCATCAGAATTGATTTTAAATTTGGACAAATAGGAACCTAGTTGAAAAATTTTCAAAGAAATTGAAATTTTTAAAACAAAACTTAAGAAAAATATGAGTGTGATGTTTGAAAAAAAATGGAAAAATTCCATTTTGAGCTAAAACAGGGAAAATTAGGATTTGAGTTGGCTAACTGAGATGCGCCACCTCGATTTTCATTTTTTAGCTCATTCAATAGTTTTTCATTGGTTTAGTCCTGATGGTGAGTGAGGTGAGTCCAAATGAGGTTCTCGCTACAAAGTTTGAATTTATAATAAAAATTGATGAAAAATCAAAAGCTTATGCTGTAGAAAATTGGAAAAATTCATAGTAGATTATAAAAAGGCAAAAAAATTATTGAGAGAATCTTGAAAAAGTCGGTGAATTTTGGAAATTTTGTAAGTTTTACTCCAGTTATGGGCTTTTTTTCATAAAATTTACTGAAAAATGAATTTTTCCGAAAAAATAACAAAATTTCAGCTTTTGAACACCTTTTTCTGCAAAAATTTTTCTCGCTTCGCTTGCGTTCCATGAATTTAGGTATGTATCTATTTATTTAAGAAATTGAAATGAGACAAAAGTTCGACTTCGAAATAAATTTTTTGGAACTTGAAAGTTTTCGTATTTAGAAGCAGAAAAAAAACGAGTCTTTCTGTTTTCCAGAGACTTCATTTTGGCCGACAGGGGTAAGATCTCCTGCGGAAGATCCAACATTAGGTATGCTCATTTTCTCAAGAGCAGAAGGAGAACCCTAAAAGCTTCTATCAATTCAGGATTCGTCCAAATAAATCTGAGAAATGAATATTATTCAAATGAAAAAAACTTTTTTTCGCTTTTTCAGCTCATTTTTTCGTTTTTTGTTTTATTCCATATCAGTTGAGAAAAAAATCACTTAGTGTTCCTTTCAGACAGAGTAGATGCGTATTTTATTAGTGATTTTTAAATCTGTTGTAAGAGGAAGAAAAAAGAACCAAAGTTTAAAATTGGAATATTGTTGAATTGGTGGAGGGGCTTAAAATCAAAAAATTTCGACCAACGTAAATTTTTTCCAATTTTCCTAAAATTTACCTATTTTTAAAAAGCTGGGTCATCACTTTTGCAACTTTTCCTGATCATAACAGAATTTTTCCAACTAAAAATGTACGTAATCTTGCCATTGAAGGAAGGATGTTTCTGTTCAATACGATCTTTCCTACCATAATTCAATTTTCCTCTCAATATTTTTCCAAGAAATCGACTGAAAAATCACCTAATCTTAGTACGATTTCAGCCTTATTTCGTTAATATCAAAAAATCATTTTACAGGGGCGAGAAAATCCTACATAACCCATTCATCTCAATTTTCATTAATTTCGCTCCCAAAAAAGACATTAGTTAGAATTTCTGTCGAAGATTTTCAATTCAGTACTATCTCTTTGAGTTCATTCTGATAGTTCTAGGAAACTAACATTTTTGTTCTAAAGTGAATGGGAATTTGAATGAAACTGGCTTGAGGAGTGAGGAAAGAAAAGGTCACGTTTCCAATTTATTTCTTCAGCATATCTTAGAATTTCCTCCAAAAAATGAAACTAATTGATTCAATTTTTCCTGTTAAATTAAAAATCGTTATGTTTTTCAGAAAATGCTACTAAAAAATCGTCCCATTTTAGTACGACTTCCCCCTACTTCGCCGAAGTCAAAAAATCATTATAAAGGGGGAAAAAAGCCCACGTTAATGTACAGCAAACCCACCCCAACAAATTACAATCCTCGTAAAAAATTCAATATCGCGTATTTTACGAGTACTCGGTACCATAAAAACAAATTCAAGTTCGAAATTTCTCGCTATGCCGAAGAGTTTTATTTATCAGATGCGTGTGCGTTAGTTTGACTATACGCGATGTCAGATGAGACTCGCATCGCCTCGTACCCGTAGAATAAGAGTTGAAAAAGTAGTTCGATGGTTTTTTATCAGATAACGCGTTTATAGATTAGTATACTGTACCAGATGTGTTGTACCGTAAACTGGTATTTTCGATTATAGATATGAATCAAAATTAACGATACAAATAACGTTTAACATTTTTTTGAATATAAAAACGTCGCCGGATTAGAAATTATTTCTGGTATAGGCGAGGTACACTACATATAAGTGGTAACATTATTTGTAATCTTTTTTTTACGAGCTGAGAGTGCATGTGATTTGGATAATACGTGTATTATGCGTTAATCGTCCTCTACTAAAAGCTGCAAGGTGTGTAATGAGTGAATGATAGATTGGGGATTTTTTTTTCAATGGAAATTTTTACGAGCGGATTAGTTGCTAGGAAATTGAAAGTGGATGTAGGCAAGTGCACGAGATGCAGTCGAGTTGAAAAGTTCGTCGAGATTTTTGTAATCGAGTGTTGAGATATGTGACGGGAATTACGTACGCGATTTGAAAAAGGATTAAGAGAGTTCGAATGCGGATGTATTTTTGGTTGATGTGAAATTACGCGGATATTGTTCGAGTATTTATGTGACAGGTTGAAGGTGCATGAACTTGAGGCATTTTTTTCAAAAGATCGAAATATCGTAATTTTTCCTTTAATGAGTTGATTGGACTTTGGAAGGGTCAACGAAACTTCAATTCTTTTTCTATTTAGCCTAACAAAAGGGAGGTAGGTATCCCAACTCAAAGTAAAATTTTGAGCCCAAACAAAAAAAAATCAAAAATTTATCATGATAGGACCCCATATCCAAAATTTCAGGTGCTGAAGTTCATTTCTCCAATTTTGGCGAATTTTTGAAATCTCAAAATGGCCTCATCGCCCTACAAAATATAAAAATTTGATCTAATCTACAAAAAAAGCTAAAATTTGGTATATACCCTATTTTCAACCTCCCGAATCGATTGGAAGCAGTTTCGAGACGTTTTGGAGCCACCACAAAATTTTGGAATTTTCCACCACTGGAGAAAAGCCCATAAAAATGGTCCATAAGAAATTCAGCACTTAAAATCGCGAATTACCCATATTGGTGACCTATTTGATCGATTAAAGTACAATTTTCCGAAATTCGTAACTTTGAGTTCAAATTCGCATTTGTGGGCAGAAAATTTTTCTGGAAATTTTTTTTAAAAAACGCCCATTGCGCAGACATTGGGGTAAAAAGCTGAAACTTGGTAGATACCCTATTTTTGACCTCCCGAATCAATTGGAAGCGGTTCCGAGGCGTTTTGGAGAGACCAGAAAATTTTGGAATTTTCTAGAACTGGAGAAAAGCCCACCACATAGATTTGAACTCGAAGCCACGAATTTTTGAAAATTGTGCTTTAATCGGTCAAATAGATCACCAATATGAATAATCCGCGATTTTAGGTGCTCAAGTTCATATGGACCATTTTTATAGACTTTTCTCCAGCGCTGGAAAATTCAAAAATTTTCTGAAGGCTCCGAAAAGTCTTGAAACTGCTTCCAATCGATTCGGAAGGTCGAAAATAGAGTATATACCAAATTTAAGCTTTTTTCGTTGATTAGATCAAAAGTTTCGTATTTTGCAGGGCGATGAGGTAATTTTGAAATTTCAAAAATTCATCAAAATTCGAAAAATTGACTTCTGCACCTGAAATTTTGAATATGGGATACTATTATGATGTACTTTTGATTTTTTTAAAATTTGGCTCAAAATTTTACTTTGAGTTGGGATACCTCCCTTGTAAGATACAAAATCTCTGCAATAAAAAATAAATCAAATATTTTTTTTGAGAACTTCCCGGTTCAAAGTAAACTTTATGCAGATTGCTGAACTCGGACCAAAGATACCTACGAGTCAGAATAAACAGTAGTTTCGCTGCGTATGCCATCTCCTATGTGGAATAACTTCAAAAGGAGAAGCACGTGGGTACGATTCGTTGATATGCTTCGGATGTTACCATATAAAATCGTGACTAAAATTATCATCACATCGGAGTACATATTATTAACAGCCAAAAACACTTAATACTCGTATATTGAATACTGAAACAAATTAAATTTACGAATTTGCTTCGTGTGCGAAATAGGTATCTGAACCTACACCTTGCCATTGATGAGTTTGGCGGATTGTATAAGGTAACCTCACGCGCCAAGTTTTTCACCGGTATAGCTTTTAAATCTGACTGAGTTCGTTTCAAACTTAATAAAGCGGTGCGTTTGTTTACCTTTGGATTTGAAATAGGGGTAATTAATCGATCTGTTTTGATGCTGAGGCACGTAACGTGTAACGATAGGGTATATTTTTATTAAAAATTCAGAATATTGATGATGTGAGGGGTTAATGTATTGATATTATTTTTTTGCAGGATTATTGTCGGCGTGAAGAACTGACGATGGAAATTCTTTGTTTTTTCATGATGGCTGAAGTTCGCAGATAATAGAGAAGAAATTTTCAATGAGGTAGGTGGATTTTTTCTCCAATATTTTAATTTAATTGGAAATTTGAAATCAATGAATTGAAAAGATGTCAGCACTGTTTGCACAAATTCTTATATTGAAACAGTTTTCAATTATTCGCTGGGAGATGGGCTGAACAGAGATAGGAGATAGAAACCGCGTGACAAAATTGGTTCTGTTTATCGATTCAAAAAATCTGCGTGAAATTATATTTTTTTGTAATTTAAAAAAATTAGGAAAAACTCGTGAGTCAGAAATATTTAATTTACAGTTCTTTCCTGATGATTCAGGCTTCAGTTTGTCCTTAATTATCCGTTTGGAAATCTTCGTGATTATGCCAAAAATTGTTAATTTACTCATTTTTTAAATTTTGAGATAGGCAATTTTTTCAATGAGTAATTTGTTTCAAAAAATAAAAACGAAAAAATTCCAAGCTCTCTCTTCCACATCCGATTCTAGAAAACTTAAACTTCAAATGTTCTGATCTCTCAGTGCAATAATTCGAAAAATTTATAATAATGCTTTTAAATGTGTAGAAAAAATGAATTTTACTTCGACTCTACTCTGGTTTGAAAAAAAAGAGAAGTTTCAAACTTCACTGACGACTGATTTTAAAAACTCTAAAAATCCGAATCATTTGAGAATCTAAAAAAGAATGAATTTCTTGCCCCTCTTCCCTCACTATCGCACATTATGAAGATTGAACAAGGAGAGGTCAAACTATAAAAATGCCAACTTTTTAAAGAAAAAAAACAACAATGTATTTTTTCAACAAAATTTGCTGTGAGTTTGGATGGAAAAATTTGCGAAAATTATCACTATTTTTTTGGAGAAAATATGCCAAAATCCGCGATTTGAATGTCAAAAAATTGAAGAACTTCTTCTCAAGTCAAAAATGTCCAATTTCCAATTCCTCTTTTCGATAATTCAGACTTCAGATAATTTCTGATTATAATTTCTTCTATATTTTTGTTAACGGTGGAGCCGGGCTAATGGACCTCGTAATCCGAACCAATTCAAGGGGGGGAGATGGTACCTAAAAATTATTCGAAATATATTTTTAGACTCCATTTCTAAAATTTGAAAACATCTTTTTCTTTTATCTTTTGTTATAAATATTAAAAAAAAAAAAAAAAAAATGGTAGTAGGTGTGTTTGCTCATAATAATTGTATTTCACTTCAACTTCCCTCCTCTTTTCCATCTAATTTTAAAAATGAAAATTTAGAACTTTTATAATATCTCATAAGGTGCTAGAATTCCAAAAAAATCAATTTTATTTCAATATTAATTTGCTTTAAAAAAGAAAAAAAAATTAAAACTTTTTCTGATGATTTAATAGGTAAGTCCAAGTACAGGCATCATAGCAGGTCACTTTTTTTAGGGTCTTTGTCACTTTTTTCGACTTTGGTCACTAAAAGTCGCCTTTTTCATCCAAAGGTCACTAAAAGTCATTTTTTTCATCCAAAGATCACTAAAAGTCACTTTTTTCCTCCCAAAGTCACTTTTTTTTCGAAATTTCAAAAATTCAAATTTTCTCTTAGAAATCGCTGAATGACAAACACTCTAAAAAAATGACCTACTATGATGCCTGTGAAGGCAAAAATTGAGGCATGAGATGAATATTTAGTTCTTTTGTGCATCGTGCCCAGGGAAGATTTGATGTTTGAAAATTTGGTCAACGTCCGAGATGTTGGCATAGGCGGATTAAGGGTGGGTCTCGGGATGGCTTTGCCCTTCCAAAAATTTAATTACCCTCCCCCATTTTTTGCGTTTATCATCATTGATCATTGTTTTTATTAGTGTTTGAAAATAATCTTATTTCATTGACATTCAAAAAAACTGTAAAATTCCCCCCCCCCCATTGAATTTTTGGTCACTTATGGTGGTCATTTTTTTCTCAAAAAATGTCACTAAAAGTCACTTTTTTCTTCGGAATTTCGCTGTGATGCCTGTAGGTATTATAGTTTTAAAAATTCTTAAAACTCGATTTATTTGAGAACCTGAAAAAATTGAATTTTTCTATTACATTTTCTCCACCTTCTCCTCCTTCCCTTCTTGTGAAGAGGGAGTGAAAGGATTAAAAATTCAAAATTCCAGTTTTTTCGATAAAAAATTGAAAATCTTGAAAATTGATTTAAATATGACGGAATCTGTGCATTGTACTCGTAGACTAGAAAATGAATTTTTGGTCGGTCTTAAACAATCCATTGAATAATACGAAATGACTCAATTTAAATTCTAAAAATTTGACAATGTACACACTTTTTTTTCCTTCTTTTTTTATAATGGATTCAGATTTTATTTCTTGTGATTCCAATTTTAAGAAAACGTTTAAAAATTTGGTCTGAAAATTTATTGGATTTAGAGTGAGGGAGGGAGAGGGGAAGGGGGAATGGGAAGGGGGAATGGGAAGGAGGAAGGGGAGGTTCAAAAAATCGAAAATCTTCGACTGAGAAATATTTTTTCCTGACTTTTTCGACTTGTAAAGCTCAATTTTTTCATTTTTTTCCTTGCCCTCCCCCTCCCAAAAATTTGACTCTTTTCCTACTCAAAGGCATTTTTTTCATAGGGAGCAAGGTGTCATTTTGATTTTGTCCTTGATTTTCCACTTAGTAGAAAAATTATTAGATGATCTAGAAAAAAATTTTAATACCTCTTTTTTCTAAATTTTTCAAAATTCATCAACGACTGGTATCAAAAATTTCAAAGTGAAAAAATACGCGTAATTTTAAAATGTAGGTAAGTATCAAAAAAATTATATTTTACTTTACGCTTCAAACTCTCCTCATGTAATCTAGAAAATAAAACATTTCGAATTTTTCTGATCTAACAAAATTTAAAAAAATCTAGAACATTTAATAATGCTTTTAAAAATTTTGGAAAATATTATTTTTGTTCAGCTTTAATGTATGGGGAAAACTGAGAAAAATTTTCACAATCTTGAAAATTCGAATAATTTTAGTATTCTTCTCTTTTCTTCTCCACCTCGCACGAATACAATTTTTCGAGCAATAATTTCAGAACATTTTCAAAATAATTTCACTCCCATCTTCCCTTCCCCCTTCCAAAAACCAATAAAAACTTTTTTTAGGAAATTCACTTATTATTTTTACAACTTCCCAGGACTCTACGTAGCTAATTACACTAATTAGGCATGCCAAATATTCTCCATCCAACTATGTAATTGTAAAATCTGCATAATCGAGGTAACGCAACTACAATAATATACCCGCAAACAAGGCATAATTCTTCGGCTCCTTTGCCACGATCCGACTCCTCACCACGGGCACGATTTCATCAAACCCATTCAACTTTGTCCAAAAAGGTCAACAATCACATACGCCACAGTACAACAAATCATTAACCCTTTAACCTCGTACGCTGCACAACATAACGAGTAAAAATAATACGCTGCATTCGACCAAGACCCATCGACGAGTCGAGCAAGGGAACCGTATTCTCTCTCAGATATACATCTATTATACCACATCGTATCATGCACATGCACCACACACTCCGATACTGAAATCCGCCGTACGACCTTTTCGTATTCGTCCGAGGTTAACATTTTCGGCTAAATTTACAAATCGCCTGAAAAATGTCACAAGCATCACCGCCGATCACATAACCAAGTCGTTAATCTTAATTGAATCCGACCACACGACTCCGCCTCTATCGTATACGCAATCATCGGGCTCTTCGTACAACCGTAATTACCATTAATCATGCGCTCAGCAAAGCAAATTTGTATTCTACATAACATATTATACACATACTCGTGTACATCACGTACTCGCGTCTTCTACTCTTCGCTCTTCATAAAATTCCAAACTACCATCTCGTCGTTATTATCTTTTTCGTCTTACTACGTACGACGATAATTACTCTCCGCGTTTTCTGATCTATAGGCCATTCTTTTCGAAGATTCGGTCTCGATGCCAAAAAATCCGATACCATTGGCGACGTGCGAACACGTGTAAACGTCAGCCAATAACCAATCACTACCGTAAGATAATAATTACCATATCATTATACTCGTATACAGACAAGTTGGCCGAGCCGCCAGCCCATTTATCAATATACTTGTAAATGGAATAAGTCCAGATCCAGCTACTTTAATTATTTCGCCAAATTACAATGTAAGTTGCATCTCGGAAAAGATAAAAAGGTGTTCGGTAACGAGTTTTTTTCGCCTTCATTTTTCACTCGCAGCTTCGCAGCAGCCTCGAACCGAGGAGAGAAAAAAAGGCTACGTCTTAACATCTCGTTAGAGAAATCATAGGTGGAAATCAACTGGGCGAAAAAAAATCCCTCAGAGGAGCTGACCAATCTCTATAATAAACAATACGTGCACTGTATACAGCATAGCCTACCGCTAAAACCAACGGGACTACCAAGGTTATACCACGAAAGACCAGAAAATTGGTTAAATTAGCTAAACGCTACCCTCATGACCCGTACTTGGCTTAATTAACTAGTAAAGGAATATAATATATATACTCGAGCATGTATAGTACGTATAGATATACTCTCCAGCTCTATGGGTTTTCTCTGTTGTACGTGCTGAGGCTGTACACAGGCCCAAAGAGGCTATTGCATAGTATGAACTCGATACTTGGTGTATTAGTACAAAGTATCTACGATATAGAGAGACTGGGAGAGAGAAAGAGCATTTAAAACGATACCATTTAAATTGTACGACGAACAGCGTGGTTTTACAAAAATATACTCGAGTTTGTATCCGGATGTGGGTATTTGAAATTTCCATGTATATCAAGTACCCCTAGAGTTGCAGCTCGAATTAACCCAACTAATTCTCGGATTTGCTTTTTCGTCGGGGATATTATGTAATATGTTTGATTTTGTGACGCGTGCGTCATATCGTGTTGTGATTTATCTCGTCAAAGCCCCCGGAGGTTAGAAAGATTACAGATATTGTAATCTTTGTACCGTAATTGGATATATTTTGATAGTGAGGATATCGGGATTTGATATGGGAGAACTGGTTGTTTGGATAATTAGGTAATTGAGACTTGGCCAACGCATAACAGGTGATCCATGTACGTGATAGTCGTGGAAGTTGGATTTGGAAAATGAATCGATTTGATATTCAGAGACGAAAGAATAGGGAAAATAGTTCAAAAAATTAGCAAATTTTGTTGTATTCTGGTGTGAAAAATCAAGAAATGAGAAAAAAATACGAATTTTACTTTCGAGGGAGGTAACCCGACTCGAAGTAAAATTTTAAGTAGAAACAAAAATAAATCGAAAGTACTTCATAAAAGAACCTCATATCCAAAATTTCACGTTACTAAGTTCATTTTTCGAATTTTGGCGAATTTTTGAAATTTCAAAATTACTCTCTCATTCTGAATCAGTGAAAAGTCACTGATAAATAGTCCGAATTGCAGCACAGGAAAAATCAGCAAAATTCACTAAATTTCAGTGAATTTTCACTGATTTTTCACTGATTTTCCACCAATTTTCACTGATTTTCCACCAATTTTTACTGATTTTCCACCAATTTTCACTGATTTTTTAAAAATTTTCACTAATTTTTCAAAAAATTTCACTGATTTTTCAAAGATTTTCATAAATTTTACTGTCTTTTCAGTGAATTTTCACTGATTTTCCAATGATTTTTTTCACTGATTTGTTTTCAGTGAAAAAAATTTCACTGATTTTCTCCTGTGCTGCAATTCTGACTGTTTTTCAGTGATTTGCGATAATTTTCACTGATTTATAATTGAAAGTAGGTACCCCATTGTCCTGTAAAATATAAAAATTTGGTCCATCGACCCTGCAAAACCGAATATCTCAATTTTTACCTATTCTAGAGCCTCTCAGCGAGATTTTAGAAGTTTTCTTGTTTAATAAATTAAAGATGAAATAATAATTTCATCTTTGCCTGCCTAAGTTCTGGGGAAAATCGAAATGAATTCTTGTTGGAGGCTCGAGAACAGCCAAAAATGGCCAATTTTGGGTTCAGGAGCGTGAGGGGGGGGGTTAGATAAAGAAAATAATAATTTCTCTTATTCATACAGACGACAAACCAGTTCCACAATTTTTAATGTTTTTGTTTTGATCAAACTTTAAATGTTGGTTCAAAAAACATTATTTTGAGGATTTCACATGGTATGGAAATAGCCACACAGATTAATTTTCTTGTGGAGCCACTCGAAAGAAAGTACGAACTCAGTTTTTAAATGCCATGGTCTTTTTGGAAAAATTTTGATGTGTACTGAAGAAAAACGAAATCTTGGTGGAAGCTTCAGAATGATTGACTATGGAAAAAAAATTGTTTCGGGAGTTAACTTTCATCAATTTGATTGGCAATGGATACTTTCTGAAAACATTTTTTTATTGATACGAAAAATCAACTTGGGAAACTAAAATTTTAAAGACAGAGGACTTAAAATATTGATTTTTCTGTGAATTTCACTTCTGTAAAAATCGGGGAAGATTTCGAGTGGTCCCTAACAAGAGAGGTAGCTCAACAAGAAGTAACATTTCGAGCTGAAACAAAAGTAAATTCGAAATACATCACAAAAGACCCTGTATCCAAAATTTTAAACGATTTGATCATCCTACAGAATATGATTTTTTTTTCTTCTTTAAAAGTCCATTACCCCAGCCTAAAAATCAACGAAGCATTAAAATTTAATCCAATCAACGAAAAATTCTATTTTCAACTTCCCATATTGATTAAAAGCGATTTTGAGATGTTTCGGAACCTCCAGAAAATTTTGGTGTTTTCTAGCACTGAAGAAAAACTCTTAAAACTGGTTTATATGAACTTTAGCACCTATAATCGCGAATCACCCATATTGGTGACATATTTGATTGATTAAAGCACAATTTTCCAAAATTCGTAGCTTCTGGTGCAAAATTCAAATCCATATTTTTTGCAGAAAATTTGGCTGTAGGTGAGTTGATTCCCGACGAAATATTCATGTAAAAAGATATAGGCGAATTGATTCTTTTTTTTTGGGGGGGGGAGAGTGATGTACGAGTTTATTCACGTAATTTGAGAGGGGGGAGGGGTAATATGCACGAGTTAATTTCCACTTTCGGCGCAAGGTATGAATGAAGGTGCTTTACTTTCGAGAAATCATTGTTCTCAAACAGTAAGTGCCAAGTTTTTCATCCAGATTTGAAAAACTATCTTAAACTGTAGTTTTGGGGCGTTTGAAAAAAAATTCACCAAAATTGCCTTTTTTTGGGAGAAAAACGTCTGGCTGATGAAGTAAAAATTTTGCACTTCTGAAAATGTTTTATGAGCAGAAATAAAGTACTCATTGTTGAAATTATTATAATAAAATGACCCAAAAATTAAAAATTTTGAACTCAAGTGGGATTTTATCTACCTAATTTTACAAGTTCAATTTGACAAATTCTTTTTTAACTCAATTTTTTCGACTAAAAATGTCCTTCTCTCAATTATAGGACTTGGAAAAGATCCATTCGTACGATATTTCCAGCCACAACAAAAAAAAACCTCCTAAGCAAACCTCGTGGCGGTATCTCCTGGGTAACGCTAATAGGTTGAAAGAAGTTCGGAATCAACTCGTACATACCCCGAAAAAAAATGGCAATCAATTCGTACCCACCTCCAAAAAAAAAAAATGGGAATCAACTCATCGACTTCCGAAAATGTTCATGGAAAAAATTTAAAAATACGCTGACAGCGGTACCTATTTAGGTAAAAAGTTGAAAGGTAATGTCACCAATAAGGGTAATCCACGACTAGATATAGGTGCTAATGTTCATATGGACCATTTTTATGGGATTTTCTCCAGCTGGAAAATTCCAAAAATTTTCTGGGGCTCCGAAGCGTCTCGAAAGCACTTTCAATCAATTCGAGGGTCGAAAATAGCGTATCTACCAAATTTCAGGCGATGTAATTTTGAAATTTCAAAAATTCGCCAAAATTTGAGAAATGAACTTCAGTACATGAAATGTGGTATGCTTTTTTTATGGTGTAATTTGAATTTGTTTTCGTTTTGGCTCAAAACTTCACTTCCAGTTGAGATTTTTCTCTTATTAGTAAAGATGGCTAAAAGAAGTGAATTGTGGACAATTAATGAGAAAATTGAATTTTTTTGTTACACAGAAATTATTATTCAAGGATTGCAGAGATTGGGGGGGGGGGTAATAGAGTAAAAAATGATAATACCTAATGAGAATAGGTAGAGGATGATTTTTTGAAAAGAATCACCGATTTTGAACTAGAACTATCACAAAATTGCGCACGTCTGCTCAAAAATGATTAAAAAAAACTTCATTCACGAAAATTTCGTAATCTAGGTACATCGTCGTCTATTCACACTCATCCAAATACACCGCCATATTCACACCTCCGATACATTTTATTCAATTTTCACCTCAGACATTCGAACCTCCGCACACACGAAACCATTAACTCCTCCAAATCGTCTTCATAAATCATTAAGAAAAAATAATTCACGTCGGCTCAACTTTCAAATAAGTAGCACCGAAAAGGTATCAAATTTCCATCGTTTAAATCTCGAAACTGAAATTTGTCGAAATTCTCATCTTCGCCGAAAGCACAACGACGACGTAATTACCCAGGTACGGTTTTTAAAAGCGGATTTTCGTTGCCATTTCGTCGCTTCTCGGCGAATAAATTTCCACGGGCGAATTCTCTACTTGAATTTCTCAGTGGAAAAAAAATGCTTGAATTTGTGTGTGAGATGGTATCAGGTTGAAATAGAGGCGGGTGGGAGGCGTGTCGAATCTCGATACCCATGTAGCAGTTACCGGTTCAAAAGAACACGCTGATATGCATAAAAACAATTTTACTTTTACAAGAATAGTACACGAAGAACGCATTGTCGATGATAAATGTTCGGAATGCGCTGAAAGCGTATTACCTACATATTCATGTCATGAATTTTAATATAGATTCGATGTTTTTCTAATAACATTTTCGGTATATGCAAGCGGTTTCTTTATTCTTCCTCTTGTCGTATGTATCTTTAATATAAGTAGTATCGTCGTCGGTGACTTATCGTTATTATTATTTTCGATACTTGATGTACAATAAAGTTGAGAGAAAAATTCAACATGGAGAGGAGAGGGGAGACAAAAAAGTACTATTATCGAATAAAATAAATACTCGTAAGGTAAAAAGTTGAGAAATGTTGTAATTTCGTTATTATAAATGTTCGTATATAGATTCTTATTCGTAAAATATAATTTATGTTATTATTTTGTATACAAGTTGGTATTACAAGTACAAGAAGGAAGCGAGTTACTTGAAACATGTCGTACGTACGATGCATTGTTGGGTAAAAGAAGAAAGGATTTAGTGTACGTCTCGTCTCTAATTGGTATTAATTTTAATTTTGTGACTGGAAAGATTGTTGTAATAATATATGTTTGTCTGGGTACGAACGTACACGAGTCACATTACTAAATCCTCGAGAGAAAAAAAAGGGGTTAAAATATGTTCTTCAGCTGTGGAACTTACTCCATTAATATACAATTCGACTATACCAAACTACGTTGAGAAAATTTCAGGGTACGAGAGAGCACAAAATGGTTAATTGAATACATCGGAAGATGTAATGGCAACTATCGGTATTGTTTTGAATAATTCACAATATAGGTAGGTACTTAGATAGGGAGAGAGAGGGATAAAAACGTATGTACGTAAAGTAGGTACACGTTAAACGTGACAATTTAGCTAATACGATGAAACTCGACAATACCAGCAGGGCAGGGTGCACCCGCACGTACGTTTAACGTGTTGCAGTATTAAACACACGTGTACCAAATACAAAATAATACAGGTGAGCGTGGAATATCGACAGGAAGATGTTCAAAAGGTGATTTGTTTGATTGATTGGTGCTAGAGAAAATTATCGGTAATCGATCGTCCATGTTAATGAGAAGAGAATGAGGAAAATTTAATTTCCTTTCTCGTATATTTCATTTTTACGAGCGAATCAGTGGAACTGGTCGGAGCAGAATTGGACGAGACGTGAATGAAATGAGGCAGCAGGTTGAAAAAAGCGTAGTTTATAAAAATTCTTTGAAAGTAAGGTGATTTTATATTAAAGTAATGCCTGGGGCGAAGCGAGGGCGAAGATTTTTTACAAAAGATCATGTCTGAATTGCAGAAAAAGGTTCATTAATTGCGCTGAAAAAACACTCAACGAAATGAAAAATAAAACGTGTTAAGTACAAAAAATTTTAAAAAGAAATCAATTTTATCCAAAAAATAAGTTTTATCCAAAAAAAATTGTCCAAAAAAATAATAACGGAGCACCATTTTCAAAATTGGTAAAATGTATTCAAAAAAATATATTTATCGCGAAATTTGGTAAAATTTATTGTATAAAAATAAATTTTACCCAATTTCGCGATAAATATTTTTTTTTAGAATAAATTTTACCAATTTTGTAAAATGGTGCCCCGTTATTATTTTTTAGGATAATTTTTTTTTTTTTGACTGTGAGCATTTAACAAGGTATTTTCTATTTTATTCTCGTCATTTGAAACCAAAATAAGGAAAAAAAACTTCATGAGGAGACTTGATCCATCCAGGGTTGGGAAAAAATCCGGGAAAATGATTTTAAATCTGAAATCCGAAATTCTCTGCAAAAATGGATTTAAAATCGAAAATCCTTTCAAAAAGCGAATTTAAAATCCAAATTCCAAAATCTAAAATCCAAAATCTATAGGTAACGATTATGAAAAAAAAAAGTTTAAAATTAGGTATGTAATTTTGCTTTATTTCAATTTACAATAGTATGACGACATGGTGTTTCTGAATCTGAAGCCTGAACACTGATCACTGAATCACGTATCATGGGAATTTTTGAATTTTAAAATTAGTAAGTAAAGGATTTTGAAAAAATTGTATTTCCAATTCAAAATCCGTTAAGAGAGTGGATTTAAATCCGAAATCCAAAACACGGATTTTGAAATTTTTTGGATTTTAAATCCTGCCCAACCCTGTGCATTACCACAGATTACAGATACACTAATGTACATAGGTAATAATTCGGTCCAGGCAGAACGAAGGTGAAATTGTTTCGAATAATTTATTATCTAAGTATAAAAACAGCAAATACACATTTTCCAGATGATTTTTCCTTTTGAATTTTCAGAAAATTCCAGCGAAAGTTCCAAAATTTCCTTACTTTTTCCAGGCTTTTCCAGATTTTTCAAAATTCTCTGATTTTACTAAATTTTTTTAAATTCTCTAATTTTCCCAGATTTTTAAAAATTCCTTGATTTTACCAGATTGTTTAAAATTTTCTTATTTTTTCAGATATTTCTGGTTTTCCAATGAATGGAGACCACACTCCCCCCCCCCCTCCAAAAAAATAAAACGAAAATATTTTGAAAATTCCATTCATAATCACCTTTAAGTCCCCTGATAAATGAAAAGGACAAATTTTTTCCGCTTCAAAATATTAAATTGTCTGGGATGAAAAGAAAGATTCTGAGTATAGTATTTTGAATCAAAAAATAAAAGTAAATAGGCATTTGATTCCTAACAATTAGTAAATTGAATCACTTGATTTTTTTCATTTTAGAAAAGTTCTTTTACAGGAAAATTTTTATTTTCAACTTTCCACGAGAAAAAAAGATTTTCAACAACACGTCTCATTTTTGAGTGAATTTGAAAATTTTTTACCAGTTTTTGGAATTCTTTTTTGGAATGTTGAGTTTGTTTATGAAATTATTTTCATCTCTAATTCAGTTTTCAGAAAACAGTGCTTAACTAGTCTAAAAATTTGAACCCTCCTCCCTCCCCGTATATTTTTAGTAGGTAGCTATTTATTTATCGATTCTAAATTATGAATTTTAATCTTCTAGATCAATGAGATGATGCTATAGATTGGTCAGGAGGTTTTAAAAAATGTCTCAAAATTTCAAATTACTTAAGTATTTAATTTTAGAAGTTGAAGGAGGGTTCTCAAAATTGTTCATTTTTATAATATCTTTTCTACTCTCAAGAACAGGGTTCACTTGTAAATTTTCAAAATTAGATGTCAAATTACCTCTTCTCAATGTAATCTTTCATAACAGAAAAGTTATATGAAATTTTCCAACTTACCAACTGAAAAATAAAAAGTTACAAGTGCCTAAACTCTGCAAAAAAAAATAAAAAATTGTTGGTAAATTTAAAATTCTCGAAATTGAAAAAATTCTGGAAATGAACCTCTCTGAGAAGTTTCTTTCACGAGGAAATGACGCTGAAAAATGTTTATTTTCTTAGATAATAAATAAACTGGCTTCAAATGGGTTCGAATTTCGTGAAAAAAATAATAAAAAAAGATAAAATGAAAAAATTTTGAAACTGTTCAAAATTATTTCTCAATTCATCTTACCTTCCCTTCTCTCGTGAAAAAAAAAGAAAAAATGTAACAATTACTTCCCTCATCTTTCGAGGTAATGAAATTTAAATTCTTTCAAATTTCTTACTGAATGGCGAAGGGGAAGGGAAGTTGGCATTTTTTAACGTTATTTTTTGTCAAAATAAATTTTTGAAAATGTTTAAAAATTGTTCCATTTGTACATGGGTTTCTATTTTTGGCAAATTTTGTCCTGTTTGAAGGTCCTATTGAGAAGTTGTCGCTTTATTCAAGTTTTAACAATTTCTTTTTGAATTTTTGGCCTGTTTGAACGTTATTTTCACCAATTAAGAAAGACTCAAATTTGATAAGATTTACTTTTTCATATTAGCAAAACATTTCACCAAATAGTGTTGGGCAAAATTGATTATTTGAAAATAATCGACAATCGATTAATCGATGGGAAAAATAATCGATTATAATCGCAGTGGAAAATTCGAACAATTTTTTCTTATTTTAGCGCCAGCGCTGCCACAAAAATTTCAAAAAATCCCTTAAAATGGCTAAAATACTCTTGGTCAAAAATCCTTGGTTTTTTTTTACAATTCTGAAAAAAATGAAATAAAAGCGTAAAAATTAAACTATTTTTATTTTGAATTATACGTTTCTCAGAGATCCTTACTAATTTTGAGCGCCATGTTGGATTGAAGAGGGGTAAAACTTGAATTTTAGAAATTTTTAGAGAATTTTTCCGTTTTTTGGGCCAAAATTGGACAAAAAATAAAATAATCGAGTATGTGATTATTTTTTTACGTAAGGTGCAGTGGGGCAATTGCAAACCACTTTTTGATTAGTGACACTTTGCCGGTTCACTGTGCCGGCTCTATGGCACCAATCAACCTGAAATTTCTGTCACACAAACTTCAAGGGGTTCTCTATTGGTGGGAAAAATTTCGTATCATTTAGTTTATAAATTTATGAGAAAATAAAATTTAAAAATTTTTCAATTGTGTTTTTGCATTTACCCCGTCATGGGGCAAATGCCAAATCGTAAATTATTTCTGAAGGTGCTCATTTTTTTTTCAGTTTTGATGGTCAAATCGGAATCTACGTAAAATTTACTACCTTTTAATATACTCATTACCTTCGTTTGATCAAAATTTGTCGGAGATATCCGCGAAAGAAAGAATTTTTTAAAGAAGTGAAAAAATCTCATTTTTTATTTTTATTTTTATTTTTTTTTAATGAGCTAAAAATTGAAAACAAATGATCACTTGTGATAAGTATGACGTATTTTATTGGAAAACACAAAATTTTGATGAAATTTGAACAATATTTTGATAAGAACTCCCAAAAACGCAAAAAATGGCAAAATTTTGTAAGTAAATATCAAAAATTTAATATAAATTTTCACACTTTTGAAGGGCTAATATTCTTTTTTTTGTATTTTCGACCAATTTTACATCTAAAAATCGTTAAAAAAATTCTGAGAGTATAAATAAAATGATATTTTCGATTTTGCAATTGCCCCCGCATGACCTTTTTCGGGGTAAATGCAAAAACGCATTTTTCCGCTAATGTAATGAAAATTTTTCAAAAATGATAGTCTTAGCTTTAACTTAGATCTATTAGTATAATTAATCAACAAAAATCAGTTCAAAAAAATTTTACTTCGTACATTTTTGTCCATTTTGAAAAAAACTGATTCAACTTTACTTATGAGTGATTTTGACACATGTTGATAAAATCATTTCCAAAAAGCAAATGCGTGCACCGATTTCGTTCAAACTGAGTGAGTATATAGGTAATAGATGTGCCTTGACCTACCAAAAGATGGCGCTCTCAAAAATTATGTTAACTGACCTCCAGAAGCTGATTTTGCAAATACCCCGATTTTGCAATTACCCCACTGCGCCTTAGATTGCCCAACCCTATCGCCAAATTCGTAGAAAATCGGTTCTAAAAATGACGGCGATCGAGTGAACGAAGCAAAAATTTGATTCGTGTCACAATACAGGTTCTCGTATTCATCAGTCGATCATTTCACCACCCTTTCTCAAAACTTTCCATTAAAAAAAGTTAATCGCAGCCCACCCTGACAGACAGGTCAATAACATATGTATTAGACATTTAAACACCTTGCGCAGAACCTGTTTACACGTCAAAGGCTGTCTGCTGTCTTAGCATTGCTTGTTGCATAAGATATAGATAACCCCTGGTAAGGTTAACACCCTCATAGGGAGGATCTCGTATGCGTATCTGGTACAAAAATCCACATAGTATAAAAATTAATTTCCAAGCAACGTGTTACAAACCACGTAAGCGACTGATTTTAACGGCGTGGCGCTTTCTTTGTATACCCCTTATCTTTTTTTTAAAACCTGGTAATCCGTTGGTGAGAAGTTAACGTTTTGATTACGTCGAATACGCGGCTAAGTCGACCTAGTACACGCTTCCAAAAAGCCAACTTCTCCCCTAAGATAATTACATCTTGTACAATGCGGCCGCAAAATCGACCACGCAATTTCTTCGGCTGGAAGTTTAACCCTGTGTTTGAATTTGGTCGTCGTCGTCGTACTCCTTACCTCATTCATTGCGCAGAGAGAAAAACCTTCAAATGGTTTTAAAATGCGAATAACGCCCCAAATTCAATACCAAAGACCGACCAGTTTAAAGATTTTCTTCGTGTCGATTTAGATGTGGCGAATTTTGCGGCAGCCCTCTTACCCCGGAAAAGTTTTTTCTCCGGTTGGTTAATACAAATTGGATGTTTGGCTTGTGGTAGTTATATTCCAGCTGGATTCGTTTTACGTTAAGGGCAAACGACTTTGAACCTTCAAAGGATTTAAAAGGTTAAAAGCACCGAAGAATGATTTGAAAATGGGATAAGATACAGATACGGTAACCAATGTTCATGACAATGCTTTTTCCTTTCTTCATTCTGGACTTCGTTGAAAAGATGGTTTTAGATTATTGCATATATATCGAAATTTTCAACGTATGTCATTTTTTTGCCATTTTTTTTTTTTTGCAAACGATCAGAAAAATCTCGAATATCTGTTTCTCTTGTAAAACGAAATATTCGACGTATAAATGTACGAGTATGTTTTGAGAGTTATGCAAAAGAAATACTGAAAAGGTACCGTTTCGAGTGAATTTTTCGGATATTTTTTTCCAAAATTCGAATGTCTCGTGGAGAAAAAAAGCTCAGCGTGCTTTATGTAGTTTGTCTATAACGCATATGGCAGTGACTTTTGAATACGTTGGAAATATTTGGAATTATTTTTATTTCGTTTTCTGCTGCTAAATTTACATCCACATTTTTTCATTTCAGATTTGTCTCGTGTTCGGAATTTCTAAATTTTCGCTCGCTACGGAATCCGAATGCTGAGATATTTCAAATAATAGACGCGTATTCGTTCTTGCATGTGAAAAATAAATAAAAAAGTTTCCATTCTGGAAAATACCATCTTTGAGAAAATATCGTTTTATAATGTAAACATCTCTCGAAAATAGATTCAGTTAGCCGAAGAGCTGCTAGTAAATTGTTGGAAAAAATTATTTCGCCGGGCTTCCCTTATCTGGCACTTTTAAAAAGATGGAAAAAAAATCAATTAATTGATAACATTGGAAACGGTCTATTAAAAGTACCTCCTAAGGGTGGAAAAAATATAACGAAATTAACGACCGAGAAATTCTTTCCATCTTTGAGAACCGGAGAAAAAATTCCAGTTTGGTTTTCAGTAAAATCATTCTCGACTCGAGATAATGGAATCGAATAAGTTGGGAGGAAAAAATACGCATACGCGTATCTCTAATTACTTACCCGTGCTGATTTTTTTGTCCTAATAGAAATTTGCATCTTATTAGTATCTCAAGTCTGTAAAACACTACGTTGGTCGTTTATTTGCGAAAAAAATTAATTTTCGGAATTAAATTTTTCAATGGTGCAATTCTATGGCTGCAGCGTAGCGTTTTGCAATAATTAAATTAAGTCGCTTTTTTATCTCGTCATAAATAAGGTACCGCGAATATTGGGGAGAGAACATTCGTTTATTTAAATGTTACCGCCGAAGAATCTTTAAAACGATATCCCGCGAGATTTCAAGAAATGAAAAAATTCCCCTTTGTGTTAGGGTGTGGGTTCTGCGTGTAGGTATTAGAGTTTTTTTTGAAAAGAAAAATGTTGCCCTTTTTGTTGATTCTGAGAGTTGTTTTATTGAACGACGTACACGAACTTTGTGCTTTAACACCAGCAGAGGTAGAATTGTGGGTGATTCGAACAACTGTGCCAATTTTGGTTTCCAAGTTCGAGCTATTTTTTCCTTTTCATTATTTCAAGTCTCCCCCCCCCCTCAGAAAATCCAGAAACAGACATACCTACTCAAAAATTTCTGGAAAAGAGGGGAAAAACATTAAGATGACCACAGAGACGATGGCTGACGATTCCATAAAAGAAGGTTTAAGACGAAAAAAATCAAAAAATTCTATGATTTTGAAAAAAAATCAAAATAACTGAGATTACTTCATTTGATGATTCTCATCTGAAAATAAATCTTCCTATAAATAATGGAAAACTACTTACTCATTTATACTTGGCTCATTCCATGTCAACTCGACCAGGTTTTGACCTTGGGTCTTCCGATTTTGCTCAAAAAATTTTTACGAGTTCCCCTCGATGGTCTAATGAAGGAATCATCGTCATTTCGATCATAATCCTTCAAAGGGGCGGGGGGTGACCCTTGTAATTTTCGTATAATTGGGATTTTTTGCGAAATGGCTCAACTTTGAAGGCGCATATCTCAAGTTCGGTCACGTCTAAGATGAATCTGTTCATGCGGTTTTGTAGAGAATTGAAAGCAGATTCAAAATTGATAATCATATTTTGAAAAGTTCAAAGTTGAACTTTTAAGATGAAAGCTCAATTTTCATGGTGAGTACAAAACATGAGGGCCCCCATTTAAAAATCTGAAAAAATTACTGTGGAGAGAACTTTTTATGTACTTTTCAACTAACTACTTTTCAAGATGGGATCTCAATACCCCTGGGGGGAACAGGGGTCCTCAATTTTGGTCAAAATTCAAGAAAATGTAAAACGTGAAGTAATATATCGAATTCTACTAATTCGAAGGCGCTGAGTTCGAATATGAGCTCAGTTTTTTCATCCGACCCCTCTGAACCCCCCTATCAGCCCCCTGATGGGGTTAAAATTCAAAAAAATGAAAAATAACGCGTGACGTGTCGTTTGTCGGGTTTTTGAGAGCGCTGAGTTCGAATATTTGCTTATTTTTCGGATTTGACCCTTGGGGGCACCCCTAACCCCCAATTTTGAGAAAACACATGTTAAAAAAAAGAAATAGCATGTGTTATATCGATTTCTACTAATTCGAGGGTGCTGAGCTTGATTATCAACTTACTTTATTGATCGGCCATTCCCATCCCCCTATTTTGACTCCCAAACTGCTAAAAAATTTAAAAAAACGTTTTTTTCAAAAATGGGTGCTAGGGGTGCACCCAAGGGTCAAATCCGAAAAATAAGCAAATATTCGAACTCAGCGCTCTCAAAAACCCGACAAACGACACGTCACGCGTTATTTTTCATTTTTTTGAATTTTAACCCCATCAGGGGGCTGATAGGGGGGTTCAGAGGGGTCGGATGAAAAAACTGAGCTCATATTCGAACTCAGCGCCTTCGAATTAGTAGAATTCGATATATTACTTCACGTTTTACATTTTCTTGAATTTTGACCAAAATTGAGGACCCCTGTGCCCCCCAGGGGTATTGAGATCCCATCTTGAAAAGTAGTTAGTTGAAAAGTACATAAAAAGTTCTCTCCATAGTAATTTTTTCAGATTTTTAAATTGGGGCCCTCATGTTTTGTACTTACCATGAAAATTGAGCTTTCATCTTAAAAGTTCAACTTTGAACTTTTCAAAATATGATTATCAATTTTGAATCTGCTTTCAATTCTCTACAAAATCGCATGAACAGATTCATCTTGGACGTGACCGAACTTGAGATATGCGCCTTCAAAGTTGAGCCATTTCGCAAAAAATCCCAATTATACGAAAATTACAAGGGCCACCCCCCGCCCGCCCCTCTGAAGGATTATGATCGAAATGACGGTGATTCCTTCATTAGACCATCGAGGGGAACTCGTAAAAAATTTTTGAGCGAAATCGGAAGACCCAAGGTCAAAACCTGGTCGAGTTGACATGGAATGAGCCACTTCTTATTCTAGCAATGAAAATTCATAACTCACCTGAAACAAAAAAAAACGAAATCGTTCATTAGTCAACGTAATGAAATTTTATTTTCTATTAGTCTACGGGGTAGGACTGGGGCGCAAATTTTTCGAAGAATTACATATATTGAAAAAGAAAGAGGCGACAAATCGTAATGAGGAGGAGGTGTATTATCATAATCATCTGTCGATAAATTTTTGGAATTACAAACATAACAAACAAAACTCAAAAAATGCATAATTTAAACAGAATTTCGTAAGTCGAAACAGCATTTTCATTTCGAATTAAATAATTTGATTTTTTTTTAAATCGACAAAATCTTGTTTAATTTTCAAAATTTTCAATATTTTTTTCAAACTTATCGAACTGTTTCAATATATTTTCAGTTTTTCCCTTTTTTTTTTTGAATTTAAACCCATCTCTTCTGTAATTATCATTTTTCCTGACTTCAATAAGCTATTGACGTCTCAATTATGTATCAATCATTTTTTCAAAAAATTTCTCATGTTATTTTTTCAAGTTTTCAATTTTTTCAATTTTTTCAATTAGAGCTGTTTTCCAAAGTGGCCTAAATCAAAACGATAGAAATTTTTTTCAGAAAACGAAAAATACGTTTGTACTGTATGCCTTTGAAGCATTTTTTGTGCTACCAAAGTAAATGTATTGTACAGTGGTTTACCAAAAATGTGGCGAAAGTCACGATCTACAAAAAATGTATCTTTAATAGCTATGACCCTTCAAAATTGACTAAGTAATTTTTTTCAAAAATTGACTTGGGCCACTTTGGAAAACCGGTCTATTTTAATTTTTTTTAAAACTGATTATTGAAAAATAGTTTAAAGGTGTGCTCAAGCTTGTTATTAGTGGAAAAATTTAGGATCGGGATATCTTAAGCATTATTGAATAAAATTTTCTGAAAATTTGATAAGTGCTTTTGTGCCTTCAGAATAACATCTTCTTTTGAGGACTTTTTCAAAATTTCTCTTTCATTAAAAAAAAAGAAATGTTCGGAAAAAATTGGTCAAACAACTACATTTTTTATCCAAAGAATTTTTGAAAATTCTTTTTTTTTTGAAATTGAGGAAAAATGTTGAAAATATCTCAAAAGTCCTCAAAAGATAATGTTGTTCCGAAGCCCATATTAAATTTTCAGACCATTTTATTCAATAATTCTTAAGATATCCCGATCCTAAATGTTTCACTGATAACAAGGTAGAGCATAAGCCTTAAAATGTTATAATTTTTCAAAACTTGAATTTTTTTCGTTCGATTTGCTATTACATCTCAACTGTTTCAGAATCGAAAATGTTGTTCTTAGATATAGTTTAAACTGCCAATTTTTTTTACATTTACTTAATGACATTAATTGTTTTTTGAATTTTTTCACTTTCTTTATTAGGTAATTTTTTTAATCCTAATTTTTTTCGAACATTCAAGAAAATTTTAATTGTTTAAAATTGTTTATTTTTTGAAAATGGTCCTATTTTCAATTCTTTGAAAATTATTTGAAATTGTTTTGAAAATTTCTTAAGTCATATTGTTTCATCATTTTATTTTTCCTAAAAATTTTCAGAGTTCACAACAATTTTTCAAATCTGTTTCCAATTCTGTATTGAAGGTTTTTCAAAACTGAAATTTTCTCGTATTTATCATGTTTTAAGATTCCTCATTCATTTTTTTCAAATTTTCTTCAAATCTGTAACACCTTAAATTTTTTAATTGAATGTTTTTTTCTGAAATTTCCTCAAAATTGCAATTTTTTGAATCAAGTGAAAATATTTTCAATTCATCTTGCAATATTTAAAATTTTTATTTAATTATTTTTTCATAGTTTCTCGATTTTTCTAAAGACTTTTTTCAAAATTTTCAGGTACCTGTTTTTCCAAAATTCTTTGTTACAGGTATTCTTTCAAATTATTAAAAAAAATTTCAAACTCAATAGATTATTCTTAGGTAATTTATTTTTCTAAACTTGATTTACATTTCCTAAAAAATTACTCGTTTATGAAAATCATGAAAGACTTTGTTTGAATACTGCAAAGAACTGTTCATTGTTTCATTTTTTTCAACCCTTGAAAAATTTTCAAAATTTTTCTTGATTTTGGCTTCGTTGTTTTTTTCTTGAAAGAATAGTAAACATGAAAAGAACAAAAAAAAGGTCATGAAAAAAATCATGGAAATTCGAAATATCAATTTAGTAGACACTAAATTTTCTAAGATTTCTGTTAAAATTTTTTTATTTCTTCAGATCTTTTGAAAAAAACTTAGATGCATTTAATTTTTTTCACATCGAATGTCGAGATTTTTTTAATTTAAAAGAGGTTCCCTTCGAATTCGCATAAAGTTTCTTACATTTGTTTTCAATTTTTTTGCAATGTTGAGAATTTTGCATTTTTTTAAAAGGCTGTAAATTTTATTTTATAATTTTACCAAAAAAATTTCAAATTGGTACCCATGTCTTTGAAATTTTTCAAGTTCTCAAAAACTTATTCAAATTGTCTTTTTTTTCAAAAACTTCGTACTTCTCTTCAAAACAGTTTGAAATTTTCAACGCAGGTAAATTCGTTTCAACAAAAACAAGCCCGATTCCAATGAAAACAAGCCAGAAAAAAATTTCCACATTAAACTTTCATCTAGGACAACTCCGGAACGCACTAAATTCCTGCCACGAAACAAAAAACTCGCAGACGTAGGTAGGCAGCGCAGCACGCGTTTACCTAAATCGATTTTTAAAGACTTTTTTACATATTTCGTTCGGCTGGCTTTTTGATACATCGTCGACATAAAGTGAAATTCTTGCTCGAATATGGTTTCTGGTCGAGTCTTCGCAACGATATATCTACTCTTTCGTCGTACAGATGCTAGGTGGTGAAATAGTACAAGCTCCTCGGAATATACGTGATATGAAAGATAGAGGCATTCGTTGCATTCCACGCGAAATGGTTATAAACTTTACATTCCAAAGTCCTTCTCGCAAAACTACATCTACATAACATTTGGAGTTCGGACGAAGACGACCCTCTGCAATACGAGTATCGGGGCATTGTCGGTTTCAACATACGTTCTGTGTAACGTAGTTGTCATTCTTGGTGAATTCTATCTAACGTTTTCCAAAATAGCAAACTTAATTTTCTCGACTCGAGTTCTTTCTCTGGATTTCTCCTCTTTCACTTTTTTTTTTCACGGGATGCAATCCTACAGTAGTTCCAAGTCTGAGGGGGTTGATTGCTGAAAATTCTAGTACAGCAGGGTTGCAGGGCAGTCTTTCAACATCGTGTATAGACGAAATGAATCCGCATTTTTGGAATTACAACGGTAATTTAGTTAGAAGTGGTATTCGTGTTGTGATTTTATTCGTATATGCAGAACGATTAATACGAGAGAGTTGGAATATACTGGCATATACCTAAAGGTAGGACCAGATTTACCATAGAAGAGGGGTTTCGAGTATACGAGCTAGAGACAGAGGGAGAGCATTGCAATTCCGAAGTTATTTACTTAATTAAAAAGTTGTTTGGCGTTTAAATGGAAACTTTATATAAAGAGTAGCTATGTTTATACGCGAGTTTTGCAAATTTTCAACATTTTCTCGCGTACTATATTTACATTTTGTTAATTACGACCTTACGTATAGAGAGAGTATGGTGTGAAATATACGTCGCCGTAGGTTGCGTCGCCTCGCCGAGTAAAATCTTTACCATTCTGAGATTTTTATGGCGTTAATTTCGTCGTCGTGTGTCGCTCTATTTTGATTCTCATATATTACTTAGCGAAGGGTTCGACTTCGCCGTGCCTCGGTTAAAGGATTCGGTGTCGTATAGTTGGAATTTTTGAAATGCGTATTGCCGCCATTTGTAACGATTAAATTTCATAGGCGTAGTAGATTTCGCGACGCTGTAGTCGTTAGTGTATTAACTAAGTCTTCGAATATTTCCAGCACGCTGTGCATCTGCGACCTGCTCGATGGCTCCATTAGTGCAGTGTGCAGCATTATGAAAATTCGAAGGTACCTAACGAAATATTATGCTGGAGAAGGAAAGAGGCAATGGCATGAGAATTAAAAGATTGCCGGGGAAATAAAGAAAAAAGAATCTTTAATCGAGTGTTTTCGTTTGCGAAATAGGGGAGAAGTTTGAGTTAGGAGACGTTCTATTTGAAAGAATATCAAATAGGTGGAATTTGAATAATCGAAAGGATTTTCGTAACATCTGATACCGAAAAATTGATTGAGTACGAGACTGGGATGTAGGAGGTGTGCTGCGAGGGAGTGAAGTGAAAGCCATCAAATTAAATGAGACTTGAATGGACGTAGAATTCAAATTTAGACCTTCATCCCTCCAGGGTTGATTTTAAGGCTGCAAAAATCCAAATCGGCAAGAATTCAGATCCAGATATAGACATATTCTTCTTTACTGTTCCTAAATCGTGTTAATTTTTACGAAAAATTTACATTTTTGTCCAAATTATGACTTTGTTTTTTAATAGGTAGATACTTACTCTCTCATTTATAAATCAGTGAAAATGATCGAAAATCACCGAGAAACAGTTAGAATTGCAGCATAGGAGAATCAGAGAAAAAATTTTCAATAAAAACAAATCAGTGAGAAAAATCACTGGAAAATCGGTGAAAATCACTAAAAAGTCACTAAAAATTGCGAAATTAGCAGAAAAATCAGTTTTGAATCAGTAATTATTTCCACAATTACTGATACAATCAGTAGATGTAAATTTTTTACTGATTCATTTCAGAAGTTATTGGAAAAAATTACTGATTCCAAAATGAAAATTCACCAATTGAATCAATAGTTTTTCACTAATTGGCAGTGAATTTTCACTGGTCCAGATTAAGATTTTACCAATTTTTTCTGACGAATCAGGAATTGATTGAAAAATTAGTGATTTTTTTCAGAAAAATCAGTAAGAACATCACTGGTTTTAAGTGAAATTTGTCTCACTCAAAAAGGCGAAACTTTGCCAAATTTAACTAATTCAGATTTGAAGAGTAACTTTTTGCAAGTTTTATCATTTTCATTAAAATCGTGACGTTTCCTATTAATTTCATATTTTTAGTTCGCATTAAGTACGATTTTTTGTAAAGTTTTACTTTTTTGGTCAACCGTTCTTGTACTTAATATTTTTTACAAAATTGATTATTGTAATAAAATAATCTAAAGATAAAATTGCTTTTTTGGTCGGAAAAATTACGTCCGAATCAAAAAAATTGACGAAAATCATAACGTGTCTTTTTCTAGATAATCTATGCGAATTTATAAAGTTGAAAAAAACGGAGAAAAATTCTCTGATTTTGGGTCAAAAAATGTGAGAAAATTTCTATTTTGAAATTTTTCGATTCAGTTTCTTTTTTCTTCCTCCACGATACCAACTTCGATTCATCTTTGGATGAATATCCCACACTTGAACGTCGAGGCAAAAAATCAGATGACTTTTTTTACAAAAATTATGAACGGATTTTGCACTTCAAAAAAATTCTTGTTTCAACGCTTTATGCTTCCATCCCCAGTTCACTTGGAAACTTAATTTATTATTTTGTTTGTAAGTTGCAACATGGTGAAAATTTCCTTGGAATTTTTCTCGTAAATTTGAAAAAATCTCATCCTCAATCAAAATTTTTATTCATTTTGCAAATGCCCATCAAAATTTATTTTGTCATGGATCAAAAAAATTAATTGTATCTTCTGTTTGGAAAAAAGTAAATCACAACACATTTTATTTTTTGATGGTGTTTTTTCCTCATCTTAGTTCCTTTTCTTCTTCCCTCCCATCCATTACATTTAATTTTTTTTTAAATTTTTAAGATGAGAAATATTAAAATTGCCTGTAAGCCTGTAAATGATTTACACCCTATTATTTGATTTACAGGTCAAATTGCCTGTAAGCCTGTAAATGATTTACACCCTTTTTTTTTGATTTAACGTAAAATTGCCTGTAAGCCTGTAAATGATTTAAACCTTTTTTTTTGATTTACAGGTAAAATTGCCTGTAAGCCTGTAAATGATTTACACACCTTTTTTTTGATTTACAGGTCAAATTGCCTGTAAGCCTGTAAATGATTTACACCCTATTATTTGATTTACAGGTAAAATTGCCTGTAAGCCTGTAAATGATTTACACCCTATTATTTGATTTACAGGTAAAATTGCCTGTAAGCCTGTAAATGATTTACACCCTATTATTTGATTTACAGGTAAAATTGCCTGTAAGCCTGTAAATGATTTACACCCTATTATTTGATTTACAGATCAAATTGCCTGTAAGCCTGTAAATGATTTACACCCTATTATTTGATTTACAGGTAAAATTGCCTGTAAGCCTGTAAATGATTTACACCCTATTATTTGATTTACAGGTATTGCCTGTAAATGCCATTCTAGCCTGTAAATGATTTACACCCTATTATTTGATTTACAGGTATTGCCTGTAAATGCCATTGTAGCCTGTAAATGATTTACACCCTATTATTTGATTTACAGGTAAAATTGCCTGTAAGCCTGTAAATGATTTACACCCTATTATTTGATTTACAGGTAAAATTGCCTGTAAGCCTGTAAATGATTTACACCCTATTTTTTTGATTTACAGGTCAAATTGCCTGTAAGCCTGTATTTACACCCCATTATTTGCTTTACAGGTCAAATTGCCTGTAAGCCTGTAAATGATTTACACCCTTTTTTTTGATTTACAGGTAAAATTGCCTGTAAGCCTGTAAATGATTTACACCTTTTTTTTTTGATTTACAGGTAAAATTGCCTGTAAACCTGTAAATGATTTACACCCTATTTTTTGATTTACAGGTCAAATTGCCTGTAAGCCTGTATTTACACCCTATTATTTGATTTACAGGTCAAATTGCCTGTAAGCCTGTAAATGATTTACACCCTATTATTTGATTTACAGGTGAAATTGCCTGTAAGCCTGTAAATGATTTACACCCTTTTTTTTTATTTACAGGTAAAATTGCCTGTAAGCCTGTAAATGATTTACACCCTATTATTTGATTTACAGTTATTGCCTGTAAATGCCCTTCTAGCCTGTAAATGATTTACACCCGATTATTTGATTTACAGGTCAAATTGCCTGTAAGCCTATAAATGATTTACACCCTCTTATTTAATTTACAGGTATTGCCTGTCAAAATCAGTGTCGATTCAAAAATCAATTTTTGCCCCAAAGGGTGGTTTCTATATCCAGGCTTATACATAAACTTTTTCTTACAAAGTATGATTCTGACCCATCTTGCAGTACCAAGTCTTACTCTCTCAGCTTCAATTTCCAAATTCCGCACCAAACTAAATTTCGAATGCAGCTTTTCTCTTCTGTTAACCCAATTACCTATTAAAATACCACCAGCTCACTTTTACCCTCTGTTTACACCACCATCGTCCTTACTCAACCCCCTAACACCGTAAAGATCACGTGTCCGCCGTTTTTTTCTCTCACACTTTGGCAAACCTAATGAAATTTTACGATAATTTTCCTCCATCGGAGCCTCCCAACCTTCCCTAACCTCAGCGAAAAAAAAATGCGCCCACTTATTTTCCAAACGAAAAACGCGAACGGTACCGTAGCCATTACTCGGAATAACGAACAGCCGAGCTCATTACATTAATTTGAAAGTCGTGATTCAGCGCTTTTTAAGTATAAGAGGGTCAACTGCCAACTACCGCGCCGGATTGCGCGCTCTTTTCAGTTCAGCTCGGCTGCCGCGCACAACTCTTCATCTTCTTGCCAACGTTTGATCCGTATAATTGCTCCTTTAATTTTTCCACCGCTCTTCTACCCAGACTTGTAGGTATAAGAGAATACATGACTGTAGAGAACGTTTTTTCCCCTCTCATTCTGGCAATCGACTCTTTAAATCAATTTTTCGTTTCTTTGCATCAGGTGTAGCGAGCTTCAAGTGGGGAAGCTTTGCCAAAGCATCGAGAGTGCATCATTTTCTCAAATATAATCCTTAAGCTTATATATAGGCAAATGCACCGCAACCGTGTCTAGCATATCGGGGCACCAGTCGCACGCGGTGTTTATATCCGCCATAGTACAAAACGAAATATACTATCAAGAGGATTTGCATATATTAAACGTGTGCGACTGTCTGTCGAGAGAGGGTTCACTTTACCGCAGCTTCACTTTGTTGCTTCTGGTGGCGTATAAGAATACTCCACCGATACCCGATATGAAACGTGAGTACGTCTCAGTCCCATATATGAATCGATTCGTCTCCTTTTTTGGGCTCCGTACACGTACATACATTTTTACCATTTTTATAGCTTAGCTCGGCGAGGTGTGGGATGTTTCTTTCTCCAGAGTACGCTTAGCATTTAAAATTGAAAGTACCTCGGATGCGGTCGGTTCGGAGGTGCGAAGGAAAAGCAGAAAGCTTTCGAAAAAAACTCAATTTAAATACCTATCGTGCCGAACGACGAACCTCGCCTCAGCTGCACTTCTACAAAAAGCTTCGACAATGCTAATCTCCATAATCTAGAATTTCCCTAAATTTAATTTCTATTGAAATGAAGTATCTTCGTATCGTCTCAAAGCAGCTGTTCGAGGTGGAAAAAAACTCGTCCACGTAGCCGACGAAAAAAATTCAATATTTTTTCGCACTATCTGTCACACTGCCTAAGGAAACTTTTAGAACTGGATGTAATGGTTTTATGATATTTTTAGCTGATGATATAGTCATTTATTCTATAAATCATATTTGTTTAGCTAAGTTCAGAAAAGTGATGAGGAAATAAAAATATCGACTGCGTCTCCGAAATTTAACAGATGCAAACCAAGAAAACAATCAAACTTGGATGCAGCAAATGCAGCAGTACAGGCGAGGCAGTCCACAGAAAAATGAATGAGAAAGATGAAAATTGAGCTAAGACAATTTAAAAAAAATTTAGGTCGCCAAATTTATGTAATAACTTGAAAAAAATTAATTTTGAGATTTTTAAAAATTATTCGATATTTTTCCTTTTTTCCCCCATTTTTTGAAATTTCCTTCATTTGTTTTCACGTTTTATGACGTGTAATAAATTTTTTTGAAAAAAACTACCTATCCCATCTCATTCTATATACTTTCAAGTATCAGAATCCTTGAAAAAATCAAAACTCATTTTTTCTTCCCTAAGCCATGTTTTCTCGAAGCGGATCACAAATTTAAGTACATATCATGAAGAGGCCTAAAATCAAAATTAGATCAACTTTTACTGATTACTTAAAAATTTACGACTATATTGGCGATTTTCAAAAGCTAAAATTCCTCTTTTATCAATTATCTTAAAGAGACTTTGAAAAAATTCAACAAAAAGTGATTGCTGCTAATCGATCATTATAATGTATGTATTTTAATCTTAACTTTGAACAAACCAAGTGCAATTCTTTAGTTGAGCTCTTACCAACAGGTGATAGACACAACTGCATTGTCAGCATCAAAAATTGGGGGGGGGGGGCACAAAATGTGCCTTGTGTTGGACAACTTTTTTTGCTTTTTCGAAGTGGAAAAGTTGGATTGACTTTTTTCACCTGCTAAAAATGGGGAGGGAGTAGTAAAATGAGAGTTTTCTTCAGCACTTTCATCTCAGATAGATCATAGATTTGTAAATTTGTTAATTCCCGAGCGAAGCGAGTGACAAGCATTGAAAAAATTGTATTTTTAAAGCCCTAAAAATACATTTTTTCATGTTTTAATGCTTTGAAAATCCCTATTCGATGTAAGTACAATGTAAATTTATAAGTACAACATGATTTTTTTTTTTGGGGGGGGGGGGGGGGCAGAACTTTTTTCGGGAAGGTTGCGACCTATCAAAATGTGTTAAAATTTTACACGCAAAACGAAATTATTAGTGAAAATTGAATTTAAGCAATTTCGACCCCTTTTGAGCCTCAAATTGAGCCCCATTTTTGAGTATTTTCCAAAAATTGGCATGTGGCTTATGAAAGTGGGATAGAATTTCGTCAAAAATTCAAAAATATCATCCAAAACCATTTTTGAGCAACTTTTGAGAATATTGGACTCCAAATAAGGTCAATTTCTGAGTATTTTCAAAAAATTGACACTTGACCTATGAAAGTGGGATAGAATTTCACCAAAAAATCATAAATGTCGTCTAAACTTAGAGCATGCTGCTGCAGATCGCAGTTTCTGCATGCTCTAAGCGTCTAAAACTATTTTTGAGCAACTTTCAAAAATTTTGAGCCTCAAATAGGATCAATTTCTGAATATTTTCAAAAAATTGACATGTAAGATGTAACCTATGAAAGAGGGGCAAAATTTTGCCAAAAATTCAAAATTGTTATCCAAAACTTTTTTTGAGCAACTTTTGAGAATTTTGGCTCTTTGATTCTACCCCATTTTGAAAGAGGCTCAAAATTTGAAAGTGCCTCCAAAGTAGTTTTAGATAACATTTCTGATTTTTTGGTGAAATTCTATCTCACTTTCATAGGTAACATTTCAATTTTTTGAAAATATTCAGAAATTGACCCTATTTGGTGCTCAAACTTCTCAAAAGTTGCTCAAAAATGGTTTTGAATGACAGATTCGATTTTAACTTACATGTTTAATGCTGTGTTGATATTTGAGCTGGGCTAATGGACCTTGTAGTCCGAACCCATCAACCAAAGAAAAAAGTTCCAAGTCGATGCTGCACCTTACCAACCATTTCTTTATATTAACGCCTCGAAAAACTAGGACTAGCCCTCCTCTCCCCTCCTCTGGCCTTGGGAAAAACCTACACATACGAATTTACCATCCTGGAAGAGGCGAACAAAAACAAAAAAAAACATCTTAAAATAATACAAATATATTTCCATTAGGACTGTGATATAGTAGGTTTTCCACGTTACGCAGAAGTAAAAAAAAAGGTACCTGCCAACGATAAATCCAATTTAGAACGTGAGATATCGAAAACAGGTGAACGATTATTAGGAAATATTACCTGCCTTTTTGTGGTATTTTGACTGTATGGCGATGAGAAAGAAGGAAAATATCCGAAGCGCTGGAATGGAGGCCTAAATCGGAGAAGGCGAATAGATCGACGCGCAATGCGCCTCGTAGGCGGATAAAATCATTTTAAATCCTCGGTAATGTAACATTTTGTGAAACGCGGACGAAGAAATAGAATTTAGTTAGTATTGGAATTCGGTGTAAAACGCTAGGTAATAATAAAATTTATAACTTAGAACGAACGGCATTCTTATAATCCTTGGTGATTTAGTATAGACTCTCTTCGGCTGGGTTCTTCTCTCGTCGTACCTTATATTTCGTATAGTAACCTGCACACGCACAAGCAAATGAACGAGTATAGCATACAACACCCAATGAATGCTGCCGACACGAAAATACCCCGCGATGCCCCACCGGGCTGAAATCTCTGCCGCGAGACCGTTTTTCCTCCTCAAAATCAAATAAATTTCACGTCGAAGCGTTACATTCCCCTTGCAGGTTATTTCCGAACAAGAGTAATGAAAATGCCATTAAAATTAGAAATATCTTTTATCCCTGATCCACTTTAAACCTTCGGTACACGTTTCCGTGCCAAGAAATTTTCGCACAAATTCTACCCTGCCCCTCCTCGTAGTACCTTCTCGGATCCTTTTCCTATTACATGTGTATACGATAAACTAACCACACGTCGACCTGAGATATTCAACCTGCTATTCAATTCGAACTCGACGAACTTGTTGCTCGAATCGTGTACATATCAAGTTTTTTTCTCTTGTGTACCTTTTGATAAATACTATTAACCTCGTAGAGTATCGAGATGAAAAATATTCGTTTTTTTTTGTTTCGCTTCGCGTCGTATTTGGAGTAAATTTTTAGGTCAGACTTTGGGGAAAAAACCGTCATGATTAATGGGACCGGCGAGACTTTATCGAAGCTGTAACGTTCAATCAAATCATCCCTATGTAATATGGATGGCTTTTTTCCTCTTATCAGATGCGGAGAACGCGGTACTAAACTTTTGGTGTAGTGACATTGAGATGGAAAAATCCAGCATAGAGATTAACATGTTTAACCCAATTTTCAATCAAAGGTTTTTGGGTTAGAGCAGTGGCTTAGCTGAGTGGGGGCGAAGGAGGATGTCTTTCAATTTAGGGGTTTCTAAAAATGTCTGACAAAACGATTGTATATTCTTTTTAAAAAATTTGAAAATCGTTCCATTCTACGATTTTTCTTACTCAAAGCTCAAACTTTATATTTTTCATTTTTTTCATTTCTTAAACGTAGGTACTGGTTTGTATTAGGTACAAAGTTAGAGTTGAGGGCAAGGCAGGGGTGAATTTTTATCTGATGGCATTATGAATTATTTACAAGGGAGGTATCCCAACTCGAAATGAAATTTTGAGCGGAAACGAAAATGAATCGAAAGTTCATTACAAAAGAATTCCGTATCCAAAATTTCAAGTGCTGAAGTTCATTTCTCGAATTTCGGTGAATTTTTGAAATTTCAAAATTGAAGGCCATTGCTCTGTAAAATATGAAAATTTGATATTATCAACGAAAAAAGCTGAAATTTGATATATAGGTACCCTATTTTCGTCCTCTCGAATCGATTGAAAGTGGTTTCGAGACGTTCTGAAGCCTTCAGAAAATTTTGGAATTTTCCGGGATTGAAAGAAAAATCATAAAGTGGTCCATGTGAACTTTATCACCTATAATTTCGAATTATCTATGTTTGTGACCGGTTTGATCGATTAACACATAATTTTTCAAAAGTCGTATTTTTCACTGCAAATATTTTTTTTCGGGAGAAAATTTTCTTGGAAAAAATTTAATAATACACTGACAACGTACGCATGAGGTAAAATCCGGCCCCATTTTCGATCTCCCAATACAGGTAATCTGCGATTATAGGTGCTGAAGGTCATTTTCTCCAGTCCTGGAAAATTCCAAAATTTCCTGAAGGCTTCGAAACACACCGAAACCATTTCCAATCAATTCGGGAGGTCGAAAGTAGGGTATCCACCAAATTTCAGCATTTTTCATTGATTAAATCAAATTTTCAAATTCTGCAGAGCGATGAGATAATTTTTAAATTTCAAAAATTCGCCAAAATTCGAGAAATTGTATTTTGAATATGGGGTTATTTTATAATGTACTTTTGATTTTTTTTTTTCGACTCAAATTTTTACTTCGAGTTGGAGTATCTCCATTGCTAGGGAAGAACAGATTCAGAATTTGAGTGTTTTTGTTAAAACTTTGATTTGAACTAGTTCAAAATTTTTAGGAAAATCGCATTTTAAATTGTTTAAAATTTCTGCAATTAAAATTTCATTTTTCCAAGTTAATTTGTTGAATTTTTGAATAATTTATTTAAAGAAAAAAATATAGTGATTTTTTCCCTCATTTTTTACAAGAAATTTAATCGAAATTTTTGTATACCTACACTCGAATTTTATTAAATTTTCGCTAAACGATTTTTTAATTTTCAAAGATTACCTAAAAATTTAGAAATCAACTTGAGTGTCTTGATTTTTTTGAAAATCTAATTTAGTATCGATGGAGTAGGGAAATGACAGAAAAATTAAAAATTACCTATTTACTGAAATGGAATTTATTTTGATTTTTATCCCATTTTTCCTATTCAAAACAAAAGTTTATTAGATAAGCGATCTATTTTGAAAATTTAAGTACTCAAACCCAATTTTTTACGAGAAAAGAAATGCAATTTTGTTATCAAGGTGGGTGCAAGTTGATCTAGGTGGCGTCTATCCTTCCCCTATCTCTCTTCTGATCTGACCCTGGATGGCTAACTTGTAAGCCATCGGTAGGAGCATTTGAGTAAATCATTTTAAGAAGATTCCGATAGAAAAATAATTTATTTTTATTTTTATTTTTATTTTTATTTTTTAAAGTATTTTTCAATCTTTTTGAAATGTTTTGCTTGCTTGACTTTCATTTATTGCTAGTTCATTAAAATCCACTTTCAAGCATGTGGTTTAGATTTCAATCAAAGTAAACAATTGAAGGACCCGAAAAATGAAAATCCCAAGTGTGAATTTTGATTTTTTTATTTCAAAACACCATTTTATTAAATTTTATCAAAATAAACAATTATCTATCATTTTTTCAAATTTCCAAACTCAAATTCACTTTGTGGAATGTTTAAAATAACCTTATTTAATTTTGTCAATTTGACCCCTTCGGCCCGGCTTACCTTAGATTATCCATTTCTGAAACATTTTATGAATTTCCTTCCCCTTTCTCTCTACAATTCCGCATCTGTCACGATAAATTTGATACGACAACCATTTGAAGCAGATACAGACGAAAATTACGAGTAATACTTTTCCAAACAGCTCAACGATTACCTACTTCGAGTTCGATTACTTTTCGTATACAGCTTGCCTCCCTCGAGACTTGGGATTTGTGAAAAAAAAATCCACATATCCGAATCAGTATTAATTTTTTCCCCTAAAATTTGTAATTCGAATGCAAAAAGTTTCGACGCATTTGGTGAAGTTTTTCCGGATCCTAGTATATTTTCTGCGCAAATCATTTGTCTCCCTTTTTTGACACCTTTGTTACACTTCTGTGATAAAAGAAGTCTTCAGAAATCGATGGAAAAATGATGAATGACGAAGAATAATTATTATTTTTGTCGGTGTTATTTTTCTTTTGAAAAGCCACCCTTGGTTGCGAATAAGTTCACTGTGCTGTATGAATAAGAGAAGCTGTGTAAATGATTACGTTGCATTTTATACCACCAGCAAAGAATAACACGTCAGCCAAAAAAACCAAGAATAATTATCAGTCTAACGATGTTGGTTAAAAATTTTTTTTTCAACGTATTGAGCTTAAATCTTGGCTCGATGTGGTCTTCCTAAATGCTTATATTACATGATGGTATTTTTATGGTGACATTCACCTTTCTGTAATACTCGACTTGTTCTCGTTTATTTTTTTTATCAAGTAATGCTAACCCCGGTTACATTTGGGTCGCACACATACACGGAGGTATGAAAAAATGCTCAAGTATTCGAATAAAGTTTACGTTCGAGTAGGTCGCGGTTTCTCAAACACACTTCAAAGGAGCCGAGCAATAAACCATACGTACGATTTTCAAAGAATCGTAGGTAATTTTCAAATAATTGAGTGATAATATTTTACGATCGTAAGTACGTACGAGCTACCAACGCCGTCGCAATACAGTCGTAAAAACCTCGTCCAAATCGGAATCCGAAATATAACCAATACATAGCAAATGTAGCGTTACATACGTCAATAATGATTGATGATTTTAGAAATTTGTTTTTGTCATAACCAAAGAATATTACGAAAGATTTTATTGCCATAGCCTGCTTTTCTGGAAACAATTGTTGATAATTTTTGGAAGATTATGTAACCAATGCACTTATCCCGTGCAATTTTTTCTCCATTTTACAACCCATCAAAATACCTATACTAATCCAATCAAAATTTTCAAGTAATAGGTAACAATATTTTTATTAACTTTTGAAATTTCTTATAAATTTTTACATATTTGACCTGCATCTTCCATCAGTTTAATTTCCCCTGAAAAATAAAATGACCTCCAAAGCTTAACTTAATGATGATATTTCCTCTGCAGAGGCTTCTGTTTGTGTGTAAGGGAAGCCTGAAGTTTTATTAGAGACCAGTATTTTCCAACATTAAACATAGGTTTATGATTTGCTAGAGGAGAGAAAAAAATTTATTATGGATCATTTATCCAAGTACTTATGTACTTCTAGAATTAAAAAAATCTACGTATGAAAATTTTAAATGGTAAAAATCAAAAATTATAAAAAAATTTATACTTGAACATTGAAAAATTTGAAAATTATGCTTAGAATTTCAAGTTCTGAAAAAATTTCAGTCAAAATTGTTGTATTATCCATTAGGTAATATTTCTGCTCATGGATATTTTTTTCCATTAAAATAGGTTTGATGGGTACCTGAGAAATGCATTTTAGAAAATGAAAAAAATACACGGAAAACGACACTTGAAATTTTTTCGTGAAACTAAAGAAGAATAAAATACTCAAAGGTGAAAGATCTTTTTATGAAATTTTGTGGCGTAAAAAAATATCAAAATCAGAAATAATTAGTCAAATCGAATTATTTTCTATTTCGATTGGCCTTAATATTTTTACAATTTTCACACTCCACGAATATGTTGAGAACTTTCAACAAAAAATACAGGATGTCCAATTATTGTCTACAATATTTCAGAGATGATTTTCCTTGACTTTTCCAGGTTTTCTAGACCAATCTTTGGAAGTTGTCTAGACATTTTAAATATAATATTAATTAACCATGGATGGATAATTTTTCGCGTGATGTACTTACATTCCAAAATTTTGCAGAAACATGATATATGAAATGCATAAGGTCAAACAATTTTTTTTTTTCAAAATCACTACTTTTTACGAGATTTTTTGATGCATCTCTTCGGGCTAAAAAAAAGATTCAAATTCAATTTTGAAAATTTTTAAACCACCTAATTCCCCATCACTAAAAAAAATTTGAAAATTTGAATTTACTACAGAAAAAGTTTCAAATCAAAAGGAAAACTATTTTAAAGCAAAATTATAAAGTTTTGAAAAAATGAAATAAATTATGTCAGGGTATCTAGCTATCTACCAAATCAAGTGAATGAAAATTAGAATTTTTTCGAGCTGAAAATTTAAAAATTTCTTCAAATTTATTAAAATATAAATCATTTTGTTGAGACATAGTTAATTTTTGCGAAAAAATACCTTCCAAAAATGAAAATTTACCATTTTTTCCTCATTCAGGTTTTCCAAAACATGACCAATAGTTTCGAATTCTGTTCCATTCCCTCCCCTTTTTTTTCAACGTCGTGGTCAAGGGCATCACGGCATGCATTTCTTTCACAGCTCGTTAAAGAAAAAGTTCCCAAAAAACTTAGATTTTAAATGAATTTTGTAGAAAGAAAGAGTGTAAATTACTTCGAACATAGCGAGGGAAATTTTTTTAAAATAATTCATAATTTAATGGACCAAGACATGCATTTAAATACCTATTAATTTTTTTGTATATTATCTACGGTCAAAAAAAATGAATAAAAAATCAGTTGACGAGTGAAATAAGCAAAGAAACACTTTTCTAAATGATTTATCCTTTTTTTGGATTTTTAAAAAATTCCAGAGAAAATTCCAAAATTCCCTGACTTTTCCAGGTTTTCCAGAAAATGGACATCCTGAAATATGAAGAAAAACGAAAACTTTTAGACTGCTCCCTGACCCAAAAAATTAAAAAAAAAACCTCCTCAATACAACATTTTTAGCGATCGTAATTTCAAACCTCGTTTGCCCAAAAACCCTTAGCCCAGGAATTATAGCAAAATTTTTACGCGAACCTCGGAATCGTTGGGGGAAAGCTGAATTTTACATTATTTGTACATAACAGCCTACCAAACATACTCCTAAAAGTTGCACCCCCCAACTCGCCGGCTACCCCCGCAAGAGGTCAATAACCTTTGCGAAAATACGTTTTTTGACTGTAGCGCTGAAAGGAAGGGTCGGAGAGGGAAAAGTGGTGATATAAAAAATGTTCTACGTGAAATTTCCTACAAACTTGACCGGTTCAGTTGTTCTCAAAATTGCGACATTCGACTTACAGTGGGGGTTAAACTTTTTCAACTTTGAAAAAATTTGAAAAAATTGATAATTTCTCGTGTAATTTTAAATTAGAATGAGCTCAAAAATATAATGTCAAAAGTTGCACCCCGCAACTTACGAGCTTCCCCCGTATGAGGTCAATAACCTTGGCGGATATACGTTTTTTGACTGTAGCGCCAAATGGAAGGGTCAGAGAGGGAAAAATGGTGAAATAAACATTTTTCTACGTAAAATTTCCTACAAACCTGATCAGTTCAGTTGTTCTCAAAATTGCGACATTACACTTACAGTGGGGGTTTAACTTTTTCAACTTTGAAAAAACTTGAAAAAATTGATAATTTCTCGTGTAATTGCCGGGTGCAACTTTTGACATTATATTTTTGAGCCCATTCTAATTTAAAATTACACGGGAAATTATCAATTTTTTCAAATTTTTTCAAAGTTGAAAAAGTTTAACCCCCACTGTAAGTCGAATGTCGCAATTTTGAGAACAACTGAACCGGTCAAGTTTGTAGGAAATTTCACGTAGAACATTTTTTATTTCACCACTTTTCCCTCTCCGACCCTTCCTTTTGGCGCTAAAGTCAAAAAACGTATATCCGCAGGGGTTATTGACCTCATACGGGGGTGGCTCACAAGTTGCCGGATGAAACTTTTGACAATATATTTTTGAGCCCCTCCTAACTTCAAATTACAAAAAAAAAATTAATTTTTTCAACATTTTTTTTCCAAGTTGAAAAAGTTTAACCCCCACTGTAAGTCGAATGTCGCAATTTTGAGAACAACTGAACCGGTCAAGTTTGTAGGAAATTTCACGTAGAACATTTTTTATTTCACCACTTTTCCCTCTCCGACCCTTCCTTTCAGCGCTACAGTCAAAAAACGTATATTCGCAAAGGTTATTGACCTCTTGCGGGGGTAGCCGGCGAGTTGGGGGGTGCAACTTTTAGGAGTATGTTTGGTAGGCTGTTATGTACAAATAATGTAAAATTCAGCTTTCCCCCAACGATTCCGAGGTTCGCGTAAAAATTTTGCTATAATTCCTGGGCTACCTACACTTTTTAAAAAATTTTTATTCTCTTGGATAACAATTCCGTTTAAACCAAAAACGTTTTTATTTTTAAACCCAGAATTCCGTAGGTAATTTTTACAGTAATTTTTTTGTGGTGGAAGGGCCTTTGGCACAACAACTTTTTTCTGGCTCACTCTGGTGCAAAAATTCAATGTATGTAATTAATGCAAAAGCTTGAAAATTTTTTTAAATTAGTGCAAAAGCTTGAAATTTTTTTAGTCACATTACTTGGATTCATTATCTCAAATACAACTTTTAGGGGTTTTGTAATTAAAAAACTTGATTTTTTCCATTTTCCGAAAAAATTTCCAACTTTGGGAAACAATGGTTCAGATTCCTAATGTGGCAGGGGCTCAAATTTTTTTGGATGTACTAATCTCTCACTTAAATTTGAGCGAAATCTGTTTCAAAACAAATTCATTTTTTGGAAAAGTCTCACTCAACCCTCCTTTCCCCCGCCCCAGCGGAAAGCACAAGAAGTGAGGAAGGTTCGTTCCACCACACACTCTGGGTACCTATCATATAGAACATTTTTTTCTTTAACGAGGTCATTTTCTTCGGAAAACACCTCGATGTGTACATTTTCAAAGAGTTGGTAGGGGAGTTAAACACCTTGAAAAGGCTATTCGGATTCTTCGTCTTGAATGTATCTCTCTAGGAAAAACAAAAATTTTTCAAAAATAAATATTTCAAGGGTGGTTTTATATGTAGTTGAAAAACTTTTTTTTTTTCATTTTTGCCAAAAATGTCCTACTTTATGAAGCAACGGCTCAGCCCCTTGACATCGAGGAAGCCTAGAAAAAATTTGAGAATACTTCTACACCTGAATAACCTTTTACGTGAATTCGAGCGAAATCTGTGCCAAACGATCAAATGATCCCCTCGCCTCCTGTAAGCTCTCCACCCAAGAGAGAAATCATTTTGTAGTTCAACAGGGATTAACGCTTTCGCGACAGCTCGTCCGATGATATTTCCCTCACAATAATTCATCGTATATCGAAGGATGCGGAAATGAGTGGCCATTTTGTACGTGTATTTCTAGGTACCTCGTACAATAATGGATTCGATAATTTTTCACGTCGAGTTGATAATATTGTTGGAAATTTCCAATGGATAAAATGGCTCGAGCATTAAAACCGATGTAAAACATTTAGCTCTCTAATACGAGCAGAGAGCTTTCGTATATGCGAACATTAATCCTCATGGCGCGTGTGCTGGGCTAAAAATTCTAAAAAATAAAACGATCGAGTTTATTTGTCGGGATTTACAACAAAACACTTTAAAACGTTCGTTGGTAATTAAAAAATTTTTTTTCGCAGTCGTTTCGCAACTGAAAAAAAAAAACTTAATACGATGTAAGCGTGCAATGTGGTTATGCTACTGGAGCGTATGTGTATGGTATAGATTATGTAAACAAATGAAGCTTTCGCAAATGTTTGCGGCTTTAATCCGTCATTTACTAGTAACAAAATGAGGATTATAATCGTTACGATCTTTACTTAAATACGCAGGAAGTACGTCGGATTTATTCTGCGAAAATCGCGGTAGGTACCACGTCGGAGGTAGAGAGAGGAAGAATAACCGAGCACATACACGAGCCTCGATGAACACGCCACGCTGCCGAGAAAAGTGTATGTGAGAGAAAGAGAGACCTCGTACACGAAAGTGGGATTAGCTTTTTGTGCAAAGCATTTGTAACGATAATGCGCTTATAAAATGGCATCAGGTGTTTGAAAATATTCTCCGCGCCGCAGCAATCGTTTCCATTCGTGTTGTGTTTTTTTTTCCTCTCTCCGAATGTGTATTTCTTTAGCACGACGACGAAATCGCGAAATTTTTTCAACGTTGTGGCAGCATTCGAGCTGGGATGTTAATTAAACCGGGGGTTTTTTATTTTAACGCCAGACAGTGCTGGGAAATGGAGGGGTTTAGAGAATACCAGATTTATGTCGAGGTTTTTCAATTTTTATTTTTTACCCTACCGAGGTTTGTTATTTTATTCGTCGGAGTAAAAAATTTAAATGGGGCGGATTGCCCGATTGTAATGGGTTTTGTAAAGATTGGATTCGAGAGTGGAGACGAGGTAGACGATGAGTTATTTGCAATGTACATTGTTTTTAATGTGGAAAACGAAGGTAGATGTTTGAGATTATTTTGTTCGGATTTAATTGCACCTGAAGTGATTTTAAGGGTAGGTTTTGTCTTGAATTTCGTCCATTTGGAAGAATTAAAGATGAAATATGATGGTGTTTGGATTTTTTTATGGTTTGCGATTAATTAATGAGTGCATATTGAATAATTAAAATAAATTGTGACATTTTTCTTTCATTATTTAACATCTTTCAATTTTTGAAATTTGGATTTTCTTTTTTACTATTTCGAAAAAATTAGAAATAATGGGCTTTTGAATATTTTTTCGTAATTTTTTGTACAATTTTATTCGTCCCTCCCTCGTTCCCTCCGCACGTTTGAAATAAAGTTACTTGTACTCAGGATAAAATCAAGCTGGTGGCAGAGGACAGTCTGTCTCCCAATTTTCAGTCGAAAAAATTAGGTTTAAGTCGACGAATTTGTGGAAGTAGGTAATGAAATTGATGACTTGATAATTTTCAATTTTGCATTTTTCGTCTTCAAAATATGGAATTAGTAAAATTGAACTTTTAGTAAAAAGATTTGTAGAAATCTAATTTAGGCTGAAAAATTTTCATTTTCACCCTCCCCCCCCCCACCTCATGATGCCAAATTTCAGCGAAAAATGACAACATTTTGTTAAGAATAACTTTAAATCAAAGAAAAATCTTCATTAGGAAAATCACTAATTCAACTCGCTTCTAAATTCGAAAAATACACAAATTTTTCTTCAAAGAGAAAATGTTCAATTTCTGGATGTGTTTTTGTTTTTGTTGTCAAATTCTAAAATATCCAATCGAATTTTCGATGAAAATAAATTTGATATTTTTGTAACTTTTCAACATTTTATCTGATTTTAAAAAACAAAAACTTCATCACTAAAACAAGATGATCAATTATTTATTTTTTTTGTTTTTTTCAATATCTGACGAAATATCAGTGTTTTTTTTGAGCTTTTTTGCACGCTTTTCATCCTAATTTTTTTTGATCGCTCCCCTGCTCCAAAACTCATCCATGTTGAAAATTCAAAAATAACACCCATATAATTTTGAGTCAAAATTTTATTTTTGATCATTTTTTTCTAAGGAACTGAAGTTGAAAATATTTAGATTAATTATTTTTCTAATAGCACGTTTTTCCAAAGTACAAAATGATCGATTTTTTAATAATGGGTCAAAATACACCTGATGACCTGATCTTCATCATACCTATACCCCAGATGGACCATTTGTCAATTTTATCAATTTTCTTCATTTTTAAACTTCTTCTTTTAGTTTTTGCAAAATGATTCTGGGGTTCAAACTGCATGAGAAAAAGGGAAATTTCATCATTCAAACTTCAAAAATCCAATTAAATCTTTTCATTTGTTGTTTTTGTAAAATTTAATTTTCTTCAATTCAATTTTCCAAAATCATAATATTTTTTTACCTTATGTTATCAATTTTAAAAGTCAATTTTTTCAACTTTATTTTCCATTTACTCTAAATAAGAATTTCAGCCTTCTGATGCATGACAATCTCATTAAATTTACTTAATAATCATTTGAAAACTGACGTACTTACCGAAAAGATGATTCAGAGAAACTGCATGATTGCTGATGGACTTGTTCTCTCCAAATCTGAAAATTAAAGAAAGAAATGAGTTATTTATTGTTGGTTAATTTTTTCAATTCTGATCACCTGTGATTATTGTTCAAAAAAATAAATTTTAACATTTGTCTGTAATTATTAGAGTTTTGGTCTGAGGGGAGGGGAAAGGGGGATCTCGAGAAAGTGGGCTGGACATTTTTTCAGACAGGGCTCATGAGTCATGACTATAGGTACATACATCAAAGAAACAAAAAATTGAAAAAAAAATCGCTAATAACAAATTTGAATAATAGTTGCCCCTTCATTACCATAAATAGGCAACATTTTATTCTTTCTAAAATTTTGAGTGTAAAAGGGAATAACATGGTCATGAAACTAGTTTTTGTGAATTTTTGGGACAAATTGTGCCTAAAAGGAAATAACATGGTCATGAAACTAGTTTTTGTGAATTTTTGGGACAAATTGTGCCTATGTTCGAAAAATCGTTAAAAATTAAGGTATCTGTATTTCGTTGATTTTTTTTTTAAAATTGAAAATTTTGTGGATTCTTCATTGAAAAATTTTGACATTTTATATTTCTGGTAAACAACAAAGTCGCTGGATATTCATTTCTTCGACAATCTACAATATTTCCATTTTACTTTCCCCCTTCGTCCATGTATTTAAATTAATTTTCCAACAAACATCGAAAATTTTCAACTTTTCCCATTTCTTCGGAAAGAAAAAAAGGTAAAGATATGGAAAAACTCCTCGAACTCTGAGAAAATTCTCTCTTCAACGTATCCCACGCAGATACATACGAATTGAAAAGACCTCCTTTCCTCCGCCATATCTCACTACCTATGTAGGTATTTGTCTCGGAAAAGAAAAAAAAAAGTTTTCACTTCAAAGGAAAATATTTCAGCTACACATTTGTGCCGGGTATACGGTTGCTAGCGTGCCACTTTATACACATTGTGTGTTATTAACCGAACACATCGATTTAACAACCTTACTCGTTATAGTAATTTTTCACTTTATGACGTTGTGACAACAAAGAGTACATAGGTTCAAAGGGCATGCCGAATGTAACCAGCAGATTTAAAAATATGTTTTTGAAGTTCAGAAGCTGTTAATAATGACGCGTTTTTTCTTCTTTACACAGTTACACTTTCTTGAAAACGACGCGCGGAATAAGGTAGGATGAGTGGTCAAAGGCGGGGAGAGAAAAATGATAAACTCCAACTGTGTCAACTTTACTACCGTGTGTGGTCTGTTTCTTTTTGAAGAAATTTTTTCACGTTAAATTTATCTCGCTCGTCAACGGCACACGTAACAATACTCTTAATACCGTTTAGATTAGAGATTCTGCTTCCAGTACGACGCACAGCCCAACTCCTGCATCGTGACGGTGAGGTGAGCTACTGTGAGATGCGAGATACTCCCATTAATTCTACACGAAGCATTACACGTTGATAATTTGTTATGTAAGAGACAATTTCTCTCGCTGGTACAGGTGTAATCGTATTTACGAGTGTGTCGGTGTGTGGGACGTATTTGATCGAGGACGTGGAGTGTTGGGGATATATCAGATGGAAACGGAATGATGAATGAATAAGGAGTAAAAAAAAACTGAAATTATGTTTATGAAATTCGTTTAGAAACTTTTCAATACCAAAAAATTTTCAGAAAAAAAACTTTTTGTGGTGACTAAAATTGTAATTAAAATTTCGTAACATTTTTACAAAAAGTATCGGAATAATGGGAGGAGGTGGAGGAGGAGGAGGGGATTCACAGAAAAAATTAGAACTTGAATGATATGGCCCGTCACATTATATGCAACAATTCCACAGGTATAAGGTCAATTGGGGTAATTGTAAATTTTTCGGAAAATTGAACCGATTTTGTGATACTCTTTTTCGTTTTATTCTGTAAGTAAGAAAGCAAAGTGATTGAATTTTTTTCCATGTATCAATGAATGTATGAGGAGTAATATGGCGGTTTGCTTTCATCGATTCGATTATTCATTCCGAAATTATGGACTTCGTTTACAATTGGACAAGAATATTTACATTTACCCCACAATGATGGGGTAATTGTAAATGCATACATTGTACCCCATAAAAAACATATCTCTCAGTTTTTTTTGCATAATTTGGAAAAAAATTATACAGATTAAATATTTAAACGTCTGGAAAAACTAACTTGTAAAAAAAAATCAAAAAAAATCAAAACAAAAAAAAATGATATTTTGTGTTCAAATTTGTGAATCCCATTTAAATAACACGTGTTTACAATTACCCCACACCTGAAAAATTTGATGGGTATTTGTGAATGCAGCAGAAAATTAATTTCTCAGCTTCAAAAATCATAAGAATTGAATTTCATCATTTTTGAATGTCCGTAGAACTAAATTAATGCATCAAACACCAACTTTTTTACTTTTTTCTATTTTTTCTCGAATTTTGAAGATTACGTAGATTGTGTGAAAACCGAAATTTGATATCATGTTTTTTTCATCGCGAAATTTTTCATCACAGCTGTCACTAAGAACCCGAAGTTCTTTATTATAGTAAGACCAATTATTCAAAGTTTTTATTTTTGGCAACTCCAGCTCGCTAGATGCATTTAAGTATTTACAGCATGACTTGTTTACAATTACCCCATGTTTACAATTACCCCAAATGACCTTACTTATTGCAATAATGAAAAATCTAAAATTAAACAAATTCAACTGCCTTCGCACAAGTTTTTGTACTTTTCAATATTTTTCATTTTTTTTTTTTTTTAAGAAATTCGAGCTAGGAAATAGCACATTTCCGCAGAAATTGAACTTTTGAAACTTAAGTAATCATGTGAAGAATGAATTGAATACTTCTTTCAGATTTTGTTTAAAATGTTAAAATCATCTTTATTTGTTGGTAATTTTTTGTCTACCTGGATGAGTTTTTTCAGTCAATGAGAAACACTGTTTTGACTTTTACCAAAATTTACCACTTCTATTGAAAAAATTCTGGGGAAAATTCATGAGAAGATGATACTGAATTCCTGAAATTTCGCTGAATTTGGAATTTCTCAAAATAATGTTCAGATTTGAAATTCAGAATTTCCTCAAACAAATAGGTACTAAATTTTGAAATCTAGAACTTCCAAAACTTTTGTCTAATTTTCTAAAATTTTTGTCGGGTTTAGATTTTGAAATTTCTCAAAATTGCAAAAATCTGAGAAATTTTTTCGAAATTGGGATTTTTCTTAAACTAGGTATTATTTTTGTAATTCTTCAAAAAAATGGCTGAATTTCTGGAATTTTTCTGAATTTAGGTCAAATTTGAAATTTTTATGTGTTGTTGTCTTGTTGCTGCTGCTGCTGTTCCTGCGTTTCACTGCTCGATTTTGCCTGTAAAATTTAAATTTCTTTAAATCTTGTCAAATTCATAATTTTTTAAAGTTTTGATCAATCCAAAATTTTTTTAGTTTGTTGAATTCATAATTTCTTGAATTTTGTCAAATTCATATTTTTTAAAATTTTGTCAAATTCATAATCTTTCAAAGTTTTAATCAAATTCAAAAAAAGTTTAAATTTTTTCAAATTCGAATTTTTTGTGTTGCTGGGTTCTTGATGATTTCTTAAAATTGTGTCAAATTTAAAAAGTCTCAAAATATTGTCAAAATTTGAAATTTCTTAAAATTTTGTCAAATTGGAATGTAGAAATATCGACTTTTTAGTCGAATAGAACGTTAGAAAATCGCAAAATCGATACTCGAAAATGATGAGTTTTCCGTTCCTTCGGAAAAGTCGGGAAACTCGACTGGAACGAGATTGGTCGTAAGACGAAAGATAGAGCTTCGTAATTGGTCGATTCTGTTTTTCGCTGCTTTTCTGCTAGTACGGTCGGTATCCGCTTCGGGGACCTTTACGATGAATTTTCCTGACTTAAACTTTGGTTTAAGCAGGAAATAGGATACCCGCTTTTCCGACGGTTCGGAAAAGCTCAATCTACGTTAACGTAGATTTTCACGATACGGTATCTACGACGAAGTAGGCACGTAGCTCTGAATACGAAATTATCACGGTCACGTCGACCAATTAAAAACCAAGGATTACGATACCTTTCATTTCGTGAAATTTCGATATTAAATTCAAACGATACTTTTCAAAGAAAAACTCGAGAATTAAATTTTCACTAATTTTTATTCGGAAAAATTAGACATTTACACGATAAGTTTGACACCGATTTTCCAATGGAAAATCGATGTTTAAAAGAAAAGTTTAATGACCTTTTCGCGACAAGGTTCTATACGATACAAAGAGCCGCGGTTAACGAACGATCGCGAAGAAACAACGAAGAAATAAATTAGCGGCCGTAGCCAATAATAACTATAATTACATAACCGCGTATAAATCGAATTTCTAAACGGTAAAACTAACATGGAAATTTCTTAAAATTTTGTCAAATTTGAAATTTCTTAAAATTTTGTCAGATTTGAAATTTCTTAAAATTTTGTCAAATTTGAAATTTCTTAAAATTTTGTCAAATTCTAAATTTCTTAAAATTTTGTCAAATTTAAAATTTCTGAAAAGTTTTTCAAATTTGAAATTTCTTAAAATTCTGTCAAATTTAAAATTTCTTAAAATTCTGCCAAATTTAAAATTTCTTAAGATTTTGTCAAATTTAAAATTTCTCAAAAGTTTCTCAGATTCAAAATTTCTTAAAATTCTGTCAAATTCAAAATTTCTTAAAATTTTATCAAATTAGAAATTTCTTAAAATTCTGTCAAATTTGAATTTTTTTAAAATTTTTTAAAATTTAAAATTTTATTACATTCAAAAATTCTTGAAATTTTGTCCCGTTCAAAAATTCTTGAAATTTTTGTCACGTTCAAAAATTCTTGAAATTTTGTCACGTTCAAAAATTCTTGAAATTTTGTCAAGTTCAAAAATGCTTGAAATTTTGTCACGTTCAAAAATTCTTGAAATTTTGTCACGTTCAAAAATTGAAATTTTATCACGTTCAAAAATTCTTGAAATTTTATCACGTTCAAAATTCTTGAAATTTTGTCACGTTGAAAAATTCTTGAAATTTTGTCACATTCAAAAATTCTTGAAATGTTGTCCCGTTCAAAAATTCTTGAAATTTTTGTCACGTTCAAAAATTCTTGAAATTTTGTCACGTTCAAAAATTGAAATTTTATCACGTTCAAAAATTCTTGAAATTTTGTCACGTTGAAAAATTCTTGAAATTTTGTCACGTTCAAAAATTCTTGAAATGTTGTCCCGTTCAAAAATTCTTGAAATTTTTGTCACGTTCAAAAATTCTTGAAATTTTGTCACGTTCAAAAATTGAAATTTTATCACGTTCAAAAATTCTTGAAATTTTGTCACGTTCAAAAATTCTTGAAATTTTGTCACGTTCAAAAAATCTTGAAATTTTGTCACGTTCAAAAATGCTTGAAATTTTGTCACGTTCAAAAATTGAAATTTTATCACGTTCAAAAATTCTTGAAATTTTGTCACATTCAAAAATTCTTGAAATTTTGTCACATTCAAAAATTCTTGAAATTTTGTCAAATTTAAAGTTTTGAGACTCATCGTATTTGGAATTCATTTCAAAAACTTTTGTCAAATTTTATTAAAATTCAAGTTGTTAATTTTTGTGCTTCTCTTTATTTTGTACTTGAAAATGAGCATAAATCCAAAATGAATTTCTGAAGGAATTTATTTTAGATGAAATAATTTTGAGTGATATTTATGTTTAATGTATGGAATCTTTTTTCCATAGAATTTTACTGATTTTTTTTCAATTTTTGAAATTCGTTTTGTATTTGAGACCAAATGATCCGAAATAATAATTTTTTTAAACACAATGCCTCTTATTGTCTCGCTTTCTTTATTTTTGATATCAGAACCAAACACGATCGAAAAATTCTTTTCTTCGTTTTCTTTTTCCAGCATCCTTTTCCCCTTCATTTTTCACATTCTCATCAAACGTTGAAAAGAAAAAATTTCAAGTCGAGCGTGAAAAAGGAAAACAGGTATGCGACGTAGTTGCTTAAAAAATAATAACCTGCTGTACGAGAGATGAGGAGACACGAAACGCGTATATTTTATTAGGTAATTTTTCATATAAAACAAAAATATACCAGAAAAAGACGAGGTAGATGTAGAAGGAGAGTCGAAGTAAACAGCAGAACGACTAAGAAAGGAAAAAAATACTTACACGAAAAATACGCGTACGTCGTAAACCTGGCTAAAAAATATTTTTTAGTTGTTTAGATTTATGAATATATAGTACCTAGCTACGTCGGTATATATGTTAAAGTTTGTGAAAAGTACTCAGTCGTATATGGTACAGTAGGGCTTACGCGTAGGTAGAGACCGTCGTTTTTAGTGTGCGTATGTCGCGGCACTTATTTTATAAGTTATTTTTCCATTATTATTATTAAAAAGGAAAAAAAAAGTAAAAGAAACATCGTCACTATGGAAACGAAAGTACCATGATTTCGTGTGTATAAAAAATTTAAAGCATTCCAATTTCGTCCGTATAAATTAACTCGGACGCCGACTTAAGGTAGTCGTATTTTTGTGCTTATAACTTGTTACATTAGGTTTTCCTTTCCGTCTGTCTCTCTCCGTCACCATATTATCCCTTACCCTGTATACGTTAAAATGTAAAAAAATACGCGTTCGGTATAACGAACCTCCAAAAGAAAAAATAACTTCGGAATGAGTACGCCACTTTCGGGTTCGGTTCTATTATAAAATAAACAACTCGTTATTTAAGTTTTTCTTCTAATTTTACCTCTTCGCCTCATGCCGATGGAAAAAAACTAGCTCCCGGCGGCAATGGTGGCGAGAAATAAGCCGGAAAATAATTCCGCCGGAGGTGAAACAAATTTAATTTTAAAGACCAACTCGGCGAAATTTGAAAAGCCGCCCTAATGCCGGCGAATTGATTCGTAGAGGAAATTATCTCGTGCCACGAGGTGCGCTGAGAATTCATAGGCTGTACGTAGCATTGCGATGCGGCGCAAACCGAGCAACGAGAAAATGGGCGCATAAAATGCTGTCGACGAAAGGCTTTGTATTGTAGAGCGAGAACGTCGTCGGTCGTCTGTTTTTCCAGAAATTCACTGCGGAGCTTGCCGCTGTCGCTTTCGCAGCGGTGTGAAAACACAGAATCGTAATAAATGAATAAATGGATATGACGTGTAAAAGTTGAGCGAGAATTAAAATATCCTCAGGGTATTCCGCTTCTGCGATACGGATGCGGATATTGTGTGTACGGTTTTTAATGCGTCGGCCGAGTTTTTCACCAGTGGAAAAACAGGGCCGGGAGGAAACCGAGAAATGTGCGAAATCTGGTCGCGTAATGTGATTTATCAAATGAAAAGAATAATACGACTGGGCTGTTGTGTTTTTGCAGTTTGAATTTTGCGGAATCTGGAGAAACGTATTTTGGATTATTTAAATGGTGCCTAAAAATTTTGAATTCTGTCATTTTCGCTTATTAAAGACCGGGGAGAGGATCCTGATGAATTTTGAGCATTTCTTCAATTACAGAAAAAATTTTCTGTATGGCAAGATGATTTGTATTAAGAATTGTTGGAGAAACTCGAAATGAGCTTCATTTTCCTATTGATTTTTGAAATAAGATTTTTTAAATGGAAAAATGCATCTGCACAAAGTAACTTATTTAGACTTTTCTAAGTGGTCCCTCTTAATAGAAATGGTCATTTAATTGTTAAAATTTCACCTTTGCCGCATGAGAAGCAAAGTTTAGCATGAAAATTGGCTCGAATTATTTGTCCGACTTAACTGTGTCCCTCCACTTCCGCGGGGTGGGGGGGGGGGGTGTAATATTTTCACCAAAATAAGTTTTTTTTACGTTAAAATTTTTTAAAATTTTTTTTTGAAATAAAAGGTGAGAAAGGCTTAGAATAAAAATATCAAGTAAGTAATAAAAATTTGTTGCATTTTTTCTACAGAAAATTTTCCATTAATTTTTTCCATCGATATTCATTTTTAAGACATCAGTGAGAGACAAAATATGTACGTGCTTAATTAGAACGATTTCAAAAGCTCACTTCAATTTTATCATTCCCAATTTTATTAATGTTTCGATATGTGGTATATATTAATTGAGATATGATCCTTCAGTACAAATTTTTTGCTCCCCTCCCCTCCTAGACTTCTAAAATCTAAGATACGAGCTCTTGAAGTTTGAAAAAATAGCTCTACATGTCAAATAAGGTCAATTGGGGTAATTGTAAATTTTTCGGAAAATTGAACCGATTTTGTGATACTCTTTTTCGTTTTACTCTGTAAGTAAGAAAGCAAAGTGATTGAAATTTTTACCATGCATCAATGAATGTATGAGGAGTAATATGACGGTTTGTTTTCATCGATTCGATTATTCATTCCGAAATTATGGACTTCGTTTACAATTGGACAAGAATATTTACATTTACCCCACAGTGATGGGGTAAATGTAAATGCATACATTGTGCCCCATAAAAAACGTATCCCTAGGGGTTTTTTGCATAATTTTGAAAAAAATTATAGAGATTAAATATTTAAACGCGTGGAAAAACTAACTTGTAAAAAAAAAATCAAAAAAATCAAAACCAAAAAAAATGATATTTTGTGTTTAAATTTGTGAATCCCATTTAAATAGCACGTGTTTACAATTACCCCACACCCGAAAAATTTGATGGGTATTTGTGAATGCTGCAGAAAATTAATTTCTCAGCTTCAAAAATCATAAGAATTGAATTTCATCATTTTTGAATGTCCGTAGAACTAAATTAATGCATCAAACACCAACTTTTTTACTTTTTTCTATTTTTTCTCGAATTTTAAAAATTACGTAAATTGTATGAAAACCGAAATTTGATATCATATTTTTTTCATCGTGAAATTTTTCATCACAGCTGTCACCAAGAACCGGAAGTTCTTTGTTATAGTAAGGCTAATTATTCAAAGTTTTTATTTTTGGCAACTCCTGCTCGCTAGATGCATTTAAGTATTTACAGCAGGACTTGTTTACAATTACCCCATGTTTACAATTACCCCAAATGACCTTACCTCATGAATCATGACACGTGTCACTTGAGAAATCTTTTGTCATATAGGTCAGCTGTCAAATTACATAGGAAGTGTCATATCACGTGACACGTAGTGTATTAAAAATCATACGCAACATTTCTTGTGACACGTTTCATTTCCTGCCATATGTTCCATTTCTTGTCAAATGACGTCATTTCATGTCTTACGTCTCATTTCTTAAAGTCACATTGTCAAATGACACATTTTTTGTCAAATAACGACATTCTTTGTCACATGTCTCATTTCTAAGCAAAAGTCAAATTTTGTATCACACGTATATCCATGTCAGATTTCATGTCATATGTCGGATATCATGCATATGTCAGATTTCATGTCATATGTCAGATTTTATGTCATATGTTAGATTTCATGTCATATGTCACATTTCATGTCGTATGTCACATTTCATGTCGTATGTCACATTTCATGTCGTATGTCACATTTCATGTCGTATGATGGCATATGTCATATTTCATGTCATATATCACATTTCATGTCATATGTCACATTTCATGTCGTACGTCAGATTTCATGTCGTATGTCAGATTTCATGTCATATATCTCACTTTGTGTTATATGTTTCATTTTATGTCACATGTGACATTTCTTGTCACGTGTCACAATCTGTATCACATGTTTCATTTCTTAGCGCGTGTCACATGTCACATTTTGTATCACATGTAACATTTTGTGTTGCATGTTAGATTTGGTACCACATGTTACATACTTGTCACATTTCATGTCATCTGTCTCATTTTGTGTTGAATGTTTCATTTTGTGTAACATGTCACATTTTGTTTTCACATGTAACATTTTGTATCGCATGTTACATTTTGCGTTCCTTGTCACATTTTGTGTCAAATGTTTTATTTTGTGTCACATGTTAGATGTAGCATTTTGTGTCGCATGTCACATTATTGTCACATTTCACGTCATCTGACATTTTGAGTCCCATGTCACATTTTGTGTTGCATGTTACATTTGGTATCGCATGTCACATTCTTGTCACATTTCATGTCATCTGTCTCATTTCTTGTCACTTGTCACATTTCGTGTCACTTGTCACATTTCGTGGCACTTGTCATATTTCGTGTGACTTGTCACATTTTGTGTCACTTGTCACATTTCGTGTTACTTGTCACATTTCGTGCCACTTGTCACATTTCGTGTTACTTGTCACATTTCGTGCCACTTGTCACATTTCGTGCCACTTGTCACATTTCGTGTCACTTGTCACATTTCGTGTCATTTGTCGCATTATCACATTTTGTATCACAGTGTCACATTTTTATCCCATTTTGTGTTATATATCACATTTTTGTTATGTTTCATGGTTTTGTTATTTGTCGCATTTTTTTTCATTTATCACATTTTTCATCACAATGTCGCATTTTGTGTTACGTATCACATTTGTGTTGACTTGTCAAGTTACACACAAAATTACTCACACGTGTCAAATGGCGTGTCATGTAGGCTAACATATTATTTTTCAAGTTACATCTCATGTATTGACTGACTTATCGCATGGTCAGTATCTCGTCAAGTGACATATCATGTCTCAAGTGATATATCATGCCTCAAGTGACATGCCATGTTAACTTCATGTGACATGTCACGTGATATGTATCGAGTCCAATCTCTTTTTAAAATTCTTCGTCTTAAAATATAATAGCGATGGGAGAGGGAAAAAAGGGAGGGCAAATACCGAATTCAATTTAGAAAAGAAGCAATTCGAATCATTAAACCAAAAATCATACGCAAATTTTTAAAATTTGACCACATTCGACACTCTACGAACATTCAAATCTCGAAATTGCATCCGTCATTGACATCTGGCCGCAGGATACCGTTAATTTATCAGCTTGAAATTACAACTTGTCGCAATACGCACGTAAATGTCGTTAAAATGCATCACCAAAATATGTACCATACGTACCACATATCATACTTCATACACCAAATCCCCATATACCAGTATACCTTCATCATACACATACCTAAGGTACAGATGTGAAAAATAGCTACTTGATCTTTCATACGCGTTCGTCTATAGGTACAGTCTACGTAGCGGCGCTACTTCCACCCTGCACCCTTTCTCCTGCCACATGACAAAAATATTTTTTAAAAACATCTGTAAACAGTCACAAATCATTTTCGAAACGAGTAGCGTCGGTGTCGGACACGCTTCTAAACGTATCCTATCCATATTTCTAAACGACAATCGTTGGCGTGCGCTTAAAGTAAAGAGCTACTGCCATGCGATGTTTTCCCACAGCTACCTCGTCCCCCGCCGCCACCCTCCGCGTATGTGTGGCGATTCACAAAGTACGGAGAAATTTTTCATTACTAATTTTCGTCAAGTCCGACTCGGTACATCCTTCGTCATCAAAACACGTATACTATAATTTTTTGGTCCATTAAGTTGAGCCTTTATTAATACGAATGCGGACGCGCGTATTTACTAAACTGTTATTACCACATCCTGGCACGCTCGCCAAAGCCTCCACTTCCGGTAAGTCTTACCATTACTGCGAAGCTCGTCGAGTCTACGAAGACGTATTAATATATGGTTTTCATTAAAAATTTTCGAGGTATCTTGTTTAATATTTTTTTCTCTGGCTAATTTACTCTTATTTGTGAAGCAATTGTTTCATAGAAAATACAAATTTGCTCGTTTGGTTGTCAAGTATATCTCTACATGGCTTTGTATAATTATTATTGTTTCAGATCGGTCGTATTTGGTATAAAATGTGTTCGTCTCCGATGAGTCGATAATATTGTATTCGGGAATACGAATTCGATAATACAATAGCTCATTTCTGCTTATTCAATCAGAACCATTACCGGAATACCTAATTTTCCCATTCGTATTCTACTCCACAAGGATATAAGAGCGAAACGTGCACCGTACAATACCATCATCGCAACAGCAGGTATCGTTTTAATTTTATTTTACGATTTAGGTATGTACCTGCGAGTAAGAGAAAGAAACGCTCGATTTCTTGACCAATATTGACCACTGATTGCGTGCTCAATATATTACGAAAATATTTCCAATCATGTAAATTTTTCCCGCATATACCTGAAGGACCTAGCGAAGATTGACGAGGGCCAATATTTTATACGCCTGGTGGGCGATATGGGCATTTTCTCAGCCCAAATTGGATTCTCGCCGAAGAGCGTAATCTGGAAAAATGAAAATAATCGAATCGGATCCATAAATAATGTAACGTCTCGTTTGAATTATTCGCACCATACACCTCGACCAGCGATGAAATCATATCGACGACTTGAACTTTTAACGAAATTTAGTTGTAGAATGATCCGGCCATTGCCTCTCGACATCTCCAGCCCCGCCATTTAATATGTAAATTCGACTATTGAGCGTATTTTACGCTCCGCTATACAAATAATGAAACCGTTCAAAAATTCAAAACCAATTAAATACCGTGGCTGGAGTCACAGTTACCGATGTATATTGTTTGCCTTACACGCAACGTGCTTATTACCGAGCGATATGCATTTGCACGAAATCGCCGAAAGATACGATACGATGATGGCGCGAGAGGAAAATTACGACGATAATTATCTCGCGAGCGGAGCGTCGGTATCGCCACCACCTCCACGGTTACCGTAGTATCTCACCTCGAAAGTAATGGAATAGAAGTCGTAAGGTTGGATTTTGTTTTCGTTGTTGGAATAGATCTGGGTAGAGGTTTATCGTCTCGATGCTGCAGAGAAAAGTTTCGTTGTTTGCCTGATCTCCTCTTCTGCGTAGAGGTATTTAATTCAAATTTGTAGGCGTAGAAAACGTTCGAGGTGTTTTGGTGTTTTTTTTTAGTTTGTTTGTTGTGCGATATCAAGATGTACGATCAATAACGAATCTAAACTTAAAAATGATGAAATTCAATTTCAAAAGTAGTAATGAGTTGATTTTCGACAATTCTCACAGAGGTAGCATTTCACGTGAAGAGTCACAATTTTAATTGAAAAAAATAATTTATGGAAAATCATCGTTTTGATAAAGTTAAAAAAAAAATCATGAAAAATCGAGATTATGATATTCTAAACTCAAAATCACGATCTTGGTGAAAAAAAAATTATTGAAAAGTAAAAACATTATTCGAGCAGAAAAACTTCAATTCTTTAATAAAATTTATGAAAAATCGAGATTTTGATTCGAGAACTCCAAAATTCATGATATTTGTGAGCAAGTGAAGAGATTACAAAAATTTTGATTTTATGTAGAAGAAATTTTATTATATTTTCAAAATCAAAAATTTTGTATAGAAATTCAAGTACCAATTTTTTTTTTTTTATAAAAGAAATTTTAAAAAAAAGTAGTTGGTTAAGCGAATTACCTATAATCGATTTGAAAAAATTTTAAATCCACATTTTACTAAAATGAAATTTTGCCTCAGACCTTGAAAATAAGCCATGAATGATCTTGTTAGAGAGAAAAAAAGTATGATTTTTGGCCAAAAAAAAGTCTCAAACAGTCTGAATTGTAGCTCAAAATTTAAAAAAGTAAGTTATTGAAAAGGAAGGAAGAGTCGTAATAAATCGAGTTTTCTATCGATGAAAAAATCAAAGAACTAGAATTTGAACTGAAAATCTAAAAGTTAAATCCCCAAAATCATGATTTTTACCAATAAATCAAAAAAAATGAGAAATGAAAGGTCTTAATTTCCATTTAAAACTTGAAAAATCACTCTTATTCTGGCTAAGAAAGAAAAAAATCGCCAAAAACAAAATTTTTGACTAAATATTTTCAAAAGTCGGAATTATGAATCAAAATTTAGAAAATCAAAATTTTTTAATGGAAAAATATCATAAATAATTTTTTTTATTGAAAAACATCTCAAAAATCACCAAAATTGGACTGAGAATCCAAAAGTTAGGTATAAAACTAAAAACACCCCAAAAATCATTATTTTTACCTAGAATTTCAAAAAAGTGAGTAGGTAATAAAAGGTTTCAACTTTCATGCAAAACTTAAAAAGTAACACTGATCCTTGGTAAAAAATAAAAAATTACCGAAAACAGAATTTTTAACTGAAAAACATCCCTAAAAATTCAAGAACTTATCAAAAAAATCATAAAAATCGGGATTTTTACTCAAGTATTTGAAAGTTGAATTCCAAAGGTCTCATTAATAAAAGATTATGATCTCTGAATTGTGAAAAAAGTCACCATCAATTATTATGTTCACTGAAACTTAAAATTTGGTAAAAATAATTTTTAAAGCTGATTAGTAATTATGATCTTGACAAGAAGAAAACAAGCACAAAAACTACGATTATGACTAAAAAAAATTTAAAAAACTCGTCAAGCAGTACAAAATTACTAAAATTGAAATTATGATAGAAAAACTCAAAAAGTTATGATGTTGGAAACATTTGGCTGAAATAGTCTCAAAAAATCAAAATTTTAACTAAAACAATAACAAAAAGCCACAGCTGTGACACAAAAAAATTCAACAGAAGACACGATATTTTTGGCATAAATTTAAAAAAAAATTTGAAATTTTGTTTCAAAACTCAGAGGAATTATGATCTTGGTAAAAAAATTTGGCTAAAAAAACTGAAATTGAGTACCTAATTTTATTTGATATAATACATATTTTGTTTATAGCGAAATTCATCAAAAAACACTGAAAAACAGTCAGAATTGGAGCACAGTAATAAATCAGTAAAAAAAAAGTTCACTGAAAGCAAGTTAGTGAAAGAAAATTACTGTAAATCAGTGAAAATTTATTAAAAACTCAGTGATATTTATGAAATTCACTGAAAAACCTGTGAAATTCTTTGAATAATCAGTGAAAAATCAGTGAATTTCACTAATTTTTCCTGTGCTGCAATTCTGACTGTTTATGAGTGACTTTTCACTGATTCGGAATGAGAGAGTAAGAACTCCTGCACTGTCTAGAAGACACACATTTCCAAGCAGATTTTTAGTTTGTTTTTTAATTTTTTGGAAAATTTTAAATTTTTGATGTCTGGAGGCATGGAATTGTAAATTTTGGCGGTCATTATATCTATGTTTGCTTGAAGGGATTGAGTTCTGAAACAATGTATTTCCAGACTATTTTTATTGCGTGTGAGGGTAGTTGTTTCTACCTTAAAAAATTGTAATCTTGCTCGAAAAAATGGCGATAAAAATCAAATTTAGCCAGAAATTAAAAAATCTCGAGTTGCAAAACATCACAAAAATAAAAATTTTGATTTTTGCAAAAGAGTTTTGGAAAAAACTATTCCCCTTCTCTCCAATATCATTATCAGCTTCCCAAATTTTAGGAAATTGACAAATTACTGATACAAAACGAAGTGAGGATAGGGACGCACCCGGGGGAGCCCCCCTCCCCCAAGCTTGGCAAGGGGATTTTTTTATCATAAAAATGTTAAAGAAGAGTATGATTTTTTTTTTAAATTCGCCCTCGCTTTGCTCGGGCAGTATTTTAGTGACAATTTCTTAAATAAACATGCCACTTTGAATCAGTTGAATTTCCATAAATTCTGTCTTTTTTAATCAGTAAAATAATTTTTATTGAAAATTAGTGATTTTTCGCTGATTTTGCGGTCAAAAATGACCAATTTCTCAGTCAATATTCCATTTATCAAAAAAAAAATCAGTAATTTTGACTAAAAAAATCATTAAATCTCGTCATTTTTCAATTTTTCTCTCAAATCTGAAGGTATATATTATTTGTCTACTGAAAATATCCCAACTACTCCAGCCCCACTGAAATAACAGGTTACTTCATTTTTTCATTGAATTTTGAACCCCCTCCCCTTTCTCAAAATCTGAGTCCTCCCTTTCACAATTTCTGGGTGTGCCTATTAGTGAGGAATAAATTTTTCGAACTTTAGAATATCATTGTCATTTTTAAATGTAGAATTTGAAAATAATCAATATTTAGATACAGAGTAAATAGGTACTCATCATTTTTAAAATTTATTTAAAATTTATGAATTGAAACAAAACTTGAAAGAGAAAAATATGCAATTTACTTACATACGAATTGTATTATGTGTAGGTAACCCTTCATCCTTTCAAAAAATGGCTAAATACACTACTCAATGCAAAAAAGATACATTTTAAAAGAATCTCCTAGCACAAAGTCTACTACCTAACCTAAGCCTAAATTCAATATTGATACAGCAACTATCCTTCTATCATTATATGATTAATGAAAAATATAAAGGGGAATAGGCAAATGAGATACATTCTCATTCCAACCCTACCATTCGCATATCTCGCAATACAAAAAGGTCATTTGAAAACTCGTCCGCTGCATGCGTAATATCGAATCGAAACCGAAAATAAAGTAGGTAACGTGATATTCCGAGGTGTCTTACCTCTTTTATTTGTATTTGTACATCGAACACGGACAAAATATTTACGCAACCTTTTTTTTTTCATCCTACGTAAGTACACCGAGGGAGCTTTTTTGAGGTGTACGAAGATGAAGCTGGTTGAATTTTTCAATAAGTTTCGCTCACGTTTAGGTACATATGAGGGAAAAAAGCATACGTATGATAGGGTTACTCGTATATAAAAATCATTGCTTATGGTACCGTTGCCTAATACACGAAGGCTATAACGAGGAGTAATTTAAAGTACATATACGACGACTACCATTTGGTACATCAATTTGGAATATGCGATGGAATCGGTACACAATATACTGGATTTCTTCTACGTGTACGGCGGCGTTTAGTTTTGTTTTTATGATTTCATTTCTTTGATTCGAGCCATATGGCGTTATTCGAACGATGACGACGTATTGGTTGGTACAGGTGTTCCGACGATAGATTTATTCGATTTTATACCCCGGTCCGGAGCTTTTTTAAAGCTATTTCCAGCCAGAATACGTTGCTATGATCCGAGCATTTTATTCGAAACGGTCATCGCGGTGCTGGGCGAAAAGGGGCACCAGCCAGTGCAATTTCGCATCGTCAGATTATTCGCTATCGTGTATCGGGTGCCAGACAAAAGGTAATTACTGTAAAGCAAGAAATATAGTATATCCAGTTTGTAATATAAGGTTTCGGATATAAATGTGCCATGTGTATTGTATACATAGTATAATACTACGTATGTATACGTAATGCTGGATCCGTATCCCCTTACCCTATCCCATATGTCGAGTTTTCCTAAAACACAATGCACCATTATGGTTGTTAATGCCCTAGACGTAGTAATTTTTTCATCTACGTCGACGTAGACCTGTTCGGTCGTCAATGATTTCCGATGTAAGGACGACTAAGCGGAATAATGAATGTGGAGAACACTACATCGAGTAAAATCTCCAGTACAAATAGAGATCAATTGTGTTTCGGACCTATATGCGAATCTGGTGCTTGGTTTTTTACATCAAGAGGGTGGTTTGTTGCCAGCTTAGTGCTGATGTTGGATGATTAAAAGGTTTGAGATCATACACGAATTTTGGGTACAGTTTGGATATTAGGGGCGGTGCGATATGGGGGGATCCCCCGTCAATTTCCAGTCGGCAATTTTGGAAAAATTTCGGAGATTTCAAGTAATTAGGCAAAATCTTAGAAATTTCGGTAAATTAAAAAAATGTTTGGAAATTTTTCAGCATAAGTAGATAATGAAAAACTGAGCCTTTTAAAATTTCAAGTTTACCTACTGTCCTCATTCATAAATCACAATCCAACTCTAAAATTACTCACTCCCCAAATCAAAATTTTTCACAAATTTTTGCCTCGCTACGATCGGCCTTATTGAATTTTTTCTTCCATAATTTCAAAACAATCTAAATTCTTCAAAAATGATTTTTTTCGTATTTTTCCTCAAAATTATTCCAACCAATTTTCAAATTTTTTCTCTTTAAAACTCATTTTCGATGGTTGGAAATGAAATTTTTCAAAAGCTTTGGCCTCGCTGCACTTGGCTCTGTTGTATTTCTTCTCGAATAATTTTGGAGTAAAATTGGCCGATTTTTTATTCAATTTAATTAATTTAAAACATTGTGTTATTGAATTTTGAATTTAAGGTCTTCTAGTTAAAATTTCCGCCCTCGCTTCGCTTGGCCAAATTTATTTCTCTCATGTTCACATTGAAACTATAATCTTCTAAATCGAGTAGGCTAAGAAAATTTCATAGGTTTTTTCAACTACGTACAATGAAATTCTCGAGGGAAAAATTCAGGCATGAGCAAGACTGAGTCATTTATTTTTTCATGCATGAAATTTTGCTGTTCATGAGCAGGGATGAGCAAGAATGGCGTTTAACAATGGAAATATAGTTGAAAACCCAATGAGTAATTTCCAGGCCCGAGCAAGATTAAAAATTGACCAAATCTTGAACTTGATGTTACTTTTCAAGTTTTTGTTACGTTGATCTCTAAAAATTGTGTTTTTCCCTTTCCACGATGTTGCTTCACATTGTTTTTGCTGTAACTGTAATCATTGCAAAAAATTCTCGAATTTTTGAATTCTTATTCGGCAATTTTGAATTTTTATTCGACATTTTTGAACCTCATACTCCCCCCACCCTCCTCAAAAGAAAATTGTGTTCGAACTGCCTCTGGAGTATACTTATTGATAGATTGGATGGTAATCTCTATTTTTTTTTTCAATTTCTTCTCAATTTCTGCATTTTCCTGCATTTCATGGAGCTGGTATCTTGTAATTTTTAAACCTAACGGATCCATTTTAGTTCTACAAGCTAATTTGACTGTCGAATCACGTTTATAATTGTTATCGTGTAATTATCAGCAAGTGTACGTGTTCGGTGATTTCTTTATCATTATTGAAACATCAAATTACACCTCTTGGCCTTTGCTGATTTCGTTTATAGGTTCTAATTGTTCTTTGGTTTGGGGTTTTTGGTCATAGTAATGCCCTTGAATTCCGTTTATGGAAAATGGCTTCGATGTAGGCTAATTATCTGATCATCGCGGAAATTATTCACGAAATAGATTGTTCGATTCGTAACGAGCTGTTTTATCCTTGATGATTTATCGTTTGAAATATTTTATGACGTGATATTCTGCTAATTTATTAATTTGTAATCATCGATGGGCTAATTTTTTAGAGTTCAATAATGAACTTCGGTCCTTTTGTTAGAATTTTTTGGAATTTTTGAACTATAAAGCTTCATGCAGCTTTTGAGAAAAGAACACTCACCATTATTTTTCTCTCAAAAAAGTTTAAAATTTCAATTATTTTACATAAAAAGCTGAAAAAAACGTACTTTTTTTTAGGGTAAAAACCTCAGATCATGGATGTGTTAAAGTATACGAGGCAATGTTTTTCAAAAATAATAACTTTCAACATTGTATTACTTTTTCCATTTTTTTTCGTATTTTTAATTTTTTTTTTTTCAAAACATGTCTTATTTTTTGAATAAATTTTAACCATCGAATTTTTTTTATGGCAGACATTGCAACATTTTGTTAGAAAAAAATTTAGAATATGTTTTGAAAAAAGGTAAAATATTTTTAAAATACCTACGAAAAAGTGTTGAAAAATGGTGAGAAAAAAATATTAGGTAAGTATTAAAAAAATCAGGATATGTTTTGAAAAAAAGGAAAAAATATTATGAAAAATCTGATAAAATAATAAGTAGGTACTAAAAAATTAGGATAATTATGTTTTGAAAGTAAAATATTTTTAAAAATTTAAAAAAAAAATGGATTGTACAAATATGGGTCCACTCGAAAATCCAGCCTTATTTTCGTACTCGGAATGTTCAATTCATATGAAAACGATACCAATATTGACAGATTTACTCTAAACTCAAAATGACGATGCGGTGGGGAAATTGACCTCAAAATTGAAACTTGTAACCCAAAACATCTCGTATTCGTATAATAGTAGTAAAATTGAAAAAAAAATCAATTGTTATATCTAATGATCAAAAGATGTCATTTTTCGAATTTTCTCCAATACGTATGGTCAATGGTAACTTTGGTTTTGGTCAATTTTGACCATGGTGCACCCTAGGTAAAATTTTGAAAAAATTATGTTATTCTAAGATCAATAAGTATTTTTTGAAAATTTTTCTTTGAGTCCCTCATAGGTAAAAATAAGTAGGATCTCAAAATATTGAATCAAATTTTTGAAGGGGGAAAAGAGGAGGAGGAAGCTGCAAATTTTTTGTAAAAATCCGTTACGTATACCTACATTTATACCAATTTAAAAAAAATCGGTCGAGTCAATCTTGAGAAAAAAATTCAAACTCATTTTTCACCTTTGGAGTCATTACTCAAGAATCACTTGACTTAGGGGCCTGAAACTCAGGGAAATAATGTATCTCTAGGGTACCTATAAACCCTGTAAGTATCAGTCCAAGATCGCTCGAGGGCCGATATACCATTCTTATCTGGCCAGTTAGTGGCTATGCCCTTTGGTATATAGGTACTCTATTTTTGATCAAGAGCCTCCGGAAAATTTTGGAATTTTTCAAAAAATAGTTCATATGAACTTGAATACCTATGATCTCAGATTACCCATAATGAAGACCTATTTGATAGATCAAAGCACTATTTTCCAAATACGAAATTTTCTTTCAAAAAAAAAAAGTATTTGAAATGGCAGTTACGAATTTCGGAAAATTGTGCTTTAATCGATCAAATAGGTCACCCATATGGGTAATCCGCCGTTACAGGTGTTAAAGTTCATATAGACGGTTATCATGGGCTTTTCTCCAGTACTAGAAAATTACAAAATTTTCTGGAGACTTCAAAACGTCTCGAAACCACGTCCAATCGATTCGGGAGAACGAAAATAGGATATCTACCAATTTTCAGCTTTTTCCGGCGATTAGATAAAATATTCATTTCATATCTTGCAGGACGATGAAGTAATTTTGAAATTTTTCAAAAATTCGCCAAAATTCAAGAAATGAACTTTGGCACCTGATATTTAGGATAATATGGGGTTCTGTTATGATGTACCTACTTTCGATTTATTCTTCTTTTGGCTAAAAATTTTACTTCCAATTGGGATACCTTCCTTGTAAGTCGGTTGTTTGATATTGTCTAAAATCTCGAATTTAGCAAAACGTTGAGATTTTGAAAAAATTTACAATTTCTCAAGCTCGTCTAATTTTTTTGAAAGTTTATCGATTTTGAAGAATTTAAGAGGAAGAGGATACCTATACATTAGGGTGGAGTGAAAAAAAAAAACATTTATCTTGGATTTTGACCAAATTTGGTGGGGTGGTTTACTTTGAGTGGAAAACCTCCCAAAAAATGTTTGACCCCCTCCAGGGGCAAGGGAAGGGGAGTAGAAAGTGCTCAAAGTCCACCTCCTTTTGAAAAAACGATGTTTTTTTTTGTGTTTTTTAGTCAATCAAAATTGTGTGAGAAGCCTTCTCAGCACTTAAAAAATGCAATTCGAGTTTCTACATCTCTCTAAACCATCGGGGGTTGAAAAGTTGCAGATTGCAATAATTCCAATAATATGAATTTTTCACTAAGCTGAAATGATTTTTGTTTATCCAGTAATTGAACAAAAAAAATTTTCAACTACTGGAAGTGAATTTTGAAAAAAATTTGAAAATTTTATACACCAATGCAGCCAACAGTAAATCATAAAATTCCAAAATACGGAATTTATATCGAATTTGAATTGATTATTTTTTCGCCTGAAAATATTATGTATTTTTTTCAATCACTAGAATTAGCATATTTCGGAAATTTTTTTGGAAAATTTTGTATGTCAGTGCAGCCAGGAATTTATTACGTTGACCTCGAATTAATTTTTTTATCGTTTGAAAAATTCACAATAATTTTGTTTTTAATCATCAAAAATAAAAAATTTTAATTTTTTTAATTTCCGAAATATACTTCTAGTGATTGAAAAAAAAATACATAATATTTTCAAGCGAAAAAATAATCAATTCAAAGTCGATATAAATTCCGTATTTTGGAATTTTATGATTCGCTGTTGGCTGCACTGGTGTATAAAATTTTAATTTTTTTTCAAAATTCACTTTCAGTGGTTAAAAAATTTTTTGTTTAATTACTCGATGAAAAAAAATCATTCCAGTTTAGTGAAAATTTCATATTATTGGAATATTGCAATCTGCAACTTTTCAACCCCTTGGTAGCAGTCTGAGTTTTGATTGGAGAAGGATGGCGATGGCTTAGGGAGATGTAGAAACTCAAATTGCATCTCTTAATACCTAAGAAGGCTTCTCACACGATTTTGATTGACTAAAAAATACAAAAAACAGCGTTTTTTTCAAAAGGAGGTGCTCTGTGAGCACCTCATGCTCCTCTAACCTTGCCCCTAGGGAGCTCAATTTTTTTTTGGGAGGTCTCCCACTCAAAGTAAACTATCCCACCAAATTTGGTCAAAATCCAAGATTTGTTTTTTTTTCACTCCACCTAATATACATACCTCCATTACCTCTTATTGTTTTTGCTTGGTTTGAATGTTAAATTAAATATGTTCATAATTGGATCGACTTAGTTTATTTACCACTCAATCCAGAATCAAAAATATCCCTTTAGCTCTTAAATTCATGTTCTCCAATTAATCTCTTCTCCACAATATCACTTCTCTCTTCATCTAATGGCCATTTCTTGTACCGTACAAATATTTCGATCGAGTGATGAGTTACAAGCCAGAATTGTTTTATCTCTGGTCTAAATGAACTCCCGCAAAACCAGGATCACCACTTAGAACACAAAGCCCGCAGCAAATCGCACCGTCACAACAACGCATTTCATCTCACTTCTTCCATTTCGTAGAAAATTTATGGTTTTCATTTCGAGAACTCGAGAAGCCGCACGTATCATCGAACGAATCGCATATAACCCGGCACCAATTAAAAAACAAGTCCTAAATGCCAACCAGTTCCCATATCATTCCGAAATTAACATTACACAAATAATTAATAACGAATTAACGCGCACGAGCTCGCTCTTCGCATACACAATCCGCTCTCATTCTCGTAAATCTTAATTACGTAAATATGGGAAGCTCTGTGAATTAGTCGGATAAGAAAAAAAAAAAAGGTAAATAAATATCTTCTGTGAAGAAAATTCGCCGCCAGATATAGATATAAATTATAAAGACCAGCGGTCGAATAAATTACCTCGTATATTAAGCTCGTATCTTGGGACGCGAACGCGACACACATTGTCGGAGACTTTTTCTTTCGTTGGAAACATTTCCTTGGACTTAAAACGGCGCTAATTTGCATTTGACCTGTGTGCGAGCGATGCTATAAACAGGCCACCTTCGTCGTCTTCTATCTGGCGTAATTCAGCCAACCATTCGCGATGGTTTTTCTCTGCATCTTTTTTCGCTATATCTATATAACATCTTTTTCGTTACCGAGTCGTAAAACCGCGTAAAAAGTTGTTACGATAAAAGCCAAATTTACGATATTATATCTTCCACCAGTTGAACCTTCGGCTTCGTAAGGTTATATTGCACGCAAACGCTTCGAAAGAAGACGCGGAACCGACGACGGCGTCGGAATATCTTTTTTTCTGCCTTCTTCCGCCGCCATCTCTCTGGCAAATTTATAGTTTCTACGTATACATAAGCTCGCTCTTCGACGATTTTTTTTCCTCCTTCGCGGCAACGAAAAATATGTAATTTTTATCGCCATCGGCAATATAGTACATGATAGGCTACGACGTCGTTATTCTTTACCGCCGAATTTCCATCATCTTTTCTCAACTTTTTTTTTCCTCCTCGAGTGTAGTATATTGTTCTATTTGATCACCTGTTCGCGTTTTTGTTGGTGTACGATATAGGCGAATCGTTGTTTTCTTTTTTCATCGTCGTTTTCGCCGTGTTTTTCATTTTAACACCCTGTTTTTTTCCTCTCGCTTGTTCTCGAGGTGTAGGAAGGTATAAAATGGCCAAAAAAAAATCGCGAGACTTTTAAAGCCGCCGTCGAACTTGGCACGAAAAACGTAATATTTTTTAAAACGCAATCTTGCACGTGTTCTTTATTCGAGATTCTCGATTCTTTTCTTTTTTTTTTTCAAGAGAGGCTGAAAAATTTGCGCAAAAGCGTCTACGTATAGCGAACAATACACGATTTATTATCAATTTTCTCGATATAAACGTGCGTGAAATATTCCACGCTCGTAGTAATAATATCAATCTTGCGGATTTTTTATCTAGTGACGTTGCATCATCAATAAGTATTACGAGATAGTGAGGCTCGTTTGTGGAATTTTTCTCGAGAGTGGCGAGGGATATTTTTACAAGGGGTGATTTTTATTTTTGGATGGGCCGTGAAAGCAGAATTTTAGTGAGTGAAAATTGAAAAAGGAGTGAGAAGAAAATGAAGATGAGGAATGCCTAGTAAGACAGATTTTCAGCCAGACCTTGCGAAATAAATTTTTCTCACGTGTAGCGTACAAAAAAGTACAGAAATAGTGAAATTTATGTGCTACCCATCTCCCCCACTGGCGTTATAATTGTCCTTCTTCAATATATTTTTTTAAAAATGACTTTTACTTCAGTTAATAGGTTGGTGGAAAGAAGAGAAAAAAATGTGTCATTTTTTTAGGAAAAGGGACCAGACTAGGTCGCAAAAGTCATTTTCGAGATATTGGCAGTTTCTGAATTTACATAAAATTACCTATTCAATTGAGCTATTAGTAACATTTTTTTAATGAAAAATTGACGGTTTTACAAGGATTTTAAATTTATTGTTGGAAAAACGTAATTCTGAGAACAACGCGTTTGTAGTTTTTGAGTGAAAATGTTCAAAAAAACGAATTCATGGGGTCAAAATTCGATTTTTTTTAATCTTATGAGAAATTTGCTGTAGAATCCGAAAAATTTGGTTCAGAAGCTGTACCAGGCTTCCAAGTGTTCCCAAAATATCCCCAACCGTAAAAAACTCAATAAAAATTTAAAAAATATACAATTTTTTTGTTTTTAAAATTTCATTTTTTCAACTGATCAATGACGTGTTTATACGGTTTAAATCGTGTTTTACGAGTCCAGATTATCTTACGTGGAAGAAGAAGGACCATTAGAACACGAATTTATCAAAAACAAAAAATCGATATTTTCGACCCTAATTAATTCACATTTTTGCGTTTTTCTCGAAATCAACTTTGTGACCAAGTGGTCCATTTTCCTAAAAAATTCGGAGAGTGTTTCCTTCTGTTTGAATTTTGAAGGGTGCAAAAATGTTGAAGAGGTTTTTTAAAATTTGAATATGAAATTTAAATAGAACATGATTGATAATGAAAAATGAACTTTCCGAACAGGGGAAATGGGCAAATCATGGCCTGGAAAAATTGCATATTTTCAAAATAGTTGGGAATTCAGTCTGGATTTTTCTAAAAATGAAAATATTTTTGTGGAAAATGTTTGTTTTGAGTTCCAAAAATTTGGGAAAATCGTACCTTATGTACTATTGAATCGAAAACCATCGGGAAAAAACCCACTAGAGGTGGAAATTTTTAATTTTTCTCCTTTCTCCTTTCTATTTGCGAAATACGGTTCTTATACATAAGAAAAAGTACATATTTACTTTTTTGTTTCGAAACAAGAAGATGAAAAAAAATTGAAGAGCGCATTCGAAATTTGAGTATGTACTTTTAATGAATCTGATGCCTGAAAAATGAAATTTTGGAAATTTTACTTTTTCAATCATTTTTTAAGGATTTTGATTGGTTTTCAGAAAATGTTTGGAGCCAGAATAAGCGACAGAGGGACAGAGAGGCAGAGGGGTATCTTGCCTCTTGTTAATATTAATGGCGAAATTAGATTCTCAATCAAAAAAATTAGAATTAAGTCGGACATTTTTTGAAAATGGTGGACTTTCTTTTGAAAAATTTTAAGTTTGTGAAAAATTGAGAAAAATTATACTTTGAGTCGAAATAATTTATCTCATTTTGAAATTTTCAATTTTTTCCCATGTTTCCCGTCCAATTAGGTGATTTCTGTTTGACCATTAGAGTACTATCTTTTTATAGTACGAAATAAAAGAAACATTGGCTCAAAATACATTATTATTGATGTCTTGAACGAGAAGTCTGAAGTTTAAAAGTCCACAAGACAAGGGGAAAATCAAAATTCGTAGAATAAATAAAACACTAAAACATTGAAAATTTTCGACTTGACTGTAGAAATTTTTGGATACCTAGATCTTTCGACTGGGTAGGATCAAATAGGATAAGAAGAGGAAGGAGCTTGCTTCATTAATTATTCAACGAGGAAGGTATCCGAACTCGAAGTAAAATTTTGAGCCAAAACAAGAATAAATCGAAAGTACGTCGTAAAAGAACTCCATATCTAAAATTTCAGGTGTCAAAGTTCATTTTTCGAAATTTGGCGAATTTTTGAAATTTCAAAATTACTTTATCGCCCTGTAAAATACGAAAATTTGATGAAATCAACGAGAAAGGCTGAAATTTAGTGTATACCCTATTTCCGACTTTCCGAATCGATTGGACGTGGTTTCGAGACGTTTTGAAGTCTCCTGAAAATTTTAGAATTCTCCAACACTGGAGAAAATCCCATAAAAATGGTCTATATGAACTTTTGCACCTATAATCGCGAATTACTCTTATTAGTGGCTTATTTGATCGGTTAAAATTCAATTTTTCAAAATTCATACCTGCCAGCTCAAATTTACATTTTTCGGCAGAAATTTTTTTTTGAAAATTTTTTTAAATGCACCGACAGCGTACACATCGAGGTAAAAAGCTGAAAATCGATAGATACTCTATTTTCGACCTCTCGAATCTATTGGAGGCGGTTTCGAGGCGTTTCGGAACCTCCAAATATTTTTTGAAATTTTCCAGCGCTGGAGAAAAGCCCATAAAAATGGTCCATGTGGACTTAAACATCTATAATCGCAGATCACCCATATTGGTGACATATGTATTTTATCGATTATAGGACAATTTTTCTAAAATTCATAGGGACCATTTTTATGGGATTTTCTCCATTTTTATGGGATTTTCTCCGGTGCTGGAACATTCCAAAATTATCTGAAGCCTCCAAAACATTTCGAACCGTCTTCAATTGATTTGGGAAGTTGAAAATAGGATATCATGCTGTCGATGTATTTTAAAAAAATTTTCCATAAAAATTTTCTGCCAAAAATATGGATTTGAACCAACAGTTGCAAATTTCGGAAAATTGTTCTTTAATCGATCAATTGGGTCACCAATATGGGTTATCCGCGATTACAGTGGCTAAAGTTCATACGGGCCATTTTATGTTTTTTTCCATAGCTGGAAAATTCCAAAATGTTCCCGAGGCTCCAAAACGTCTTGAAACTTTTTTTAATCGTTTCGGGAGGTCAAAAATAGGGTATATACCTTTCAACTTTTTCCTCGATTAGAATAAATTTTCATATTTTTCGGAGGGATGAGGTAATTTTGAAATTTCAAAAATAAACCAATTCTCCAAAATTCGAGAAATGAACTTCGTCATCTGAAATTTTAGATATGGAGTTCTTTTTTGCTGTACTTTGAATCTATTTCTGTTTCGGCTCAAAATTTTACTTCGTTTCGGTAAATCTTCCTCGTTTGTGAATAAAAAATCCAAGTGTGTTTATTATTTTTAATCGAAACATTCCCTGAAGAAATCTCATAATACATTTTAGTGGGGAAGGGGGTGCCAGAGGGTCAGGGTCGCAAAGTTTCGACTCGCCAGGCGACCATTTCTTTGTCACGACACGGAATGTATTCCTTCCCAAAATAGTTTCCATCACGAGTTCGACATCTAGTTCGAAATATCATTTCATAAATGCTGACCAAGTTTTCATTTCAAATGGTCAAATTGGAGCACCCTTGAAAAAAGCTCCGAAGTGAAGTCCATTTTTAAGAATTGAAAATATTGTAAAATTCCTCTGAATATTCTCTGCATTCAAAACACAAAATTGCAATTTTTAATCGATTTACCAATTTTTGAGCTTTCCAGGTATGGAAAACTTGAAACATTCATTTTTTAGTGAAAAAAACACCGATAAAAATAATCTCAAGCCGAAAAATAAGGACGATTTGTGCTCACGAAATTTCACGCCGATTAATATTCCAGCACCAAAATCCCTAATCCCCTCCACCTAGCAGATTTATAAATAGAAAAAAATCTACTCGCGTACCTCATAAACGTAAATAACGACGATACAATGAGACTAATAACGCATCTAAACATAAACCATTCTGCATATGAAAAGTTATCGTGATCGGAATATTAAAGCGCAGATTATTAGACGTATTATAAAATCCAGAAAGCTTGTTTGGTAGCTGCTAAACACTCCTTAGATGATTTATTCATTTCAGTGAAGGCGAAACGAATAAATGTTGATATCTTACAATTTGATTACCGTATATGTTAATAAAAAGATGTAATCTATCAAAAACGATTAAAGAATATTTTCCACCCCACGCTCTCCACATTCGTATTGTGTACTTTGGTAATGTTGCACATCATTAATCACATCTCGATGGTAGAAAAACTACAAATACGATTTCATACACATATGGTTTTCTTTCCTCCGCACCGGTGTATCCAAAATCAGCTCGTGGTTTTTTTCAATGTACGCACCTTCGGATCAATGAAATAGCTACCTGTGTACCGGTGGTTCTCAGTTGGTAATCCGGAAACACGTCCAAAATGCTGGTTTCAATTAAAGGTGTACAAATATCTCCCCTCGTAAGCTCACCGTGGCGTCTACTTATCGATCACAAATCGTCCTACACGCAGACTGCAGTAAACATATTTCACCCCGAATTCCTCGCCCCATTCTGGCGTACTTTTCAGCTCAGTCATTCGTAACATACTGCAAAATACACGCACGTGATAAAATTCTCACTCGAAGCACGCCCGCGTGCCTTGGCGGTAATAAAAATCACCCTGAAGGAGGATGGAGAGAGAAAAAAACACGCCGAAAAAGAAAGCCTGTTGGACATCCTTCGAAGGACAACAGCGGAACAGGGCCAGAGCGAAAAAAATATCGAGGGGAAGACCGAGATGACGATGGCCCATTAGACCGTAGCAGTTCATTATTGTTGCGGAATGCTTTGTTGGTTCGTTTCACCTCTTTTTTGTGCTCCCAGCCTGATCCATACACCTCGTACTTTCACCGTTTTCTACCTCTTTTTCTCTTTCTTCCTCGACTATTCGTCCCTTATGACGATACGTACAGTGGTACGAATAAGGCGAAACCTAATGGAGTTTTATACATTTCCGGTAGTTTCGTTTTTGTCAAGGGTGGCAATTTTTTCCACGACGTATTTCTTTTCGCTGTAGGAAAAAAAATTAAAGCTTTGGCCTTTTTTTTTTACTGATATATCATTCGCCAACGTTACGAGCATCGTGTTAGGTGACATTTTAAAATATTTTTTCTATTTTCCTTTGGCCAGTTGGAAAATACCGGTGGAAAAAACATCGAACATCTGCACATTTTTAGATTTCTGCCCCTTTTCGTATCCCTTTTTCCACCCTCGTCCTGTAATTTTGCATCTTGGTCGAAATAATTTCACGGTATTTTCGCCCTCGTGGTCGAGTTACCTAATCCACCGAGTGGAAAAAATTTCCAACGTGTAATCCGTATTAATTTTTTTAAATCTAGAAAAAAAATATAAGCAGTTCGGCGACCATAAAAAACACCCAACTTGTTGGGTTTTCTACCACAGTGCCGCTAAAAAGTAAGTTTATATATAGCTTATTACGAAGGGATTATAAAGACGTCAGTTTTTTTAAACCCAGCACAGCTGCGGCTAACGATCTTCGTAACGAAAGAATATTTTGGATCATCTTTAAAGACGCGTATTCCGCGTTCAATTTCTTATAAACTCGTAAACGCGACCAGAGAGACCCCAGGCTCTTGAAACAAAAAAAAAACCGCCTAGAAGGAAAACGAAAGTACACGAGGCTTTGGAAATCCTTTTACGTATAATAAATCTATTACACGTCAAACAAATTTTTTATTTACATTTACGACTAAATACCGCGTTCTAGGGTACGTAAAATACGTCGTCGCTGGTCTCATCGCCATGTTTACTGATACTGAAATTTCACAGTCGTAGATTTAACAGGTTCGTTCGGAATGGTTGGTATTATTTTTTTTTAGATTTTGTTAAGATTCGAATGGAGGGTGGATTGTGGATTTCTCGATGGAGAAAAATCTAATCGATGTACGACAAGGATCGTCTATTGGAGAATTAATAGTGTATACGAGATTCTACGTATACGTTTTTTTTTTTCTATGTGCCAGAGATAAAATACATGTACATAGAACATATATCACCTAATACGTACACTACGCACGCGGTAGTTAAATATTTGAACGTTATTTTTACCTTAGGTAAATTTTAGGTGTTTTTTTTCTCTCTTTACCTATCTCCTGACCCCTCTTTTTCTTTGACTTCTTGGAAACGTTTTCCAAATGTTTACCTATACATGTGTCTTTTTACTGATACTGATAACTGAACTGTAAAAAGATCAAAAATTTGTGATAACGAGCCCTCTCTCACTCCCCCCAGCTCAGGTCAGAGTATGCGTTTAATACCGATTTCAGAAATTTCGATCGAATGATTTGTCACGAGGTGTTTTTTGAAATGCTTCAAGGTGTCCAACAAATCTGACAATGAAAAAGTTGGATTTTGAGCAGGTTACTTTTTTCATTAAAAATAATTCGATTTTTTTTCAAAATAAAATCCATGTTTTCAAATCTGACACCTTGTAGCCTCCAAAGGGATTTTTGCAGAATCCAAAGCTAAGGTCATCATTTTGAGGCATTCAAATTCTTGCAGTACATTTAGTCACTTGGTCCAAAATTGGCAGGGTTGTACAAAAGTGTTTTTTTATGTTCTTTTTGTTTGAAATGTTTTTTTGTTTCAAACTCAATTTCACGTCTCTTGGAAATTCAGTGTTTGAAAACATTTTATGTTTTTTTCTGAATCACTCTGGATTGGTATTGGATTTTAAAATTTAAAATTTAATTTTGATGTTATTTTAATTTTTTCATGCTTGATTTTTACCTATAATTTGAAAGGATTATTAATATTATTTTCTAGTTTTAGTTCCTCCTTCGATGAAATTTTAGTTAAAATGCATGAATTTTTCATTCAATTTACAAAGAAATGGCAAAAAAACAAAAAAAACACACTCTGAAAAAAACATGTTTTAAACAAAAAAAACGTTCGAAACTTTTTTTTGTTTAAAACAGAAATGTGTTGAAAATCCGATGTTTTAAACATGTTTTTTTCGTGACAACCCTGAAAATTGGCCCTTGTAGACGTTGTAGACACAAATCGACAAAGTCACCCTTGAGTGATCATTTTTTCGGTAAAAATTTTGAAATAGTATATTGCCTACTTTTTATTTTAAGGGACGAACATTTTTTCTGAAAAAATTCATTCAATTTACTTCAACATTTTTTGCCCCTTGCAGCAGACGGGTAGGCAAATTGTTGTACTCTTGGGTTTTGATGAAATCCCGTGAAAAATTGTTGTGTAATAACCTCAAAGGAAAAAATTAATTTTTTTATCAATGTTTAGCCCACCCCCAAAAATTCCCTATTTTTAAAAATTTCCATTTGCGTGGGGGGGGGATTTGAATGATTTCTATGTACTCTCTCATTTCTGAATCAGTGAAATTTATCAAAAATCACTGAAAAACAGTCAGAATTGCAGCGCAGTAATAAATCAGTGAAAATTGTTTCACAGCAAGCAAGTCAGTGAAAGAAAATCACTGGAAATCAGTGAAAATTCACTGAAAACTCAATTAAATTTATGAAATTCACTAAAAAATGTGTGAAATTCTTTGAATAATCAGTGGAAAATCGCTGAAAATTAGTGAATTTCACTGATTTTTCCCGTGCTGCAATTCCGGCTGTTCATCAGCGATTTTTCACTGATTCGGAATGAGAGAGTATTGTCTGGACTTTTTTTTTTTTTTTAGAAATATTTCAGGGCTGAATAAAAATTATTTTGAAAATTTTATGGAAAAGTTTGATCGATATTAGGGAGTTTCATTTCAAATGTAGGTACCTCTACCTATAACATAGGTCGAACCCAGTCGAATTTTTTTTTTGAGGCATGGTGTAGGTGTATACTGAAAAAAAACCAAATCCCAGGAAATGACTAGAATTTCAATGATTTTACTACAAAAAACAAGAATTTTCAACATTTTTCTCATCCCTTGAATGTTTTTATTAAAAGATAAAAACATTTTTTTAGGGGGGAGGGGTGTGAATTTAAAGCAAGAAGAATTATATGAAAATGGCAAAAATGTTCATTCCTTAGATCCAATAGACACCATGTAGGGATACTCAAAATGTTATGAAATAACGTCGAATTACAAAATGGTATCGATTAATGACGTCAATTCGCGGAAATCTGAGAAGTAATTTTTTTTGGAAAAAAATCAGAATTTCGAAACTGAGACTTTTTGAGAAGGAGTTAAAACACTGGCTAAAAAAACTGAAAATTTTACCATGTCTTTTGAAGTCATTTTAGAACTTTTTTTTCTACGCAGAGGTGCATCAGAATTTAAAAGAAGTAAGCAGGATATCTAGCAAGTAGTGGAAGTAGTAAAAGTAGTGATTTTTAAATTAGGTAGGTGAAAGTATTGTGAAGAAGTAGTGATGTTTTAGCAATTTTGCCCTAAAAGTAGTTAAAAATTGAAATAATACAAGGTAACGATATCAATTTTTCTCTCTGATAACCAAAATGGTAAAAAAATATGAAATTTTAGCCTTTGAAGAAATTTTTTCAAAAAATTTTCGTCCTCGTTTTGCTTAAGCTCAATAATTTGATAAGGGAATTGGTATTTTTCTAAAACTATAGTGTGAAAAAACACTCTCATCAATTCCCTATATTTTAGTTAAACACTTCGGAAAATTTGAAGGGAGTCACTTAGAATTTATATCAATTTGAAACACCTGGTTTTTTAAAGGAATGGAAATCAATGTTTTGGGAGAAAAATTTAAAATTTTCAGTTGAAAAGGATCTAATTTTTATTTTTTATTCCCGTGATTTGATATACATCTTCACATAATTTGTTTCATTTTTCAATTTTTTTTTCAAATTTTACTTTAATTAAATGAAGTGTTTTTTCGTATGTAATTTTTTCCCCCATAATAAATTCAAATTCTCAAGAATTTGTGCGGGGAAAAAGGAATCCAAACATTTTCGGGACTGCGTTCAAGTCAGATTTGTAGAGTTTTACTAAAAATTTTGTAAAAAGTAGGTAGTGATTTTTGAGAGAAAAAGAAACATACAATGAAAGATTGAACTACATAATTATTTTTTACACTCGTGTTGGAAGCTGGAATTCCCACCACACTTCGATGCATCTCAGGAAATCGATTCAATTGGTGGCACTTTTTGGTTACATGGGACTTCGAGAATATTTTTTGGTATATTTTTTGACGTCAAAGGGTGTCCAATAATCATGACACTTCGATTCATTCCCATTTATATAAATAGTTAAGATATTTAAAGATAATTTTGAGATTCTTTTTGAAAATCATCCCTAGTAAACATCTAAAAATTCATCTAGACCAAAAACTCCAATGGATAGTCACAAATTGAAATTTTTATTAGGTTTGATTAAATTTCCCTGGAAACATTTCCTCGATCCTTGTGGTAAGATATTTTGAGGAAGGTTGACCATTTTGCACGATTTTGATGAATTTACACATTTCACAGAGGGAAGAGGGGGAGCGAGGTCTAAAAATCTTTTTGAGGTAATTTGGTCACCTTTTTTAACATGGATATGTTATAGTGTGAGGAGTCAATAAAATGAAAGGGGAAATTTTTTTAATTCAAAATTTGCACTTGTGATATAGGTAAGTAATGACATTTTGTTAGACATAAAAAACTGAAATTTTAATGAATTTCTTGAAAAACGTGGCAAAATTTTTTGCGAATTGATTTTTAAGACATATTGCCCAAATTGAAGTTTTCTGGGACACTATGTCTAAATATTGTCCAAATTTGCTTCTCTGGGACACATGTCCGAACTGGAAAGAACATCATTGAATAGGTATCACATGTCCAATTCGGCTTTTTACCTGTCCAATAGTCCATGTTAAGTATTTATTATAGTTCTGGGAATCACTTTATGAAACATGAGACCAAGTCTTGGAGGCCAAAATCTCAAGTCCATTTATTAATAATGAAAAAAAAATGGAAAAATTTTGACGAATTGGAACAAAAGATCATCAATTGAAAAAAAATTTTAAAACACATCTTTGATTTAAGAGCTTGAATTCCCAGTAGGTTATTTCTTGTTTTAGCTATTACGTTCGTAAAATCGAAAATTTATGTAATTTCTTCATACGTAATCTTAAAATCGCAAATATACCTTTTTTGGGATCTCATTTTTTACATTAAAAATTGGTTTCTGGCGAAAAATTTATAAATCTGAAAAAAATCTATCCAGAGTCCAACTATTCAACGGCCATTCCATCATGAAATTCCTCAGAAAAATACCAAAAACACATACTTAAATCTCATTGAAAAAGAAAGAAAGAAAAAAGAACGAAACAAAAAATTAGAGAATAAACGAAGAAAAAAAAACGGAAGTTGAAAACTCCTTACAGCATCTCTTTTCATCGGCAATTATCAGACCGCTTTCGTAATTCGTTCGAAGACATGTAAGAGGATACGTATCAAGAGGTATGTGTCAAGATTTCAAGTACCACACTCATCTGTTCGAAACGGTAAAAAGAAGAGGAGAGAAAAAAATACGTCGTAGATGACACACGTTAATAAAATGATAAACGTATTCTCGCAACCGGCAACCCCCTTCGCTAATTCTTTATCGGTGGTTTTCTGTCCTGGTCGGAGCGGAGAAATTACAAGAAAGCTTTTGAAAATTACAGTGCGGTTTACGACTGCACTGACACTGTAGCTTTTCGGTTCATTGTCACGAGTACATAGAAGACGGTACGTGTTGGCGATATTTTAACGGCGATAGCGTTTAGAAAGTTTTTTTTTACAGTAAAGCTCGTTGACTTTTGTGAACTACGTGTACGTGTCGATTTAATCGACGTGTACCCGATATAAGCACGATGATGGGTGAACGTATAATGGCGAAAAGCGAACGAAGAAAAACAAAGCAATTGCTTAGATTGGAAATGGAAACGAAATAATACAAGTTTGAGGATATCTGTCGAGGGGACAGGTATTGTCTAAAAATAAAACAGCCGCACGTTGGTTTTGTTTATACGCGAGATCTAGAAACACTGGGATAATAAATTAAATCGGTTTCTTTTTTGGTGGATTTCTTTGAAGAGAAACCTTTGATTGGATACGACGTGATTTATTGATTTGTTAAGTGATAGGTGGCCGAATCGACGAGAAGAGATCGAAAATCAAACGAGCCATTTCGAGGAATCGATTTTCACCCAACGATCGGCCCTTTGATAATACGGAAATAAATTACAGAATTTGTGTAATTTTTTCGCGTAAATATGGCCCCCCATTTTGTAAACCGTGACATCTGCTGAGCCACCGCTGAAGGACATGTTAGACATGGATATCTCTAGGCAGAAAAAAAAATATCCAGTGTCTTTTTTTCCCTTTTCTTTTCTAATAGTATAAGATTCCTTTATAAACAGATTTGAAAAGTAACATTTTTTTTGCCACGGTGGGATATTCATATCATGTCTTTTAGGATGTTTGCCTAGACCTTAAATGTTGACGTGATGATATGAAGGATTTGACGTTACCGTCGGGCTTCCTTTTTTTCCTTTTCTTCACGTTTTAGCGATGCGAATTATCGAGTAAATGAATACCATCGCATCAAAAGCTTTAGAGTCGTGGATATGGAGAAAAAGAAGGCGGTAGATCCGACGTATGTACAGGTGGATTGACGGTTTTATGTTATGTTGATGGGTATGTTGGAGGTATACGAGGTCTATGATTCTCCAGAGTAGTATTTTTTTATTTTACTTTAAATTCTGGTCGTTTCGTTTAAGATGAGTGAACATTATGGTGTTCTTTTTTTGGGCGGATGGTGCTATGAAAAGAGCATGGAAACAATAAACAAGAATTAGTACGTCAAAACAAGTTAAGATATCGTTTAATCGAGAAAAGCGTGAATTTATTCTAGCGAGTGGGTTGTCGTAGTATAATCCTTTTAGAATGTCTGTTGAATGTTTAAGTGGTTCGGAAGTAAGATGAAATTTCAGCGTCGAAAATGGCGACAACTGTATTAACCGTAATGTCGCCCATGTTGACTCGTGTGTTTACGTTAATTTATTTATTGCGGTGTAATTTCTCGCGAAAGTTAGTAAAAATTTCAAGATGTGCGAAATTTTGCTTGAAAAGGATTGCCAAAGAGGGAGCGATGAATTTCCTTCGATGGTTTCAATAATTGTGCGTGAAAATTCTTTCGAAATTTGGGAACAGATTTTTTTTTAATTTGGATTCGTACATTTTAGAAAAATTTTAATCAAATTTGTTTGAAAAAAGTTATCAAAAAGTATTTCAAACAAAAATTCATCCGGTCATCTCAATTAGAAAATTTTTATTTTGAATGGAAAACATAATGAATGAAGAATTTTCTGTGTGGCATAAAAATTTTTCTAATTGAGATAGCTGATGATTTTTTTTTTTTGAAATGTACTCTCTCATTCTGAATCAGTGAAGAGTCACCGATAAACAGTCAGAATTGCAGCACAGGAAAAAATCAGCAAAATTCACTGATTTTCAGCGAATTTTCACTGATTTTTCAACGATTTTCACTTCTTTTTCTACTAATTTCATAAATTTCACTGATTTTTCAGTGAATTTTCTTTGACTTTTCAGTAAATTTTCACTTACTTTTCAGTGAATTGTCACTGACTTTTCAGTGAATTTTCACTGACTTCAGTAAATTTTCACTGATTTTTCAGTAAATTTCACTGATTTTTCAGTAAATTTCACTGATTTTCCAGTAAATTTTCACTGACTTTTCAGTGAATTGTCACTGACTTTTCAGTGAATTTTCACTGACTTCAGTAAATTTTCACTGATTTTCCAGTAAATTTCACTGATTTTCCAGTAAATTTCACTGATTTTCCAGTAAATTTCACTGATTTTTCAGTAATTTTTCTCACTGATTTGTTTTCATTGAAAATTTTTTCACTGATTTTCGCCTGTACTCCAATTCTGACTGTTTCCCAGTGATTTTCGATAATTTACACTAATTTATAAATCAGAGAGTAGCTGGAACATGCCTAACAAGGGAGCTACCCGAAGTCGGACACGCGGAATGAAAAATTTTTTTCACTGACTTGTAGAGCATCACCAAATATTTCCATAGCCAAAATTTCAGCCCCTAAAGTTGATATGGGAGGGAGCTATGGGGGTTTGAATTTCGAAAAATCGCCCAATACACCGAAAAATTACAAAAATGTAAAAAACTCGCGTTCTTATGGTTTTTAGGAGATGGATTTTTAACCACGAACTGCCCTCGGTATAGGCCATCTGAAGACGGGATAGTCGCCTAGGTTCGCGTGTAACATCAGGGGGTGGGGGGATTTTCACTCGTACATTGGTCGTTATTACAATTTTTCTACATCACGCATAAAAGGTATGAGTGAAAATCCCCCCCCCCCCCCCGATGTTAAACTCGAATCTAGGTGACTATCCCATCTTCAGATGGCCTTCCTGGTATAAAATCCATCTCCTAAACGCCAAAAGAACGCGAGTTACATATTTAGATTTTTGTATTTTTTCGGTGTATTAGGCGATTTTTCGAAATTCAAACCCCCATAGCTCCCCCCCATATCAACTTTAGGGGCTGAAATTTTGGCTATGGAAATATTTGGTGATGCTCTACAAGTCTGTGAAAAAAATTTTTCATTCCGCGTGTCCGACTTCGGGTAGCTCCCTTGTAAGTATCTTAAATTTTTCCCAATTGAACAGGAAAAATGATATGTAGGTAGAAAGCTTTGAATCTAAAAATTTCATAAATTGGGCATGCAATTGCCTAATCCATGCATTAGGTCTTGTCTATTTCATGCATTTGGTAATTTAACGAATTCGGTGTAACAAATGTGTCCCTAGAAGACCATTTGTGATGTTCTATGGTTAAAAATTAAAATGTGACGAAATTGCGAAAATTCTTTTCAAAAGTTGATAAAAATGCCATAAAGTTTAAATTGAAGAAAAAAATGGTTTAAAAGTACTTTAGAATTGATAAAATATGTACCCTACTTAAAAGTACTTTTAAATATCTAAAAAAAAATTGAAATTCAAATGAAAATTCTGTTAATTGCGAAATAAATTGTTGGATTTAAATGAAAAAACCGTAAAAATTGATAAAAGTTGGTAAAAAATATGTCGATTTTTGCTGAAGTTACTCGAAACATCTTGAAAATGTTCAAAAACATTAAATTGTTGAAAATTGTCTGAAATTGACATAAAGTTATTTTAAAAAATTTCACATTTTGAACGCATTTTTTAATGCAATTTCAGTAGTAAATTCCCATTCTTCGTGCAATTCTCACCAAATTGAACAATTCTTAAAACATAGGTAGTTTAAACTGTTTTAAGTTGAAACAGTTTAAACTATTTTTGATTTTTTCAAACAGTTTCATCAGTATTACAATAGGTAATTTTGATCACTTATTATTTTTCTATTTCATTGTAATTTAAATTTTCGTAATTTTTTATTATTTCTACAACACAAAGTAAGGTATGTATTGCATGGCAATTTTTTAAATAATTTTAACAGTTTTTATGGAAATTTTATCATTTTCAACTAATTTTATCAAAATTTCAACAAGTCTTATGATTTTTTGACCAATTTTTTCCATGATTAGAACCATTTTTAAAACATTGTGTTTCAATATTTTCAAAACATTGAAATTAATTTTGAGAATTTTTTGTACTTCTACAGTCAGTTTTCACGAAATATCAACATTTTTTATAACATTCAAAATGTAGATGTTTTTTGCAATTTTTCATTGCAATTTGGATGCTTGAAAAATGGCAATAAAACGTTTTCTTTCTTCAAAAAATTCAAATGGAAATGAAATATTTTTAAAGAGGTACATCTAAAAGTGGTTCAAATTAAAATGGTTTTATTGGTTAAATTATAATTCTAAAATTGATTCAGTGGTTTTTAACCCATTACCAATAATACAATAAATAAATCTTTTTTAAAAGATGGGAAGCCCTTTTGTGTCACTAGATAAGAAAAAATATTATAACGATAGATTTTCAATGATTTACTACTCTTTTTAGGACTTTTTTTCTATACAGTAATTTTTTTTGTAATTTTGGTATTTTTTTGGATGTTTAAATGAGAAAATTTGCTATGTCAACAATAGAAGAAAAAATTTCAATGAAAATTTTAAGTTGAACATGAAAAATCTGCCATTTTTTATTTTACATTTTTTCTCTACGTAGTTACTTACTACTCTCTCATTCTGAATCAGTGAAAAGTCGCTGATAAATAGTCAGAATTGCAGGAAAAATTAGCAAAATTCACTGATTTTCAGCGAATTTTCGTTGATTTTTCAAAGATTTTCACTGATTTTTCAGCAAATTTTATAAATTTCACTGACTGTTTAGTGAATTTTCACTGATTTTCCAGTGATTTGTCTCACTGACTTGTTTTCAATAAAAAAATTCTCTGATTTTCTCCTGTGCTGCAATTCTGTCTGTTTCTCAGTGATTTTCGATAATTTTCACTGATTTATAATTCGAGAGAGTACTTAGCAGTTTCCATACCGTGAGAAATATCTGTTTTTCAGTGCCTAGGTCATGAAAAAAATCATTTTCATTTTTCAATGAATTATTAATTGAGAAGTATTAGTTTGGGAAATATTTAACCAATTTCAAAATTTTGACATACTTTTAAATTTACCTATATCTACCTAGGTACTGATTTGTGACCGAATTACAATACCCAGGTTCGACCAGTGTGAGAAAGAGCTGATTCTCTCCCCCCTCCCCTCCTCATAATGACAAAATTGCATTGTAAATAAGTATTCCTAGCTGAGAAAATTAGATTCGTGGATAGAAAATTGCAAAATTAGTGACCATTTTTTTATTTAAAAAATTGTGTTTCAAGGTCAACGAATTTTTCAATTTTTTTGCTTTTTCAATGTGAAATTACATCGATTATTTCCTGGAATATTAAAGGAGAGTTTTTTTCGTTTCGTGTTCGTTAAGGCTCGAATACAATACTTCGACGACCATTACGTAACTTATTGACAACCTTGAAATAACACTGTCACTTTTGTCCAGATTTCGATACAAAAAACTTTGAAAATCCAGGATTTAAATCGAAAGAATTTCACTACGTAATCAAATTTCAACGAGCATTCAACATATTGCACGTTGCAGCGTTATTTATCCTCCTAATTAATTCTTTTCTTACAATTGTAAAATATTTTTTTCTCTTTCACCACTCTTTTTTTTTTAGTCCTTCAGCCAAAAAAAAACCAGATCCAGGCATCCTTCGTTAATTTTTTCGTTACATCAGTTCTATTGATTTTACGCATCCTATTTTCCTTTTATCGAGACACCGCTAGTCATCGAGGAATCCCTTTGACAAAAGGGTTGATTTTTTGTTGGTAAAGATTTCTTTATTTTCTTTAGTATGATTTTATGACTTCGTTAAAAGGTTTCGTTTCCAAACCACGTCTTCTGACCAGAAATTTACTCTTGATTTGGCTCCATAATGGGATCGTTTAACAACTCGACGCATTGTTATATCAACTTAAATAAGTCTACTGCGTACAAGTGGTATCTAGGTATACCCAACGAAAGATTTATTACACAAAAAAATTTCTACGATGGGTTTCAAGGGTAGAAGAGATTCCATCCTACTATAAATATACAATCACCACGATCTGTTTTTTTACTACATTTTGTTGCCTGACCTGGTTTTTATTGACGTCTCGATACCTTTTCCATTCTTTTGTATTATTTCTGTTGTGCGAACGCAATCGCATCACGGATTATATTCTTTCGGGTGCATTTTACAACCCCTGAAAAAAATCACGATGCGTTGAATTGGAAAAAAACCAGAAGACAGGGAGTAAAAAGGTCGAATAAGTCATCAGAGATACCTCGCCAATCGATGATGATTTTTAGACAAGGGAAACAGTCTTTCCTAAATTGGTCCAATGGTCGCCCTTCATTAGACTTGTAATTCGATTTAAACGGCGAAAAAAAACCAGCCACGTGACCTAATCATATCGGTATTCGAGGTCCTAATGCAAAGGTTCCTTCGGATACCGAAATGACAAAAAAATTCGACTCGATAATTCACTGCACAAGGCTGGATCTCCTCACGAGACGAATAGTTAAATGAGATTATTTTCGGCGTAAATAAGAAAATATTACAAATAGGGAGTTTTTTTTCTATGTAGGCTGCGGCTCGACCTCTCAAAGGATCGTGGCAGCATAAAACGATTCCCAAGTGGCCTCATATGTGTTGTTAGTAGATCTCTGGTATCGTTGAACTAGTACACCGCAGAGAGTACATAGAGGATTTCCAAATGATTTGTTATTTTTTCACGACGCTGAGCCGAAGATGGCTCGAGAGAGGGGCAGGGTAGGCAAATACGTGCGGTAATAAAAAGTCAGATAATCTATTATTAATGAATTAGCCTAGGAAATGAGCGAGTCCGAGAGGAAAATAGATGGATGCATCGTACAGCAAACTGCACAATACGTGATGTAATATTATATACGAACGGAAATGAAAGATTTTTTTGGCAAAAGGGACTCGGGGTTATTGTGACGATGGTCGATGAATCGACTGAGTAGAATTAGAGAGGAGAAGGGATAACGCAGCTGAAATATTATACGTTATTAGTAAAACGTTCGATCCCTTAGGTCCTCGATACAGCTGCGTTGAAAATTTTTCTGAGGAAGGCAGGGGTACTTTTCTGTGGCGTTTATAAAAGACGACCGACCCCCCTGCCCCCTCCTGGCCCCGTATTATTATTTTTACCGTACGTACGTCTACGTACATCTCGTATTAGCATACAAATGGAAACGTATCCTGGGTCAGGGGTTTGGAAAAGGGAAATATAAAAATCGTGTGCTTCGAATACTCGTAAAGTCAAGTATCGCTGCTATTTTTTACCCTCCCTTCGTTTCATTGTTGTATACCTGTCTGAGTGATTGTGTGATCTTCCGGAAGGGGCAATGGTGGCAGCAAAAAAGCAATATCTAAGGTGATAAAATGTATTAAACTGGTTTCTCTGGTGGATTTCGAGACCTGTGGTATCTCTGTATAGTTTGCTGAAATAATGCACAATCCTCCTAGATGGGAACGAATCGGTATTTTTTGGCTTTTTATAAATTATTTTCGGGAAGCTATTAAACGAAAATTTGTAACGAATCGTCGACTTATTCAAGCTGTGATCTGAGTTATCGCTATTCATTAATTTTTTTCCCGGGTCTCTATTCTTATTACATAATGGTCGGCATCGTACTACAGAGGAACCGAATCCGAGGTGGTAATTTTTATTTGTCATTGTTTAGGTCGTCTTTTTTCACTTTTAGGGTGTGAAAAGAAGCAAGGTGATGACGTGCGGATGCTGGGGTCTTTTTTCTTCTCCTATATGTAGGTACAAGACGAGGTAAATTATAGGTATGGGCAGTGCGGAGGTTGTGTAATGAATTAGCTAGTTTTACCCCAGCGTATGGTATTCGATTTGTGGGCACGTGTAATTAATTCGAAGCTGATTTTGCATTTTTTTTTTACCCTGGCTCGAGATAAAAAGCGACGTGTGGCGTGCCGGTAATTACCATCTAGAAAATACTCAGCTGGGGTCGTTGGATTGTTAATTTGGTATTTGGTTGGATGAAACTATATAATCTTCGAGTAGAATATGACAACGAATACGAAAACTTTGTTCGGGTAAACAGAAAGACGATATAAAGACGTCAAATTGAAAATTTCAAAAGATTGCCGGTTTCGAGATGATAAAGAGATGAAGCGAACTAATCGTTTATTAAAACTGAGCCAGCGTAATCTGACATGACGTGAATTGCGTACACGAGCGATACTGCATTGAATTTTAACGTTCATAAATTGATTTTTTCTGTCTGCGTGAAAAGTATACTCGTATCATTTCAGCGGCGATAAAAGTGATAAGACGTTTTATACGGTAACGAGATTTTATAAAATCTATACCGTTACTAATGGTAAAATTTATATCAAAATTTAGACGTAAATTGACATCCCTTAGACGCAAATCCGCCAAACGATTGCGAGACGACGTTGCCTGGCGTTTTGAGAAAATGTGAAAGAGAGTTGAGAGTTTTTTGCCCCTGTTTTTTTTTCATTCTTTAGATAGAGAGCTTTTTTGGCGTGCGTTCAAGTTTTATGAGTGTTTTTTAGCGGAGACGGAGAGAGGTCAGAAAAATGGATGGGATTGAGATGGGGATTTTATTTCAGCGAGGTGGGTGTGATTTTTGAACCAATTTGGTATGGAATTTGAATTTTTAGTCGTATAGTTACCTATATAGTGTTATTGTTTTTTTTTCAGATGCTGAAATTATTGTGATTTCGTGTTAAAATGGTATGGAAAAAACTTACATTAGAAGTGAATCCAGCGAGGGGAATTTTCGCGTCAGAAACATGTACCGGACTTCATCAGTGTTTTTGGTGAGTTCGACGAAATATTCCTGTAATTAAAAATAAATCCATATGTTAGACTCATACTATCATACGAAATTTCCAAAGATAGAATAACACAATCATTGATAAAATTTTTCATAGCATAGCATATGAAAATTTATAAAATTTTCCATTCTGGAGGAAAAATTTGATGGGTGGGGTAAAGTGAGGTGGGGGGGGGGTGAAAACACATAAAACTTATGAGCTAGAATAATTTATTTTTTTAGGTATCTCAAGAAATGTGTCAGTTGCCAATCCCTGGCCCAATTTCCTTTTTTTTTCGTCTATAAACTCCGACGAATATAAAGTTTTTCCACAGTAATAAGTCGTATAGGTACCTAAAATTAATTAAAAATAAGAACTATTTTCAAACTACAAAGAACTCGAGTCGTAAGAAACCTTTCAAAAATTTTCCAATACGGAAATGAATCCTTTACCTAAAATATACGAGCGTACATATAATCAAAAAGCACCTATACACTTGCACCAACCTATGTTTAAATAATGAAAACAGCACTAAAATCTGGCGAAACTTATTTTCTCTTTAAGTAGGTATTAATAAGTCGTCGAAAATTATCGAAGCCATCGAAAAGGTCGTCGAATTCATAACTGGGAAAAATATTGTGAAAATTTGAAAAAAAGAAAGCCTTAAAAATACCTACCTACCTAAAAGTTGCATTAGGTTATGGGAGTAAAGTTTATTGTAACTTGTAAGTAAATAATTATCCATAGTTTTTACAGAAAATATATTAGTGACTGGTTTTTAGAGTTTCGAAGGGGGTGATGTGGGGAAAATAGTCATTAAGTGATGCGAGCTCAAAATTTTGAAATTTAAATTTTTTCGATGCCTTTTAATTACAAAAAAATAGTGAGAAATATTACTTGATAGCAATTATATGGATCATAATTCGTTTAGAAAATCGTGTAAATTTGTAATTTCAAATTGAACCCCCTTTTTTCATTTGATGAAAGTAGTAAATTTTTGAATTGGAATTTTGTGAAAGCGAATTTCAAAATTTATTATTTTTTAAAAAAGAAATGATAAATTATTGTATTTTGATGAAAATTTATACAGGCAAGGGTGTCCATTTTCTGGAAAACCGGGAAAAGTCAGGGAATTTTGAAATTTCCGGCATTTCCGCTGGAATTTTGTAAAAATTCAGAAGAATAAATTATCTGAAGTTTCTAGACTCATTTTATTATAAATTTTTCAAAAAAAATTTCCCTCACTCCACTTGGGCCAAATTGTTTCAACTGATTTTCGTATGTATCATATTTTTTTGACCATAATGTACAAAAAAAATTAATATTTAAACACACGTTTTTGTCTACTGAATCATTCAGTTTTCAAAAAAAATTTCTTTGAGTTTTTTTTTTTGAACACGTACTTTTTTGATAAAATGTAATGAGAAAGGAGTACCATGATGCCCCTGATCACGGTTTTAAAAAAGAAGGGAAGGGAATGGAAGAGAATTTGTATTTTTTTTTATCACATTTTGAGAAACTTTACTAAGAGTGTAAAGTGATGAATTTTTAAGTTTTGAAGGTTTTTTTTTTGCAAAAATTTTCGCATTTATATATCTCATCAAAATAATATTGATACATATTTTACTGTTCATCAATCTATTATTTACTGGGCCAAGCCAAATAGATTGTATTAGGGACTTTCGTAAAATTTATGAATTTGAAGTACGTGTTTTTTTGGGGAGAGTATTGAATTGAGAAGAAATTTTTGAATTTTCAGACTGGAAATATTCGAACTTTTAGTCTCATGATTTGGTTGACACCAAAGTTTTTTATTTTTATTTTTTTCTGTTATAAGTTCGAGGTCTCAAGTTTTTGTGCCGAGTTGAGAGGGAGGTGACGTCAAAAATTTTCAGAATTGAATTTGAGTCGTTTTTGTTGCCGGAAAAGAAAGCATCTAAAAATCTCACAAGAAGTAATAATTTTCGAACAAAAAATTGTTGGTCATTATGCATTTTTAATCATTCTTCTGCACAATTTCATCACGCCAAAAAATCATCCCTTCTCCATCCTTCAGGAATAACATATTTAAAAGGTCTGGAAAATTTCGAAAAATTGGTCTGGAAAACCTTGAAAAGTCAAGGAAAATCATTTCGGAGATATAGTGGATACCCTGACAAGTATTTTTTTTTTAAAGAATAGATAAATAGGTATAAGTATCCACCTAAATTTTGAAGAAAATAAATAATTTTTTGGAGAAAATCTGGTAAAATTATTTTGAGAAAAATGGGTAAAATTTATTGAGATAAATTAGTAGATAACATTTTTCCAGAAAAATTGGTAAAAAAATGTGTTTGGAATATCTTGGTAATTTTTTTTGAAAAAAATTGATAATTTATAAAAAATGGATAATATTTTTTCGGAAAAATTGATTTAAAAAATTCAAAAAATTAGTATCTTGAAATTTTTTGAAAAAGTTGGAGATGAGAGAAATTGTGGAATGTGGGGTGGGGGGATTTAGAAAAATTAGTATAAAAAAGATTTTAAAAACTTGGTCTAGTAACATTTTTTAATAAAAACATTTATTACTTTGGTATTGAAAATTTTTTGAAAAAAATCGCTAAAAAAATTTGAGAAAAAGAATTTAAAATTGAATTTTTTTCTGCAAAAAGAGGTCGTCATTTTAAAAAAAAATTTCAAGAAAACACAAAACAGATTCATCTCGTTGGGACAGTGTTGCCCATGCAATAAGCAATCATGGTCACTAATTAGACTTGTTGGAGGAATGGGGAGAGGGAAAGTTCATTGAATTTTTTCACGTGCCTAATCTATTCAATAGGTATTATATGAAAATTATTTTTTTCGAGAAAATTGGTATAAAACGAGGGTACTTTGAATTCATTAAGAGTTGATTTTTCATATTTTTCAAAAGTTTCAAGATATGTATCTTTGTTCTAGCAAAATATTTTTTATTGGATTAACTCCTTCAGCCATTTCAGCCATGGCACAAATTTCATGAGATAGAAATAGCAAATTATTTTTTATTAAGGTTACATTTCTTTTGTGACCTAATCTAATATAATATTTTTATATTGACCCTTATGGCTATTTAATGTCCTATAAGTATGCTCTTATGTTATTTGCATGTTGAATGGAGAAAATTTTTTGGCCAAAATTGTTGAGATTTTGATATACTTGGAATATAAAGCATTAATTAGCTGTTTTGATCTCAGAAAAAGTCATGAGAAAATACAATTTTTTTCTTGAAAAAATGAGAGAAGAGGAAGGAGAATTGTCGACGTTCAAAAAATTGGACCCCAATCAATGAAGAATGAAAATTTTATTTGATGAGTAATTTTGAAGAGGTTTCTTCCGAGTACATTTTATCTCAATAAAATTTACAAAATATGTAGGAGCAAATAATCAACCGAAAAACCAACGTTTTAATTTTTAAATTTGAAAAGGAAACGTCGAAATAACCATTTTATCATTTAAAATGCCAATCATATGCTAACAGATTTACCTAATCTATACGTCAAATTGTCAACCAGTACTTATTAGGGTTTAAAAATTTGATATGATATCTAAGTTTTATCTTTTTAAAGAGGAATGATAATTCCCTCAGCCGGTTACGGTTTCCTTTTGGCAAATATCAGTATCACCATTAGGTCTTCCAATTTTAAAATGGCATTTCCTGCCTTGTTGCGTATTTCCTTTCAAAAAATGATAATTCTTCGATATGAAAAGATATATTTCACGCCTCAAAATAACCCTTTTGTTTTTCAAATCAAACAAAAAATCCAAACACTCTTTAATTTAACGAGAAAAACCACAGGCACTTCAATCCAACCTACTAATTCCACCTTGTAAAAATACAAAAGAAGAAAAAAAATCAGATAAAAATCAACACCAATTAAACCTCCGGTAGCTGAACCGCCAATGATGGTAAATTAGCTTAAAACTACACCACTTTTTTCTGCACCTCAGCTCGAATCGTCTCGCATATACAAAGCATCCCTGCCACCCTGCTCCGCGGCGTCGACGACGTCGAAATTTATTATTCATTTATGCGTCGATTTTGAAAACGAAATTTCGCCCGTTAGATTTAAAGCATCGTTTATTTTGCAAAGCGGTCGTTATTATTCAAAACACTTCAACTTTAAAGTCGTTATTTTTTCAATTTCTTACTTTTGTCGCGCCTCTTGTAAAAGTATAAAAACCACGCCGAGCTCGATTCGCGTCCTCGTTCGCGTTCATTAAACGGAGTAATTTTTTTCTCACTCGCGAGTAAAAAAATCCAAGCGAGGAGCGAACTTCGATTAATTATACGAATACGCCAGAAGATACAACGTCTTGGAATACCCATCAATATCTAGAGGGATGAAGAAATCAAGGAGGAGGAAAGAACCCCTTATTGGAACGTAATTAGGTGCGAATAAATCGTCATTATTTATCGGGTTCGTCGATAGAGAGAAAATTGAGCTGAAGAAATCATCAGAGAGGTTTTTTTTTTGAAAAAAAAAATGAAAAGCTTTTACTTGATTTCGTGGGTGCAGCTTTTACATAGAAAGACGAGAGTGTTATCATTTCATTCAAATGGAATTTCGTTATCAGTTGAGAATATTGTATGAGTTCATTAGTTTCAGAAACACAAACGCCATTTTACATTCCCCTCTGGATTTTATACCTACAACAAAATTATGCTTCAGGTACGAAGGTACAAAAATACACTCCAAATGACTGAATCGTTCTGTTTTTGAACTAGATTTTTTTTTTCAAAGTCCTTTTGATTTTTCACTAATTTCAAACTCTGAAAGTCTGAATATTTTTTCTCAAAATTTTTTGTTTTTTTTTTCAACGTCAATTTTTCAAGTCTAGAATTTTCCCCTCGAAATTTTTTCAAAGTAAATTTTTCCAGTCTAAAATTTTTTCCTCAACATATTTTTCTTAGAATTTTTCACGTAAATTTTTCTAGTCTAAAATTGTTTCCTCAAAATTTTTTCAACGTGAATTTTTCCAGTCTGAAATTTTTTCTCAACATTTTTCAAACTCCAAAATTTTTTCAACGTAAATTTTCCAAATCTAAAATTTTTCTCAAAATTTTTCAAACTGCAAAAAGTGAAATTTTACCAAGCCGGATGACCTATTCTTTTTGCATTTTTATGTGGTTCGAACTTGTATAACATGAGTTTGGCCACTACATTGTTTTTTAAAAAGTAAGTCATACTTATCCCCTGCCCAACAAAAATTTGAAAAAATCAAGTTGAAAAATTTTAAGAAAAAAAATAAAAAAATGTGAAAAAAAATTTCCGACTGGAAAAATTTACGTTGAAAAATTTTAAGAAAAAAATTTTGAGGAAGAAACTCCAGACTTGAAAAAATTTACATTGAAAAAATTTTAGACTTAAAAAATTAACGCTGAAGAAATGAAAAAATTTTGAAGTTTGAAAAAGTTTGAGAAAAAATATTCAGTTTGAAAATTAGTGTAAAATCAAAAGAACTTTGAAAAAAAAACTCTAGTTGAAAAACAGAACGATGGATTTAGTCGTAGATGGATTATATTTCGTGGGTATTTTTCAATGAGAAAGTATCCTTTTTTGTGGTAATTTTTTGAAGAGATTTTTTATTCATTTGCTCGATTATTTGGCATGGTGAATTTTTTCGAGACTGTTTTATTGAAATACAATCTTTTTAGGAGGAGCAGCTTCCTTTTGGCTTGTGCCTTGATATTCTAATCGTGTAAAAATATTATACCGGCGTCGTTCGGTTGTTTATCAAATAATAGGTTCGATAAGGCCACTGTATGTGTAGGAAGCGAAAATATTGACATTTTTTCGTGCTCTTTAAACCAAACAATCAAACATTTATAAAGATGGATGACATCGGTGTGTATTTTGGTAATCGCTGACGTTCGAATACTATTTGTTCTGCTGATGCACCAGCACAGTGTCCTCTGCGAGACGATATCGATCATTAGTGATATCAACTATGATAGACATTTTACCTACTGTTTGTCTTCGCTCTGCTGCGAGGAATTTCCTAAAAAAAGAAAGGTTTCCAGGTGCCCTAAATGGGAAATTAATATCACGAGACATTTTCGAGGCAAACCTCTCGTCAACGAAACGATACGAAAAAAGGTTCCAAAGAAGCCTCGACGAAAAAAGAAAAGAAAATTAATTTAATAAAATCGCTGGCTACGGTTTAGTGACCTTTCTCGACGACGTCGCGTCGACTGACGAAGAACACTCGTCAATTATTAAATAGCTGCGTAGACAAAAAAAAAAACTAGGTTAGTTTTTTTTTCAGTCCACAATCTTTTCGGAATTATTCGCATGACCGGTGCGAAAAAGACGAATACCTAAGAGGAGTCAGTTCGCAGTTGAACTGAAATCGCAGCATGTTATAAAAATTTTTTCAAACGACTATAATACTCGGTTTTAATTTGCTTTTTAATGTCTTTTCTGCTTTTTTTTCTATTCGTTTCGTTTTCTTCTTCGCACAAGGAGGAAAAAAAATTAAAATTGCTTCTATATCATCCATCTTCGAAACAGTTGGAGAACGCGAAGCGCGCTGACAGTTTACTCGGTAGGGTTTCTTGGGCACATTTAAAGTTAAGAATCATTTAACCGGGGCCTTAACAAAGAACGAAACAATTTTAAAAGAAGGTCATCCATTAAGCTGTTTTAACCCTCTTTTGTTTTATAAAGAGCGCAACAAATGTTCCAAAGCGAAGATAAGCTTGGCTTTTTTTTCGACTTTTCTCTTCTCTTCGTGTATTTTCGCATACCTCGCGATGGATTTTTACGTTTTGCTGCGAAAGAAATTCGATTGCTGCGGGGATTTCGAGACTTGAGAAGAGGTAATTTTTTAACCGGTGGTGGTGAATGGGGGATAGGGGTGTGAGAATGTTTTTTTGCCTTCGTTTCTCGTGCGTATAGATTTTCTCTTTCGTTTTCGTTTTTCTTATTTTCGTTAAGACGTCGATCGATGTCCGGAAACGAATGGTTTGATGATTCTGGGTCATTGTGTACGGATTCTAGGTATAGATTCTTTGTTGCTTCTTTCGTATAGGTATTTTGAATGTATTTTTTGTATGCCGAAGCTGCTGGTTATTTCCATCTTTTTGTGAAGAGAAGATTAAATTACGGTTAAAAGGAAGCACATGGGTGTTCTCAAACATCATTATAATTATGTACTGAAGTATTTGTGAAAAGGTTTTTTTTTTGCAAATCTACAACCAGGAGGTTAATGAAAGAACTTATTGTTGGGTGGAGTTTTTATTCATAGTCAAGTATTAATCCATGTTCTTTTATTTAAATGATTTGTGATTAATGATTGAAGAATCGTATGCCCCTTCCCCCTCCTCCTCACCCCCATGAGACGATTTTCATTGGTTCATTTAAAAATCGATTGCAGGTGATATTTGGATGTTTTTGATATGAATGATAAAGAAAATTTATTTGGAATTTCCAAATTGTATTCGAACTAGAGAGAAATTTATTTTTTAAGAGCAAACTCAAGAACGCCCACCGTTCACCAAGGCTTTATTATTATTTAATCATTGGCTTGATCTAAACAGAAAACGATTGGTTTGTGTTACTTTTCAATCCCAAATCTCGAATTGAAAAAAAAAAAATTATGAAAATGTATCTTTTTGTAAATGTTTCAGTGAAATAAAGAAAACTGACCTATGCACATATTTGGAAAAGTCACTTAAACTTGTAGGTATTTAGATCGTGAGAATTTTTGGCCTCATTTCAAATTTTTTTGTGTGTTCGTAGGCATTTTTATTAGGTTTTCCTAAAAAGAAGAGATTTTTATGAATTTATTACTTCAAAAAATGAAATGTTTTTATCAAAATGAACTGGCCAAGAAATTTGCATTTTCCTCGAAAAGTCATTTTTCATAACAAGTCACTTAAATATCTTGAAAAATATTAATGAAAGTAGTTTTTGGAACAAAAAATGGCATCAGAATGCGAATTTTGATGGAAATAGTAACCAAAAGTGACTTTTGGGAAATATGGTCAAAAAGTGATTTTTGAAAAATTTTTGCCAAAATGTGGTTTGGGAAAAGTTAGTGATAAAAAATGAATTAGAGAAAAATACTGACAAAAAGTGACTTTTGAAAAAATAACAATAAAACGTGACTTCTGGAAATGTATCTTGTTTTGAATAAAAAAAAGTAACAAATGATGACTCTTGTAAAAAAGTGACCCAAATGACGTTTGAGGGAAGCGCGATAATGAGTGACTGTTAAAGACAAATGGCAAAAAATGAATTTTAAGAAAAAAGGTTCAAAAGTAACTTTTGAGAAAAAAGGTTCGAAAGTAACTTTTGAGAAAAAAGGCTCGAAAGTAACTTTTGAGAAAAAAGGTTCCAAAGTAACTTTTGAGAAAAAAATGTTCAAAAGTAACTTCTGAGAAAAAGGTTCAAAAGTAACTTTTGAGAAAAAAGATTCATTTGAGAAAAAAGGTTCAAAAGTAACTTTTGAGAAAAAGGTTCAAAAGTAACTTTTGAGAAAAAAACGTTCAATAGTAACTTTTGGGAAAAAAAAGTTCAAAAGTAACTTTTGAGAAAAAAGGTTCAAAAGTAACTTTTGAGAAAAAAGGTTCCAAAGTAACTTTTGAAAAAAAAGGTTCAAAAGTAACTTTTGAAAAAAAAAGATTCATTTGAGAAAAAAGGTTCAAAAGCAACTTTTGAGAAAAAAAGTTCAAAAGTAACTTTTGAGAAAAAAGGTTCAAAAGTAACTTTTGAGAAAAAAGATTCATTTGAGAAAAAAGGTTCAAAAGTAACTTTTGAGAAAAAAAGTTCAAAAGTAACTTTTGAGAAAAAAGGTTCAAAAGTAACTTTTGAGAAAAAAGGTTCAAAAGTAACTTTTGAGAGAAAAGGTTCAAAAGTAACTTTTGAGAGAAACGGTTCAAAAGTAACTTTTGAGAGAAACGGTTCAAAAGTAACTTTTGAGAGAAAAGGTTCAAAATTAACTTTTGAGAGAAACGGTTCAAAAGTAACTTTTGAGAGAAAAGGTTCAAAAGTAACTTTTGAGAAAATAACGATGAATGTAATTTTGGAAAGTGGCAAATTGTGACTTTTGAGGAAAATGGCGATATAAAATGGCGCCTGAAAAAATAGTGACAAAAAATCACTATTGAAAAAAATAAGTGAAAGATAATAACTTTGAAAGAAATACTGACAAAAAGTTAATTTCTGAAGAAATTGTGGCAAAACGCTTCAAGAGAAAATAAGTGATAAATAAGACATCTGAGAAAAATACAAAAATGATATTTCAGGCATGTCAAAAATTGACTTTCGAAAAGTAAAGATAGCATTAGTGACAATGTATTGGACAAAGTACTAACAAAAAGTAACTTTTGTGAAAAAAATTATGACTAAAAGTGGATTTTTGAAAAAAAATTCTGGAAAATCGTTGTCAAAAAGTGACTTTTAAAAATTAGGGACGACAAACCGTGGCATTAGAAGAAATAAAGTGACAAACCATGGCGAGAAAATACGGACAAAAAGGTGATTTTTGAGAAAATATTGTCAGCTGAGAAAGTGACTTTCGTGGAAAATTATGACAAAAATTGACTTTTGGAATAACTGATAAATTATTAAAAATACATAACTAGGTAAGTACATATGTACATTTTTAACCGCTCTCCCCACCACTCCAAAACACTATTACAAAATAGAAAAATAATTGGTCGATGAATTTGTACTTTTGAAATTAATTAAAGTGACATTTTTTCTTAAACTTGAATTGAAACAGATATTCAAAATATTTGTACAAAGCAGAAAATTAAAGAGAAAAATCAAAAAAAATAAAATTATTTGATAACTAATAATATACGAGTAGGTATGTTTTATTGTTTATGTCTCAAATGACTCAGAATCAGAATGCCATTTTTAGCAAAAATTTTGTTCTTCAAGGCTCATTCTCTTCCTCAATTTTCAATACAGCGAATCATTTCCAAGTTCTTAAATTTGAAACGACACGTTTAAGAAATCTGGAAAGAAAATCTCAACTTGAATCAATATCGTCATATTTTCCTTCATCTCTCTGAGATAATTCTGTAAGCCACACAGTGATCCACCGAGTAATTTTTTCAACAATTTCACAATTTTTACGACGCTTAACCCTAGCAAAAATAAGCACTCGTACGTGTTGAAAAATACACCCCCCTTGGCCTATTCTCGTCATGCCATCGGTATTTCCTAGCACGTAAACCACAAAAATATGATTCACCAGCGAAATGAAACACTATACAGACATTTACGATTGCAGAGCGCATCGGTGAAGGGCAATTTGTGCGTGATATCGTTCCATAATTAGGTACCTAGCTGCCTACCTCGCCGTATCGATTATTGAAAACAAAATAGAAAAAAAGCACCGGAGAAAGAAAAGAAACACCCATAAAAATGTTATTATTTTGTTAACGCTAATAATATAATATTAGTGCACGTTTAAAGGTCGAGTTGATTTGTTTAAAAACGCACCACAGTGTAGAATTTCGCTACACACAAACGTTTACTTATCTAGATACAGAGGTGCATGGCTTTGTTATCGCACCAAGACCTGTCCCAAGTAGCTAGCAGCTGCGACATAGTATAATATGACGTGTTTGAAAAATATTTGCACAAATAAGCCGTCCGTCAAATCAACGTACGACTGAGCAACACAAATGGAATGACGAATGGTCCACGAATACAATGATGGTTGGGTATAAAGTCGACGTGATCTCGGGATACCTTTTTGAAAAACTTGAGTAAACATCGACTGTGTAGTAAATCTGTCATTTTATACGCGCGAACAAACCGTACCGATTAATTTGTCCGATTGTGAGCCTAAGGAGGAAAAAACGCACACGGAAACCAAACATCGACTATTTTATAAGCTCGGTATATGTACAGGGTGTCCGGTAAGTGGTAGGCCAAACTTCAGGTTTGGATATAACCTAATACCACAAAAAAAAACTTTAGATGAGCATTGTGAGGTGGATTTTTAAAAAAAAATCCTGGATTTGGACAAAAATTGGTGAGATAGTTTACTTTGAGTGGAGGAATTCCTATAAAAAATTTGAGTTCCCTAGCCCACATGGGGTCTGAGCTAGAAAACCTGAAAGTAGGGCCATTTTTGAAAATAAAATCATCAGGGGTTGGAAAGTTGGACATGGGTGTTTTTTCTGATATTTTGAACAAATTTGGAGGTTTGACTCGCAAACGAAGCCTCGAATGAAAAAACTAATAAGTTAGTGTTTTTGAACCCAAAATTTGCTATCTACGCCAGTTGTTCAATTTTTGAAAAATTCAGTTACATACTTAATAGCCCAGGAATTATAGCAAAATTTTTACGCGAACCTCGGAATCGTTGGGGGAAAGCTGAATTTTACATTATTTGTACATAACAGCCTACCAAACATACTCCTAAAAGTTGCACCCCCCAACTCGCCGGCTACCCCCGCAAGAGGTCAATAACCTTTGCGAATATACGTTTTTTGACTGTAGCGCTGAAAGGAAGGGTCGGAGAGGGAAAAGTGGTGAAATAAAAAATGTTCTACGTGAAATTTCCTACAAACTTGACCGGTTCAGTTGTTCTCAAAATTGCAACATTCGACTTACAGTGGGGGTTAAACTTTTTCAACTTGGAAAAAAAATGTTGAAAAAATTAATTTTTTTTTTGTAATTTGAAGTTAGGAGGGGCTTAAAAATATATTGTCAAAAGTTGCATCCGGCAACTTGTGAGCCACCTCCGTATGAGGTCAATAACCCCTGCGGATATACGTTTTTTGACTGTAGCGCCAAAAGGAAGGGTCAGAGAGGGAAAAATGGTGAAATAAAAATTTTTCTACGTAAAATTTCCTACAAACTTGACCAGTTCAGTTTTTCTCAAAATTGCGACATTCGACTTACAGTGGGGGTTAAAGTTTTTCAACTTTGAAAAAAATTGAAAAAATTGATAATTTCTCCTGTAATTTTAAATTAGAATGGGCTCAAAAATATAATGTCAAAAGTTGCACCCCGCAACATACGAGCCACCTCCGTATGAGGTCAATAACCCCTGCGGATATACGTTTTTTGACTGTAGCGCCAAAAGGAAGGGTCAGAGAGGGAAAAATGGTGAAATAAAAATTTTTCTACGTAAAATTTCCTACAAACTTGACCAGTTCAGTTTTTCTCAAAATTGCGACATTACACTTACAGTGGGGGTTTAACTTTTTCAACTTTGAAAAAACTTGAAAAAATTGATAATTTCCCGTGTAATTGCCGGGTGCAACTTTTGACATTATATTTTTGAGCCCATTCCAATTTAAAATTACACGAGAAATTATCAATTTTTTCAATTTTTTTCAAAGTTGAAAAAGTTTAACCCCCACTGTAAGTCGAATGTCGCAATTTTGAGAACAACTGAACCGGTCAAGTTTGTAGGAAATTTCACGTACAACATTTTTTATTTCACCACTTTTCCCTTTCCGACCCTTCCTTTTGGCGCTACAGTCAAAAAACGTATATCCGCAGGGGTTATTGACCTCATACGGAGGTGGCTCACAAGTTGCCGGATGCAACTTTTGACAATATATTTTTAAGCCCCTCCTAACTTCAAATTACAAAAAAAAAATTAATTTTTTCAACATTTTTTTTCCAAGTTGAAAAAGTTTAACCCCCACTGTAAGTCGAATGTTGCAATTTTGAGAACAACTGAACCGGTCAAGTTTGTAGGAAATTTCACGTAGAACATTTTTTATTTCACCACTTTTCCCTCTCCGACCCTTCCTTTCAGCGCTACAGTCAAAAAACGTATATTCGCAAAGGTTATTGACCTCTTGCGGGGGTAGCCGGCGAGTTGGGGGGTGCAACTTTTAGGAGTATGTTTGGTAGGCTGTTATGTACAAATAATGTAAAATTCAGCTTTCCCCCAACGATTCCGAGGTTCGCGTAAAAATTTTGCTATAATTCCTGGGCTATAATTATTTTTCTTGAAATCAAACTTTTCAACGGCTTGGTAGCTTGATGAAAGTGTACCTATTGAATTGAGTTAACTCCAGTTCAAAAAAGAATGTAAAAACTCAAATCACATCTTAAGTGCAAGAAAGTTTTCGAGGTTTTATGGTCGAAACCCCTCATTTTTACGAAATTGGGCCTACTTTGAGGCTCCTTAGCTAAAACCTCTTTTGAGTTAGAGGCCCAAATTTTTTCTGGGTGGTGCCCTACTCAAAGTAAACTACCTCACCAATTTTCGTCCAAATTCATGATGATATGTTTTTTTTCCAAACCACTCTAATGGACATGTTGCCTATTTTGAAAATTGAAGGGGCAAATTTTATTTCCAATGAAATCAGATAAAAATTTTCTCAACTATAGGAAAGAGTAGTATTCTGAAAACTAAAACAAATTTTCATTTTTTGACTTTTTGTATATCTTTAAAATTGAAGGAATTACAAAAAAAAAGTTAAAAAAACTTGGGAAAAAACTAATCAAGGGGATTAAGGATAGCGCTTTAAAAACTGAACTTTTCTGAAGATTTTTGCTGAATATCGAAAAAGAATAGGCCACTAGTCATTCAAAATAAATGGGCTTTAAAAAATGTTTAAATTTTCTCAATTTTGAATTAATGTGGTCCCTTCATTTTTCATGTTAGGAAAAAAGTCTTCAGAACAGAAGGCTCTGGAAGGGTAAGTTGAGTGGATCAGCTGTCGACGCTTTTTTCAATTTTTTTCCAAAATTCGATGTAGTACAATAAAAGATAACTTTTGACCCCAAAATGGCATTCCCCTCCAGGAAAGCGTGACCTTGAAAAGGTCAACTCCCGGTATTGTTCACTCAATTTAAACGAAATTTTGTGAGTATTGGGGAATGGTCAAAATATGAATATCTATAAATCTATTTCGATTTTTTTGACCTGAAAAATGACCAAACGAGTTTTCAAACCTTCAACGGTTCATAAAAATAGCTAATACAGAAGTAAAAATTCAAAAAAATTCACATTTGTTCTTGGATGTACTCTAAAAAAATGAAAAAAGTCATTATTGTGCCCAAAAAGTCATAAATTTTCATAAAAGTCAACATTTGTCTGAAAAAATTCATAATTTTGACCAAATCAGTCGAAAATTGCCTGAAAAAGTCATAATTTTTACCAAAAAATCATAAATTTCTATAAAAAGTCGAAAATTGTTTGAAAAAAATCATTCGAAGTGTTCGAAGAATCAATAAATTTTGCCCGGAATGTCAATGGCTCGGTAGCCTTCTCAAAAACCTTCGAAAACTTTTTAATCAAATTTAAAAAGAAGAGATGACCGAATGCCAGATTTGTATCCAGCTGGTCAAATAGCCCCTTTATACTTTAGTTGAACGACCATTTTACTCAAAGTCCAAAATTCACGTTTTTTTTCATCGACTCTTCCACCGGGAATAGGAGTCAGCCAAAAAGTTGATTCCTGACTCCACCTCGACTCCTGATTTCACCTTGACTCCCGGGTCAAACTCACACCTTGATTTCTGACCCCACATTGACTCCAAAGTCAAATTTCGGACCTTGACTCCTGACTCCTGCTTGACTCCGAAGTCAATCTTTGCCTTGACTCCCTTACTCGTTGCAGTCAATTTGGAGTCAGTTTGACTCCGATTTTGGAGCAGGGAATGGAAATCAGCCAAAAAGTCAACTTCTGACTCCACCTTAACTTCCGGAGCCAAAGGGCGAAAAGTTGACTTCTGACTTCACCTTGACTCCGGAGTCAATTTCAGGCCTTGACTCCTGACTCCTGATTGACTCCGGAGTCAAACTCACCCTTGTTTCTGACCCCACAATTGACTCCAAAGTCAATTTCAGACCTTGACTCTTGACTCCGGAGTCAACCTTTTACCTTGACTCCGGAGTTACTCTTTGACCTTGACTCCTGACTCCTGATTGACTCCGGAGTCAAACTCACCCTGATTTCTGACCCCACAATTGACTCCAAAGTCAATTTCAGACCTTGACTCTTGACTCCGGAGTCAACCTTTTACCTTGACTCCGAAGTTACTCTTTGACCTTGACTCTCAGACTCCGGCTCGACTCCAGAATCAAGCCAGAGTCAGAGTCAATTTGAAGTCAGTTTGACTCCGACTCCCTGGTTTTCCCTTTTCCCAGACCTGTGTAGAGGGGGGCCGGGGGCGTGTTTTTTCAGGGAGCCTGCTGGGGCCAAAAAATTTGTTTCTTCGCTGTGGGGGCCCTCAAACAAGAAATTGGTTTAATCACGTCGGTCGTATCGACTTTCGAAACCCTTTTTATTTTGCTCTTACATTTTTCTCCCTGGACAAGACCTTGGTTTTTCCACAATTAATTAAAACAGTTCATAGGAAAAAGAGAATTTTGAGAATTTAATCAAAATAATCCGGAAAATAATGTTTATCGGGATATTTTAACGCACTGAACACAAATCCGGCATTAGTTTTTCCACTTGCTGATTTCTTCTCACATAAAATACTCAACATTTTGAAAAATTCCACAAAAAATATGCATTTTGAGACATCAAGTAAATTGCTGATTTCTTCTCACATAAAATACTCAACATTTTGAAAAATTCCACAAAAAATATGCATTTTGAGACATCAAGTAAATTGGTCGCTCAGTGCTCATCGGACACCCTGTATATCGCTGGGACATATGCTCACAGCTCAGATCTTTTGACAACGAGAACCAATGTAAAACCGAGACCGTAATAAATTTCACTGGATGCGAGGGCGGGCTCAATGTGGCGACAGTTTTTCAATTTATATCATTTACAAGTCTTTATAGGTGCGCGACGAATAAACCAAGGGCTATGGTAATGTATTTCGCGAACTCAGAGGCGACTTTTGTACTCGCGTATTTAATGAGCACCGACGTCGCGTCGACACTGTGGTGAGGGCGGCGGAAATGCGTGACGCACGCTGTATATGCCCGAGATTAGCCTTACGCGTGATCCGTCTGGTCGCGGTCGCATTGTCTGTACGGCAGAGGCGACCAGAAGAGGAGGAAATTAGTTGTAGGGCATCGCAGAAGGCAACTGTGTCGATCGAGCGCAGGGAGCTGCATATATCGAATTAAAAAGAAACCCTATGGTCAACGGTGGTACTGATACTGAAGCAAAAGGTTTTTCTAATATTGAAACCATTGATAACAATGGTATTGACACATATACCTATAATAGGTACCCGGGGACAATGCTCAGCAGTGTATGGGGCTGCCTTTACGACATGGCACGAGCTAGGGCGTCTCAGTAGCGTGCTCATGATGGCATCGCCTATATTAGCGTGTTAATGTCGCGCCCCCTGTAGCCCCATCCTAGTTTCCTTTTTTTTTCACTCTGGTATAATACCGCTGGCAACATAATACAGGACACAATCGGGCTTTATTCGCACCATCGTGCACAATGCTAGGTTCAACTTTATCGAATGATTTTTGTGATTTATTAGCGATAATGCGAAGTCGCGTTGACCTCTGTGGACCTACATCATGTACGAATGAATATGCATCTGCGAAAATTACACCCAGGTACATCTATTTTTATTACCAATTCGATAAAAGATGATGGTTTTTTTCCTCCTCTTCTTTTTTTTCCGGGTGTAATTCGACGATGTAGCTGGTAAAACTAGACATTTGTCGTTAATTCGAAAACATATTCGGGGGTATTGTTTGCTCTGAACGTAATCGAGAATCGGATTATGTAAATGGATTAGACTGCGGCTATGGCAGCACTCTCTTACGCATGTGGACGTTGCCGGCCACAGATCGAGGCCGATTCCTAAAATTCCCTTATTTGGGTTTTGATAATGAGCCAGACTGCTAATTGGAACGACGTGCTATGCGTTAAAATGGAAGCGAGCGCCCAACGGTACCAGAAATTGGAAATTTATTACCATTCAGATTGTGATTTTAGTGCACCGATTATGTATATGTATTTATACCGGATTATAATTTGTGGTTGGGAGTGTGAGGAGGAGAAAGAGGATAAGACGTAATTGGAATGGATATGTAAATAAACTCCAGGCTGATAATTAATCTAGGCGCTGGAGGAAGTTTTGCTGGATTGTTGGGATGTTTGGTTCTGTGGTGTCTTTGATTGTACGACAGAAGAAAGTGAAATTTCGTTTCGAATGTGCGGGTAATTTTTTTCCAAAGAGGTTTTGAATAATCGGTCTCATTATTGTGCTGTAGTCGATTGAGGAGTATTCGGAATTTTTTGTGGAATTTGTAAAGTTTAGATATGTATGAAGTTTTTAAAAGAATTTTTGAGACGTTGATGAATGATTCGAATTTGGCTGGACTGACTGGAATGGTCATTGGAAAGTGTAGAACTGGGATTTTCTAGTGTTTTTGTAAATTCTTTGTAGAAAAAGTTTGATGAATTGGGAAATTTCTAAAATTTCAATATAGAATAGACAGTCCAAACTTGACCCAAAATCTTGAAAAAGAAACTTTTTTCGGCAAAGTTTGAAAATCCCTAAAATTTGAACTCGCTAACAAAATTAAAGCCTTCAATTTTTTCAAAATAGGCTGGAATGAAACGAGACTTTTCTCAGGGAGGGGAAGGGTGGGGGGGGGGGGTATGAAGGTATAAAAATGCCGACTGGTTCTTTCATTTCGCCAAGGCTTTTTTGCTGAGGAAGTAGATGGTAAAACTGAGCTTTTCTTTTTGAATGCCTCAAATAGATGAGGAGGTGCCTTCTAGGGTGGTTCGAAAACCAAAATTTTTGATTTTTGAGTTCCAATACCGCACAAAAAGGGTCTGAGGAAACTAGAAACAGTTTTAAAAAAATTAAAAATTGGTCAAGAGCCTTCAATTCTTTAAAACTTGTTAAAAAAAGTTTTCGAAAATTTAAAAAAATTTAAAAAAAAATTAAAAATTGAATGAAATTAATTTTAAAGCTTATTTAGTGGCTATATAGCCCAAAAATCAAAAAAAAAAATTTGAAAAAATCAATGTGGTATAGGTTTTTTAATTTCTCCTATTACACAATACCATAGGTATCATATACGAAGAAAAATTTTAAAATGTTATAAAACACAAATTTCTCAAAAAATTGTGCTTTTTGGTCTAGAAAGTCACTAAATAATAGGGTGGGTTGAAAAACAAAAAATTTTGATTTTTGAAAAGTTACCCCTGCAAAAGTTGTTGGCTGGGTAGACTAGAAAAATAAAATAAAAAATTTCAAAATCGATTCATATTTTCCGATCGCGTAAGAGCCTTCACTTCTTTAAAAATTACCAAAAATTTCGAAAAAATTTAAAATTGATTAAAATTAATTTTAGAGCTTATTTAGTGACTAATGACTATATTTAGACCAAAAAGCATACTTTTTTTTGAAAAAATCAGTGTTTTACAATTTTTTTCAATTTCTGTTCAGAGGTGAAGAAATATTAGGTACCTATGCAAAATTTAAAAAAACTATAAAACATAATTTTTTTTTTAAAAGTTGTGCTTTTTGTTTCAAATAGTCCCTAAATAAGCTCAAAAATTGATTTTAATAAACCTTGATTTTTATTGAAATTTTTTTAAATCTCTGAAAATATTGAATTTTTGGCAATTTCCGAAGATTGAAGGCTCTTGCGCGATCAGAAGATATGATTCGATTTTGAAATTTTTTATTTTATTTTTCTAGTCTAACCAAAATTTTTGGTTTTTTGGCTCGCCCTACTAAATAAGCTCTAAAATTGATTTTATTCAATTTTGAGTTTTAAGAAATTTGCGGATTTACTAAAAACGAAATTTGTCGTCTTTCTGAAAGAATTGAGTGGGAATGGATTCCTCCCTCGCCCCTTTTTTCGTCTCTGAGACGCAAAAAAGGTAGAAATGTAAGACTATGTAAAATTTCAGAGTGCTCACTTTCTGGAAAATCTTGGAGAAATCAAGGAATTTTGATAGTCTGGAAAAGTCAGAGAAATGTCGGGGAATTTTGGAATTTTCTCTGGAGTTTTCTAGAAATCCAAAAGAAGAATGAATCATCTAAAAAAAGTTTTTTTTTGTTCATTTTATTACCTTTAAATTTTTCAAATAAGTTCACCATGTACCCTGTGTCCATTAAATTATAAACTTTTCAAAATAAAAAAGATTCACTGCGCTCGGGGGTAATTTACACTCTTTTTTCCTACAGAATTCATTTGAAATCTAATTTCTTTTTTGAAACCTACTTTTTAATAAGCTGTGATGAGGCAGAAATTTCATAATACCCTTGACTATAATGTTGAAAAGAAAGGGGAGGGAATGGAAGAGAAGGAAATCGAAATTTTTGGGCACGTTTTGGAGAATCTCAACGAGGGAAACGTGATAAATTTTCATCTTTTTAATGCCTTTTTTCGCAAAAATTTTCGCCCTCGCTTCATTTGGGCAGAAAAAAATTATTGATATTTTACTCTCTCATCGACTTTTTTACTTACTGAGACACCGAAAAGATTGGAAGGGTTTGTATGAAATTTATTTTGAGGCATGTGGGTTTTTCGAGGGAGGATGAGCAATGAATTGTAAAGAAATTTTTCAATTTGCAGCTCGGAAAAATCCGAATTTTCATTTGCATGATTTGGTAGACATCCTGACATAATTTGGTTAATTTTTCAAAACTTTCTGTTTATGCATTAGAACAGAGTTTTTTCTTTTTATTTGAACTTTTTTTGGAATAAATTTGAATTTTTACTTTTTTATGGTGGTGGGGGGGGGGGCTCAAAAAGTTCCAGAATTGAATTTGAGTTGTTTTTGGAGCCGGAGAAAAGCGTCTAAAAATCTCGTAAAAATTGTGATTTTTGAACAAAAATCTTTAGACATCGTGCGAAGCTTCCTGAATATCATATTTAAAAAGTCTGGAAAACTTGGAAAAAATGAATTGGAAAACCTGGAAAAGTCAGGGAAAATAATTTCTGAAACATTGTAGACACCCTGAATTTTAACAAAGTCCACAAGTATATCTAAAGGGGGTAACTCTCCTCTTGTAGTAATAAAACTTCAATTTTAACCTAGAAAATTTGATTAGAGTTGAAAATTTTTCGAAAATGAAGGCATTTTCAGAGAGATTTTCATTTTGAGTCAAAAAAAATTGGGAAATTTATTTATCTTACTTTGTTTTTTGCCACCCTCCCCCCGCCATCATTCAGAGATTTCCCTGTAGATGTCCCTTATTCTCAGAAAACTTGAATTATTTTCATTTTTCGAGGTGAGAAATCCAGAGTGATTTTCTGGGAATTGTCATTTTTTCAAATTTTCAAAGTAATGATAACAATCTGATCCTCGCATTTTTGGTTTTGTCTACCAAGAACGTCACAGTTTGTCCAGGCATTGAACAATATTCCCTTTCAAATACAACTCCATCCGAGTCACGGATCCAGAAACCTCACACCGTCTAGCCACACCATCTGGAAATAATCATCCAACTCCTTCACCCTGAACCGAGCACAGCGTAAAATCATCTCCGATTTCAAAATTCTCGCTTCTCGAAAGCAGAAGTAAAAAACCAACTGTTTTTATACGTATCTTAAAAAAAAAACACGACATCGAAACGAGACGAAAAATCACCTAGATACAGTCAAACTCTATGTATTTCCACGAGGATGCGACGCTGTGGCAACGGCGGCTTCGGCATGGCATTTTCATTAAGTTAATTTTTGTCATCCATCATTGCTCTTCATCTTACTCTCGCATACAATGACGCTATCGTTCGTCAGCATCGCCAATCAGCACGTGTCAATTTCGATACGCGTATTTTTTGACACTTCAGTGTGAAAACCACGGTACGGTACGATTTTACCCTCCTCCATGCCTCCAATCGTCCTGTACAAAAGATTCGACTCTGTATGGCGCATTATCTCCGGCTCGGTACTTTACCGCCACCACCTCGCCTTAGGTCTTCATGATCGATGATTTTTAACACCGTAGAAAATTATTTCTATATTTCGCTCCCTAATTACATCGGTTTCGGGTACCCTTTTTCCTCTTCTATTTTTTTTCACGCTCTGCCATGAGAACCGCATTCGATTCTGGATCGAAACCCCCGACGATGGGTATTTTTAACACGCGGCTCGCCGGTTCTCCGGCGTGATAAATAAAATTAAAAAGTAATACGCGATAATTGAATATAAAAACGCCAAACCGAACAATATTTATATGATTACTCAATAAAAATTAACCCCGAGACCGTATAAACGCTGCTCCTCGCCTTCTACCTTCGTTATCGGAGCTCTCTCGTACATTGGTGTTTAAATATGTATACGGCTTATTCGTACGAGTATCATATGCGATAAATAAAACGCTTCGGAAAAAAATACCTTACGGTGTAACCGCACAGCACCGTGAGCCGCCGTTTATACGCTATTTTGTTTTGTGATAATTGATAACGTGGGTTTCGTGATATTCTCCGGGTTTTCTTTCCACCTCTCTCTCTGGAGCTATCTCTTTCCACGGAACAGGTTTATATACAAAATATCTATAACAATAAATAAAAAATAATGAACGCTTTTGTTTTTATTTTAGGTTTTTTTTCAGACCACTTTAACTGCATCTACCACGTACTCCCACGGTCGCTGTTAGCTTGGGATAAAAAAAATTTACTGTACGAACCGTATACTCCATAATGCGATAAAAACTAACGTAATTAGAATGGGAACGCACCGACGTTTTTATTATTTTTCAATATACTGCGCCGAGTACTCGGTGGACCTTTATTCGGCGCAGAAAATGCCTCGCTCTCTTCGCTCAATCACGAGGTTTTTAGTGAAAATTTACTCGAGCGTGAATTCAATAACGTACAAACCAGCCACTTTATCGCGTTTCGCAACTCTTCGGCGGATCTTCAAAACATCTGTAGTAGTCGCGCCGAATAGCCTTCCGGCTATGGGTACGTTCGACGATGTTGGTTAAATTTTTCCTACTCTGAAGAGACCCTTAAGTAGTCGTAATGAAAGGGGATGAATCGTATGTAGTTGAATAGCTGACCGCTCTTTTTCAATCGAGTAATTATTTAGGTACATATGGGGCTGGGATGGTGTAGGTGGCGAGAATAGGGTAAAGGGGTAGAGAGAAGATGGAGCTGGGAAGTTGGTAGGTAATATTTGAGGAAAATAAGCTGATCGGGGGTTTCAATTGAAATTATAGAAATGACAGGTAATTCGATTTACCTGATTTTAATACTTTTTTCCCCTCAAAATTCACACTAATGTGTGGAAAATAACAGCATTGTAGAATTTTTATGGAAAATGTGGTAAATTTTCAAATTTTCAGTTGTAGTTTTTTTACAAATTATCTTCATAGAATGAGCAACATAATTGTAATGCTAGGATTTTTAGAATTGTTTGGCTTGAATATAGTCGTTGGGAGAGTGAATTATTGTTTTTTTCGAATTCATAGAATAGTTCATTTTGAGAAACCCCCGCTTTGCTACATGACATTTTTCTTAATTCCAATCACTAAACCACTAATCACCTCAAACAATAGGTACATACAGTAACGTTATATTTGGAAAAATTTGACTTTTTTGTCGGAAAAATTGAGAAAAAAAACAATACACCTTGGTAAAAAAATCGAATTACTTAATTTTTATAAAAATGATTATTATTTTCAAAAAATTATAGTTTTTAATACAAGATGATAAATTTTGAGATTTCGGTAAGTACCTATTTTAAAAAAATGGTCATTTTAGGCAATCGGTAAAACAATCCAAGAAATTCGCCAGTCCTTCAAGAATTGAGAAAACCAGTTTTCGAAAATTAAGCCAAAAAATATTCTGTGAACAAGAATGCTCCAAAACGGTTGAGAACACGTTTACGCTTTTCCAGAATTTTTAGACTTCTGAAAAAAATCATTTTGGACGGTATTGGACAAAAATTTGGAAAATGAAAATTTTTGCCAAAAATTATGATTTTATTTGGAAAATGAAAATTCTTAACATGAATGGGAATTTTTACCTAAAATAGTCATTAAAATGGTCATTTTTACTTTAAAAAAATAATCATTTTACCAAAAATAATCATTTTTACTAGAAAATTGTCATTTTACAAAAAAATTGCCATTTTACCAAAAATGTGTTTTTTTACTAGTAAAATTGTCATTTTACCAGAAATGGCAATTTTTACTGGTAAAATTGACATTTGATCAAAAAATTGTCGTTTTTACTTGTAAATGGTCATTTTTACTAGAAAATGGTCTGGTCATTGTTACTTACTAGTAAAATTGTCATTTTACCAAAAATGGTCATTTTTACTAGTAAATGGTCAATTTTACCAGAAAATGACCATTTTACCAAAATTGGTCATTTTTACTAGTAAAATTGTCATTTCACCAAAAATGGTAATTTTCACTGGTAAAATTTTTATTTAACCAAAAAATGGTCATTGTTACTAGTAAATGGTCATTTTACCAAAAAATTGTCATTTATACTAGTAAATGATCATTTTTACTAGAAAATGGTAATTTAAAAAAAAATGGCCTTTTTTACTAGTAAAATTGTCATTTTATCAAAAATGGTAATTTTTACTGGTAAAATTTATATTTCACCAAAAAATGGTCATTGTTACTAGTAAATGGTCATTTTACCAAAAAATTTTCTTTCATACTAGTAAATGGTCATTTTACCAAAAATGTTCTTTGTTACTAGTAAAATTGTCATTTTACCAAAAATGGTCATTTTTACTAGAAAATGGCCATTTTACCAAAAATGGTCTTTTTTACTAGAAAATGGCCATTTTACCAAAAATGGTCTTTTTTACTAGTAAAATTTTCATTTTACCAAAAATAATCATTTTTACTGATAAAATTGATATTTGACCAAAAAATGGTCATTTTGACTAGAAATTGGTCATTCTATCAAATATGGGCATATTTACTAGTAAAATTATCATTTTACCAAAAATGGTAATTTTACCAAAAAATGGTCTTTCATACTAGAAAATGATCATTTTTACTAAAAAAAAACCTTGTAATTTTACCAAAAAATTACCATTTTTATTAAGCAAAATAGCCATTTTACCAAAAAAATGAGTCTTTTCACCAGAAGAATTGTAATTTTTTCTAGAGAATAGTTATTTTATCAAAAAAATGATCATTTCTACCAAACATGATTTTAATTTTCCAAAAAAGGTTATTTTTAGTGCCAGATGATGATTTCCGGAATTTCAGTATCTACATATCAACTTTTAATAATGGTCATTTTTGAGCAAAATGGTTAAAATCTAGGTAATTCGTTAAACTCTTTGAAGGTTTGAGAAAACGCATTTTGAGCTTTTAAAAAAGATATTCATTTTTATGGGCTGTGGTGAAGTAGGAAAAATTTTCATTTTTACCTCTTTCCCCATCACAAATTCTGTTCTTACTAACAAAAGAATAATAGTAAAGAAATCCCAGTTCTTTTCCAAAAACCACGAAATTCTTTTTTTTTTCGGCATTAAAATTTTTAATTTATTAGTCTTAAGAGAAACAAGGTCTACAGGTTGTTGATCAAGCCAAAAAAAGTTGTAGAATTTATTAAAATGGGAGAGGGATTTTGGCTACTGGAGTTAATCATTTGCACTATTTTCGAAAGTTGAAAAGGGGCTATTTAGGAAGTCATGCATGGATTTGGATTTCAAAAAGATTTAGTAAAAATTTCACGTCATAACTTCTCCCGTATGCCTCTTCACTCGACCTTAAAATTTGATTTTCTTTAAATTTAAAAAAAAAATAATTTTAAAACAAACGTTTAAAAAAAATTATTTTAAAAGTGGTTTTAGTATGGATGTTTTTGCCCAAAAATTCTATTGTCAACGCATTTTCTACTTTCGTTGTATTTTACAAAGATCCTTAAAAAATATTAATTTTTCATGTAGGTTTTAATATGCAGAAAAAAATTGAAAAAAGTTCTCAGTAAAATATTCCCTGAAATGTTAATACGAATACCTATCTTGATCCAACGAATCATCGCAATGACAATTTTTCTACTGTTCCCAATTTTTGAAAAAATATGTGTCAAGCTATTTTTCATTTTGAAACAAGAACCCTGGACGAGGAGAGGACGATGATAGAAATTTCCCACTACTGATTTTTACGAATTAAAAAATGAGTAACGTCATTCAAGAAAATCTTTTTTAAAAAAATCAACTTTTTCCCGAATAAGTATTTTTTAAGAGCTCGAAAGTGATCGTTTTTAAGGCACTACTTTTCTTCTGAAAAAAATCGATTTGAAAAACAGGTGCTAAGTGGTTTTTTTTGGTACAAGAACATCCATACTTGGTAAAATCATTTTTAGGAAAAAAAATTCCAACTATTTCTGTTCCAATTTTTCAACGTTTTTTGAGCATAGTCAGATTGTAAGGGCGACTAGGGAAGGATAACAGTGGAGTCAATAAGGTAAAATTTGTAACAGGTCGTAAATTTTTCATTGTGATAAATTTTATACTGAAATTTCTCATTTTGTTCAATTTTATACTGAAATTTTTTATTTTGATCAATTTTATTCTGAAATTTCTTATTTTTATTAATTTTATACCGAAATTTCTCATTTTGAGATCAATCTCTGAAACAATTTCGACACTTACTCGTACTTTATTTTTTGATTATTTTCTGAATTTTTTGATGGGTAACCTTATGTTTTTGTACAGATACCAATTTGAAATTTTAGAGAAAAGATCCAAAATTATTAATGGAAAAAAGTTATCACGAAGTAGTAAGTAATTTTAACGAAAAATCAAAATATTGATACCCAACTGAAAGTGATTTTTTTTTGTTTATTGTCTCCCTAAACCTAAAAACTCTCTTCAAGAAAATTTTTCTCCAATATTTGAACAAAAAGTTATGAAAAATGATTCATGTAACAAATATACCTACATTTAAAAATACTCATTTTCTTGTCATTCCCTATCATTCCAGAATTATCTTTGATCCAAAGGTCTCAAATCTCTTGTCCCTTTCTCGAATAATAATATATCGGAATATTTTCATTCTACGTATGGCATTTAGGAAACCGAACAAAAAATAGGTTTCAGGGAAGGTCATCGTCGTGGTCGCCACTCAACCGACGCTTTATGCAGATTACCGTTTTTAAATACTTGAGATATAAGAAATCAACGCAACATGAGGTAGCGTCTCGTAATAATTGGAGTATTTATTCCTAGGGCTAGTTATGGCGTAAAAACCAACACCGCATGAATATTACGCGGTGCTATATGCGATCTCGTACCTATAATAAATTAACCCACGCGAAAATTCCGTGTAAAAAAATTGCATGTCTCGATTTCCAGTTACATGGGTATAGAATATTTTTTAAAAAAACACAAAACGCTACCGGCAATGCGCACAAACCCATCACCCGCATCGGTGTTATTTTTTCCAAAAGTGGCGCTCCGCATCGAATATGGTTACCATTTCGTGTCTGAAAATGGGTAAAAATAACCTCATATTTCAAGGTATTTAAATTCACCATACAGTATGTACTTTTGTACATCACGGTTCATTTAAACGCTATTTAGCGCGTATTCCAGGAAGTAATGAATCACACCGATGATGGTGGCTTTTTTGGGTAGAAATTTTACGTGTAGGTACGTTCAAACTGAGCATGTATCCGAAAAATACGCAATGCAGGGCTGGGAAGATACGAGATGACGTAGTTTCATAAATTCGATCGAGCCGGCGTATTTAGACAAGGCGAGATCCCAAGTTGACTGATGGCGATTCGGTTACGCTGAGATGATCACAGGGCGCAGTTCTCGTCACTTCGCGAGCACGACTATGCTTTGATTTATGCAACATGTTCCAATGTACGAGGTAAAATAGCTAGAAGAGCTGGCGCAAGCGCGAGATCTCTTCTCAAATAAACACACTTCCTCCGCAGTCATCTGAATAAGTATAAAAGATGCTTCGAGTATATAAACTCGTATAATTAAATCGTCAAGTGTGTTTATACGCACGCGAACTTTTTTTCTCTTTTTAAATAGCGGGTTCTTTGAATTTGTATTAAAAGAAAAAAACGCCGGAGTTGGTTTTTTTTCGCCATCGTCGGACGTCGTCGCGATGCTGTGATCTTTTGCCAACCCGAAATATTATTTGTTGTCTTTTGCCCTCTTCTTCAGGCGTCTGTGCGGTAATTGAAGTAAAAATGCGATAACGAAGGTACCTATTTTTGAAGCGACTCGTGCTCGTTACGCAGCATGAATACGCGACGCGGCGCGAGATATGAATGACGCCGACTTAATCGTCGAAAGTGACTTAATTAATATCGTGTATAGTTTGTCGCTGGATGTGGATGTGAATTTCGGCATCAGACATGAATGGGGTCCTTTTATCTGCGAGAGCAGATGATTGAATGCTATGAGTGATTAATGGAGTGTTCCTTTTGAAGTGATGGCATCCGATGCGTGGATTTGGGATGAAGAGTGGAATATGTTTGTGTGTCGTGGTTCGAAAACTTTAAAATCGAAGGTTTGTTAGGGAAGATGGTTCTTCGATATTGTCAAATTAGTGTATGGAGGGGGGGGGAATTTTCTATAAGTGGGATGTCTGGTGAGTAGCTGTCAGTTTGCAACTGGACCTGTGTCTGTAATTTGGATATACTTTGCTGAGTATTGAGAAAAAACTGTTGGAACAACATATTGCCTATCTCTAAAATCGAAAATACCTATTAATGGGTTTCAAGAAATTTTGTCCAATAAATTCCTACCTCCTACGTGCCCACTGCTCAATTCAATTTTTTTAAAAGTCGACTCATTTGAATATTATGAGCATTTTTAAAGGATCCTTTGAAGATTTAATCATTGGTAGGAAATTATATTTTGAAGTAAGGTGAGGGATAGGATCTCGATTGCCTAAAAATTTCAATTTTTGAGCTGAAAATCGGTCATAACTCGAGATCGAAGTTCCGGCGCTAAAAATGGACCGCGGATTCGGAATCAGCGAGCTCGAATCAGTCGAAAACGACACTTTTCTCGATTATTTTGAAAATAGTTGGTTTTTCGAATTTTTCACGAGTAAGAAATTTAATTTTTCAGAAATTTTTTTCGGTGAGAAAAATAAAGATACTAACTTAATTTTTTAACAAAATTGATGGAAACTAAGGTCCCTTCTTAAATCGAACCTTCGAAACCGAATTTTACGATTTTTTGAGTGATTCTGGAAGCAGAATTTTCAACAAGATTCTGGTATTTTTTGTTGTGGAAGCAGGCATCCCACGGGGTTACTTTTATAGTAACCATGTTACTTTTTTCAAGCAAAGTCACTATTTGTTACTTTTTGCACTCAAAAGTTACTATTTGTTACTTTTCTCTCAAAAAAGTTACTTTTTTCAAAAATTTCACCAAAAAATTAATTCTTGGTATTTTTTGGATAAAAAAAAAATTGAAAAAATCTCGTACACCAGTGGCATTTTAGTATTACGAACCCTCTTGCTATGATTGAGGTGGCGCAAGGGCCGAAAATTGCGAAAAACCGTAAAAAATGTTGTTATTTTGGGAGATTTTTTCAAATTTTGAGCATTTAATACGGAAAGAAATGATCAAATGAAAAAACCAATCCCGTATTCGTGTTCAACAGGTCAAAATACCTCGATAAACACCCTTTTCGCGATCATTTTACTTTAAATCTCGAAATTTTATTTTATTGTCATGAAAAATCAATGAAAAAAGTGAATTCACGAATCCGACATTAGTTTTTTCATTTGGCCATTTCTTTCCATATAGAACGCTCAAAATTTGAAAAATCTGCTAAAATGACAACATTTTTTACGGGTTTTCGCAATTTTTGGCCCTTGCGCCACCTCAATTGCCAAAACTGAATACGTGACGTGAATCTACGTCAAAAAACACATTTTTAGAATATTTTCAAAAATTAGTCGAACTTTGCTTTTAAGATCTTTTTTACAGTTGAAAATTTCAAATGGCCAAAACCTCATGAAGGAGTGCACCAAAATTGATGAAAAAATTATCTTGAATAGACCTTTACGAAATGTAACTTGGTGCCAAAGAACAGAAAATTTCATTCACTTCCATTGGAATTAAAAATTCTTGAAAATGGCGCAATAAAACGGCCATAGCTCCGAAAGGGAGAGGGTTGGGGGCCAAAATTTTTTCCAGAATTTTTTTTCATCAAGGTACACAATCTGGGAGCATTAGATCAAAAATCGGGGCTGGGGCCAAAACCACCCCTTATCCGGCTATACCCTTTAGTTTTTTTTTTTTTTTTTTTTTTTTTTTTTTTGGTTATGGGCATTATGAGAATAAATAGTTTCGGTGTTCCTTATAATACTAGGTATATGTATTACGTACACATTTGAATTTTTTAACATTTTCTGGGCTAAATAATGAATTGAAATTAAAAAAAAAGGTTACTTTTTTGAACTTTTTTGGTTACTTTTTCGATTATTAGAAGTCCCTAAAGTTACCTTTTTTTTTTTTCAAATTTTGTGTGAGATGCCTGGTGGAAGCATAGAATTTTCAACAAGATTCTGGTATTTTTTGAGCTACTTTCAATTTGGAGCCAGTGTATCGTGATTTATACATCTTTAAAGAGCAACTCTTCAAAAAAAAATTCAAAAACGAGAAATTCTCTCTTCAAATTATCTGTCTATATTGACGAATCGGCGGAAGGGGTAAGGGATATTTCCTTCTTCAAATTTCAAGAATTAACCGTTCTTTTTTTTAAAAAATCGTCAAATTTTTGAAAAAATTGGCAAGCTGTCAAAAAAAATTGAGAAATATCGGGTGAAATATAATAATTTATGAAAAAATTGGCCAAAATGTGTAAAAATGTTTTGTGATCGAGACTCAGAAAAATATTCTTATTTTATATTTTTCTGAAATTTTAGCTGTAATTTTATCAAATTGTCAAATTGAATATTATTACGAAATTTTAGTTGAGTTTTAATCAGCATTTGATTTCAAAAAGTAACGTTCTAAACCTGAATCAATGAAATCAACTTAAAGTCTGCCTTTATGATTTAGCGAAATGGATTTTTACTCCAAATCAGTAATTTTTCATTGATTTTTTCATTTAAAAATAACATTTCTTTTGAATAAATTAGCGAATTGACGAAAAAAATGGGTGGAAAAATCATTGATATTCTCAGTAAAATTTCAATTCTGTATTCAAAAATAGAATTTCGTTAAATTCAACTTTAGGTCCAGAGAGCAAGTAAAAAAAAGTGAAAAAATGTAGGTACGCTTTTTCGATTAAAAATATTTCCTTTCCCTGTTTTGCTCGGGCAATTTTTTTTCGTACTATTTGTAATATATTTTTTTTGAAAAAATTCCTCTTATTAAATTAGGTAATGTTCAGTTATAAAATTCTACTATTAATAATTTATGAATTTCGCGAGGGGGGGAGGATTCAGATGGGAAATATTATGAGGAGATGGGGCAGGAAAGTCGAGTGTAGGTGCAAAGAGTGCATTTGCACAGAGCCTGAATTTTTTAAAAGAATTGGCAGGGGCCCAAAATTTTATTTTGAGGAAATATGCTTAAAAAATAAAAAAAAAGCGTTTTTTGCTAAAATTGAAATTTTTGAAATTTTCCCCATAAAACAAAACAAGGTAAGCAAACAGGCAAGAAGCAAACAAATTACGAAAGAAAATTGAAAAATTAATTTTCAACTTTTTTAAAAGGGGCATACGTTTTTGGAAATTTAAAAGCTGGTCAAAAAAAGAACTTGAGGTGCTAGCTTGGAAACTACTGCAGAGATGGATTTTCTTGTCAAACTTTTCGAAAGGAGGTGAGAATCTGATTTTTTAGTTGTTCGGAGTCTCGTTTCTATTTCTTCACAAGGCGATGACATTTTTTCGAATTGCTACACATGATATTTTTTTTCCTTGCTAAAAACATTATTGGAATAAATTTGAAAAATTGCAAAGACCAACGAAGATTTGTCGATTTGAAGCCTCAAGAATGAAAGCATAGGCCCTGAAATTCAATTTTTCAAGCATTGTCTTTGAAATTAAGTACTCGTATCTATAAGAAAAGGGATGAAAAAATATTTACTTTCTATTTGTTGTCATTTTGTTGCCAAAAAATCACAATTCTAAGTTCAAAAATCCATTATTTTAGAATTTGCAGTTGGCATATTCAAAGGTGGAAATGGGAGGGTGGAGTGAATCCTCGAATCCTTAAGAGGATCTTGGCACCACTGACTCTCCTCTTTCTCCTATGGTAAAAATTAAGAAAAAATCTTTACACATTCAAAAAACTCTGAGGAATTAAATCCGACGATTCTTTTTCCGTGCCTTTAGTGTGACCCCAAAGTTCTGAGGTAGGGCCTGATATTTTTCTTGTGATGTATCTATACAAAAAAGTTATTAGGTACAATTCATATGGAAATTTTCTAGCTTGTAGCTTTTTTAATGTTCGAATGTACAATTTTTTGGAAAAATTTTCGTACTTTTGTTTTTTAAAAAAATGCATTTTGCTGTAAAAATTGGAAAAATTCAGAAATTTTCAACTTTTGGGACCACTACGCTTGAAATAATATCAAATTTAGTTCATTTTTAATAAGAAATTGAGGAAAAAATTTGAAAAGAGAAAAAAGAACAAAGGACACAAATCTACACCATACAACTTCTCAGTTGTTTAACAAAATCCACGTTTAAATGTGTTTTTTAATTATTTTTTTTTTACAAACTCGCTCTTCTTTCAAAATTTTAAAACACCCACGTAAAATTTTCAGTTCATTTCGTCTTTCTCGCACCGAATCGCCGATCCGAACAATACGCCACCAGAATTTTCATTCTCCGCTACCACGTGTTTTATCCTTACTTCGCCAAACACGAGCCAAAGATTACCGAAAATGAAACCTATCAACCGGTTAAATTAAACTCACGACATGACGGTTCCAATAAAGGCTCGTATCTGTAAACTTTTCCCGCCGGATGAGGAATTTTCATTTTGAAAATTCATTGTGCGACGATGACGGCGAGAACGTAGCTCGTTGCGGAGTTTTTGACGTGCGGTAAGTCTCATCGCATCGCGTCTTTGTTTTTGAGAGACTTTAACCGTTTCGTGAGGTAATTTCCAAAGTACATATCGGGCCTCGCTTTAACTACAAAACGACGCCGATGATGGCGGATTCTTTGTAATTGACAACATCCGAATAAGAGAAGACGGTCGCTGATCTGTCAAAAAGTTGCCTTCGTTGGACGAATTATTAATCGCGTTACAAAGTCGACATCGTTTTTACATTACCTACATCTCGTTTCTCCGGCTTGCTCTATATCCCGAGTGTAATGCTACCTTATATCTATACCTATAGAGAGCAGATGCCAAGGATGTAGTTTTTGGCTATTTCACGTCCGACATACCTGATATCCGAAAACCGGAGACCGGAGGTAAAGACACGTGTAAACCCAGCATCTGTGTAGACGCGAAATTCGCGCGATGACACGGTACCGTTGCCTCTGCTGGCTCTGCAAGGCCTGCACAAACTACTATGTGTCGTGAATTTATCACATAAACCGTTTCGAATTTCATTCGTTGTACACGGCCATTACTGTAGGAGTTTTTATATTTATTGACGAGGGCGGCAAATGACCACACACATGAAGCTACTCGTATTCGTATGTACATGGTAGTTCGTCGCCAGTCCAGAGGCCAAATTAATGGTAGAAAAACTGTTGCGTTTTTATTCCGTCTGCCCCGCGAAACCCCCAGAAGCACCTTTCCAGTAGCGTGTCTTTTTCCCAGGTGAGCTATTTGGCGTTGGAAATTGATGGTGGATGGGCATGATTTTCTGATACCGATGCCAATTAAAGGTCTCGAATGGTATTTCATTTCGGGAAATTGAAAATATATGGGGGTTTGAGAGTAACCCTTATTGAACTTGAAATAAATAGGATGCAATTGATCGGGTTTGGATTTTTAATCGAATATGAAATATTGGATGATGGTGAAAAAATCGATTAATTAAAAATTCCAATGAATTTGTCTCCTCCACCGTCCTATGTAGAGGGTTTCAAAAAGAATGAGTATACTCTGAAATTCTCCCTAGTAATCAAAGGTTTAACAACCCAAGTTGATTTTTCGACTTTTGATAATTTTTTAAAATTTAAAAGTGGTAATTTTTAGCGAAAATATGATATTTTTGAAAAAAAAAAACATTTCCCCAGTAAAATTGATGAAAATGAGTTCCCCCACATTTTGTCGACTTGCCCTGCTCTATAGATAAATTCCATCATTTTCAGAAATTTTGAGTCTCCGGTAAAATTTTAATTTTCTTCGATGTTTTCAAGAAGATGTTAAACCCTCCTCCCAACAAATTCCGCCATCTTCAAGAATTCCACCCTCTGGAAAGATTTTAATTTTCTTCGATATTTTCAAGGAGATGTGGAAATTAGTTGACATCTAAGACCCACCCCCCCCCCCCCGGAGGAAATATCTAGTTATGCCACTGATTATCCTAAACGCCCAAGTTAGACCTCGAGAGTGAGAGGAGGGTGCTCGAAATTGAAAAACTGTCACCGAAAACTTGGTTTTTAATTTTGAACCTTTCCTCTCATTTCAGAGAGTAAATTTTTAGGTTTGGTACAAAAATGACTCTGAAAATGGGTTTAGGAAGTGGAAAAGATAGATTTTGATACCTCATTTTATACAATTCCAAAATTTTCTGGAAGCTCCAAAATGTCTTGAAATCACTTCCAATCAATTTGTGAGCTCAACAATATGGCATTATGTACACCAAATTTAAGCTTTTGGTCTACAGTCCAAGAGGCAAAAAGTGCTCTAGAAATCGAAATTAGGGTGCATTTTCGCTGGACAAAAAAATCAGTCGGTTTATTGTTGGTATGGGCCCCGTAGTCCGAAAAAACAGAATTTTTGATTTTTGCCCCGGCACAATAGGGAGCTGAGGTCTGAAACCTCCCTTTTTTCCCAATTTTTAAATTTAACTTTGGACAAAAAATTTTTTCACATTCTGGTAACAGACAGTCCCCTGACTCCAAATATATTTCACATCCCTTGGGTCACGGGCACAATGGGGTCCTGGGCCCCCCAATGTGCAATTTTTTGCCAAATTCGATCATTTTTAGCACAATAATGCCTTTGTAGGCGTTATGCGGTATGCTGGACAAAAAAAATCAAACGCAATGTATTCTTGGGTTCATTTCGGGTTCAATGAGCCAAAGTTTGAGGAAAACTGTTGGCACAATAGGCCGCGGTGGAATTTAGAAAGTTTTGAAAACACGTGATTTTCTCCCCCTTTGATTAAAAAATAAGTCATGAAAAAAATCTGAAACTTGGGTTGCGACATATCAAAATGGGTTAAAATTTCACGAGCAGAACGAAATTATTGATGAAAATTAAATTTGAGCAATTTTAACCCATTTTGTGCCCCATATTGGGTCAATTTTTGAGTATCTTCAAAGAATTGACATGTGACCTATGAAAGTGGGGTAGAATTTCGCCGAAAATTCAACAAAACATTCAAATTTTTTTTGAGCAACTTTTGAGAATTTTAAGCCTCAAATTGAATTAATTTTTGAGTATATTCAAAGAATTGACATGTGATCTATGAAAGTGGGGCAGAATTTCGCAAGAAATTCAAAAATATCATCCATTTTTTTGAGCATCTTTTGAGAATTTTGAGCCTCAAATTAGGTCAATTTTTGATCAATCTCAAAAATTGGCACGTGATCTATGTAAGTGGGGTAGAATTTTGCCAGAAGTTCAAAAATATCATCCAAAACTTTTTTTGAGCAACTTTTGAGAATTTAGAGCATCAAATTTAATCAATTTTTGAGTATTTTCAAAGAATTGACATGTGACCTATGAAAGTGGGGTAGAATTTCAGAAATATCATCCAATTTTTTTAGCATCTTTTGAGACTTTTAAGCCTTTGATTTAGTAGAATTTTTAGATAGACCTATCATGGATGTAATTCACTTGAATTTCTTATTTCCTTTTTTATGTAGTTTAGATTGCTCATTTTTTGGCATTCCAATGAAATATTGTGCGCTTGAAATTACTCAAACTTGAAAGTTGTTTAAAAAAGTTTTGGATCACATTTTAAAACCTTGGGCGAAATTCTATCCCTTTTTCGCAAGTCACATGTCATTTTTTTGAAATTAATCAAAAATTGATTCAATGTAAGGCTCAAAATTCTCAAAAGTTTCTTTAAAAAAGTTTTGGATGGTATTTTTGAATTTCTGGCAAAATTCTACCCCATTTACATAGATCACGTGCCAATTTTTGAGATTGATCAAAAATTGACCTAATTTGAGGCTCAAAATTCTCAAAAGATGCTAAAAAAAATTGGATAGTATTTTTGAATTTCTGGAGAAATTCTGCCTCCCTTTCATAGGTCACATGTTAATTGTTTGAATATACTCAAAAATTGATTCAATTTGAGGCTCAAAATTCTCAAAAGTTGCTCAAAAAAAGTTTTGGATGATATTTTTGAATTTCTGGCGAAATTCTACCCCATTTTTATAAGTCACATGTCAATTCTTTGAATATACTCAAAAATTGATTCAATTTGAGGCTCAAAATTCTCAAAAGTTGCTCAAAAAATTGGGACGTTTTTGTGGAATTTCCAGCGAAATTCTACCCCACTTTCATAGGTCACATTCACATGTCAATTCTTTGAAGATACTCAAAAATTGACCCAATATGGGGCTCAAAATGGGTTAAAATTGCTCAAATTTAATTTTCATCAATAATTTCGTTCTGCTCGTGAAATTTTAACCCATTTTGTGCCAACAGTTTTCCTCAAACTTTGGCTCATTGGATCCGGAATGGACCCAAGAATACATTGCGTTTGATTTTTTTTTGTCCAGCATATCGCATAACGCCTACAGAGGCATATTATTGTGCCAAAAATGATCGAATTTGCAAAAAAATCGCACATCGGGGGGGGGGCAGGACCTCATTGTGCCCGTGACCCAAGGGATGTGACATAATATTTGGAGTCAGGGGAGTGTCTGCTACCAGAATGTAAAAAGATTTTTTGTCCAAAGTCAAATTTAAAAATTGGGAAAAAGGGGGGTTTCAGGCCTCAGCTCTCTATTGTGCCGGGGAAAAAATCCAAAATTCGGTTTTTTGGGATTACGGGACCCATACCTACAATAAACCAACTGATTTTTTTGTCCAGCGAAAATGTATGCTCAATGAACACTTTTTGCCTCTTGGACTGTAGACTATTTTTCTTGTTAATGAGATCAAATTTTCATATTTTGCAGGGTCATGGCCTCCATGGAGTAATTTTGAATTTTCAAAGATACTTTTGATATACTTTGTTTCAGTTTAAAATTTTATTACCGGTTGGGATATTTCCCTTGTAAGTATAAAAAAAATTGCATCAGTTTGTCTCCAAAAGATTTCGTTTCCCGTAAAGATTTGAAAAATCACCCAAAATAGATCCCCTAATTCGACATGTATCACTCACCATCCATACCCTCGCACCTTGTACACGATTTCGTGGTCAGACCGAGCTCGCAAATCAATCGACGCGCCAGCGAGGATCCAGCATCCGACCCCGAAGCGCCCACAGCGGGACGAAACATTAATTTCTTGCAGCGGGACCCTGGTATTCTCTTTTATCTAATAATCGATCGGAATTAATCGTCAAGAAGCAGCGCCGGGCACACAAAGCCTTAAGTAATGGTACCCGAACCACACAAATCAATCGCCAGTCTCTCTTGTCATCCCAGGAGTCTTCAGACATTCACCGCCGCGGATCCGCGCGTATCACGCGGCGATCGGAGATCAGCTAGCGTGCCGATTCGAGCCCGAAAATGCTCCGGCCCGGACGGTAGGAGGAAAAAAAGTCTAGGTACCTTTCGAGTTGATTTTTTTCTTCGGCCTTTCATTTTAATTAGAATAAACTGCGCGAAACGGTAATAAAAATCGCCGACCGATACGAAAAGATCGTAAATCACTATTGCAAGATTGGTTTATATGTTTCAACACGCAGCACGTTGTTCCTATCAAATTATTACATAGTCGCTATTATAGTCACGTCTTTTAGGTTACCCCCTGTGGCTCGAGACTGGAACTTCTTCGGCTGTACGCGCCGGGCTGCTGTTAACCGATATACGGGCGTTACCGGAAGCTGCATACACACATAAACAGAAAACCTAGCTGCGTACTTAATGTTTACAGTGATTTAAACTTTATTTCTTTTATTCGTTTTTGCTGTTTTACTTTTTCTCCTTTCGCTTCTGCCTTCTTTGTTTCGGGGCTGAAAAGTTGATCATAATATATGATTCGGACAGGACGCCTCACCATGTCATGTCGAGTCTACAAACGCCGCGAACTTCCAACAAGGCTGTAAATTTTTACTCGAAGAACGAGACGACGAGGTATCATTCGCCAGACAGCGAATATATAAATCGCGGCTGGAAATCTTTTTACGATGGAATTTTCACTTTTATAAGTCTTTTCTGGCTGAATGATGCAGCGTGCGACGAAGACGTCGATTCCGCTACTTTACTTACGCTCGAGCTATGCCTTATGGCCGGACGTGCAGGGCGGTTATTTTTGGATAAAGACGTCGTCGCGAATAAGATGTGCGCCAGGCAAAGCAGAACGTCTAATTAGTATACCTCGTGTGGCGTGTAATTAATCAAGAAACCTTTTATACCCTGATGATAGAACGCTGCGCTGTGATGCGATGCAACCGAATGGCAACGCAAATGTTGCGAAGGCAAGTTCCAAAATACGTTGGCTCGATCTGGGTTTTGTTTGCTTGTACCGATGTGACATAACGGTTAATTACTGATGCGTTCGTAAGGGTGATCAAAAGTAAATTCGAGCGGATAATTTGCTATTTTCTAGACGAGTATTTGGGTAATTAGGCTGCAGGAGGAGGAGTCTTTCAAAATTTAGGGGTCTGTAGATATGTTTTGGATCGGTATTGATGGCTGGTAAATGGTGATAGAATTTAAAAATGTTATTGGCGTACCCGAGGGGAGAGCTCAGGGGGCTCGAGCACCTCCCTTGAGCTCATAAAGGAGATTTTTCATCGTAAAATGTCGAAAAATTTAATTTGGAAATATGATTTTCCAAAAAAAATTTGCCTTCGTGATCTCGTATGAAGAAATTGAAGAAATTACTCTTTTTTTTTTCCTTATAATGGCTTCGGAAATCAAAATCAGTCGATTTTGGCGAGTGTCTTTTTTTAATCTCGGTGAATTTCCAATTTGTTAGAAAAAATAGGTAATTTTTGACTGAAAGATCATTTCACTGATTCAGAATTAGAAAGTACCCATATTCATTGTTTGTTTCCAAAGTTCAACAATTTATCAATTTTTCTTAGTTTAGCCATGGAGGGGGTTGAAAAACCGGATCCCCTAATGAGGTCAAGAATTTTTTGGGCATTTAAAATCCATTTTTTTCAAAGCTCCTTACTTCGCTCGGGCATGAACAAAATCACAATTATGTAAGTATTCGAGGCGATTCTGCGAAAAAAACACTTTTTACTATCCTCCTCTTTTGATATTTCAAGTCTCCATCTCACTTTGTACTTTCCCCAAAATAAGTTTTTGATGCCACTGCTTGGATTCGTTATTATTCTTGGTTTTTAAGATCAAAATAATTAGCATAACGATTCAAATTTTGATTAACGTGTTTTTATAGTGAAAAGAAATTTTTGGGGAAGGGAGAAGGGTTGAACTCAAAATTACTCAAAAAATTATGAAAGTTCTGACCCCTCCTCTTCCCACCATAAAAATTATGTATCATCCGCCTATTGAAAATATCCTTATTACGCCACCAAAATATCAGAAGACTCAATTTTGTCAATGAATTGTGATCCCCTCCCTCCTATTTTTTTTTAAATTCAGCTTATTCCTTACATAATTTCTGGGCACGCTTTTGGCAGATATGATGAAATGATGAAAAAGTTTATGTGAACGAGAACCGTTGGTCCAGCTTCAAAACTGAAGGCGATAAGGTATTAGGATGGTTCGAAAAAAAAACTTGGGATTTTGACGAAAATTGGTGCTGTAATTTATTTTTTATTTTGAGTGAGGGACCTGCCAAACGAAATTCGAGACCCAAGTCCAATGAGAAACGAAGCTAGGAAACCTCGAAACGGGGCATTTTTAAAAAAAAAACGCCCCCTCAAAAGATGAGGTCTCAGTTTCTAGTCTTTCTACACATCCCTGAACCGTTGACCTCGGAAATGGATATCTACCATTTTTTTTCTCTCTTCGAGGGAGTTGAAAAGTTAGAGATCGCGAATTTGAACTTTTTTTTCATTTTTACCAAATTTCAATCGCTCACTGAAAACACCTTAAAAACGGGCCTTTTTGTTGGTAACTTATTTAGAACAATTGATGATATTTTTCAAAAAAATTTATCTGGAATTTTATAAATTCCGCAAATCCAAATATAATTGGCAGTGTTTAGGAAAATTTTTTGAAAACTTCAAAAATTATTCTAGATGACCAGAAAAATTGTTGGTTTGATTTTTATTTGATTAATGAACGAGTAAAAAGGGAACATCAAAAACCAATTCTTGACACCTAAGGGTAGTTGTTTTTATATCCTGGCTCACGTATTCTAAACAATAAATTTTTGTACATGATAAGAAGCAAAATCATCTCATTTTACGTAAAAAAATGCATTTCAAGATGGAAAAACCATCAGTTGAAAATTCTTAATTTTTAGCTCCCCTCGACAATATCGAATTCGATTTTCTCCCAAATGACTGATACATAGAGAAAAATAAGTGAACATGAAACCGAACTTGAAATCCAAAAAATGATCAGAACTTCAGGAGTTAAGGAGCCTAATAAACTTTTTTAGTTTTTTACAATTTTCGAACACCTTCAACGGATATTTATCAAGTTACCCCCCTCCCATTTCACCTTTTTAAAAATTAAAATATTCATTTTTGCACACCTGGCCAACATTTGAAAAAATATCAAGGGAATACCTAAAAACTGAACAAGGAAAAAAATTCTCTGGAGGTATCTCATTAAAATTTATGATTTTTTGGAAGAATTTTCATTTAGAATAAAAAAAAATGTTTAAAAATTTAATTTTCATGTTTCGAAAAATTCGAAAAAAGTTCAAGCCGGTTAGAATTTTTTGATTCTTGCCCTTCTAGAATATTGCTATATCGGCACCTTTTTGGCATTAAATAACCAATTAATTGTGTATTTTTTGATTTTATTCCTTAAAATCGCTCAATCAATATTTTTTACGTGAAATTTAATGATGAATTAGCATAAATATGCTTAGGTACTCGTATAATCGATTTATTCTTAAAACCAATCCATCGATTTTTTTCCAGAATCAGTGTATTTCTGATCAGTTTTTTCCGAAATCAATTTATAGATTCTTATTGAAACTTTGGTCACGTTTTCGTTCCTTTTATATTGTTACATTGTTAAAGTGAGCTAATGTAACTACGGTAGATATGCTCACATTCCTAGCCAGTTTACTTTCAGATAAATTTTCTAGCTGATTCGGGCTGTTTGACAGGACATATTTATCGCTTATCGTTTCTACGAAAACGTTATCAAGCTATCTGGCGCCTTGATTAAAACAATTGAAAATAATCGCAATGAGCTCTCGTTTTCCTAGTTTAAAATACGTTTACAAGACAATGACGAGACATTGTTGCTGTAGTCGTTACTTCGCTCATTTGAAAAATAAAACATACATTAGGCTGAATCGAAAAAAATCCTGAATTTCAATGAAAATTGATAAGGTAGTTTACTATGAATGGAAAACTTCCCAAAAAATTTTTTAGCCCCTCAGCCTAAAGGGGACCGAGATAGGGGATCTCAAAGTGGGGTACTTTTCGAAAAAAAAACGAAACAGTTTTTCACCAGTTTTAGACACTGTCGCTTGTTGGGAAGTATACGGCCACCTTTCTAAAAAGTGCGATTCGAGTTTCTAAACATCTTTAAACCATCGACCTGGAAATCGGATACAATTTTTTGTCCTCTACAGGGGGGAGGGAGGGTAAATTTACAATTTTGTGATGTTTACCCAATTGAAATTACTCACTCAGAAAACTTAAAATTGAGCAAAAAAAATGTAACTAATTAGGTACCTAGAATATTTTTTGACGAAATTTTTCAAAAAAAAATCATTACAGTGCTACCAACTGCGTTTTGATTTACGCAATTTTCATAAAATTCAGTTGGCAACACTGCTGCAAAAATTTTTCGAAAAATTTATTTTGATAATAAAAAAAGTATTGGCTTATTTTCAACTCACTGAATGAACATCTTGAATTTTATAGAAATGCTCCAAGTCAAAAGTGCATTTGAGGTGATTAAAAAAATTGTGGGCTCAATTTTGGGGTTTTTGAGTGAGTAGTTGTAATTTTGTAAAAAATAAAAATCGTAAAATTCTCAATCCGGAACTTTTAACTCTCTTGTAGAGGGCAAAAAGTGGTATCCAATTTTGAGGTCAATGGTTCAGAGAGGTAAAGAAACTCAAATGTGAGCCTGGATGCTGAAATCATCCTTGGGGGTCAAAAATTGAATTTTGAGTTGACACTTATTTTGAGCTTCTCAGAGGAAGTAGAATCAAGGGGGAACCTCAACTCAAAAACCAATTTTTGACACCTAACAAGGAAAGTATCCCAACTCAAAGTAAAATTTTGAGTCCAAACTAAAAAAAAACCGCAAGTACATCATAACAGGACCTCGTACCCAAAATTCCAGGGGCTTAAGTTCATTTCTCGATTTTTGGAGAATTTTTGAAATTTCAAAATTACCCCACCGTCCTAAAAAATATGAAAATTTGATCTAATCAACGAAAAAATCTGAAATTTGGTATATACCCTATTTTTGACCTCCCGAATCGATTGGAAGCGGTTTCGAGACGTTTCGGAGCCACCAAAACATTTTGGAATTTTTCAGCGCTGGAGAAAAGCCCATAAAAATGGTCCATATGCACTTCAGCACCTATAATCGCGGATTATCCATTTTGGTGACCTATTTGATCGATTGAAACACAATTTTCCAAAATTTGTAACTTTGAGTTCAAATTCGCATTTTTGGACAAGAAATTTTTCTGGAAAAAATTGAAAAATTCGCCTAATGCGCATACATCGAGGTAAAAAGTCGAAACTTGGTAGATACCCTATTTTGACCTTCCGAATCGATTGGAATCGGTTTCGAAGGATAATCCGCGATTATAGGTGCTGAAGTGGATATGGGCCATTTTTATGGGTTTTTCTCCAGCGCTGGAAAATGCCAAAATTTCCTGACGGCTCCGTAATGTCTCGAAACCACTTCCAATCGATTTGGGAGGTCAAAAATAGGGTATATACCAAATTTTATATTTTTTCGTTGATTAGATCAAATTTTCATTTATTTTTTAGGACGATAAGGTAATTTTGAAATTTCAAAAATTCGCCAAAAATCAAGAAATGAACTTCAGCACCTGAAATTTCCTTGTAAGGGTGATTTTAACTACAACACCCAGGCTCACAAATCGTGCCTTTTGATTGAGGGGGGGGGGATCGAGGTTCTCAGCAGGTGGCAGTACTCAAAAGTGGCGAAAACCCTCGTTTTTAAAAAATGATCCCACTTTGAGGTCATCTAGCTCCGCTTCCCTTTGGGTTAGGGGGCTCAAATTTTTTTGGGGAGGGATCCAATTCCAAATGAACAACCTCACCAATTTTTGTCAAAATCCAGTTTTTTTTTCGATCCACCCTGATACATATCCAGGAAAAAATATACAAAATAAAATTGAATCCAAATTCAATCAAGGTCTACCTCTATACGCACACTCATCGACCCCTCCCTCCTTCTCCTCCTCGTATCTCATTCACTCAACACGATCGATTTCGATTCGAATTATGATAATTCATTCAACAGGAAGTACAATAGCAATCCGGTAGATATACCTGAATCTATACAAGTACGCAATGCTCTTGTGCAACATTAAATACCGAGCACTTGGCGTTATTATATTCTGTTGATATAGCACCTATATATGTACGAGCAGTGTCGGTCATTTAACCACCGAATTATTATTATCGAAAGGAAATATACCTATAAGTTTATGTACATGCATCGATAATGAAATTATAACAGGGCAATGGCGCGAGGCACTCTCGACAAAGAAATAGAGAGTGTAGGTGGGCACATTTCTACGCTTCACTTCACCTTCACAATCACCACCAAGTATCCTCTAATCCAAACCGATGCGAAATTCCTCGTCAATTTTTTTCGTTGCAATTTGGAAAATTATACAATAAAATGGTGCTGGCGTTATCTTCGTCGTCGCTTCGGCCAAAACTCGTGTAATTTTACGATTTTAAAAATAAAACCGCAGGTAAAAACGGAACACGGTGCACAAGTTACACAAACCATTAATCTTCGATGATGGGCGTGTTACAGAGAGTTGGCCCCGAAGGTGTACGATACCGTAATCGATTTTTTTTTAGCTGACGGAAAACATTAGTTGATTACGAGTACACGACGATGACGATAGTGGCTGGAAATTTTTCATTTCCAACTTTCCATCTTTTCGAAATTCTCCAGCTTCGAGACTCGTTCGCGATTTCTAGGTAGCTCAATGGCGGAAATTCTCGGATGTTTGTTTTAAACCCCGAAGAAAGGGTGGCAGGTGACACGGCTGGTTGCAAACTACGCGTAATATTTTTCTTTATTTAATTCAAGCCGACAAAGCATAACGGCGGATTTTCTTCTGGCGAATATTTTTTCTTCTTGTTGTTTCGTTATTAATAGCCCAAGCAATGGAAATTATACCACGTTGAAATTCGCGCCGTTTTTCGTCGACGTAACTGTAACTCTCTCACTCGCCCTTTGTAAGTGGATTTTAATTAATTGAAGAAGAAAAAAGAACGGAAGTTCTTCTCTTATTATTTTGTAAAGCTATTTAATTTTCTTTATGATGGTACCTAACTTTTAAATTACATTTTATAAAATTTGATATTTACCCGGTGCCGGGGCTCTGCTGTGCGGAGTTTTTCACGGCTGACGGTGTTTTCTCGAGATTCCTTCGCTGCGCTTTTTTCCGGTTTCTGAAAATTTCACCGGAGGATTAGAATTATTACGATCGTTAGATTTTACGAGATTTCTTTGGTAGTAGACGACGTTTCGTCGAACCTGTTTTTTTTTCCTTTACCTACGTCGTGCCAATGCATGGATTTGGGTGTACCCCCAAAAATTTCGATGTTTGTGGTTGTTCGTAGGTTGAATTACACCTCCGATACGACTTAATTTTTACCCGAATTTATATAAAATGAGACGTACGTGGTATTCGTGTACCGGATGAACGAATCCAACACGACACGAACGTTGAACTTTATTTTTATGATGGGTCTGCAACCATCACGACCCAGCTCGATCGCGTATAATCAATCTTTTTCACTTGTACATGTCGGTTCCTTCTTCCAAAAGGGTGGTCGAATTACGCCACCGCTAGAGCACCAAGAGGTGGCAGGAAGGGGGACTTCAGGACGAAAAATGATGGTATTTTTCCTTCCCAGAACACGCGATCCGTGAACCGAAAGAAATCCTACGGATACGTAATTGAATGAAGGAATATGACCTTGGTCGCAGTATGATTGTTCTTCTCCTTGCTGCCCTATCTACTGATGAACTATATCAATTGTATGCATTTGTAAAAGAAATTAAATAGGTATTAGAAAAAGTACTTAAGGTGTAGACAGATTGTGTGCGAGCGAACGGTATCGATATCTGTGTTTATCGAAGTTATCTAACTCAATGAAAAAATAATACTAGATTCTAATTATTTTTGGCGCAAATGGGATTTAGAAAATCTCGAGTCCAAATTTATTTGGATTTCTAAAACCCAGGGAAAGGAGAGGAAAAAAAGTTCAAATTTTTCCAATTTTTCAATTTTAAAAATTTTTTTAGTAGTAAAATTTTTTTATTTTCCAATTTTTATTTTTCCAATTTTTTTAATTTATTTCATATTTTTCCCCATTTTTTTCGATGATTCAGTTGGAAGAAATTTTGAAAAACTTGGAGTAGAAAATTTTAAATAAAAATTCAAAGTTGAAAAAAATTTTGAGAAAAAATTTTCCTAGTTGAAAGGGAGACGAATATGTAATGTACAAATGTTCTAAATTATTCTCTAGACAATTTACAAAATCAGAAACTTCGATTTCATTTTTTACAACATATTTTCTTATACCTTTAATTTTTTTCGTAATTCCCCCCTCTTTTTCAAAACAGCACGACTTTGATTTCAAGCCAACAAAACGTAAATTTTTTTGTTTTGATTTTGATTATCTACTAATGAAGTTGAAAAAAATTTACAACCGGAAAGATTTTTAAATTGAAAAAAATTTTAGTATTACCTAAGAATTTTTCACTATTTGATTTGCTCAAATTTATTCAACTTCATATTATTTGAGTAGGTATTCAGAAAAATTTATTGAACCTTTAGTATTTTTTTTGAAATTCAAATTGTATGCAATTGATCGAATTTTTAATTAATGGGTGGAGGTATTTAAAAAAATAATTAATTCGATCTGTGTGATTTAAAAAGTTATTAATTAATCGGGGAAAAATTCTTTCAACTCGAAAATTCTTTCCACTAGCCAACTGTTAAATTTCTTTTAATTTTTTTTTTCAAATTTAAAATTTTTTCAATTGAAAATTTCTTTAAGATCTTTTCCAACTTTGAATTATTAAAAAATTTCCAGTTTCATGTTTCTCAAAATTTCTTTCATTAACTCAATAAGTACATAATTAGAAAAAATTTTGAGAAGTAATAAAAATTATATGATATTGAAAAAAAATTAAAAAATCAAAATTAGGAAAAGTTTTAAAAAAATTCAAGTTGAAAAAAATGTAAAACTGAATACAGCTTTGAAAAAAAATTAATAGAATTGAAGAAATTGGAAAAATTTGAGTTGAAAAAATTTAAACTTGAAATAAATTTGAACTTGGATCGTCGAAATCCATTTTTTGGCAAAAATAATTAGGAGCTGATAAAAATAATATTTTCCGATCAATTCCAAACAATAGGACGGAATTAATGATAAGCCAGAAGAACACATATGGCATCTTCCTGCGTACAATGCACGTACAATTGAAAACGTTCAATCGGATTTGGATTTTTAAAAGCGTTAAAATTTAATTGTGTATTAACCCGGTTGAATTGAATATTGATACGAATGTATACCGTGTGGATGTGCCAGGAAGAGGGAACAAGGAGGGTAATTAGAGAAGGCGATAATGTGTGGCGTTTATCGATTCACGCAGTTGGTATACGATGAGGTTTGATTTTTATTATGTGTTTGGAATTGATGGGGTTTTTGTCGCGAGGTGGAAATTTAAGCTGGGCTGAGCTACGAGCTGTCGAGGTTGATGATCTGTGTCATGGATTATTTGAATGTTAACGTAGTTGTGTATAGGTTTACAGGGGAAGGAGGAAAATGGTACCTACGTAGATTAGGTATTTGAAATAGTGCGAATGAATAAAAACAATTCTCGTCAGAACCGTTGGTCAAAATGAGATCAATTTTTAATATTGTGAAATGATCTGGTAGAAATATCCGAACATTGCGTTGAATAAATAAAACATAAGCTTAAGTCCTCTTCTAGAAAGGAATGGACGAAGAAAACCCTGAAAAAGCCAGAATTTTAAGAAATCTTTGCAAGAAGGAAAATTAGTTTTCTTTGTGGAACTTGAGAAAAAGAGTTGAGAATGAGAGGGGGAGAAAAATTTCAAAATGATGTGGAATTCCTAAATTTTGACTAATTTATTCAAACGGTGGAGGTTTTGCAAAAACTTGAAGTGGGAAAGATTTGAAGCAATTGTCGTACCTGCTTCAAATTTTTTCAAAATTTTCTTTGGTACATTCAAACTTTTTCATAATTTTAGAATTCGTTGAAAGTTTATTCCAATAACGGTTCGATGAAACTACTTACTTACTTATAAACATTTTATGATTTCTCTTTCTGGTACCTGAATTTCATTTAGATTTTTTCCTCTTTTTTCCTCAGATGCAAAGACAAAAAAATCGTAAAAAAATATGAAACTCTCCCAAAAAAATATAATATTTTTTTGTTAACAATTTTGATATTTTCAATTTTGAAGTATTCAATTCAATTTTTTTGCAATTTTTGAAAATATTTGATCAAAATTACTTTTAAAATTATTTGTAGGTATGGTGCAAATAAAATTTTCAATTTCATTAGTCAGATTTCTGGGTTAAAACTGTAGAATTATCAGTAAAATGATGAAATACACAACTTCCTAGTTTTTTTTTTCGGAAAGATGCAAGAATAAAAATTAAGAAAAATATTTTAATCCTGGATATTGAAATTTTTATTTATTATTTTTTGAATAGTGGGAGCAGAAGATAGGTACTCTCACATTGAGCTGGTACACGTACAACTTGATGAAATTTTTTGTTCGAAACTCGTAATGCTATTGAATTGCACTCGATTACTCACGATCAGCTTCGTCATGATTTCTACAAACTCCCAACTTCTGATTAAAATTTGATTTGTCATCATTTGAAAGCGATCAGAAGTTGGGAATTTTTTTTGATCAGTGATGAAAATTTTGTTACTCAAATAATTCTTTCAAAGTGAGTGTTTCATTTTCTTATGTGTATTCAACAGTCTATCCTGTAGTTTGTAGAAACCTCTCAATTAATTTCCAACTCACCGTGAAGTCGATATCAGTAATTTTGTGTTATGGAAATTTTTGTGTACTTACATTCTTTTTCACAATCCCCCTTTCTTTTACCATAAGGTATTTTTTGAGGGGATATTTTTTTCTTAGAATATTTAATCATAAAAACTATAGAAATCTTTAGCAAACCAGGATTTGTAAAAATATGAATTCTAGTATTGAAAATTTTACTATTACTTATCCACTATCCCGTAAAAAATTCAAAAATTACGTACACAAAATTTTTGAATAAAAAGTTCTGTCGAATTAACCCTTTCCTTTCCATGAGAAATCTGATAGATGAAATGTAAATGTTTTTTCACAGGGAGGCACGAAAGGGTTAAAACTGAAGAATTGTCGTCAAAATGATGAAATACCTATATGAGTAACTTTCTAGTTTGTTGTGTTTTTTTTTGAAAAGATGCCAAAGCGAACCTGAAGAAATTAAATCCTCAGTATTATAATTTTTATTGATTTTTTTTTGGATGGGTAAAGCTGAGAATAGTCCACGTGAACGTATACAACTTGGTGGAATTTTTGAACGAAACTCGTGATGATATCGAATTGCACTTGATTATTCAATTTCGTTATTTTTCAAATAAACTGTATCTTCAAAGATGATTCTATTCACGTTTTCATAGTTTTTCCATATTTCGTCATCCATGAGTTGAGTAATCCCAAAGTTGTATCTGGTACGTAAAAATCAACATTAGACTTCTCAACGTTTGTAACCAACAGCTGTAAAATCATGTGTTAGAATAGTTTCGATCGAGTACATATTCGTAAGTTGGTCATGGACGATTATGTGTGAAATAAGGCTTCGAAAGACCAGCAGCACTTAAGTATTAAGCTCCCATCTAGCTACTCTTGAAAAGTCTACAAATAATTCAAAATTCCAGCTAATCCCAGCGAGTGATTTTTTTCTTAATCCATTTAGAAATCGAGAAATTTATTATGAATTTCCCGATCATTCTGAAACTACCAGAAAAAATCAAGTTTCTTCTGTTAACCGAAATGATTTGACCATTTTTGAATTTTTTTATTTTTTTAAATTTTAGCGAAAAAATCACTCGCGAATCTTCCAGCAGTTCAGCTAAAATTTTATGAAATTGTGAATTATTCCAAAAAAAATTCTGAGAGACGCCGCGCCGGCGGTTGTTTAAAAACAATTGAATTTTTAACATTTTGTATGGGAAAAAGGTGTTTTTAAAAAAATTGAAACTATTTTCGTCACACAGCACACAGTAAAAAAATTGAAAATTACATTCAAAAAGTTAAAAAGGTTTCCTAGTTTATCAGATTTGCTTTGCTCAGTGGAATCTTCACTCGTACGTACAATACCATAAAAGTTCATTTTCAAATAAGTGTTTAATTTTTAGTTGTTCGATTTGATACAGTAGGTACTATTGAGAAAACTGGAGAAAAAAGTTTTGTCAAATGAAAATGAGGATTTTCAAAACGTGAAATACAGTACGTTAATTTCAAAATCTTTTTGAAAAACAACGAAATCAGCCGGCGAGTTTTCAATATTACAATTTTTGGCTTCAATTTTTTCGTTGAATAGATTATTTATGTAGGGATAGAGCGAAAGGAGTTAGATCGAATGACAAGCTCTGAACAACTTGGGTGGAATTTTTTCGAAACTAGTAAACAACATATTGAATCGCACCTGTGCCATCGAATACCAGAATTTGAAAAAAAAAACAAAAAACTCTCCGAAAAAGAAGGGGTTCCCCGCCCAGTGGGGACTGAAACCCAAAGTAGTTTGTGTTACCTAATACGTACAACAACCAAGGACACAGCCAGAGTGTGAGTTAGCATGGCTTATCTACGAATAATGAGTGCCAAATTTTTTATTCCTGCTGAGAAGTATGTCGATAACAAAATGTTGTGGTATAAAGGTAAAATCCGCCCTCATCCTCACTTTTTTGAAAAAAATTTCAAAATAGAATTGGCATCAAAGTCGAAAATGGAACAAAAAATAAAATAAAAAATGGAAAAAGTGGTGGACGGACAGAGCTCTCATTTTACAAAATCACTTTTCAATCAATACTCCTTTTGGTTTTTCAGTAATAAATTTATGAAAATTGGTGATTTTACACGAATTTGCATGGTTTTCCAAACTTTGAAAATTCCTACAAGTCGTTCCCACCGGCAGATCGACTCGAAATTTGGGTGGAGGGACAATTTTCAAAATTTTTGAATTTTTCAACCCTTACGGGCATCTGCACCATTAGTAGAACCTATACCCGAAATTTCAAAAAATTTCGTTGAAACTGCTTTTCTCCAGCTTCCCTTGAAAAAATTACCTGATTTTTCATGTTTTTTGGGGTTCTGTAACTTCACAAGCTTTTCGAGAAAAACGTGAAAACCGGGGTCGAGCTAGTTTTAGAATATAAGAGTCTGTTCGCTCATGTTGCGTTTACAGTAAAGTACCATTTGTGGATCAGTTTTTTACAATCTCCTAAAAGACCCTGAAATTTTGAGTTTCAGGTAAAACTGAATGCAGCACCTGAAAGAGTGGAATTTTTACTACCAAAATATCTTTGTTTCAGATTTTTACCACGAGTCCTTTGCTTGTGGGAATTTTTCCCCCAACCTCCATTTTTTCGAATTTTTCTGGGGAGGGCCCGTTTGTGGATCAAACCACTTGCAGAGGACTATAATTTTTCAAAAAAAAATTCTATGGAAAGTCATTTCCCTCTACATCAATATTACGAATTTCATTTTTTTTTAAATACAGACGGTAAATTTTTTCTAGAACATTTATTTTTCGCGCCAAAAAATGCCTTTAAAATCGTTTAACTTTTTTCTGCTTTGTAATTGAAAAAAAAAGCACCAATTAAAGATATGTATGTAATGGGTAATCGGGTGGTTCATACACACGCCTAATTTTTATTTTTTTACCCAACTCCTTGTTATGTGGATTGATCCACAAACGGGCCCCGATTCACATTTGGTACTTTACTGTACAGTCGAACAGTCATGGTAGGGCGGGGTGAGTCGCGACTCTTGATATTTACCGGGAGGAAGGGGACTCGATAAAATCGTGTTATTGAAAACTTGCATTCGATTACCCGTCTTCGTCATTATTTGAACTAAGTGTTGATATCATAAAAAATCTAAAATTTATAGAGAAAATCAAACACAACTGTTTTATTCTCCTTTACAATGTTTCAGAATTCAATGCGCATAGGTAGTCATCGATGAGAAATCCCAAAGTTGTGTAAATATCGTGAAAAAACTATAGCGCGCACGATTTCTTTACGTTTTCGATAAATCGTCATACTACGAGTGTGTAATATCGCTGGTTTTTAGAATTCGGTGTTAGTCTTTAGGGCCGAAAAACCAGCACATTTGTTTAAAAATGAACTCTTATCGGTATCGTACGTGAATGAGAAGATTTTACTCAACCAAGTAAATTTGATTTAATTTATTTTCTAAAATAATCATTATTTGCCCAAAGATATACATATAATACCTATGTCTAGGAAGCAAAAACAATGGAAAGAAAACGGTTTAATGTGTTGTATTTTGTGGATATTCTAGGGCTTTTGAAGCCTGTGATGATCAAAAATCAAAATTATATTTTCGGCTTTAAATTTCAACAAAGCTTCGATTGTTAGAAAAAAAATGTAAGAAATGCCGAAAATCATATTTTTAGCTTACCTAGTTTGTTATTTTGTTATTTTTAAAAAATTGTTGAAAATTTGCTATGGGCTAAATGACAAAAAATACCCTCAACATTTTTTTAAAAACCCTGTTTTTTCTATACAAAATGCAATAAAACTTTATCCTTCTCTACATAATATCAATCCTCAGAATTTATACTTCTATGTCCATCTGGAGCCTTAAAATTCATAACTGTTGAAGCAGGTAGAAATCAATGTGAGTAGTTGAAAATTTGACTTCCATTTACTTTCCAGGAGATTTTGAATAATTCCTGAACTGTAAAAAAATTCGTGAAAGATCTTTTGCTAAACTTGAAAAAAAAATCAAAAATCCTCGAATCGGGGGACTCATTTTTGTGAGCAAAAGAAATTTGATTTTTGTTTGCGATTTCAGAATGACTGAAAATTCGTAATATGGGTTGTGAGGGGGGGGGGGTCGATACAGTGTAGAAATGATATTTTTCATGCACTCGTTCAATTTTGTTTAAATTAGATTATTTTTAAATTAAATTGGAAAAAAAATCAGTCAAGAATTTTTTTGACAGGAATTGTGGATTATTCCACTAGACTTATAGAGGGTAAATGAAAGTTTAATTTTTAGTTATTCAAATTAATTTTCACCCATTTTGATGACATTTTTAAAAATTGAAAAAACTGATTTCCTGTTGATGACACCATATCAACCACAAAATAAGAAATATGAAACAAGAGGTTGTTTAAAAAAATCAAGTTTTTAACGTTTTTTTTTTTTGAAAAAAAAACACTTTAGGTAAAAATCGAAAAATCAACCGGAGAAAATGAAAAATTAAACGTATAAATTCAGTTGCATGCAGTTTTCAAAAATTGAAGTTTCATTAAAATTGGAGTGGGGGAGGGGGTGAAAAGGTTCCTTTTATTCCTTGGAAGGTTTAAAAAACGTGTTGTCCGACTTTTTTTTTACATATTTCAATTTTCCCATCACTAATTTTGTCAAAATAAACAAAATGTATGAAAAATGACAAATGTTTGAGATTTTGTTTCCAAAAGATCCTCAGCTCTGAGCCTGGAGATTGAAGCATATGTGATGACGAACGTGAAAAGAGACCTCCCGACTAAAACCAACTTTTCGAGAAAAACGCGTTTTTTCTGTGAGTGAGGGGGGGGGGGTGTACTGGATGGTAGAGCGATGTTCCCGCGACAGCTGTCTGTTTTTCCGAACTCGGGACGGTTTGTGGAAGAGCCTTTTTTTTTTTTTTTTTTTTTTTTTACCTAGGACTATAACTGTGTAGCGAAATGACAGACGTACTATTTTTTCAAAAATAATATTTTTTTATCAACGTAATTTTTTTCACAACCAAGTGTTTTTCTCAACTAAAATTTTTAATTTTTTCGTGAGTAAGTACAATTTTTTATCAATTATTTTTTTCTGAATTCAATTTTTTTCTCAACGTAATTTTTTTCGAAATTCAATTTTTTTCAAAACTAAAACTTTTTCAACGCTGAAATTTTTTCTGAAGTAAATTTTTTTCTGAACTAAAATTTTTTCCACACTGAATTTTTTTCTAAACTAAAATTTTTTCAACATTGAATTTTTTTCCGGAGTACCCTTTTCATCAACTAAAATTTTTTCCGAAGCACAATCTTTTATGAACTAAAAGTTTCATCAACTAAATTTTTTCTGAACTTGGAACTATTTTTCACAATTTTTTCAACACCACTTTTCCCCCGAAAATACATAGGTATATTACAACTCTGCAAATCAACGATTGACAAAAAAATATTTTTTCACTCTCGAAAAAAAATTTAATTTTAGTTGAGAATTTATTTCAATGTTATACATTTAATTAAAAAATTATTATTGAACTTTTTTCATGAAGGAAACGTAATTTTGGTCGGGAGGTCCCTTTTCTCATTCCTGTCCCAAAAAAGGGGGAAATTCAAAAATTTGCAATTTCAGGGTGCACGAATCCCATATTATTTGGTGAAAAAAATCGTTTTTCAACTTTCCAATCGGAATTGAAACGTAATTTTGGTTGAGAGGTCCCTTTTCTCATTCGCGATCGAAAAATAAATTTTAAGGTATAAAACCATCTTTAGACGATTTTTAGAGGTATTTAACATGGATTAAGCCAAAAAAGTGAAAAACGATTTTTTGGCCGGGAGGTCCCCTATCCTATTCGTCATCACAATATCTTACGAGGAAGGTACCCCGATCGACAGAAAAATTTTGGCCCGAAAGAAAACCACATCGAATGCTCGTCATGAAAGAACTCCATATTCGAAATCTCAGGTGCTTAAGTTCATTTCTCGAATTTTGGCGAATTTTCTAAATATCAAAATTATCTCATCGCCCTAAAAGTATAAAAATTCAACCTCATCAACGAAAAAATCTGAGATTTGGTGTTTATGTACTTTATTTTCGACCTTCCGAATCTATTGGAAGTGGTTTCGAGACGTTTTCTGGGCCCCAGAAAATTTTGGAATTTTCCAGCTCTGAAGAAAAGCTCATAATTATGAGTTACTCGTATTGATTACTTTGAACCGATAATTACGAATTTCGAAAAATTGTGCTTTAGTTGATCAAATAGGTCACCAATATGGGTAATCCGCTATCACAGGTGCTAAAGTTCATATGGACAATTTTTATGGTCTTTTCTCCAGTACTGAAAAATTTCAAAATTTTCTGTAGGCCTGGGAAACATTTCGAAACCACTTCCAATCGATTCGGAAGATCGAAAATAATGTATACCAAATTTCAAATTTTTTTGTTGGTTAGGTCAAATTTTCATATTTCGCAGAGTGATGACTAATGAGGTAATTTTGAAATTTTTAAAATTTTTAAAATTCCAGAAATGAACTTTAGCCTTTGAAATTTCAGATATGGGGTTCTTTTATGATGTACTTTTGATTTATCCCCCCCCCCCAAAAAAAAACTTCCAGTTGGAATACCTCCCTTAATTGTTAAAGCAAAAAATTGATTCGAGAACCAACATTTCATTTTTTGAAAAAGTTAACCCCCCTCCCCCTCCCCAAACAGGAATTAAACACTGAAAGAAATAAGTACATAATTTTAAAACTCCCCATTCGATCAATCAACCGACGCGACGAGAAAATTATACGAAACCACCCTCTCGATACAAATATCCGGAAAATTCATACACGAATAAAATATCCTCGTATCGAACTCTTCTACGGCCAGCCATTGTAACATATTTCATCTATGTAAGTACGTCGAAAGAAAATTGAGACGTTTGAGAAAAACTGGCCATAAAGACTCTCGTCTACACCATCTGCACCATTTCTATCTACTCTTATTGTAAATTACCCTCTAACTTTGGCGGCGCTGGCGTACCCATTGAACAAAAAAAAATGGTTGGTCAATTCGGAAAAATGCCCCTGTTACGATAAAATATTCCAGATATGCCATTGGCTATTGCGATAATTTCGCGTTATATCGTCCAACACCCATAAACATTATTCAAACATGGTGAGTAATATGGATGCGATTTTTTTCCATCTCGAGGCACGAACCCATTGTGGCGTCTAGACACGATATGGTTTCTTGTTTTCTTTCTCTCGTGCAGAGTTTTTTTCTTCTGCACTTTTGCTTTCTTTCCCTCGTACACACGTCGAGTACGGTATTTCTCAAGTACACTAATTAACTGCGCAGGAATACGACGCCGGAGCATGGAAGGGAAACGAATGCTCGGTGTGGTATTTGACTCTCATTGGATGGCTGGCGAATGTACATGTAGAAAATATATCGAGGGAATTCGAGAGACTTTTGCGGATGCATTCGGAGTGTAAATTGAATTAGGTTGAGTTTCGAATTAATGTCGATTTACGTGTTTTCGTCGCAGTAGGTGGTTAACGGGCGAAGTATAAACGATGACAGCGAGAAAAGCCAAACTGGCGAAGTAAGGAAGAGGGACGACGAAGCGGCGGAAAAACCACGATGGCCATTTGTCAATATTGTAGTGTTTGCGCGTATCGGTGGCGTGTCAATTCTACAATACGTACGCTTCAATCATCGGATAACGAAGACGCTATTTAAATAGAAAAGATACATTTCTCTTCATTAAAGTCAAAATGTCACCGTCTTGACGAATGAGGTAAACACCCAAAATGCTCGAGTACCTCGTAGGTACCTAACAAGCAGCATTATTGCAGACAAATACTAAAATACGCCCGGAGAATTCCACCAAGCGAACAGGAGGAGGGTCGAATAGCACATGTGTCGATGGATACGTCGCCCGAGTAGAAAATCACTGCCTGATGGCGAAACATTGCTAACAAATTGGTTTACATCAAATTTAGCTTACGATGATTAAAAATAGCCTACTGGGGAAAAATTTTCCACTGAAATATTTCGGGCGCCATCGTCGATCGCCTTTAGTGCCATGGCCATTTCGTGTACTCGCGTGTGAAAACACGACACGACATACGAATGGCATCGCATAAATAACCTCGCTCGTTACGTACACTTTTCCACCGCTGCAAAGTGTTTACATATAAAAATTGTCGACCGAAGGCGAGACGAAAATTTTATTTACGACTGGACGCCGAATTCGAATGGAAATGGAATTTAGCACGTTTAGCTGCTAATTTGCTTGTATAGTCGAGTTTGTTTCTTTTTTTATATCGATCAGCCACGAGATACGAGCAGACTCGGGTTTTAATGGATTCGTGCGAAAGGCGCAAAAAAAAGAGCCCAGCGACAATTTAACGAGAGCATAATGGAAATTTACGTTTTTCCGACGAAAATTAACTACGATATTTTTTTCTCAGCGTTCAAATGAGAGAGAAAAAAAGAGAGCGACGATGGTGGCGTCGTGTTTTAAGCTGAAAAGTGGAAATTTTTCGTACGTTGGGGATTCGGATTTTGAAATATATGAGACTTACGTAAATTGGAGTTTAAATGCCCTTGAAAAATGGTGTACGGTTTTGTAGCTTGTACTTCGTACTCACCCTATTCTGGTTTGTTTAAATTATAAACTTGTACGAGATCAAAGCAATACCCGAAAAACTGACAAATGGCAAAACGAGCGAAATTAAAAGTCATCAGTGTCACGGTCAAGTATTATGCATTTTTCATCCCCTTTTCTGGCGTCTTTTTTAATTCTTTCTTTTTGACAGTTTTATTTACAAAGCAGTTGGTGTATTCTTTGTTGTCATTTTGTGATGAATCATTTTTCAGAAGGTCTTTTTTTTTCAATGGGTGTGTTACTTTGCTGCGGATACGTACGTGTTGGTCCTTTTTTTCGTGTTTTGTATGTGTGCTGATGAATGTTTGATGAATCCAATATGTTTAGGATTTAGGTGCTGATAAAGAGGTGGCGGAGTTGACGAAATTCCCCCTTGTGCTGAAATTTTACTGAAATGTTTCATCTTTGATCTTTGATGTCGGAGTTGATGGGATTTTAGATCGAGAAGAATGGAAAAGGTTTTTAGATGGAGCAGATTAGGAAGGATCAAAGTCACGTCTAATTTTTTGCTTAGGTGTTCTGAATTTTGGAGATTATCGAGTTGATTTTTATAAAAATCTGAGATTTATTGTTCAAAGCGTAAAAATTGAATGAATCGGTTTCAAGATTGTTTCGTAAAAGATGCAAAAATAGTATGAAAGAAGAAGTTGGGGAAAAATGAATTTTGTAGAGTTCAATTTTTTAAAAAAAGTAGACAAAAAATACTGAAAATGAGGAAGTGGACGAAAAAAATCATAAAAATTGCCTGTTTCACTTCCATTGATTTTCTATATCGAATCCTAAGGTATTTGAAATTTCTCAACTGAATCTCACATATCAAAGAGTTTTTTCACGTTCTTCAATTATTATGTAAATTAAAATTCATTCAAATTATTTTTCGACTCCTTGAAATTTTTAATTTTAAATTTGTTTCCCTTACTCCAAATGTATATCAAATTCCATGGGCAATGTGCACAGTGGCATACCGAAGTATTTTTCCTTAGAGTGGGGGAAGGGGGTGTTGACGTTCACGATTTTTCCAACTTTAAAACTGAAATTTGCCAACTTTAGAGATGAAATGAATTTAAAGTGAAATTTTGGTCTCATAAAATGGTGTTGTGAAGTGTGCAGTGACGCACTAAAGTCCGAATATTGAGGGGACAAAATCTCAGAATTTCCGGCTTGATTTTTGAAAAAAAATTGAAATTAAATTTATTCAGGTACGAAACAGACTGATTTTTTGGGGGGAGGGGACGAAGGGCACAAATTTGCAGACCGAACTAAATTTTTTGACCACTTCTTCCACTCATTCAATTCATTGCTTTTCCCTGAGTAATTTTATTGTAGTAGTTGAAAACACCTATAAAATTGTCTATTTGTTCCGAACGAAGCAAGGGTCAAAAATTTCAAGAAAAATTATAATTTACACATAATTTAAAAATTTTGTAGATGTGAATGTGAGAAAAACTAAATTTGAATAAAAGTGCCAAAGCTTTTAAAAAATTTGATTTTCAAACATCCAAATAGTAAGGAGAAAGTATAATAAAATTAGTTGAGATAGTTTTGAGGAAAAATACGAAAAAAATCACTTTTGTAGGATTTAAATGAAATACAAAAATCAACTTTGAAATTAATAAAATGCCTGAATAAAAGAATTACTTCCATAAAGTGAATGATATAAATTAAAATTCATTTTTATTAAAAATAAAATTAAGGCAGTCAGTCAGTCAGTCAGTCAGTTAGTTTATTTAAAACTTTTAAAAAAAGGCCGAGCTTAGGGAGGCCAAAGTTTTTAAAAAAGTTAGAATTGGGAACATGGGAAGTAATTTTAGAGTTGGATTGTGATTTCTGAAAGAGAACCTCCCCCCCAACAAAAAATCATTTTTTTGGTCAAATTTGCAACTTTACTCATTTGAGACGAATTCGTTAACTTTTTCTACAAGCACTGTGTCGGGGGGGGGGGGTCACCTTCCCCCAACGCAGCCATTCGCTACGCCCCTAAATGTACACAATGAGGTGTCAGCGCCTCTAATGTGTGATTTTTTGTAAAATTTGGCCATTTTTGGCTCAATAGTGACTCCGTAGATGTCAATTGTGGTTTGCGGGACAAAAAAAAAAACTCAACGTATACATGGATTCAATCCACATCCATTGAGTCAAAGTATATGGAAAACGGTTGGCACAGTAGATTGTGGTCAATTTCAAATTTGAGAAAACACGTCATTTTCATCCCTTTTTGTCAAAACTGAATTATTAAAAAAATTCTAAAACTGGGGTTGCGACCTATCAAAATGGGTTAAAATTTCGCAAGCAGCACAAATTTACTGATGAAAATGTAATTTGAGTTTTTTGAGCAGTTTTGAGCCCTAAATCAGGTCAATTTTCAAATATTTCCAAAAAAATTGGCGTGCGACCTATGAAAATATGGTAAAATTTTATCTAAAACTTGGAAAATGTTGACCAAAATTTTTTTGAGCATTTTTGAGCATTTTGAGCTTGGACCAATTTTTGGCAATTTTCAAATAATTGACATGTGACATATGAAAGTAGGGTAAAATTTCTCCAAAAATTCGAAAATCTTGACCAAAATTTTTGTAAACAACTTTTGTAAATTTTGAACGCATGACAATTTGTAACCATTTAAAAAAAATTTTACCTATGAAAATGAAATAAAATGATACCAAAATTCAAAAATATAAACCAAAAATTTTTTTGAGCCATTTGGAGCACAAAACATGTAGTTTTTTCTTCTCAATCATAGGCTCAATGCAATTATTTTCAGAATTCTATCTAAAAATTAATATGTGAGCCTGGATATAGAAACCAACCTTGGGGGTCAAAAATTGGTTTTTGAGTTGACGCTGACTTTGGGCCTTTTAGAAGGAGGAGAATCAAGGGGAGCTCAACTCAAACCCCAATTTTTAGCACCTAAGGGTGGTTTCTACATATATCCAGGCTTACATATTTTGAGTAAAAAAAAAAAAAAACTGAGAAATGCATCTGTGCTATTTTTCTGTTATGAATCAATAATAAAATTGCTTTCAACAGTTCAATCGAACAAACTTATTTTTTGTAAAATTGAGACTTAACTAAAATGCAGATCAATGTATCGATTTTTCGAGTACACCTGACAACCACACCTAAACCTCGAGTCGTTTTGATTTGCGAGACGTATAGGTACGAAAGTCGATATTAAGTACAGGTATAGGTAGGTATATCACAAGTAAACAAAATATTCGTCTATTTTATCCGGTTTATTTAATGCTCCACACACGCCAAAGAGTAAATATTGATACGAGCATCGACGACGTGGCAAAGATCGAGACACATCGTACTTCGACATTGTACCGTAGATGATTTTCAAGAGATATAACGACACGCGTACCTAGACCGTGCCTACTACATTTATAATCTATTAGAATTACCCAGTGAGATTTTTTTTTACTACCAGATTACGAAATGTATCAAGGTGTGACCGTCGTCGATGGCGAGAACACAACTGCGTTTAGTATACATCGACGTCGAAAATAAGTTGTCATTTGTCGTTCTACACGAGCCTATTAGATGGCTCAAAGGAGATGGGAGATGGTGTATGGCCTAAGGGCGAAATATTATGTATGCGAATGGCTGATCTGCTGTTATTATGGACTCGGTTGGAGTCAAGTAGCGTTATTCTTGTGTCATAATGTGCTTTAAAATGACCCAGTGATTTTAATTATGATAAAGAATTCTGAGCGATGGAATGTTTGGCGAAAGTTGACTAGGGTTCGATTACGGAGACAGATGGAAGTGAATAAAGTTTCGAACAGGATTGTTCATTTTTAGAAAGATGGATTTTGAGATAAATGGAGGGATCAAGTGTCCCAGCAGCGGTGCTTGGGGAGGTTTTTTGTAAACATTTGGGAAAACTGGAGAGTATTTATTGATCCTTCAACCCACTTTGAGGTTCTCTAGCTACAACTTTTGGGTGATGATGATGAATATGGAGGGTCCAGATTTTTTCAGTGGTCTTCCACTAAAAATGAATTACCTCACAATTCATCAAATCCTCCCCCCCCCACGCATTGTCACCCTGCCATTAGAAATTTACAAGCACGTGCTCAGGACTTTTTTGAAATGGAAAAATCTTATCATAAAAAATGGAGAAGGAAGGAGGGGAGAAGATCACATAATATTTCAATATTTCGAAAAATTGAACGAAATTTAGGAATCCAGTATTTGAGGAAGGGAAGTTGGTGTTTCAATTTTCCTATTCCCTTTAAATTTTGGTTTCATAATTTTTTCATAAAAACAAGAGATTTTTGAAAATAAATCATTAGACTTCTATGACTGCAAATTTATGACCAGTCAGTAAGTATTGAGAGGTCTAAGTGTCTTGAAAATAACCGTAGTCAAATAATATTAATTTTTTTGGGAAATCGCAAACATATATACCTACGAAAATTATTTTTGGGAAGAGAAAATGGTTGTTGATTGTTCGTCAAAACTTTACTTTTCAAAAATGGTGTAATATGTAGGTACCTACTTTTTTTTCAAATTTTTCAAAGTAATTCAAATTTTTCTTCAAAATTTGTTAGTAAAATGATTGTTTATAAAACAAATCTAGTAAAAAACAAATTTTTAAAACAGATTTTTTTTCAAAAACTGCATTAAAAAATTTGTAAAATTTTTGACGGTAGTTGTTTTTCTGCCAATCAATGTCTCAATTTCAATTGGTATTCCAAATTTTTCCTCGAATTTTCTGTTGTTTTCGTGAGAATCCCTTGAAATTCTGTATTGCTCAAAATAATCTCGGGTCGATTCGAATGTCTCCAAATAAAGGCACGAGTGAAATTTTCAAAAAAAAAAAAACGTGTATCATGTGCTTGAACAATATGGAAAAATTTGATGTCGGTTCATTTCTCACGAAACTGTCATGTCATAGAAAGAGTTTTTGGGTAAACTGCGTGTCATGCCCATTCCTTGTTTACATCTCTATCGACTTATTTTTAGATTAATTAAGACGACTTTTTAATATCTATTTTCTCAGGCTTATTCAATTAGACTTGTGGCTCAATTTAAACTCCCAGAGATTTCTCTGGAAATTGAACTTACACGCCTCGAGGCTCTCTAATGGTCTTTCTTTTTCTGCATTTTTGTCAAACATAAGGAAAAAACGGAACACGTACACGAACGCAAATAAAGTTTTCTTTTTTTTTTAAATGTGTACACATACACGTGAACGTTACAAAGTGATAAATTTTAATTAGAGGTTGTATTCTGGCGAGCTGGCGTATAGATAGTTTAGAAGTTTGACATGTTTATTTCTTTTAATACGTAACGTATATATTCGGCGCGGAATTAACACGTTTCTTTTATTTTATAGGCCGTGTACGGGAATAAATAATAGACCTTAGGCCTTCGCGTTGCATCGCGTTTTGGGAAAACAGCATTTCTAACGGATATTGTACTATTTTGTTGCATTAGCTATCGCGTATAGTGTTGGAAAAGGACCCTCCGTAAAGTAATACCGATGATCGCGTTTAAATTGAAAGTGACGTGAAACGAAATCGAATAATGTGAATATTTTTCGCCGTTTAAGAAAAACGCACTAGCTGGCATTTTTTTTCGCCCGGTAACGAAGCGAGAAGGGTGCGAGATGCAGGAGACCGGAGATAGTTTTAAATTGATACGTTTTAATATTGCGGAAATAAGACGGAGGTGTTTATTTGATTTGGAGCGACAACGAAGACGAAGCTGAGACGAGACTTTTGAAGCATAGAGAATTCAAATTTTTATAAATAGTCGAGTCTCAATTTCACAAAAAAAAACCTTCCGCTCGATTGAGCAGTTGAAAACAGTTTTATGATTGATTCGTATTCTGAACATGGAAATTTAGCCTAGATCCAGATGCCTTTTTTGAGCCCCCCCCCCCCATCTTAAAAACGCGTATAGAGCCTTTTTCCGAATGGGTTGGGTTCCAGAGAAAAATCTGAGAAAAGTACTTAGTTTCTCAGCATTTCAGCTACAAATTACATTGAAAATCCAGTTTTAGACCACCGGTGTCCCTCAGATTTGAAAAAAATGTTTCACAAAATGGAAGTTTTAAAGATGAGTAAAATTTGTAAATAACCAAAAGTATTTAGAATAAAATTTCCTATTCGGTGAGTTATCGCGACTATCCCCCCTCCCCCCACTTACTGAACAACAATTTTTGTTACATTGAAACATTGCAACATCAAAAGTTGAGACATCAAACATCAAAAGTCAAGAATAAAAGTCAAGAATTTTGAGACGTCAAACGTCAACAATTTGAGACGTCAAAAGTCAAGAATTTTGAGACGTCAAAAGCTAAAAAATTTGAGACGTCTAAAGCCAAGAATAAAAGTCAAGAACTTTGAGACGTCAAAAGTCAAGAATTTTGAGCCGTCAAAAGTCAAAAATTTTTAGACCTCAAAAGTCAAGAATTTTGAGACGTCAAAAGTCAAGAATAAAACTCAAGAATTTTGAGACGCCAAAAGTCAAGAATTTTGAGCCAAGCCAAACATTTTGAGACATCAAAAGTCAAGAATAAAACTCAAGAATTTTGAGCCGTCCAAAGTCAAGAATTTTGAAGAAGTCAAGAATTTTGAGCCGTTCAAAGTCAAGAATTTAGAGCCGTCAAAAGTCAAGAATTTTGAGCCGTCAAAAGTCAAGAATTTTGGGCCGTCAAAAGTCAAGAATTTTGGGCCGTCAAAAGTCAAGAATTTTGAGCCCTCAAAAGTCGAGAATTTTGAGCCCTCAAAAGCCAAAAATTTTGAGACATCAAAAGTAAAGAATAAAACTCAAGAATTTTGAGCCCTCAAAAGTCGAGAATTTTGAGCCCTCAAAAGCCAAAAATTTTGAGACATCAAAAGTCAAGAATTTTAAGCCATCAAAAGCCAAAAATTTTGAGACATCAAAAGTCAAGAATGTTGAGACATCAAAAGTCAAAAATTTTGAGATAACAAAAGTCAGAAAATAAATTTTTATACGAGATTTGCAAAGTTTGTTGAAATTCCAAAACTTGGAAATGTGGGGGGGGAGGGTAATAATTCTGAAAAAATACGTACTTATAGGGAATTTAACATCCTATGATTCCAGAGTATGAAAAACTCAAATAATATTCTAACAAAAAACGAAATAAACTGACAAGTTTAGCTCTAAGAAATGAAGTTTTAAAAATTCACCTCCAGAAACCCCTAAAAATTTAAAAATTAAACACATTAAAATTTTAAAAAAATCTGACTTGCAAAATTTCTAAGGATCGAATGTCGCAAATCCAAAAACCCTTTCTTTTTTGTATATTTCAAAAGTTGAGGTTTGCAAAAGTCAAAAAATTAAATTTCACAGAATATTTTTTTGAAAAATGCGTTCAAGTTTTCGTTGCACTTGAACTACCAGATTTTCACAGTTTTTTGATTGTGGTTTATTAGCTGATCGCCACGGCAACGCGATAAAGATAGCGATATTTTCACCCCTCCTGATAAGCCACCCCTCTTCAGAGGAATGAAATTGAAAACTAGAAATTTTTGAAAACATGGTGTTGGGTGTCTAAATATATGTTTCTTGGGGTGCTGAATTCGATTCTGATTTTGTTTTCACCCCTTCTAATTACCCACCGTTGTACAAGGGGATGTAAACTCAAATTTTCAAAAAATATCATGTTGGGTGTCAAAATATATGTTTTTTGAGGCGTTGAATTCGATTTCGAATTTATTTTAGCCCTTTCTGATCACCCACCCTCGGTACAGAAGAATGGAAACTCAAATTTTTGGAAAAGCATGTTTTTTTCAAAAACTGAAGGGGTAAGTGAGTTATCAGAGAAGGTAAAAACGAGTTTGAAATTCGAACCCAGCATCTCAAAAAACATATTTGAACATCCAACTCGATATTTTTCAAAATTTGAAATTTTCATTTCCCTGTACAGGGTATGGGTTATCGGAAGAGGCGAAAACGAGTTCAAAATTGGATTCAGCATCTTGAAAAACTCCTATTTACCAATTGTGTTGCTCCTATAGTCTACCAAACATGAAATATGGGAATCCAAAGTTGGGTAATTTTATATTCATTTAATATCTTTAAAATAAGTAGGTACATCAAAAATTATTCAAACGGGTTTTGACCCTTGGTCTTTCAAATTTGTTCAATTCTTTCGAAATATGCTCCATTAAATTTTACAAAAATGAAAATTGTGAGAAGGAATTGAAAAGAAAATAATCTGAAAGAAAATTCCTTAAAAAAATCAATCATAAAATAAATCGTAGACGTATATTCCCCTCTCCCCTATTGGCTGTAGGTGGAGTCGATTCTACAACCGCAAATAAAAAAATATTAAAAATTATATTAAAAATCAATCTTTAGAAATTACACCAGCATTGCACTAATTCTAAGTCCAAGTTGAACAGCGAGTTGAAAAAATGAAATTTGATTCTTAGCGTTAAAACACTTCCTTGTAATAGTGAATTCCCAAAAGGTTGACGCCAATGACAAGCAAGTTCGATACCAAAAAAAAAACAAAAAAAACTAACAATTACTATACGAGCTGGGAATTGTTGATTGAGTTTATGCCATCGAAACTATTGGAACACTGGGAAGCATAAAAAAAGAAGAAAAAAACAACTACAGATAAAAAAAAAACTACAATAAAAGGTTGCAAAATTTTTTCGTACGTGTCATCATTTTCAGCACCGATCTCTATCCGTATACTCCCTTCGATTGGATTTTTTGACATGTCGAACGAACTCGGTATAATGGCTCGTCAGGGTATCCGCAGTTCCGCACACTGCACGGCGCACAGCTTTGTAATGTGTAAGCAATTTATCGAAACGTTAATTTTTGTACAAACGAGAAAATTAGTTTTGTTTTTGGCCGAGATGGGCGACGAAGTGGGGTGGGTTTAATCGATATACGCACTTAAAAGCGCCAGTATCGGTATAATTTAGCCATTTGGCTCGCGAAGTTTTTTTTTTCGTCTATTCGTTCGACCATTTGGTAGTATTTTTTTCTTCACGGTTTTTAGGCTCGAAGAGAAATCGTAAATAATGGCTATTTTGGGAAAAGTTGTACACGCAGTTTTTCTTCCTTCATTGATCGCAAATTTTTATACCAGTGGAACCACGAATTGTAGACGAGACGGAATCCAGTTTGAAAACAGGGAGGAATATAAACAACCCTTATTTCGTGGTATATGATCGAAAATCTTTCGAATATAAAAACAAAAGTCAAATATAAGAATTACAATTGCTTGGAATGCTCTTGTACTGTTGGGATTTTCCAAGGGAAGTTAGGGAAGTCAGACCTTTCATTGTTTTTTTCAAAGCTTGAGCTTTTATCAAACAAATGTATTAATTTTTTGGTAAAATGTGTCCAGAAAAATATGTAAATTTAATGAAATTCCACCCTTAGACAAGGATTTTTTTTCAGCACCATTCTTTCCACTTTTGAACTTGGACATTTTTCATTTTTCAATAGCTCCTAATTATTTTTTTTCCCACAAACTAGATTTCAACGATCAAAGTGCAAATTTATTCTAATTTCTCAGTTCCAATTTTTTCAACTGTAAATTTCTTCAATTACTTTGATTTTTTTTTCAAAATTGTATCCAATTTCCAATTTTAGAATTTTTCCAACAGTAAAATTATTTCAACTTGGATTTTTTTCAAAATATTTCCATTTTATTGTTTTAAAAAAATCCTTCTAATTAGATAAAAAATTTGAGGAAAATTTTAAAATTGTTGGAAAAAGTTTTCAAATTGGAAGAAATTCCAAAAAATATAAATTTGAAAAAATTTCATGAAAATTTGAATTTGAAAAAATTTTATGAAAATTTGAATTTTACAGTTGAAAAACATTTTTGTATCTATTGAAATTTTTCCAACTTGAGATTTCTTCAAATTTTTTCAAATCTATAGTTTCCAAAATTTCTTCCCAACTCAATGAGTATTTGAAGAAGAAATTTTAAAAAGCAGGTAATAAAAATGCAAGAGACGTGAACCTATTTTTATTTAGTTTGATTTTTTTGATAAATTCGTAGGTATATTAGAAATTTTTTTAAATGTTTAGTTTCTTCAAACTTTCCGACTTCCTCAGATTTTCCCTTCCAAAATCGTCGCTGTGGTAAGATAACAATATCTTGCTCGAGTCATGACAATTACATCCTCTTGTTTACCAACATGGACGCAGGCGCCAATGACGAGACTCCAAGTTAAGGTTCGAATCATATATAGATTCAGGAGTCGATATACAAATATAAACATGCCAAGGAGAGAAATGATGCGAGATAATGGTAAACGAAGTGTTAATGTTATGGTAATAACGGATACGTAAAATAGAGAGGTAGCTCGATAGGTTTTTCGAACCGTAGTATGTGATGTTTTTTTTTACTCCAATATATAAAGAAGTACCTAACCCACCATCGATAAAGTCCAACGAATTGAAAAAAATTCAAACATACAAATTTGTTCCCCTTTCGAGACGAAAAAAAGATAATATTACGAATTTTTCTCTCTGTTTGTAGAGTAGCACTCCTCGCCTCGTACATTATTTCGTTCCCTTTTCTCATTTATTTCTTTTTCACGTGTCACAGTCGAGAAATAGAAGAAGCGAAGGGGTGAAGTGGAAACTCGACGAAATGTAATAAAGGTACACGCGTGCATTTTGTCCTCATCGTCTTCCATACTAACTTATAACGTTTCCATTGAAGGGTCCAACTCAACCATATAAGTTGGGTAGATCTAGATAGGTACTCTGGATGGGTTTGAGGAACGTATACGTATAGGTACGTCAAACAGCGAAATTTTTTACACTCATCTAAACTGAAGTTTACTCGTTAATAAGCATTTTTTAAGCAAATTCTTACGCGTGAAAAGCTCGAAAAAAAAGCAACGCTCGTTAGAAGCACCTTATGAAGGAGAGAGTTGAAAAAAGACAAGATGTACGTTGTTGTAGATTTTATACTCGTTAACGAGTGTTATCGTTGGATTCCCTTTGGTAATATAATTATTACGCGTGTTTTATATCTCGTCTGAATTTTTCTTTCATTTTTTTTTCTTATGTGTTTTCCTCTTTTGTGTACCGTCGTGGTACTTTGACGCGAAGTAAACGTGACAGAAGATTGAGGTATGGGGTAGATGACGTCGGTATGCCATGAAGTACGAGATTATTTTAACTAATTGATGTAATGTTGGAAAAAAGTGTAAGTGAAGACTTGGTTTATTTGAAATTGCGAAAGAATTAAGATGGAGGGAGTCTGTCATCGTTTGTATGTGCGATTTATACCATCACGAGTTGTAGCGAACGTAGAGTGTTGGAAATTAGAAAAGAAAACGAGCAATGGGAAATTAAGATTTTTAGACGAAGGCCGAAGTTTCATTTCCCCGAAGATACGTTCAAATGTACGAATGTAGAATAATAAATCTGACGGGTCGATTGTACTTCGTTTTCGAGAGTTGGGTTGAAATTTCACATGGTTGGATTTTATTCTTTCGTCGGGACGAATGAAAATTTGATGCAAATAAGACGAGTGTTGATGAAATTTTAACGATAAAAATAAATTCATATCGAGTATTTTTTATTATATTGGGTATGCAATTTCATATTCCATTTTTCATTACCTACATGAAAATTCTACTCAAAAAGTCACATAAATGGCAAAAAAAAAATTGACCAACGAAATTATTAACAAGGAAACGTACCCAAACCCATGTCTCCGAAGTCCGGATTTCTCTGATTTCAATAAAAATTGAATAAATTTTTAGAAGCTGAAAACAATTCTTAGATTTTTGGCGAATTTTAGGGCAAAATTGAAATACCAAAGGTCAAAACAAAGTCAAGTGTGAAAGTATGGTGGATAAAAAAAAAGATTCTGAATTTTGATGAAAATTGGTGAGGTAGTTTACTTTGAGTGGGAGACTTCCCAAAAAAATGTTCAGCCCCCCCCCCGCATAAAAGAAGAACGAGATAGGGGATCTCAAAGTTGGGTACTTTTCGAAAAAACACGATTTTTTCCACTTTTGGGTAATGTCACTTGATAGGAGCCTTGATCACATTCCCTAAAAAAGTAAGATTTAATTTTCTACACCTCCCTGAACCATTGACCTCGATATTGGATTGTATATCTTTTTTGTCCTCTACAAGGGGGTTGAAACGTATCAGAGTTTGAATTTTACGGCTTTTTGATTTTTACCAAATTAAAATCACTCACTCAGAAAACTCAAAATCGAACAGAAATTTTTTTCGGTCACCAGAAATAATTTTTGATGAAATTTTTCAAAAAAATTGTCATTAGTGATTTGAAAAATGAGCCAATTTTTTTTGATCATTAAAATAAATTCAAAATAGGTTTTTTTCAAATAATTTTTGCAGGAGTCCTGCCAACATTTAATGCAAATTAAAAACAGTTGGCAACACTGTAATTATTTTTTTAAATTTATTGCAAAGTTCAAATTTTACGATTTTTTGATTTTTATCAAAAAAAAATATTTTTTTTTACTTTAAGAACTCGAGATCGAGCCTGAAATTTTTCGGTCACCCAGACTGATTTTTGATAAAATTAAAAAAAATCATGGCAGTTTTGCCAACTGCATTTTAGTTTACGAAATTTGCATTAAATTTTGGCAGCACTGCTGTAAAAATGATTTGAAAAAAACTATTTTTTTGAATTTATTGCACTTAATGATTAAAAAAATGTTGGCTTAATTTTCAAGTCACTGATGGCAATTTTTTGAAAAATTCCATCAAAAATTATTTTAGGTGATCAAAAAAAAAATTTCGGCTCGATTTAAGGTTTTTGAGTGCGTAATTTCAATTTGATAAAAATCAAAAAATCGTAAAATTTGCAATTTGCAACTTTTCAACCCCCTTGTATGGGGCAAAAGGGATATCTGATTTCGAGATCAATGGTTCAGGGAGGTGTAGAAAATCAAATCACACCTTTTTACTGGAGTAGTCTAGATTCCAACAGATGGCAGTACCCAAAAATGACGAAAAAACGATTTTTTTCTAAAATGATCCCACGTTGATGTAAATTTTTCATATTTTGATACTTTAATGAAAGGCCTTTCATGATAGGTTGTCATATTTTCGAAAGATAAATTTCACTTCAAGAAATTAACACCTAAAATCAGCTAAATATACCCACGTAACTTTCATTTTTTTCGCTAAATCAGTTATTTTTTCAAAATTTGGAAACGTATCATGAAGGAGAATGTAAAAAGCACACATCAAAATTTCCAAAAATTTCATTCATTACAACTCGCAGAATTTCGATCCTAAGTTGAGTTAAATTTTTCAAACAAAAACTAATCCTTAACACACTCCATGTTTTGATACAGGTAAAAATATCAGGTTTAAATATACATAAGTTTCAAATTCAAAAAAAAATGTCGATGCTGGTAAATTATAGGTCACTTCATTTAAACCCATAATAACGACTGACAACTTGCAAATTGGATTAAAATATATCCTTCTCTCTCTTTCAAAATCACAAATTCATTACAGAATTGACCTTCGTTCGCTCTACTTCACGTCTACCCAAGGGGGAAAAAATCCGCACACCGATGAAAAAAAATCGTGAAAAAAACTAGACCACTAAACAATTTTGACGTATTTGACGAAAAAACAATATATTATTTATGATGAACGAACTTTTCCATATCTGTCTCTCATACTCGGCAGCTTTGGCCGCCGGGGAAATGAAAACCTACTCTTCGAGTGACCACTTATGACGTGAAAAATGACCGTATTACGATGACACGTATTATATCGCAGCCCAGCGTCGGGTAAAAATAAAAACTGACGCGTGAATTGACATAAGGTATAGGTGAATTTTGAATATTTAAAAAGGTCAAGATTTAAATAATCTCCCTCGCTTGTCGAGGTTCTCCATTCGTTCATAAATGTGTATCGAAGGTACGTATGAACGTGCTATGTGTACGGGTATGCTTCCGTTAGCAACCGAAATTATTTATGCTTTTAGCGAACTACGATATATCTAAATCCGTATAGTGGTTAATTAAAATTTGCATATTTTTCTCCAGCTCGGCTAGGTTTCGTTTCAGATAGGTTTTGGAATTGAATCGTGAATCGACGTTTATATGTGACGGTGTCTGATAAAAAGGGGCCATGCGACCTGAAGTTACTTTTTCCAGGAGAAGCGTTCAACGTTTGAAGTTAATTTTTGATTTGTACGATCTGAAACCACTTCTGGTCGATTTTTGAGAATTTTTAAGTAAAAATATCCCAAAACAGAAAAAATTACTTTTTAGTCTCAATGGTTCCTTTTATTGGACTCTGTCACATATTTTAAACTTTGATGGAAATAGAACCTCTCCTCGATTCCAAGTATCCCATTCTCTAAAACTGCCTTTAAAATGAAATAAATAGGTTATTTTTCACTGCAGGGACCTCAAAAAATAAGGCTGGTGGAACAGAACGTCGCTTTGATTCTGTTTCGTTCAGAAACGAATCATTTTTAAAATGAACGAATCGTTCTGGTGTTATGTTTAGTTCAAGGGAAAATGATTTTTTTTTTGCTCTGTTCTCGTTTCGTTCGAGTTCATTTGTTCTGTTTCAGTTTAAAGGTTTCAGGTATCAAGGTTTTGGGCTTCAGTTTAGTTCGTTCGGTTCAGTTCGGTTCGGTTCGTTTCAATTGTTCAAAAAACTCAATAAAATTGACAACTAAATGAGAAAAATGTGATTTGTCCATCTTTCATCCCATTGTGAAAACCTGTCAACCCATTTGTACTCTCTCATTCTGAATCAGTGAAAAGTCACTGATAAATAGTCAGAATTGCAGCACAGGAAAAATCAGCGAAATTCACTAATTTTCAGCAAATTTTTGCTGATTTTTTAAAGATTTTCACTGATTTTCTCCTGTGCTGCAATTCTGACTGTTTCTCAGTGATTTTCGATAATTTTCACTAATTTATAACTTATTGAGAGAGTATTTTGGACTGTAAAATTCGAATTGAGCAAAATGTTTTGTCCAGAAGAAATGGGAGGAGGTGGGCTTAAGGGGACAATTTTTTTGATTGAGCAAAATGACACTTTTCCAAGTGTGAGGTGCACGTTTTCATGAAACATTTTTTTTGTGAGGTACTGAACACGAATTTGAAGTTAGATTTTACGCCCACCTGTACCTCTAAGGAGTTAATCTATGGCCTGAATCTTCGTTTTTGAGGTCATAGAACACGAATTTAGCAATATTTTTTCGTTTGAGTGACAAGAGGGGGAGGTGGAGAGGCTAAAATGGATTAAATTGAAATTTCGTAGTTTCAACGCGAAAAATTTCCCATCTCACATTTTTGAAGAAATGGGCGAGGTGAGGGTGGAGGGGGCGGTGAAAAACCGTATGTAAGGATATAGCATGTTGTATGTCAGAATCTACGTTTTAGAAGTCGTAGAATACGAATTTGACAATATTTTTTCGTTTAAGGAGCAGAAGGGTACAAAAAAATTAATTTTTTCCAGTATTTTGATTTTTTTGCTAAGAATCGAAAAATATTATTTTTGATACCATAAGTAAATTTTTCAGTGAAATACTCTTTCAGGGAAGTATCCTAACCTCCAATGAAATTTTGGACTAAAAAACAATCAATCAAGAGACACTTAAACCTACACCCAAAAACATATTTCCATGCAGATTAGAGGAGCTAAAGTTTATTTTTCGAATTATTTTTGGGTAATTTTTGAAAATTCATTAAAATTTCATGTAATGAAAATAAAAAATTGAAATTTGGTAGACCGCTCATTTTCAACCTCCGGAATCAGAGAATGTGAGTCAGCTAAAAAGTTGACTCTAGATTCCCTCTGGCTTGACTCCGGAGTCACTTTCACACCTTGACTTCTGACTCCACCTTGACTCCGGAATCAGTTTCAGACCTTGACTCCTGAGTCAATCTGTGACCTTGACTCCTGAGTCAATCTGTGACCTTGACTCCTGACTCCGACTTGACTCCAGAGTCAATTTGGAGTCAGTTTGACTCCGATTTTGGAACAGGGAATAAAAATCAGCCAAAAAAATGACTTCTGACTCCACCTAACTCCCAGAGTGAAGAGGAAAAGTTGACTCCTGACTCCACTGTCACTTTCAGACCTCGACTCCTGACGTCCTGACTCCACCTTGACTCCGGAGTCAAACTCATACCCTGACTCTGACTCTACATTGACTCCAGAGTCAATTGCAGACCTTGACTCCTGACTCCTGCTTGACTCCGGAGTCAACCTGTTACCTTGACTACCTGACTCCGGCTCGACTCCGAAGTCAAGCCAGAGTCGAAAACAATTTGGAATCAGTTTGACTCCTATTCCCAATCAGGAATTGATTGGAAGCAGTTTCGAGACGTTCTGAACACTTCAGAACATTTTAGCATTTTTTATCCATAAAAAACGGCCAGATGAATTCGAACCCCTGCTCACGTAAATGACCCAATTGCTGATTTCTTTGGTCAATTCCAACAAAATCTTCCAAAATTCGCCCCCCCCACTGCTGGGTTAATTCCACAATTTTTTTCTAGCAAAAATTTTCGGTGAAATCAAAAAATATGCCAATATAGCCCTCAAAAAACATCATGTACCACAAAAATGCAAACCTCAATTTTCGTTTTACTCAATTGAAAAAAATTGTCCCTTACGCCGCCCCCCCTCACTCCTGAGCAAAAAACTTTCTCAAATTCTGTTTCTACGGTCTAAACTACATATAGGATCGTAAGTTTTCACAAATTAATGTTTTTGGATCTAAACTGAAATATAAAATTACTGTAGCCATTTGGGGGTGGGGAGGGGCCTCCTGGCTCACTGTGCACCGGTTAATTTTGACTTGTAGGACCTAGAACCACTTCAAGTCAATTTGTAAGTGTTTTTTACACACTGAAAAAAATGAGAAGTGAAAAATGAATAAAAAGTGTTTAAAAAATGATAAATTTCATCCAAAAAATGATAAATTTCATCCAAAAAAATAAATTTTACCCAAAAAATAATAACAGGGTACCATTCACAAAATTGATAAAATTTATTCTAAAAAAAATGATAATATTTAGGTATTGCGAAATTTGGTAAAATTTATTGCATCGAAATAAATTTTACCGATTTTGTGAATGGTGCCCCGTTATTATTTTTTTGAATAAAATTTATTTATTTGTTTTTTCAACGCATAAAAATAGTCAAAAAAAGTGAAAACCGAATTTTTGGTCGCATGTTTTTTTTAATAGACGCTGTCACATGTTTGTATATTTTTTATTCGTATCTCGGTATGCTTACTAATGGAATTTGGGTACGATGCTACCCCTCTCACCCTCCCTGCTGTTGGATTTTGAAAAAACTCCAATTTTTTTCATCATTTTCGAAATAACAAACGATATTTTAGTTTTTTAATATTCAAATCTCTGTCATCTCGTTAACTCGTGAACTATATCTGGGTGTACATTTGAAATGAAAATATTTATAATCGTTTATAGTTTTTAAAAAAAGACTCGTAAAAGTTGACGCATATGGCTGTTGTATGGTGGATGATGAAGGAACGTACACGTCGCCCTGTCTCGCATCCCATACCCTCTTTCGAACACAATACTCTGTTCAAGTCTGTTGGTACAAAGCGGTGCACCGATAACGCCATCATTTTAACCACTTTTAATTACCGACTCGACGATAAAGCCAGATCGTAAAAGTAAAATCCCGCCGACGGCAGCGACAGGCGCTCCGACGGCAATTTTCCCAAAATCTCGGCTCTCGCGTCGGCGGCCCGTATCAAATCCACTACCGTGCTCTAGTCACGGTATACCGGACGACTTAATCTTTTCACAAACCAGTTCGAAGAGTTACTCGTGTACATATTGTACAAGCTCCTGAGATATACTTTCTTTCATTGAGTAAAAATCTCGCCATCGCAAATGCAGCGTATCCGTAAAATTACTCTACGTGCCCGTTCATCCTCGCCCCCGCCTTCGATCATCCCGGCTCGCCCCATTAACCACCTGGAGAAGAAAATACCACCGCCGACAGCTGCGAACCGCAGTCTATTTTTCCCATTTCCCATCAACGTTTACGCTATTAATTAAATCCCCAATTAATTAGTAACCCACGTCATACCTGGTGAACCAAACACGTCGCTGTGTATATCACCGTAGGTAGCATAACGTACGTTAGTACGTACCGCGAACGTACAGAATCTCGAATCTATTGTTATAAGCAGCTCAAAAACCGTAGGACGCTAACCGCAGAATTATCGGTAACCATATTTCGTAATCGTTGGTTCCCCGTGGCGTTTCTCAAATGCGTACGTGTGGTGCTCCGCGCACTTTATAAAGGCTCCGTAGCATCGTAACGTTGTTTATTCAGGGTCGAGGGAATTTTCGGTGAAATTTTTACAGCGTTTGGGTCCTACGTACTGTTTGATGGTCGCGAATTCCGTTTTGTTGTGGTGCGAATGAGAGTACGATGGAATCCTTTGAGGAGTGTTTGATGTTGCAGGTATTTTTTTTCAAGCGAGGATAAAATGGATTTTAGGACAGGGGAAGTAAAGCAACAAGGTTCAGAGACCGAGTCGTGAGTTCCAAAATGCTATTTAAAGAACAGAATATTTCCCTTTACAATTTCGTGACCAAGTTTTGCCCATTTTTGTCGTGATTTTGCATCATAATTGTTAGTTTTAGCAAAAAATATTAATTTCATGAAAAGAATAGCCAAATTTCTTAAACGCAGCAAAATTTGCGCAAGTGCGGTCAAAATAGCGTTTGCACAAGGTTTGTTATGGCATTTGCACAATTTTGTTAACATGAAAAATTTGAGCAATTTTTTCAACATGAAAAATTTAAATAAGTTTTTGAACATGAAAATTTTGAGCAATTTTTTCAACATGAATAATTTGAGCAATTTTCTCAACATGAAAAATTTTAGCAATTTTTCAACATGAAAGATATGAGCAATTTTTTCAACATGAAAAATTTAAGTAATTTTTTTAACATTAAAAATTTAAGTAATTTTTCAAACATTAAAAATTTAAGTAATTTTTCAAACATTAAAAATTTAAGCAATTTTTTCAACATGAATAATTTGAGCAATTTTCTCAACATGAATAATTTGAGCAATTTTCTCAACATGAAAAATTTTAGCAATTTTTCAACATGAAAGATATGAGCAATTTTTTCAACATGAAAAATTTAAGTAATTTTTCAAACATTAAAAATTTAAGCAATTTTTCCAACATGAAAAATTGAGCAATTTTCTCAACATGAAAAATTGAGCAACTTTCTCAACATGAAAAATTGAGCAACTTTCTCAACATGAAAAATTGAGCAACTTTCTCAACATGAAAAATTTAAGTAATTTTTTTAACATTAAAAATTTAAGTAATTTTTCAACATGAAAAATTTAAGTAATTTTTTCAACATGAAAAATTTAAGTAATTTTTTCAACATAAAAAATTTGAGCAATTTTCTCAGCGTGAAAAATTTGAGCAATTTTTCCAACATGAAAAATTTGAACAATTTTTCCAACATGAAAAATTTGAGCAATTTTCTCAACATGAAAATTTGAGCAACTTTTCAAAATGAAAAATTTGACCATTTTTTCAACATGAAAAATTTAAGTGATTTTTTTCAACATGAAAACTTTGAGCAATTTTTTCAATATGACAAAATCCAGGAAATTTTTGTCAAAATGAGATCATTTGCAAAATTCCGATTAAAGTGTCAAAATTTGAAAAAATTGTTGGAATGTCGAAATTTGCAATTTACAATTGGCAACATTTGCACAGATTTCATTAACCAGTTAACATGATAAAATTCGCACCTTTGTAATGATAATGAACAATTTGGATGAATTTTGCACAATTTGAACAATTTTTCTCAATTTTTTGTGCTGCAGTTTGCACATAAAATTTGTCCAATTTTTAGCACCGAACTTGCAGACGTTTCTAGTGACAAAATTGACACGATTTTCGCTCCAAAATTTTTACATTTTACTATAGTAATAAAATTGCGCAGTTTTTCGACAAGATTTGACCAGCTTTTGGCTCCAAAATTAGCACATTTCTTCTGACAATAAGAGTGGGACAATTTTGATGTTTGTCCAAAAATTGTGCCAGTGTTTCTACCAGAAAAATGTGATAATTTTGCACAAATTTCGACATCAAATTTTGTACCTTTATCTGGTAGTGAAATTGGTACAATTGCCGGGTACAAAATTTGCATTGTCACAATTTTCCGGTAAATACCTGTACCAAAATCTGAACAATTTTCGCTCACAAAAATTATCATTTTTGGCAATAAAATTGGCACATTTTTGGCTCTAAAAAATTTAATTTGCATATTTTTTGTTCCAACATTCGAACTTGCACATTTTCCTTCACACCAAAATTTTCACATTTTTCCGGCGTAAAATTTTTTCTGGCTTCAAAGTTTGCAGATTTTCCCATATATTGAAATTTGCACTTTTTTTCTGGCATTCAAATTTGTATACATTCATAGTATCAATATTTGCACCTTATATGACATAAAATTTTTTGCATTTTTAGCTCCGAAAATTGAATTTGCACATTTTTGGTTCTAAAAATTAAATTTGAACATTTTTTGCTCCAAAAATTGAATTTGTATATTTTTCTTTGCCCCAAAGTTTTCACATTTTTCTAGCATGAAATTTTTTGGCACCAATGTTTGCACATGCCCCACGAATTAAATTTTGGACATTTTCCTGGCACCAATATTTGAACTTTTGGTGACATAAAAATTTGTGAATTTTGATTCCAAAATTTTCAGTTTGCACATTTTTGCTCCAAAATTTTGCACATTTTTCTCCAAAACGTTGCACATTTATTTTTCATAAAAAATTTTTGGGCTCCAAAATTTGCGCATTTTTCTTGTGATTGAAATTTGGACATTTTTCTGACGTCCAGAATTTGCACCATTTTTGGCACCATCATTTAGGCATTTAGTTTTTTCAAAATGCTCTATTTTCTAGTTACACAATTTACATGTTTGCCTGTAATAAATATACACACAAAATGTTCATGCTACAAAATCATCTGCACAACTCCTATGTAACAAATTATTTGCACACTTTTTACATTTCATGGCTCTACAAGCTCACAAAACAAAATTTAAGAAATTTTCTCGCCCTAAAATTGGCAAAAGTTTTGCTTCATATTTGTTTTTTAAGAAGTTTGTAAGTTCAATTTTTTTGCATAATTTGTTATTTTTCTTCGGGAAAATTTTTGTTTTTAAATTTTTTTACTTTTTTAAACAGTTGCAAATTTGGAAGAATTTCAACCTTTTTAAAAATCTGAACATTTTGTTAGCTTTTGCTAATTTTTTTAATTTTTACTACTCTTTTGAAATTTGCTCATCCAATTTTTTCAAATTTCAAAAATCCGAAGATTTCAAGAATTTCTATGTTATTTAAATTTTGTATTTTTTTTTTAAATAAAATTTTTATTTTCCATGAATTTGCACAATTTTTGATTTGAAAATTTCATATAATTTTTATATTGGAAAAATTTCTAGTTTTTATTTCACAAAATTTGCTGATTTTTTGCTTTGTGTGGCAGGATTTATAGAAACATTAATCAGAAAAGTGTCCTAATTTTTTTATCAGAGTTAAAACTTTTTTGTTGGAAAAAATAAAACTTGCATCATATTGCCTTGCAAAATCTGTCTCATTTTTCAGTTCGATTGACTCGAATGATATGGTAACTATTGTTGAGAAAAGTGGCAGAATTTTTTCAAAAATTTTGCCTATTCTCCTGTTTTATCACTTTTGTTCATCGTTGATTTTTTCTTTAAATTTCGTCATCAATTTTTCGAATAACACCTTTCTAATTCATTATTATCGTTTTCAGATACACTGTAGTCATCAAAAATTCATCGACATTCTTAAACCTTCGACAATGAACGACTTCTACCTCCAGCACTCTGAACAGGTAAATTGTATTCCTACAGACCTACTGGTATTATAGAACTCGATGCCAAATGCCTCTGGAATGGTTGTCACATGAAATTTTACGATCGCTCGAAAACCTATCTATACCGGAATTTTATTCTCATCGCCTTCCAATAATGTTCTCAATTCGACTTTATACACCTAGGTCTTGTATACAAGTACATCTACGCGATAACCAGATTTCCTATATTTTTTGTCTCGTAAACTCCATTAAATTGTAAAACACGAACGATTCGATGTTATTACACGATTTCTCAACACGCCACTTCGCCCAGCAAAGATGATACAATAATAACATTTGGTGGAAAAAAAAACCTGGCAATACAATCGGCCCCATTCCGGAACATCAAACTCCCACCTTACCAGAGGCATAAGGCGCGTTAACATTATTAATCTTATTCTTACTTTTTCTTCTTTTGCTTGTGTGCGTTAAAACACCAACAGAGAAAAAAAATCCAACAAAACTCAACATTGTTTTAAAGATAACTCGTTATCGAGTACAAGTCGACAGAGGAGATGTATTCATTAATCAGTTTCACTCACTGTTTACATAAATGTTGCCTTTGGTAACAGTGCTTTCCAAACACCAGAACCGCTTCAAAGATATCTATGAAGCGCTGACATTCGACCAAATGACGCGTACGCGTATCAAAATAAAACGTCTTCATATAAAACGAATAAAGGGAAAAAACCTTATTCAAGTGCCATTCAATCACCGCCGCGAGTACACTTTGAATATGGTAAATGAAACTCGAAATGTACTCGGACCTTGCTGGGTAATGGTAATGGGACCGTGATGCCTTCAAAGCTGTTTTACATACGAAAAAATCTATATAAGGTGTCATATTACTCGCCTTTTTATTTATCCCTTTTTACAAATTCGTCTGAAAGCTTATCGAATT